>NW_004624750.1:512536-611041 GCF_000247695.1 Heterocephalus glaber | reverse complement strand
ATTGTGTTGTATACCTACAATGTACCAATAAAAGAATTTAAAAACACACACATTGAAGGCCTTCTGCACACATAGCACCGTGAGGGTCTAGGAACATACCAATGAGTAGAACCAATGGATCCTGTACTCTGCGTCAGTCATAACCCACCAATTTCACATTCCTGACTGGTAAAGAATGCTCCTCCATGCTACAAGCAAGCGTGTGGGGCCTGGGAGCGGGAGGCTGGGAGGCTGAGTGCTGAGGGTGGAGCAGGAGGTCCAGGCAAAGGCAAAAGCATTGAGGAAGGCTGTCAGGTGGGAGGCAAATGCTGTTGAAGGCCAAAGCAGCTGGAGCAGAGGGTTCGAGGGCAGGGGAGCAGGAGCAGGACCCACGTGTTGTGGAGGAGGCAGGTGGTGAGGAGCAGCAAGGGCTCGAGGGCCACGCACCACCTAGGGCTCTCGGTGACTCTCCGTGTTGGGGCAGGAGGAAAAGAGGCAAAATGAGTCAGGCAGGGCTACAGGAGGACACTGCTGTGGTGGCAGACGGAGAGGAGGGAGCTTGGACCGGCAGCTGGCAGGAGGTGGAGCACCTGGAAGGACAGGTGACAGGCGGCAGTGGAGCGAAGGCCCACCCCCACCTCTGCCCCATCTGAGCAACCCAGAATCCATCCTGTCACCTGCCTGTGCTGCCTGCTGAGCCCCGGCGGACACTGGGCTCTTCGCGCTCACCTGGTGCCGAGGCAGCGTCCCTGTGTCCTGGGTGGGTGTGCACCAAGAACTGGGGAAAGGAAACGGTCGGGAGCCAGTCCAGGCTGAGTCTGTTCCCGTAAGTGCAGGGCCACTTGTCACCACTCCCAGAGGCTCAGGACGAAACCTTGCACCCGAGCCTCCCTCCTGTAGGAGCCAGTGGTGGGCGCTGCACTGGCAGAGGGTCCTCCACTTCTGCTCCAGGCAGCACCTCCTCCCTGCCCCTCCTCCTCCTCTGGCACCCAGAGCCCCTCCTCCTCGAATCTCTCTGGGGCCTGTGGTGCCCTGGAGGGGGCAGAAGGCAGAACGGCAGGCCACCTCATGTGCAGGCTCCTGCACCAAGCCATGGCTCGGACAGCATGACTCACGCCGGACTCCAGTGTCATTCACAGGTGAGGATTCCAGTCCACCCCAGTGGAGGAGGAGGTGCCACTCGTCATAGACCAGGTGTCCTAGAAGCCTGGCTGGAGAGGAAGGGAGAGAAACCAGACACACAGGGGAGAAGTCAGACAGCGGCAGGCATCAAAGGAAGCCCGACTCCGTCTGACAGCTCCGGGGCATGCGCATAACTTATAGCTCAGTCTGTCCACCCAAGTGCTAGACTGCTGGGCCCTTGGTCTTAGCCCTGGCTGTTCCCTGGGGGTGGGAACTTAGTCTCCAGCCAGTGGCTCCAACAGCCAAGTGCCACCCCCCATGGAGGAGCACAAGCCCGAGCCACCCGCACCTGAGGCAGGGAGGGTAGGACACGAGGCAGTGCACAGGCCAAGTCCGTGGGCCGCATGGGCTCAGGGGCACCTGCTGCAGAGCCATCACCCCAAACTGCATGTTGGTGCTGGGGAGGAACCTGGCCCTCCCTTGCTCCCCAATCTTGGGGGAGCGACTTCCCCTCACCATCCCAGCCTCTACTCTTCTGCGGGATGCTGAGCTCCCTCGAGTCGGACAGGCTGGAGAGATGCCATGGCCAAAGGCCGCAGCATGGAAAAGCTCTCACTCTGAGTCTTGGAGCTCACAGTGTGTCGGGAGTGGTGTGGAGGGCTCTGGAGGGACGTGGCCACCAGATATCCACCGTGGGGCCTCTAAAGTCTGTAGGAAGGAACCAGGGAGAGGAAGCAAGCGGAGTGGAGGGGGAGGCAGGGAAGAGAGGCAAGTGTCCTCAAGGGGCTACGGTGCTTGTCTTATTTCGACTCCCCAGATTCCCTAACACGGGCAGCAGCGAGGTCGCCGATGGCTGAGCCAGATGGAAAAGAATCTGCCAGAGGGGGTGGATGGACGGCGGGCCAGACTGATGTCTCAGGGCCCACTCGAGATGGCAGCAAAGGGGTCAGTGGTGACGCAGTGGTCGAGCAGCCAAGCACGGAGGACGGGAGAGATTCTAGCGGATCTGGCAGGAGGAGGTGGTTCCGCAGGAGCAGCTCTGGATCCCATGAGCTCCATTCCTTCCCGTGTCCTCCCGTCTGAGGGCTGGCAGGGCGGGAGGGGGTTAGAAGGAGCTCAGTGTCACACGCCGTCCCCACTTGGAATGTGACCCTGCCTACTCCGAGGCCAGCACAGGAGCTGATGGGGAGGGGGCTGCAGGGCTGCTGGAGCGGGACCCTGCTGGCGGTAGCTGAGGTGGGGGCTGGGCATTTTAGGGTTTTTCCCTTCTGATTCTTCCACCCCTACCTCTCCTAGAAAAGAGCAAAAGCTACAAGAAAATGGAGAGAAAAAGGAAGACAACTTATAACAGCCTCCAAATCCAAACAGCATCGCTCCATTTCAAAGCCAGTGCAAATTAGACTAAGCGGCTGCAGAAGCAGAATGGCAATCATAATTCTTGCAGTTCCCCCTGCCCGACACACATAATAGGGTTGGCAGGCACTCAAGGCAAAGAGGGGCCCACAGTGGGTTTCAGAGATCTGCAGGCCTCTTGCAGTGGAGAAGCTGGATTTCTGCACAGCCCCGGAGGAGGAGGGGTGTCTGGAGGAGCACAGGCCGGGTTCTCAGCTGGAGCAGGCCCTGGGCCTCCCGGGCTCAGCACTGCCTGGAGGGGACACTTGTCCCCAGGCGGGGCTCGGCTTGGGAGGGGCCCCAGACCCCAGGACCTTTGGGAAAGTGGAAGGATCTGAGGAGGCTCCAGAGGAGGCTGCCCACAGGGGTCCTGTTACCTTTGTCACAAGCAAGGGGACGGGAGGGGACCCTGCTGGGCACTGCCCTCCCCCTTGGAGTCCACCCAAGCTGCCCTGCTTCCGGGGAGGGAGGGTCCCAGAGCTCAGTGGCTGCCAGTCACACAGTGGGGATGCGAAGTCAGGGTTGAACCTGAGTCTTCCTAACTGCAAAGCTCACGCTCTCACCTGCCCCAGGGGCTGACAGCCCTTTTCCGTGAAGTCCCAGACTGTGACTATTTCCAGTTTTGCAGGCCTGAGAGTCTAAACTCTGTGGCTGAACCTCAAAAACATCATAAAGCCATAGGCAATATGCACATGAATGGACACAGCTGTGTTCCAATAAAACTTTATTCACAAAGCAGGCAGTGGGCTGGATTTGCCTTGTGGGCCACAATTGGCCAATCCCTATCCTACATCAGTATGATATTTTTTAAAAAAGACTATCAGAGACTCACAGGGGAAAGGCAATCTTAGGACTGCACCAAAGGCAACCAAAATAATAAACCTACTCATAAAGCAGCTTGCAAAAGGCTCAAGGGTTAGCACGCACATGTTTTCTGTAAGACCTCACCCCTACAGCGGTGGGGGGATCTGGGGCCAGTTACTGCGCTCTCTCCACCTGTCCTGACGTCAGACGGAGAAAGCAGCCACGTCTGCCTCGGTGTCCTGGGAAGACCTGAGCAGGGTCATTCTTGCAAAGCGCTCCGAGGCTCCGAGCAGAGCTGGCCCGTAACAGGCCCTCAGCAGACGCCCAGGGCTCCAAGGCCTCGGGGTGGGGCTGTCACCTGCCTGGCTCAGACCAGGACACCGGGTCTCTGTGTGGTGGCAGTGGCACCGCGCTCGTGCAGGAGGAAGCTGGGCTTCTCTGAGCTCCTTCTTATCCCACTGCACTGTGGGAGGAAAGAGACAGCCGGAGACAGCCCAAAGCCCGGGAGCAGAGCAGAGAGAGCGACTCGAGACCAAAGCCAGGGCCCCGTCCACCCGGTCGCCCACAGACCTGGAGGGCTCTCCACAGCGTCACCGGGTGCGGACCAGCCCCACTGTGACAGAAGCCACACTGCTATGTTTGATGAGCCTAAAAATTGTCGGGAGCAATGCTACATAATTTTAGGGAAAAGCATTTGGTTAGCCTAGGTCTGCCTACAGCCCAGCTATGGAATTCCGAGACTTAATTCCATTTGGGTCTCCAGTCACAGCTGAGACCTCAATGATCTGGTGATGCTGTGATTCTCCAGGACAAGAAACATCCTGGGAGCTGAAGAAATCCTGGGAGGAACAAACATTTACTCAGTTCCTCATTGTTCTTGGACTGTTACTGTCTTGTTTACCCGGATGTACTGAACTCTCTGCAAGTCATTTGTTACATCTGCTTCTCCCGATGTACTGAGTACTGAATAAAAGGTGCGGTAAGCTGGGGGCTTTCGTCTTTGCCACCCAGAGCAGCACTGATCAGACCCAAAGCTCAGCTTCTTCTCAGTCTCATTTTTCTACCTTTCCTGTAATTCGCCTTGTGCTGCCGTGGCTCGAAGGAGACTAGGACTTACTGCAGAGGTTCTAGTAACGTCCCCTTTCCCTGTTCCCTACAAACCATATTGTCTGGGCACTGTGCCTCATGCCTGTAATCCTAGCACTCTAGGAGGCTGGGGCAGGATGCACACAAGGTGGAGCCCAGCCTGGGCAACTTTGTGACTCAACCAGACTGATTCAAAATAAAATAATTAAAAATCTGGGAATGTGGCTCAGTGAAAAAGCCCTGAGTTCAGTCTCTAGCACCGAAAAAAAAAGAGAAAGAAAGAAAAAGCCACCTGCTGTGACGGCTTGGGTGGCAGGTGACTGCCGTCTGCTGAGCGGGCCCTCGGCAGGAGAGGCAACGCAGGCAGCTGTCATTTCCAGAAGACAGCAAACCCGCCTGGGGTTCCAGTGTGTTGTGGGCGCCATGTCCAGTGCTCATGAGCAAAGTGGGCGGCCAGAAAGAGCTAAAGGGCTGTCATTCAGAAGGAAATGAAGAGGCTTTGAGGAATCCCTGACATGCTTGACTCCTGGCCCAGGTGCCTCCTTCCCATGTCTTCGGTGGGTGGATGTGAAGTCCTGTGCAACGAATCGCCACAGACTGGCTGGCTTACAAAAGCAGAAGCGCGTCTTCTCAGGGCTCTGGAGCCGGAAGTGAAGCTGGGAGTCGGCAGGGCCCTCTGCCAGGGTTCCGGGGAGCCTGCTGGACTTGGGCCACCCCGATGACGCAGGTGAGCTTCTCTCTTACAATTCTTACCTTAATTGCACTGCAAACAACCAAGCTTAGTTATACCTTAACTGAGGTCATGCTCATGGGGCTCAGGGGTTAGTTCAGGGGCGTGGCTCCTTTGAGCAGTGAGGGTTGTTCAGTCCACTGCAGGGTGTCTCACTGTCCAGTTCAGAATCACAGTGACGATTTCTGGCTCCAGAGGGCCCCTGGGCAGGACGGCATGGGGAGCATCTAATCTATGCCTCTCCACATCCCTCATTTTCCTGAGAAGTTCAGCAATTGCCCCACGCTGCTCTGCCTAGAGCCGCAGAGCCGACCCCGCGATCCGGCCCTACCACGGCAGCTCTCCCCTTGCGGTGTTCTGTGGCTCTGTCCAGTCCTGAGCCTCCCGCATCCCTGCCTGGTCTGACTAGGTCACCTGGTCAGCCCACGTGACTGTGTCTCACAGGTTGCATTGTGCTCCGCGCTGGGTGGAGCTTGTACTGTCAGGAGAACGCGGGACGAATCCAACTCCGTGTTGAACAGCTTTCAGAGAAAGCCTGGTTGATTTATTAATTCTGGTTCCTCTCTGCTCTGGTGCCAGCGTACAGGCATCCAAGCGGACACAGGGATCCAGGTGTGGGGGTGGAGGACAAGAGCCTTCAGTCCATGGCCCCCAAGGAGCAGACCCACCGTCGGGGACAGGCTGCCACAGCACAGAGAGGGCCAGCTGGCCGGAGCTCACTGCCAAGCCTCTGGAGCTTCACAAAAAAGTTACATTGCAACACTATGTAAGCACATCTTTATGGAAAAGCAAATGACCGATCAATAAATATCAAAATGTCCACCATGCATTCCCATCATACATGTGGAGCTGAGAGTTGGAAGGAGTTTGCTGATCATTCTTTTGTTCACCCACCAACTAAGATGGGAATTTGGCCTGCAGTAAGTAAAATCATGTCACTGACACGCCTTATCGGAAGATGGAGCTGCAAGGACAGCAGGCAGGAGCACGCATCGCAGCTCTGAGCTGCAGAGCAAGACCTGGGCTGCAGAAAGCAGAAACGTCCCTCCAAAGGCCACTACAACACAACCGCAGGCCTGCACCTCGCTTTCAAACAGCTGCACTCTTCCTGTGCACATGGGGTGATGGCCTTTCGCTCGCTGCCGTCACCAAGAAATCCCCATGGAGTGAGCAGCCACACACAGCCACCAGTCTCCACAGTGTGGCACTGCCCCAGCATCAGGGGACCCAGCACATTCAGGTCACCCTGTCCCTGGGCAGTGGCAATTCCCTCTGGGCAGGGGAGCTTTGTGCCAGCTGATCTCCATGGTTCCTGCTGGCCCCATCAGGCCCGGTTCTGTGATCTTTGTTCAAAGCCGTACATCTTGTCAAACTGCACTGGAACTGGAGCCATGGCAGCCTCGTGGGGCTGCTGAGAGATGAACACACCCTTCACCCAAGAGTGCTGGCCAGTCGAGTGGAGGCAATGGGGCCTGCCCACCACCAAAAAAGTAGGAAAGCAACTAAAGAGGGAGACAAAAATACAGTTATGTTGCTTTATGACCACCCTAAGTAAGATGATAGATGCCCTCAGTAACGGGTCAGCAAGTGACTGTCCAGAAGCCAAGTCAGCGTCCAGCTGCTTCTGTAAATAGCTTTCCCAGACCGCAGCCTGGGTGTGGTTGAGCTCTGGATGGCCACCTTCCCTCCAACCTGGAGTTTGGTAGTTGCTGCAGAAAGTGTCTCCTTCACAGGGCCTCAACCCTCACATTCTTTCCCTCCACAGACAGCGTCCTGGGCCCTGCTCAGGGTGCCATGGGTGTGTCTTCAAAGGAGGCTGCCTCCTATGGGCCTCAGCAACCTGGGAAGGCCCGGAAAAGGGGCTTTGGAAGGGGCCCTAAGAAGCGGGCCAAAAATGCAGAGGCAAAAAAGAAAAGTCTCAAAACCATGGTGCCCAGAGCTGGAGGAGCCTTCAAGCCACCTGCCCTCGGGACGGGGTGCTTCAGTCACAGCTGGTAGACAGGCGCCTGTGCAGACAGCTGGGGCTCTGGTGGGGAGGACGCTCCCAAGCTGAGCCCTACGCCACAGAGCCAGCCCTGGGCCCCACATCTCTCTGAGAGGCTGAGGTCAGCTTCCCAGGGACTTCACTCAGGTCCTCTTCCTGTCACCCACACGCACTGGGAAGAGACAGCACTAGTTTTGAAGACCTCTCCCCACCAGCTGCATCCTCACAGAACATGACTCCCTCCTCCAGTCACGCACTCCCCTGTGATCCCCACTCCAGGACGGCACCGTGAGCCAGCGAGCCAGCCTCGCCGCCACCCTGGGGTCCCTCTGCGCCTCATCGCCCTGTCAGTCCCCCTCACCTTCCTCCCTCCAGTGTGGTTCCTGGGATGGGGCCCTGCTTGTGGCCTCTCGGAGCCCTTCACCTAAGTCCCAGATTCCCCTTTCACATCTCCCTGAGCCCCGGCTCCCTCGTGGTTTAAGAACAGCCTGTGGGCCAGGCGTGGGGGTGCACACCTGTAATCCCAGCACTCAGCACGCTGAGGCAGGAGGAGCCGTGGGAGTCCAAGGCCAGCCTGAGCTACACAGTGAGACCCTGTCAAAACAAAAAAACCAGCCTGTGGGATCGCCACTGCTGATCGCCCAGGACGTAGCTAACATTCAGTAAAGGGTGCTTATCGTTATACTCCAGGTGACTGCTTCTGCTAACTGAAGTCCAATACCACGGGCAATTGGTCTCCAAAGCAAGCTCTACTCTTTGCTAAAATTCCTTTCGTCTGTTCCCATAAAAATCTTCCATCTCTTTTTCTGGGAAACACAGAGACCTAAGTCACCCCCGCAGAGTTCTGAATGCGGCTGTGCACCACTTCTCCGCTCACGGCTCTTGGTGCTCACTCGGCCCTCGCGGGCTCCGTCTGCTGTGCTGCTCCCAGCCTGGCACCGCCTTGACCTCCTCTCGCTCCTGACTGCTCGGGGCAGCACTGTGGGCTCTGCTCAGTGCCTGGCTCCTTCGCCTCTTTCTGCCGTCACATAGCCTCGCCATTCACCAACAGGTTTCTGCAGCCAGGGCAGCCGGGGGCTCTCAGGTCCTGGGAACCATCCTCCACTGTTTCTGTCCTTCTGTCCTGGGTAGCTCCGCAACACAAGCTTCCCTTCTCCACAATGCAGTTTTCCAAATATTTAACCCAAAACTAAAACCACTCCAAATGTGAGTCCAGTAACTGAGCCAGAGAAAGAGCTTGGGTGGATGTGAAGTTAGAGAGGTTTACAACACTCTCAGTGTGGGTGGCAGAGAACAGCTCCCACAGACATCCATGTCCTGATCCCTGGCTCCTGTGACAATGGCTCTGCACAGCCTTGAGGCCTTTTCGGTGTGCTTCAGCTCGGGACTGTGACATGCAAAAAGTGCTTTGGATTATAGGCACAGGGCAATAAAATTGCACTTGCAAGTGAGTAGTTAAAAGCGGAAAATGGAGGCTGAAGAAGAGCTGTGTGTTGACCTGTTACTGGTGGCCTTGAAGAAGGAGGGAAGCTCCAGGACCTGCTCACTGTGGGCTCCTCCTTGACACGGGAAAGGCCGAGAGCTCCAGAGGGAATCCAGCCTGCAAACCCCTTGGCTTTAGCCCAGCTAGACCCATGTCCTAAACTAACCTGATAAGTTGGTGTTGTTTTTAAACCACTAAGTCTATGTGATTTGTTAAGGCAGCAACAGAAAACTAATGCACTCAAAGTAAACAGGCAAGAGCTTAGGAAGACCCAAAGAGAGGATCATCAAGAAACTGCATGGAGGTGAGGGTTTTGGGAAGCGGGAGAGGATAAGCTATAGAAAGGTTAGGGGAGATGAGAACCGATCCCAAGCCCTGACCTCTAGGTCCAGCTCCTCCAACACCCATAGCAGCAGCCCCATCCTCAGGAGGTATCTCTGAAGTAGAAACTGCCCCGCTTCCTGGCCTCATCCTCCCCTAGATCCCCATGACTTTCACAATAAAGTCAAACGTGCCTGCAAGGCATCTAGTACTGCTGAAGAACTGGACTGTAAACACTGTCTAAATGTCACTCGTTCAAATGTGTGTACAAATGGACACAGAATTACTGGCTGTCTGACGAGGAAGTGCTGCTAGTGGGAAGGCTAGGAGAGCAGCAGCACAAGGAAAGTGTCAAGCCCAAGGCTGAAGCCACTGCACGCTTGCACGGGGGCTGCACGGTCAAGGGGTGGATAGCAGAGGGTGGGGTTGGGATGGGGGTGTAGACAAGCAGAGGAGAAGGCATGATCAGTGTGGTGACGAGTCAGTACGACCCTTGTTTCTCATAATGTAGATTCAGATGGTTACACACAGAACTACTTATGAACACACGTGCACACCACTGCATATGCATGAGCGTTCATGCACTAGCCTCATTGCATGAGGAGCAATGGGCACATCTAACCCCAAACCTTGGTCATGCTACAGTAAAAGAAACCAAAGTTCCTGGGAGAAATGTCTGATACTAGGATTGGATTGGGAATTATACAAGATGAGCATGGAGAGTCTTGAAGTACCAGGAAGGAGGGGAGTGGAGACACACACACACACACACACACACACACACACACACGAGTGGGCAAGCCAAAGACCCAAAGGGACACTGGAGCCAACTGTTGGAAGAGGAACTGCCAAGCTGGGACCATTTGAGCAAAAATAAATAAGAATTGGACAATAACCCAAAGTATAAAAGAAATAGCCCTGTGTCCATACTGACGTGGATAAGTGATTGAATAAATGAGTAAATAGGGGAATAGACAAACCCCCCACACTGAAGAATTTCCAATGATTGATGCGGACACTGTGACCTCAGGGAGCTGGACCGTAATTGCCATTCTCTTCGTGGTGACTTTTGCCAAACAGCACAGCATGAGCAGCTAGGAAATGAGTCCCTGGACACCGAGGAACCTGACAGAAGCTGTCTGGGGCCAGATCAAGGCCAGCGTTGGCCAGCGTGATTTTCCTCTGAGCGCTCCCTTCCAGGGTCCAAACCCCAGCCTCATCGCTAGGGAAGCACCACGTGAACCCCAGCTGAGGGGAGTCCTCAGGATGGCACGGCCCTCAGAAGTGAGGAGATGGAGGAACTCTGACAGCTAAGCGTGACCCAAGGAACCAGGTGGCTCCTTGTTATACAGGATCCTGGACACAATCCTGAGACCGAGAGGGGACATTAACTAACAGCTAAGGGAATCTGAATAAAATACGGGTTTCCAAAAGTAAGAATGTATCGTGTCGGTTCATCAATTGTGGCAAATGAACCATAGTAAGGGAAGATAATAATGGAAGAAATGGAGTATGGGCGTCTTTTGACAGTTTTGCTATAAATCTAAAAGTACTACTAAGAAAGTTTCTTTGTAAAGCACCCAGAGGGATAGCAGAGAGACGAAAGGCTGTTTCCTCCCTCTCCCTGGTCTGAGGAAGCCTCGCCTTCCCAGCCTTCGTGGGCATTGCTTGGGTCAACCTCTTCCTCACACTGAGTTCGGGAGGAGGGAGCCTCTGGCCGCCACATTGGAGTCCAGAAGTGCTGCGGACCTGCCAGCCCCATGAGAGCCCACTGAGCACAGGCTGCCAGCACTGCCAGTCACGCTGGCCAGCACTGACCTGGATCTGACCCCAGACAGCACCTGTCAGGTTCCTCCGGATCCAGTGACTCCTTTCCTAGCTGCTCATACTGTGCAGCATGCGGCAGCCACTCCGGAGAAAGAGACTCTGTCCCTTCCTGCCCTCCAGAATCAGCTTGGAGCCTTCCTGTGCCCACAGGCTGTGTCTCACCTGAGAATGTCCAACACAGAGGACAGCAGAATTGCCAGAGGGAAGGACCCGGAGTCCCAACAGCAGCCTCAGGACCCCCACAGAGCCGCAAAGTAGGAAGCAGACCTGGATCTGCAGTGCAGGGCACTATTGGCCCTGTGCTTACACAGGTCTGAGTTGGGCTTCACACCATGGCAAGGCACCAGGATCTGGGCATGAGGGTCCGGACCAGAATCGCTGAGAGAAGCAGAGTTCGCCCTTGTTCTTCCCAGCCCTGTCTCCATCCGACCTCTGCTTCCCGGGTGAAGCGAGACCCCTCCTTTCTGGGTGGTCAGTACTGTGACAGGGGGCAGCAGGAAGGGAAGCAGCTCTGGGAATGCATCCCACACAGGCCTCCCTCCTCCATCACCCACTGCGTCCTGTCCCACCACAGTCACCGTGAGGCCAAGCTCAGGTCAGGCCACACTTCTGGCCCGGCGGCGAGTCTCACTGCTCTTCCCCCTCTGCCCTGCTCTTTGGCCTTGGTAGCCTTTCTGGGTAAGGGTGGCAGCTTCACAGACCCCAACTTTCCTTTGGATCTCAAAGTCTCACCTCAGAGGTAAAGAGCGGGATTCTTGACTGCCCTGAGGTCTGAGACACGCGCCCCAATTCAGCGGCCCCAGCACACATGTGGCATCATCCTCCTTTGTGCAGCTGCCTCCCCTCCTTCTCTGAACTCTTAAGTTGGAAGAACAGTGGGACTAATTCTTTCAATAATTTCAGGTCGTGGTCAGAGGTGGGGATGGGGGTGCAGAGGGACAGAGGGACATGCGGAGCAGGGCTCATCCTCTGGCCCTGGTGTCACTGCTTGCCTGGGTGTGTGGACTGTTCCGGGGAGCATGTCTGAGAAAACCAGGAGTGAGCTCAAGAGCCATTCTGCAGCATAAAGCCCTCCCACCATGGTGAGTAGCACTTGGAAGGCCAGCAGAAATTCCTTGGTATCTCTCTTGCTGCCCTGACCTATGCATTACACCCTAAATAAACCGTGGGGAGCAGCTCTCCAGGGCTTCCCCCAGGAGTCTGCATCTGAGATGGCCCCGCTGTCCTTCTGTCCAATGGGACATGCTCTGCTCCATCTCTGAGGTGCCTGGCTGTGAGTCCACTTGGTTAACGCTGCCAGGGTCCAGGCAGGAGCTAGGACGGCAGTGAGGGCAGCAGGGCTGGAGTCTGAGGGAGCTTGCACCATGCTTGCACAGATAACTTGCACCATTGTCTTAGTTTCTTAAGTCAGAATCTCCTCTGACTGCAATAATTCTCAATAACAGGCAGTAGCGAGTGTGGACAGTGGTAACTACTTACAGTGCCGGTGGAATGTGAAACCCAGCTCAGTGTGGACAGGGAAACAGGGCGTGCTGAGGAAAATGAAACCAGGCTCCGTCAGAGGACAATCGTGAACAAACTCAGCCAGGTCGCACACTTCTCAGAGAGCTTGGGCTCCAGGGGGCTGGGCCCAGGCCCAGAGCAGCAGCCAGGAGCAGAGTGCAAAGGCTGAGGAGAATCCAAGTCATGCTTGCTCGTGTGCCTTGAACCCCATGCAGGGAACCTGCAACCAAAATGCCTGCACTGGGCAGCTCTGAGCTCCGGTGAAGAGGGGTGAGGAAAGGCACAGAGCTGCCCTGATTGGAGGTCACTGGAGCAGCCAGGAGGTGGAGCACTTGTGAGCACTCAGGCGTGGTCACCTCGGTCCCTTCACAGCGCTGGGACCTGAACCCGTGTGCCCCTCCCCCCGCAGCGCCAAGTCTCGTGATCGAGGCCCCCGGGTGCCACCATCATCATCACCGCGTGGCGGATGACAAAGCTGGCATCCACACAGGGGGAAATGGAGTTGGGGCCTGGGCTGGGGTCTGGTTTCACTGTCAGGTTTTCTCACCCAGGCCCATGAAAACGCCCACCAGCCTCGTAAGAGTTTCCCACAGTTGAAGTGCAGATGACATTTTCAGCCCTCTTCCTTTTTGCTCACAGAGAGGTGTAGGCACAGTGTACCAGGCCAAGGAACAGACACAGACATGCCTGCAGCCGTGGTAGGTGCCTTTGTGAAGACTATTTGTATTAGCATGACACTGGCGTATCAGGAGGTGTTGGGCCTGGAGGGAAAAAGAGCAAGAGAAAAAGAAAGACATGGAGGGGCCCAGCTTCCGTTAAGGTGGCAAAAGACACCCTCCTGAGGCTGGGCACATTTCAGCACAGACGGCAAGGCGGGGGAGGAGAGCCAGGCAGACATAGGGCGAGGGGTCTCTGCAGAGGGAAGGGCCGGAGGTGAAGGTGCATGGGGGATGAAGCACCCTGCAATGCAGGAGGGACAACAGAGGTCAGAAAGGCTGGTGTGGAGGCCGCCAGTGAGGCCTCGGGGGAAAGAGGACAGGTGGGCACCTCAGGGTATGGTCCTGTGCAGCCCCCAGAATGAGTGTGGGAGACCAGAGTCCGGGAGGGTGTGGAACAGAGCAGCAGTGGGAGCAGATTCAGACTTTGTCTCGTTTGGGTTTTGGGTTTTCCTGAGGCTGGTCTCAGCCACCGGGCAGTAAGAGTGGTGTCCACGGGGGCAACCACATGATGGGGGTGGACTAGAGAGAGTCCCGTGGCCCCTAGAAAGCTCTTGGAGACCTTCAGGGGCAGCTGTGGTCACAGGCGCCCCTTCTCAGGGGCGGAAGACTGTCTCCATCTTCGTCCAACCCCGGGATCTGTCAGCGGATTGACCATAGAAGGGGCTGGACGTCTACACAACTTCATTTTTCTCTGAGATTTCCTTCCACACAGGGATAAGAAAACCAAAAACACACACCTGAGCCATGTGGAAGAAAATGGGACCCTCTCCTTTAAGAAGGGAGATGGATTTAATCAGCAAATTGCTCTGCTATCTGGAATTGTTTTGCTCAGCATTACGCATCTCAAATCAGATTGCATTTCTACATCATGCTGTTCTTCCCAACTCCCTAAACTGCTTGGCATCCAAGGAGAAAAGCGATAACAGCTCAGGGACTAAACTTTCCTTGGGCTTCAGATCTTGCTTTTCTCTAAGGGACGATTCACACTGGGTCTTTTTGCACGGGTTTGGTTCTGTGAAACGTGCCAGGCAGCTGCTGGTCACAGCCACTGAGCTGTTCTGTGCAGGCGTTCAGGTCTCCAGGCCTCAAAAGCTGATTACTTCACCTTCTGATGGTTTTGTTGATTTCTGTCCTTGCTTGTTTAATTTCTGGCTTTTGGTTCTGGGTGGGGGGAGGTTAAGCACATTGCTGTGCCTTGGGTTTTACTGATGATTATTTTTGACACTGGGAATTTCATGAAATGACTGGTTAGGATGTTATTGCTCTTGGATTTCAGATTAAATTCGGAGTATGTCACTCACTTGCTCAGTATTCGCTGACCACCTGCAACGCCCATGGTGCTGCCTGCTGAGTTCACAGGAGGGAGCACAGCTCCGGCTCCAGGGACGCTTCCGGGCTGGGGACCAGGCACCACGGCACAGGCCATTCAGCGGTGGAGCACAGCACCTGGCGGTCCACGCAGAGCATCGTGGGGCAGGAGCACTTGAGCTGGGAGCCAGAGCGGGAAAGGCACACAGGGGAAGCGCACCTGTGAAGTGCGGGAGAGGAATGAGCCAGGCAGAAACGAGAGAGGAAGGCAGCCGCCCAGACTCCTAGCTCTGCCCTCTGGCCAGCATTCCTGGGGGAGAGGCAGCCCGTGAGGCAGTGTCTCGGGAAGAAAGGGGAGGAAGAGGGTACGCTGCGTGGGCCTCGGCCGGGCACTCACCCCACAGGCTGCCTCTGCCGGTCAGGGGCAGCCAGGTGACCGATCCCCACCTGCCGGGCTGTCACAGCATTGGCTACACTGCCCTCCCTGGGCTGCTCGTCCTAGGGAGAGGCGAGGAGAGGCGGGGCGGGGCGGGGAGGGGCGGGGAGGGGCTGGCCCCAAAGCCGCAGGCTGAGCAGGGCTGGGCGGAGGCTCTCAAAGGGCCTTGGAGGGACCCCCAGGCCCGCTGGGGAGGGCTCCCTGCCAGGCTCAGTCACGGAGAGGAGGCAGGGGCCGGGACATCAGGCGCCTTGATCCTCTGCCCCAGCCCCCCTCAGAGCGCCCGGAGAGGGACGCTGGCCTTCTCCTGGGAGGAGACGCACTGGGCCCAGCTCGGCTCTGGCTCGGCCTGGTCCTCCCGCAGGCCGTGGGAAACGAGCACTCGGGGCAGGGGGCTTGCGTGGCCGGAGCACGGGCTTGGCCTCGAGGGGCTCCAGGATGCTCACCGGAGCAACACAGGGCGCCTCGCACTCCCTGCACCTGCCCGTCACAGCCGCAGCCCGTGGGGAGAAAGGTCTCCTGCCCCAAGCTGAGAACCTCTTGGTTTTACTTAGAAACAGTTTCTGCCCTGTGTCTGCACCGCACCACACAGGAGCACAGTGCCGCGTAAGTCAGGGAGACTGCGAGGCAGAGCAGCACCCCAGGAGTAGGCCTCCTGCTCACAAGTGCGCACCGCGGGCTGCTGGCCGCACTCGGGGCACTGGAGAGGCAGCCTGGGACCGCAGAGCCTCAAATGCACCGAGATCTGCTGGCCCAAGCACCTCAGAGTCCTGCCTTCCAGACGGCTTCACCTGACGTGCAGCTGCTGTGCTCCATATTAAAGGCACTAAGACTTCACTGAACATAGCTCTCCTTCTATTTCTTCCCTATGTTATAGTTAAGTGTTGTGCCCAGATTACGAAGTCCCAAAGACCACCAGGAGGCCGTTTCCGATGTAAGCACACGACGGTCGTTTATTCAAGCTTAAGCAGGGACTCTCAACTGTCACCGACACAGCGGATCGAGATTGAGAGCCCCGAGTTCCAAATTAGCAGGGTTTTTATTGAGGTTACAGCAAGCTTCGGTCATTAGCAGCCATGTGATTGGTTAACATTTAGCAAGTATGAAGTGTAGAAGTTTGATTGGCCAGGCTCATGGGGGGTTGAAGGGGATTGCGTACAGGATTTTACAAGAGAAATGGGGACAAAGGTCCGTGGCCCACTGTCACGTACTGATGGTCAGCAGACATCCTGACTCATGGTCATGACCACCCTGTGTGGACAGTCAGCACGTGAACAGATTGTCCTGTAGATAGTGGGCCCGGGACACTTGTTTCTAGGGCACACAGATGGCGGAGTCATGAGCTTAGGAATCCCGAGTTACAGATCACGTCTTTTGTCCCAGATTAAGCACATTTAATCATTCATTTGAAAGAACAAAGGAGACTGCTCCATTTTGGACAAAATGGAGTCATTCTGGTCCCACATTAGCAAAATGGAGTCACTTTTGGTCTCACATAAGGGCATGTTTATTTTTGTATTTTTGTGTTGAGCTGAGCGTGTTATTTATAAACTCCACATAAAGCAGACATAATAAAATACCTGCAATACAACAGGGTCTGGGCAGTTTCTCAGGACGTCTGCCTGAGGGAATCGTGGAGGACCCTCGGGACCAGCAGAGGGGCCTGGGGCGGGACAGGTCAGAGGGAGGGTTCGCCCCATCTCCTGGGGCTCCGGGAGAGGCCCGGACTGGCCAGCTGGGCCCGTGCACCCTGCTCTTGGGGTCCCGGATGCAGGCTGCGCTGGGAGGGCCACGGCCTCGGCTCGGGTGTTCTAGGAGAGAGGCGCCAGAGCATTCTCAACATTCCCGGGAGCCGGGAGCCGAAGGCTGAGGGCCGTGGGAGAAGGGCTGAGAAGGGCCTGTGAGGTTCTAGTCGGCCTCTTTCCCTGGGAAAACAGGAAAGAACGTGCATTAGCCTGCCATGTCGGGACAGCACACTCTGGAGGCTGAAGCAACCGAAGCTCATCTCGCAGCGTTCCGAAGGCTCAGAGAGCGGCGCTCAGGAGGCCAGAGAGGTGGAGCTCGGCCTGAGGCCTCCACGGTCGTCTCCCTGTGGGCTCCGTGGAGAGAGAGGGCCGGTGAGAGAGACAGAGGCAGGGACAGAGGCGCGGAGGCTCTGGTGTCTCCTCTCGTAAGGGCGCGAATCCCACCAAACGAGGGCCCGGTTTCATGACTCACCCAAGCCTAATTCCCGCTGACGCCCCACCGCCAAACACCGCCCAGAGCTTCACCTCCCTCTGCGGTCATCAGGGAGCTGCAGCAGAGCCTGCGACGCCCACAGAAATAAACACCCAGCTCACGTGCGCACGCATTTATAAGTCCCTGTGTGTGTACAGAGGCTGTGGAGGTGAAGGCATCCCACGGTCCTCAGCGAGATGGAGACTCACGAGGGCAGGCGATGCATTTCCAGTACAAAAGCCATCGGGTCCAGGCCCAAAAGACCAATGTTTCTGTCCACATCCGAAGGTAGAGAAAGAACAAGGTCCCAGCTCACAGCGCCAGCAGGCAGAGTCCTCGGCCGCCAGGATGAGACCCGCACAGGAGTGAGACCCATCTGCTTCCTCCGAGGGCAGGCTCTTCACTCTCTGTTGGTCTCATGGTAGGGACAGCCTGACATAACCACATGGCAGCCAAGCCTAAATTTCATGCAATCTTGGTGCCGTGGCAGGAAACTCCCTCTGAACCCACAGGGCCAAGAGTTAGGGGTGTGAGAGACGCAGCCCCCATCGGACCTGCAGCAGTGGCGGTGAGTGGAGCCCTCGGGCCCGCCTCACCCCCCGGGCCCTTGCAGTCCACCTCCTGCAGACAGCGTGACTAAGTGCCCCGAGACTCAGGGTGTGCAGGGCAGGTTGGAAGAGCACGTGCCCTTGGTGGCATACCCCTCAAGCCATCCCCACACTGTGGCACTCGGGCTGACAGGCTGGCTCTGGTGGGTGCACTGCGCCAGGTGACCAGTTTACCCTGCAGCCACACACCTGCCGCTGCGCCTCTGTCGCAGTCAGTGAGCTGCTGGGTCTCAAGCGATGCAATACAGGTTTTTCTCCTCTCCTGAGTTCTCAGGTACCCGTGCTGACTGGGGCCATGCAGCAGGAAAGGCAAACTTGCTCAAGGGCAAAGTGGACTCAGATTGAGTCCCAGCCCTTCCCCAGGCAGCGAATGCGGCCTCCTCTGAGCATGGTGCCATGCCAGGGGGGCAGCACCCATCTCTGTTACTCGTGGAGTGAGTGTTCCGCTGGGGCGAGAGCCAAGCACATGACGCCTGGTGAGGTGCATGTGGGACCCCCGTTCCAGCCTCATGGCTACTTCGCCACTGCCTTCGCTGATGTGGCAGTGACAAAGCTGGCCAATCTCACTGGACCAGCCACTCTGTCTGCACGGTTGCATCCTATTTGTAGTGAACGCTGTAAGCCCCTCTCAAGACTAGCAGAAGTACAAGAGGCCAATAAATACATGCAAAGATGTTCAATATCATCATCTGAGAAACGCAAATTAAAACAACACAGATCGCATTTTACTCCAGAAAGAATGGTCATCATCAAGAAATCAGATAATAACAAATACTAATGAAGCTAAGGAGAAAAGGGAACCTTTCTTCACTGTTGGTAAGAGTAGAAACTAGTACAACCAGTGTGCAAATCAGAATGGAGATTCCTCAAAAAACTCTCCTGCTATTCCCCTTCTAGGTATCTTCCCAAAAGAGCTAAAGACATCATCTTACAGGGATACACGCATACCCATTTACAGCAGCACAATTCATAACAGCTAAATTTTGGAAGTGGCCTATATGTCCATCAACAGATGAATGAATAAAGAAAATGTGGTGTTTACACACAGTGGAGTACCACTGTGCCATGAAGAAAGATAACCTGGAGTTATCTCTAGGAAAATAGGATGCACCTGGAGACCATAATGTTAAATGAGATCAGTCAGGCACACAAGCTGAAATATCACATGGTTTCTCTTACATGAGAAACCCAAAATATAAATAAAGAGCAGAATAAAAGATAGATAATGGGAAATAAGAAGATACATCTTTTGCAAAAGGGAAGGGACCAAGAAACTGAGCGGAAAGAGGTTGTGGATCTGTGCCAGCTCCACATGATGAATGTGATCATTATCGATCAATAAAAATAAAATTTTTAAAAGCCAGCAGGGCTGTGCTTTATCAGGTAAGTAGATCAAGCTTCATTCCTAAGAATAAAATACACTCCCTCCAAAACCCCAAAAAGTCATGGCAGGCGCTCTTCTCTTGCCGACAGAAGGACAAAATAGAAGACTTTGTCCCTTACTTTGAAGAGGAGGCCTCTATGCCCCCAGTCATCAAACTCCTAGAGAGCTCACTGATGCGAGGGTGCCCTGACACTTAGTTGGGATAGATCCCCCCTCTAAAGGGGGCACTTGTTCTGCCATGGACTCCAACATGCCCCTGCTCACGAGGTTGGAGGAACGTTAGGCTTTCGTCCGATGAACTGACACGATGTCCTGCACTGGCCCTGTCCACATCTTGAGGCCCAGCTCTTCGCACCCAGGGCCTGGGCCTGGCAGACAGACTGGCCTGGCCAAGAATGCAGCCTGCTCTGAGGCTCTGTCTGTTTTACAGTGAACTCTTGGGCTCAGTCCTTCTTTTTTCTGACCTCCTACTCTAGGGGAGAAGAGTATTTTTGTGTGCTAGTAAGAAGCCTCTGACTTCCTTAATTGATGACTGATCACCCTAGTGGGAAGTAGAAATGGAACATTGTAACGTCAATGTATATTAAGGAAGAATAAAAAACACATGTTAAAGACAGGAGTAGGAAAGAGTAAAACATTCAAGTACATGCTCCAGATGCAAGGCACCTAATATGTCTTATTCCATTTGTTCTTCACAAAAACTCTACAAAGTCAGCATTGTTATTCCTACTTTATAAAAAGGAAGCGAGAGCCCAGGGAGATGAGGTAAGAAGCCTGAGGTCGCTGGAGCTCTAGAGCTGAGATGCAGCCAGGCCTGTCTGAGTGCAAAGCTCATGTTCTTTGAACCACATGACAGAACCTTCCAGATGAATTCATCCTAAGCAGACAATTTAGGAACAGCTTCCCCGGGGCTCATTTGAATAGACCTTGAAGGATGAATGAGATTTCAATCAGCAGAGAGGCTCTGAAGATGGAGGAACAATAGCATAAGCAAAATCCAAAAGCACAAAAGATTAAGGAAAATCTCAGTGTGATATCCAGTGTGAGCACACGAAGGGGAGAGAAACTAGTAATGTCTACCCTGAGTTAGGACTGAACCAGAGGCCTTCCAAATATCAGGGATTTTAGCTAGTTTATGTGTACAGAGCCTGCCCCATTTCATCTGTATGCTTTATTAGAGCAACAAACATGACCAAAATCCCTGTGAGTCCTCATCCCAGAGTAAAACACTGATGAATCAATCAGCCTTGAATACATCCTACTACTACTAGTTGTGTGTTCTGAGCAGATCACTCAGATAATGCTTAATTTCCTTATTAAAATAGAAGCACTTTCCAGCAACGGGAAGTTAATACAGAAATTTGGTACCAGAGAAAGAGGGTCATTAATGTGACTGTCCCTGATGACAAGGTTCAGGAGCTTTTGGACTGGTTTGCAGGACAAGTTTGGAAGGGTTTGAAGATGCAGGCTAGAGAAGTCCTATGATACCATAAGCAGAGGTTGATGGGTAACTCTGACTGGAGCTCAGAAGACAAAAGTGCTAATTGGAATACAGACAGTAAAGGTCAGATTCATGAAGAGTCAGTTGGGAAAGAGAACTCATTTGGGAACTAGAGACCATGCATGTTACACTCTAGCAAAAGAATTTGTCTACATTTTGTCCATGTCCTAACACTTTGCAAGAGGCTGAGATGAAGGGCACCATGGATTAATGGATCTAGTAGAGAAAATTTCAACCCAACTCAGTATTCATGGCATGGGCACTTGCTCACTACAAGAATTATAATGAGAACTGGGAGCAAAAACCAGAGCAGAAATGTTTGGGAGTTTTAGATTTTGGCCTGAAAATGACTGCATGTAAAGTTATGGCCAAAGCAGGTACAGTTTCTTGAAGATACTAGTGCCATTAAAAAGAAACCAAGTACTTTGAACACAGACAAGAAGAAAGGTACCTTGAGGGCATTTCAGGAATCAGCAAGACTCTACTCATTGCAGGCTAGAGAGTGTAAACAGGTAAACCTTTCATTTGAGAAGAGGGCCCTCTGCTAGAAGAAAAGCCCCCCAGGAAATGGGTTACCTGGGATTTATTTCACCATGCTCGGCCATCCAGGCACTCAGAAGCTGCACTATCCATGATCCAAGGGAATTTAGCTACAGTTCCCTCTGGCAGCAGACCTTGAAGTCATCCACATGATGCTGGTTTTATAGGGATATAATGTAAGACTTGCTGGGTTGGGAAGGTTTCCATACAGTTTTAGAAGAAGGCCAGACAAGGATCTCCGGAGAGGGCGTGCTTGAAGCTATGGAAATGAAGCCAAAAGTGCAGTGGAGACCCCAGGAAGTCAGAAATGCCAGAAACATGGAACATGTGCTGAGGAAAGTCACAAACGTAGAACAAAGCCAGCCCAAGAGAGAGGCTGTGTGGGCTGCAACCAGCCAGGGCATAGGAACGGGGCTGCCCAAGTGCCCTGGAGCTAACATCTCACCACAGTGTGCCTGGGATGCTGAAGATGGAAGTGCAAATCTTATGTCTGCCCTGTGGGGTTTCAGTCATGCTTCAGTCCTATTCTCTTACATGCCCCTATTCCTTCCTTTTGGAGTAAGAATGTTTGTCCTGTGCCATCGTACCTTGGGAATATGTAATTTGTTTCTGATTTTACACGGGCTCACAGCTAAGAGTTTCTTTTGTTCTGAGAAGAGACTTTGACTTGGCCTTTGGGGCAATGCTAGAACTGTTGAGATTTTAGAGAAAAAATTTGTTGCTCAGTTATAGGCAGGAGAGTCGTATGGAATTACTAGCTTGTTATTTGTTTATTTAGAGATGAAGTGTGGTTTAAGGAGATGTGTTTGGGTGTCAAGCTGATAGGGTTTGGATGTGACAGTTAAGTTCAATTGTCAGCGTGATTGACTTGGGAGCTGCGGTGGGTTTAGTAAAGCGCACTTCTGATGCATCTATGTGGGGCACAGAGGCCTGAGTGGATCTGCAGCACTGCTGACCCTTCTCCTTGAGTATTATTCTCCTGCTCTTTCCTGACTATGACCCAGCTTTGCTCTATCACACCTGTTTTAGATACTTTCTCCTTGTACAGACACAGTGCCCAATAGTCATAACGTAAAGGGGAAAGGGTTATTTTGGCTCACAGTTCATAGAGGTTTCAGTTCATAGTCAGCTGGCTCCAAGGCAGGTGGCATGGCAGAGGGGGCTGGCAGAGGAGAAACCGCTCATGGTGTGGCAGGAAGGAAGCAGAGAGAGAGAGACCAAGGGAGGAAAGAGGAAGACAGACCCTTCCAGGTCACATTCCCCATGACCCACCTCCTCCTACCAGGCTTCACCCCCCAACCCCACATTTAGCTACACACTCATCAGTGGACCAATCCACTAATAAGCATCATATACCCACGATCCCACCCTTCCAAAAGCCCTGTCTATGAGAGCACGAGGCTTTGGGGGGCATCTAAATATAAACCCTAACGATGTCCTTCTGCCATGATGTTTCTGTCTTGATGCCAGCCGATCATGGACTGAATCCTCTGAAACCATGGGTCACATAGACCATTTCCTTCCTTAAATTGTGAGTATCAAGTATTTGGTCCCTGCAACAGGACTGCCGACTAATAAAAGCACTGACTCCAACACAGGAGCCATTCAAACACGCCTCTTAGGACTGCATCTGTTATCTCAGAACCCCAGTTAGATGGTGCCCTTGCCCCCACTGTGGGGACAAACTTAGACTCGGGGACATTAAACTGCCCAAGACCCGACAGGTACTAAGTAGGGAATCATGTTAGAGACTGGGGCTTCCTAGTGCTGAGAACACCTGATAAATGACCTTATGGGACCCATGGGCAATGGCAGGGTCTGAAAGTCACACCAAAAACTTCTGTATGTCCTGATGCAAGAATGTTGTGGTGCCTTTCAATGTAGTGGCATGGAAGGTGCTGGAAGAGGGTGTGGAAATGGTAGGAACAATTTAGAGGAAGAATACATGCAACAAGGAAAGCAAGGCCGGGCGGGAATTGTGTATACAAGGCCTCGCAGGTGTGTAAGAAGCTCTGTCATTAGCACAACTCTGTGGGCAAACGCACTTCTCCTCATCCACTCGGGCTCTCTATGTATCTAATTCATGTTGTGATCCAGCAGCTAGTCAGCCTCCTGCTGAGGTGCAGGATGCTGTGACAGATGGCAGTGTCCAGGCTGGGGAATAAACTTCACGTTTCTGCTAATAAAACCAGCCAGAAAAGCAGGGAGGTCACCACTGTTGGTCAACTAGGCCAGTGTCTTTGGGTCTATTTGTGACATGGAGCTCGGGCAGCAGCCCTGTTTCCAACCACAGGGTTGGGAGACCCCAGAGCCCCCAGTGAGTGTGAGGCAGAAATCCAGCGAGTCTCATTGACCATCGCAGCTGTGCATGGTAGGAGCAAGCAGGGGACTCTATTAGCATAGCCTGTGACTAGATGGCCAGGCTTGTGACACAGAAGAAGAGAAAATGAAAATGGGCACCGCGCAGTGGAAGGACAGGGCTGTTAAACTTACTGTGAGCCCCAGGACAAAACCCAGATGCTCTTTGCTCACCCTGCGGAGTAGACAAGCAGCAGCGACACAGCGACACTCCTGAGCACCCGGCCCAGGAGTGAGCTTCGCATCTGGCTGCTTCTGTCTCTCGCCAGGCTCCAAGCACCTTTGCTTTGGGGAACCCCATTTCGTGTCCATGGCTCAGAAAGCCGGCAGAGTCCACATGAAGTTGCCTCATGTGTGACTGAGAGGGGCTGCAGTGCCACACGCTTCGGCATTTAGCTGAGTGACTGCTGCTTTGGGTCTTTGCGGTGTTCTTTCACCACTCGCGCTCGGGCTTCCAGGCCTTACATCCTGTGCACGGGGTCAGCCCTTGCTCAGAGCACCTGATGGGGACTTTGGCTCCCCACAGAGCACCCAGGCAAGTCGCTGTGGAGCTCCCACTGCTTCCTCTGTAACTCGGGGAGGCGAGGCCTGCTCCTCAGGCTGCTGAGAGAGCCCTGCTGCAAGGAAGAGCCCAGCACCAGAGACCCGGGGAGATTGTCTGGCTTCCTTCTGCAGCCCGGGGAAGCCGGGAGCAAGGGAAGAAGCCAGAGGAGCCCGCTGACTCCATGCTTCACCCAGGACAGAGACACAGGGCCCGCTGCACAACGCACTCACTTGGCACTGTCCCACGTCGTCTGGGCCACAGCCCTGCGGTCCTCATGTCACAAACAGGAACACAAGGCCCATGGTGACCAGGGTGGGCCAGGTTCAAAGAGAGCTGGGCAGGTGGGACAGGACTATTCTCGGAAGGGGGCTTCAGGAGAGGAAGGAATGAGAGGAAGTTGAGCTTCTCTCTGCCATGCCTGCTCCAGAACTGTGAACATTAAATTCCCACCCATGTGGTAATGAGGTGAAAAGTGGGGATCTCAGAATCACCACGACTGTGGTCTCTGCACAGACTGCGGACGAATCACACCCAACCTCGGGCCACCTTATCTTGCCTCAGGGCAGGCAGCAGAGGCACCAATAACACAGGTGATCCTGAGGTCAATAAAAGGCCTGGGACTTGGCCAACAGTGGATCCCAAGTGGACAGAGCAGAAGAGATGAAAAGGTTTGGAAAGAAAAAGGAAAGGAGCACACGTATGCCCCTTGTGCCGAGTGTGTGCATGCTAACATATGTTTAAACGTGTGTCAGTATCCCGTGTATGTGGCTGAGAAGCAAGGACTTCCCAGAGTGGCTCTCCTCCAGGCACCTGGTCATCTTCCATCTCCTGAGCCTGGTGACCGCCCTCTCAGGTGACCGAGTGCCCAAGTGATGGTCAAGGGCAAAGTCCAGGTCTGAGTAAGGAGGGAACCATGCATCACGCAGCCCATAGGCCCTGCAGTTCCCGTCATTCTTTCCAAGTAAAGATGCTGAGTCTCAAAATTTGTGCAATCTACTCAAGCTCATAAACTGGGAAGTGGCAGATTGACATTAGAACCCGGGTGTGAGTGACTCTAAGATCCAAGCCCTTTCTCCAAGAGCCACAGCCCCAGCACAGCCAGTGGGTTTCCAGTTTTGGTTTGCAAACCTTGTGGTAGCAAGGGGCATGCTGCAAGCACTACACTGGGTACGTCTGACTTGGTGACGTGCCTGCCCTCCCGTGGGAGCTAACCGTGGGCTGAGTGTGCTAACTCCACTCACAGGTGAGAACATGGAGGCGCCAGGGTAGGATGCAACTTGCCGAAGGACACAGTCCTGCAGCCAGGAGGCAGTGGGCCAGAAGTGGAACGCAGGACTGTCTGCTTTGCTCACCCAGTCTGTTCCAGCCAGAGGACTGCTGCCGTGCTGCCCTGGAGCAGGCCTCACTGCCAGACACCCACACAACTCCGTGTCCATCAGGGTCTGGCTTCTGTGTGGGTGACAGGCAAGCCAGTCCCAGGACAGCAGTGTGAGGTGTTTCCCAGCCCTGCATCTCGGAACCCCAAAGGTGGCGCTCTCCTCCACGCTGATCACTGATCTGTAAGCACATCTCCATCAACACAGGCTGACGGGAGGAAGGGACCTTTCTGTGACTCCTGGTGTTAAGGACAAAGCTGTGTCATGTCCCTGGGCCAGACACTGCCTGCTTCCTGGAGAAGGAAATGACATCTCATAGGTGTTAAGAGGCTTTGTTTAAAAACAAACAGAGATGGTGCTGGTTTACTCCTGCTCACCTTGGCCAAGGGGCACAAAAGGCCAAATAGGGTAACTGGCCCAGGCATCGGCTAAATAAAGCAACGCAGATCTGCCACTCCCACTGCCATGCAAGCCGGGAACCAGCAGTTTATAGGACTTGGCGAAAGTGTGACAACAGAAATAGACTGCAGTATCCTGCGGAGAGGTCATAAATAAGGCAACAGCCTCCAGTAATAGGGTAGCCTGGGCTGCGATCTCGATCCCAAGTCTAATGGGCAGAGGCAGGCAGGGGGCAGCGCTTGACTTGCTTGTGAGTGATGTCTTGGAAATGGTTCATAACAGCCGTGAATTTCAATTTGGCTCAGTCATTCGGCCCAGAGCAGAACCCAATGAGGGTGTAATCAGGACGTCAGACTGCAGCACAGTGGGGAAGAGTGTGAAGGCTTTATGGAAACTAACCAATAAGTGACTAATCAATCATGGCTGCTTCAGCCATGCCCAGTGCTTCGCCCACCCTGCAGGAGAGGGACTGTCCACACAGGGCATCTGGAGGGGCAGAAAGGGAACAGGACAGTGAGCAGGCTGCCCTGGGAAGGTTACACTGCCAACGTTGTCACCACTGTTAGCCTACACTCCCGCACTCGGGAACAGTGCTCCGCAAGGACCTGGGTGCCCACCTGCCAGGTACAGGGCTCCCGGTCCCTTTACCGTCCCAGACCTGGAGCCCGGGTGTCTCCTCTGCCCCTGGAGCCTTGTCCTCACTCCTGGTGGCCAGTGGGCTGCTCTCCTGAGGGCTGGGTGTGGAAAGGGACCCAGGCTTTCTCTGGAGGGGGGTCTGAGAGCAACCCCAAGGCTCCTGCTTTGTCTTAGGAGTTGTAACTGAGCACAGGAGGGGAAGCAGGAGGTACCAAGGCTTTAAATCCCAGTCAGCACATAGTCCTGGTCCCTGCTGACCAGAGCACTCTGCCAGCAGGGGGCGGGGTGCAGCTCAGAGAGCAGAGCCACAGCTCAGCTCTGGCCACCAAGCCCAACACAGCTCAGGCGCATTTTCTCTTTTATAAGATTAAGAAAATAGAATTTAGGGCTGAGGATTTAGCTCAGTGGTTTCTCTGCCTGCTGCTCAAGCACAAAGACCAGAGTTCAATCCCTGGTACCAAAAAAAAAAAACTGCGAAAATAGAATTTACCAGGATAATGGGGTTTTTTCAGGATTTGAAATTATAATCTATCTTTCTACGGTATATACACACATGCACACAAATACACATGTGTCGGCACATAGAATCCAAAGGCAGAGGTAATGCATAGCTATGGGAGTATCATATATTTAAATGTATAATACACACAAAGTCAGCGAGGATGAGGGGTAACAACTAGTGACATTTAAATTAGTTATGAAGTCTATGTAACAGCTGGACCAGTGGGTTCCTGTGTGATAGCAGATGTGTAACTAATATCAGATATTAACAATGCAGAAACTAAGTGATATGCATCCAGGGACTCTATATTATCTTCACAACTTCTTTTGTCAATCTAAAACTATTCTAAAATAAAAATTTTACATAAGTAAGAAAAGTTGCTGTAGCAGACACCCCTGGATGGATGCTCCTGTGTGATTCGGATCATTATAGAATGATGAACAGCTCCTGCCTTGGCCCGAGGGAGTGGGCACCCAGCTCCCTGTGGTGCAGCGGGTGGGGCCTCCAAACAGGACTTTCAGGGCTATTCACCTTGTGTTCCCTCGAAATAGGCCAGCAGTTTGGAAGTCAAAATTCTTCTCCTCCTGGAGCAAATACTGTAAGAAGAGAGGGTTTGTGTGGATATGTAGACTGGCCTGGTTTAGCTCTTCCTCGATCCCCCAAATACAGAAATGTTACATGAAACAATGAAAATAACATACACTACTCTAAGAAGGTGGGAGAATAGAGAGCTTCCTTCTAGGAATAGCGAGAGCCCGACATTCCTGCTTTAGGAGATGGAGCAGACACTGCCAGCAGCATCCCTTGAGAAACTACAGGCCAGGGGCTTAAGAGGAAACACTCTAGACTCTGGAGAAGAGGGCTCAGAATACGACACAGCATGGAAACTGTGTTCGGCTGAATATCTGTGTAGAGAACCACAGAATCTCCTCCGAACTCAAAAGCCCATGTGACTCCACAAGTGGACATGAGGGCTTCATCGATAGAATAAGAAGAGAGAAATAAGTACCGGACAGAAGACTTGGATGGAAGTAGAAAAGGATAACAATTCAAAGAAATAGGTGCTGCATAGAAAAGCCTGGGCAGCCTAGCCAGCCGTATGATGACAGTCAGAGTCGAGCACCACAGCACACAAGGTGCCATGAGGAATGGACTGTCCATGTGAAGCCAATGAGACACGGCCGAGATGTGTCCCAGAGCGGCCACACTTTGTCTGCAGTCCATGTGACCCAGCCTCCAGTCCTGGCCAGCGTTGGCATTGTCACTCCGGTGGGTGTGTGGTGGCCTCTTCCTGCAGTTTTAATTTCCATTTCCCTGATGGCTGATGTCATTGATGTCTTTTTGTGTGCTGGTTTGCCGTCTGTTGGTCCTGTTTGGTGAAATGTCTGTTCAAGCCTTTTGCCCATTCCAGAATTGAACTGTTAAGTTTTAGGAAGCTTTTTATATTTTCTAGACAGTCGTCCTTTTCTAGACAGTAGACAGGTCTGTCATTTGCAGGTATTTTCTCCTCTATCACTTGTTTTTTTATCCTCCTAATAGATTTATTGCAGAGCAGGTTTTTTATTTTAATGAGGCTTAATTTATTAGGGTCACGGTTTTGGTGTCAATTCCGAAAATGTCTGAATTAAGCCTAAGCTCTGAACATTTTCTCAGAGGTGTATAGTTTTACATTTGAATCTACGACCCATTTAAGTTAACTTGCATATATGGTGTAAGGTCTAGGACTATGTATCAGTAGCATTCTCCAGAAAAATAGATTATTTTATTTTATTATATTATATTATATTATATCCGGGGGTTTATTAGATTGGCTCACAGGATCAGGGGCTGTGTGCAGGGGAGAGCCAGGGAAACACGAGCTGCTCAGTCCAAGGAGTCTGAGTGAAAGCCCCAGAGTGAAAAAGAGGCCCACTGTGCAGCCTCAGCCCAGAAGCTCCCTGGAAAGCCACAGATTCAAGCTCATGGTCAAAGGTCAAAGAACCTGGAGTCTGATGTTTATAGGTGACAACAGCAGAGAAAACTCAATAGTTGGAGAAGAGCTGAGCATGCACACAAGCTGCTTCGTCTTCTGGTCTTTTGCTCCATGCAGACCCTGGTGACCCCGCACTCAGGGAAGGGCTTTCCCATCCAGGTCACACTGGCCACGCACACCCGTCTCCTCTGGAGCAGCCTCACACTCACCCAGAGGAAGTGTGCTTTGCCAACACCCGAGGCGTCCCGCGATCCAGCCACGGTAAGAACCAAAATTAACTGTCAAACACCAGGTACTTATTTTACCTATGAACATCCAACTGCTTCCCCTCCATTTCCTTAAAAGACTATCACCGAATTGGAAAGACAAAGGAGGCAAGACAGTTAAGACAACTTCAAAAAAAAGACAAACAAGTGAGAGGATTTGCTTTACCCAATTTCCAGATGTAGTATATGGCTACAGGAAACGCAGTTCTGTCCTTGCAGGAGAAAGATACACAGATCCCTGGAATGTAGCACAGGACCTAGAAATCACCCTACATAAGCTCAGCCAACTGATGTTTGACAAAGATCTACAGATAATTCAATGGTAACAAAACAAGATGAGTCTCAACCCAAACTTCACACCCTCTACAAAAATTAACTCAAAATTGATCTTAGATTTAAATGAACAACATAAAACTCTGAGAAAAAAACGATAGGAGAAAATCTTCGGGATCTTAGACTTGGTGAAGAGTTCTTAAACATGACATCAAAATCATAATCCATAAAAGGAAAGTTTGATTACATCAAAATAAAAATCTATCTCTGAAACTTTTCAAAATGAAAAGTTAGGGCCAGGGATTTAGCTCAGTGGCACCGCACCTGCCTTTCAAGTACAAGATCCTGAGTTCAATCCCTGGTACCTGAAAAAAAAAAGAAAAGAAATAAAATGAAAAGCTAAGCAAAAGACTATCAACTAGTCAGTATCTCTTTTCTAGTTTGTGAAATGCCTCCAACAAATATTCCATTGTTATAACACTAACATTGTTATGTTCAAATGCCTGGTCAGCAATTTACCAGGCTGGAAAATACTGAGGTTAACTAGAAACACAGAGATGAATTCACATGCTCGTCCACAATGTCGCAGATACTAACAGTGCATGGCTGGGGGGGGGCGGTCCAGGCTCCGCCACTTGGCAGACACTCCCTGCAGTTGTCTTCACTGGCCCTGAAACTTCGGCAGGCACCCGGGACACCACCTTGCGGTCTTCATAAATAATTGTGGGCTGTCTTGATCTTGCCAAAACTCCTTTCCTTGTATTGCAAAATTGCTGTTGTTCTGTTTTCCCTCTGCCACCTGTTGTCTCCAGGAAACTGGCATTTTCAAAAGCCACATTTACATATGAAATCAACAAGATTAGCACATTTATTGGTTTATTGTGCAAAGGAAGTATAATGACAATACTGAAAAATGGCAGATGAAGTGTGCAAACGGACTTTCTGACCTCAGCGGGAGGCGGACACTTAGCCAGCCTACAGGTGACCAACAGCCGCTCCCCACCAGGCAGCGTCACATTTAGATTTACTTTTTGTCTTTTCAATCCTTTTCTTTCCTCTCATTATTCTTTCTTTTCTCCACTCCTTCATTTCTTTCTTTCCCACATGAGAAGTATGATTGACCAGCCACATATGATTGATTATATATATGATGAGCTACAGAACTAGAACCATCTATAGTCAATGTATCTCCAGCACTGATTTGCCCACATTCTTATCCACAGTAGGTATTGTCAAAATTGCTTTGCTTACCGCATTTTTATATATGTTTTAAAGTGATTTATTTTATTGAATGGGCAGGAAGATCTTCATTCAACTTGGATCTTCAGCCTCATTAAGCCCAGGAGAAACCAAGGCCCAGACAGCAAGGGTGTCTCCTCACATCTCACCTCCGGGCAGTGGCAGAGTTGAGAATCCCACGCGGGTCTCTGGCAACCAGCCCACAGCACATTCGCTCTCAACTCGCTCGGGAACCTCAGAACACTGGGCAGGCTCATCCCTTGGAGAACTGAGAAGACCTCCCACTCAGCTCACTGCAGCCCTCCCTTTGAGGTGGGAAGAGAGGCATGGCAGGAGTTAGCTGTGGGACATGCCATGCACGGAACCCACAGTCCCCCGCATCTGGGCCAGCCTTCCTGAGTGCAATAGGACTAGAGTGAAGAGAGTTGGGTGAAGATGATCCTGCTCACTCAGTAGAATAAACCATTTTCAAATGAATATAAAACCACACTAAGTAAAACCATTTTTAAAAAATGTTGACAACACCCACTGTGAATAAGAATGTGAACAAATCGATACTAAAGATACAGAGAAATTAATGAATAACTTAGTAGTCTTTGGGGACACTGTCTGGTAAAAATAGCCCTGTAGAAAGTACAAGTCTAGCAAAGTACACACAGGATCTATGTACTGGGAACCATAAGCGGCTGACGGAAGAAACCAAGGAAGAACTAAATAAACACAGACGTTTTGTGTTCATGGATTGGAAGACTCAGTAGAACAAAGATATAGGTTCTCCTAAAATTGATCTATAAAAAGTTGATCTATAAACTTAACACAAAATCCAAAAAAGATCCCAATATGACTTTGTGTGCAAATAAGCTTATTCAGAAAGTCATAGAGAAATGCAGCAGACCTAAAATAGTTAAAACACTTCTTAAAAAGAAAACAGAAACTGAGTACTCATACTCTCTGATGTAAACATTTCTTATAAAGTGATAGCAATCAAGACAGCATGGTATTTGAGGAAGAATAAACACAGAGATCCATGGGACAAATAGAGACCTGAGGAATTCACCCACAAAAATGTGACAAATTGATTTTCAGCAAATACATAAGGGCAATTCAATGGTACTCTAAATATTCATATGCAAAAAGGACCTCATACTTCACACAATAGACAAAAATTAACTCAGAATGAATCACAAATCTAAATATGGAACATAAAGTTATAAAACTTTTGAATAATATGTAGAGCTAAACTTTTGCGAACTTGATTAGGTAAAGATTTCTTAAATATGATACCAAAAGTATGATCCCCACAGAAAGATAAACAAATAAATTTGAACTTCATCAAAATCATGAGCTTTTGCTACTCAAAAAGTATTGCTAAAAGATTGAAAAGGCACTCCATAAGGTAGAATACAGTGTTTACAAATCACATACCTGACAAAGAATTAGTTTGAAGAACTCTCAACTCAGTAATAAACGGCCCAATTTAAAAATGGACAGAAGCCTAGAACAGAGAGACAAGTGACGTTTCGCCAATGTTTAACATCATTAGCTGGCAGGGAAATACAAATCCACAGTGATAAGTCACTGTCCACCTGTCACAACAGCTAAGTTGTTTTTAAATCCTGGCAATACTAAGTGCTAGTGATTATGCAGAGAAACAAGACATTACTCAGGCATTCCTGGTGAGAATGCAAAATGCCATGGCCATTCCAGAAAACGGTTTGGCACTTCCTTAGATATGAGAACATGTATTACCATATGGCCTCATAATCCCACTCCCAGGTGCCTACCCTAAAGAAATGAAAATGAATGTACAGAATTCTGTAAGTATGCGTATACCTTCTCTTTCCACAACTGCCCCAAACTGGATTGCTCCAAATGCCACTGAAGAGGTGAACAAATAAACACAGAGTGGTCTGTCCCATGGTGGAAATCTAGTCCGGAATAAAAAGAAGGAGCAACTTACTAATCCATAATAACTTGAATGAATATCAAAAGCATTATGCTAGACAACAGCCACCAGGCTCAGAGGATAGTTTACTATGTGACTTCATTTGTGTGGCTTCTGTTGAGGGGCACTGGCTCAGAGGATGGACTCGAGGCAGAGCTGCAGGGAGGGCTTCCAAGGAGTGGGGTCCTCTGGCCCTGTCCACATCCAGGCATACGTCAAAGCTCACGAGAGGGGACTCCCCGAAGGAGCCGGTTTTCTCCATGATAGTTTCAGCAGGGAATGTAAAACTGCACGTGTTTCGTGGTTCCAGCTAATGATCACCAAAGAGCAGCAAGACGTTTCTGAACAACAACAAAGCTGGCTGCTCCCCAGACTAACCAGGAGGGTGGGGGCACCGATGGGTGAAGTGCAGGCTCACTGTAGACTTCCTGCTAAGTGTTTTACTTGTAGAGAACAGAGCACACCTGTGAAATCCAAGGAAGCAGAGCACGGTGCAGCAATATTCACATAACCAAATTTCTGTGCAAGTTTAAAACCAAAGCGGACAGTCATCTCACCATCACTCTGCAATGATGTCTTAGCAGAGCTTTTTAAATTTTTTATACTCAACATTTGTTGTGCTTATTTAAACTCGGAATTCATACTTTGAATAATTCTAACAAAGTCTAACCATTAACTCTGCAAACGTTACTTCTTTATTTGCTCCATTCTTTCCCATTAGATGTGAACTGAGCCCTCCCTCTATATGCTAGCTTTTCTCAGTTTCTAGTTAATGTACCTTCTTTGTCTCTGATCTGGGCAATTTCCTCAGAGCCGGCTTCAGCTCACCACTGTCTAGGCCACTAGATCTAATCTGCCAATTATGTTTTCATCTGTCACATTTTTTCATTTTTAGAGGTTTTGTTATTTTATTTTTTAAATACACTAAGGCTTTGAAAACATTTTTTTTTTTTGGTACCGGGGATTGAACTCGGGTCCTTGCACTTGAGCAGCAGGTGGCAAAACCACTGAGCTAAATCCCCCGCCCAAGGCTTTGAAAACATTTGAATCATATATTCATCAGCTAGTACACACAAAAAAGAAATATCCAAAAATATAGTTCACCAAATAAAAAATTAAAGAAAGCCATATGGTCATCTCAACAGATGTACAAAAATAATCTTATCAAATGTAAGACCCATTAATGTTATTTAAAATATTTAGCAAAAGGGGCTGGGGAATTAGCTCAGTGGTTTCACTGCCTGCCTGGCAAGCAGAAGGACCTGAGTTCAATCCCTGGTACCAAAAAATAAATAAATAAATAAATAAATAAAATATTTAGCAAAGTAGGATTAAAAGAGAAGATCCTTAGCCAGAAAAAAATATAGCTATAAAAAATACTGCAACAATCCCACAACCCCACTGTCATATATATATATGTATATATATATATATATATGCATATGTATACATATATATGCAAACCTATATTCATATAATAACTCATACATAAGTATTCATTTCAGCATTATTCATAATAGCCCCAGAGTTTTAAAAAATCCAAACTGTCACCAAATGATGAATAAACACAATGTGGTATGATTGTACAGTGGAATATTATTTAGCCATAAAAAGGAAGTACTGATACATATAGAATAGACACAAAATAACACACACTCTACTGGTGTAAGATGTCCAAAATGGTCAAATCCACAGTGTCAGAAAATGCATTAGTGATCACCTAGGGCTGGAGGGACTAGGGGAACACGAGGGACTGCGAATGGACACGGTGATGAGAAGGTTCCAAAGCTGTCACACGGGCTGCACGTCTCTAGGAGGTGCTAGAATCACTGAATTGTGCACTTGCTGTGGGTGCAGCATGTGACGTGTGACATGTATCTCAAAGCTCTTTTTTTAAGTTTTTGAATTCCTGTTTTGTCCGTATTGTGAGCACATTCATCTCCCCGCGGCCACCTGAGTGCAGTTCTGGACAGTGTGGACACCCTGTCGCGTCGTGGTGAGCCATGAGCCTGCCCTCTGAAGCAATTCTGCCATGTGCAGTCTCCCACGTGGTCAGTGGCTCCTCGGGTGACCCTGGGCCAGCGCTGGACAGCGTCTCCTGCCATAGATGTGCTGTGTGTGGTGGAGCTGCTGTGGCTCACACAGCTGCTCCGTGTGGGTGCCTCAGGCACCCGGGGCACAGCTGGCGCTCTGGACTACATGAGCCGTGGTCACCCTTCCCGGGGCAAGGTCCCCACAGAGGGCCGGACCCACCTCTGCTCGTGACCTCCGAACACTCCCGGGCAGAGTGTGCTGTCCACGCTCACCGTGGACGTGGACACAGAGGCCACGGCTTGAGCAGCACCTCCTTCAGGTAACCTCACAGGCAGCCATGGGCACACAGTGTGTCTCTGCGTGGCAGTGGAAGCCTAGCCCTGCAGTTCCAGAGGAAGAAAGAGAGCCAGAAGCCCGTGCCTCACTGAAGTTTCCGGCTCAGAGGTGTCTGCCTCCGAAACGCTGTCTGATACATTTAACACAATATACTCAGTGAATTGCGATGCAGTTTTCAACCCAATCTATTTGTTCAATTGCTAAAATATAAATTCTCAGGCAATGTCAGATACAAAACTACTTGATTAATATATATCACTCAATAGCACTTCCTTAAAAAATCTACATAATCTGATCTGTGTGCGTGTGGGTGGGTGCATATGTCTAAAAGGGCACACATCAGACTTTAGAGTCGATGGGGCAGTGAGGAACCAAGGAATGTGCTAGAATCATACACTGGGAGACAAACTCTTATTCTTTAGATTTTAGACAAGGTCTAAAAGTTAAGGGCAGGCCCTTAACTCACTGTGTAGCCCAGGCTGGCCTTACACTCATGGTGATCCTCCTGCCTCAGCCTCCTGAGTGCTACCATTACAGGCCTGTGCCACCATGCCTGGCAACTTTCACTCTTTAAGTTTCTTTGTTGTTCAATTTTTAAAGAGTGCTTTGAAATAATGTAAGTATATAGAAAAATTTCCCACATAATTAAAGATTTGCAAGGAAGGAGAGAACATTCCTCCAGCCCTTGAGGTGGTTGATGAAGGCTGCTGCTTTTATATGAGCCACAGATTTCATTTTGGCCACAATGAAAAGGAAAAGCTCACACATACCAGTGTCCTTGGGCACAGTCTTCATCTGTAAAACACCATGGTGTGTGTTTGGCATACAGCTCTCTTGGCAATCTTACCCAAACCTGGACCACGCTTTGCATAATAGAAAAACAGCAATTTGGGATTTTTGAGAGCCTCAGAGAAGTTCTTACAGTAAAATGGTCATCAGAAATGCCTTAGGAAGTAGCTTCAGGAGTTAGGCTAACATAGCATTTCTTCATCTACTGTGAGTCAGCACTGGCCGGATGCTCGTGAAAATACAAGTGGCAGAGACACATCTGGACGGAGAACCAGTGAGCGACAGGAAGACCATGGTGCAAGGGGGAGGACAGGAAGAACAGAGCTGCTCTTATCTCAGCACGGCGGCCACGTGATAGGATGAGCTCACTAAGACTCAGAAATGGGCAGGAAAGGCGGTCCACACCTGTGATCCCAGCTACTCAGGAGGCGGAGGCAGGAGGATTGCAAGTTCAAGGCCAGCCTGTGCAACTTAGCGGCACCTTGTCTCAAAATTTGAAAATAAAAATGGCTGAAGCTGTGGCTCAACATTTTCGGGGATCAATTCCCAGCACTGAGAGTGGGCAGGACATAGAAATGTGCCTTAAAAGGCTTGGATTTTGCAGAACATGAATTACACTGCATAAAAGACATAAAGGCAGCACACATGGGTGGCAGAGCCTACAACCTGCACTGGACGCACGCGCAGTTCCGGTCCAGCTGACCTCGGAAGTCTGTGCCTGCCCAAGGGACCCCAGAGCCTCCCTCCTTCCACCCATGCAGGGTCAAGGTCGCTGTGCCCTCCAGAGTCAGCACCCTCTGAGCCGTCTCAGGGCAGCCTGCATGACAGTGCTGGGCTGTGTACCTGAGGAGCCCACAGGCCTCTTGTGAGCCAGAGGTGCCACGGGGCCATCCCGAGCCCTTGTGGCCGTGTCCGGTGCAGTGAGGACACACCTGTGAGTGGGCGGTAGCTCACGCCTTTCCTGCGGCGCCTGGTGGGACAGAAGCCAGCACTCAGACTCTGCACGCCTGCTGCAGGGTCTGCATCGCCAAACTCACAGACAGAAACTGAGCATCCAGACACAAGCCAATGGCAGCCCGGGAGGAGAGAGGCTGGTGGCTTTCCTTCTCAACACAGAACACCTCTGCCCAATCAGGACTCTCTTAGGAAACGGGCTTTCTTTCCCTGCCCCCAGTTGTTCCTGCAAATGGCTCAGACTCGTCCGTGATTCGGGATTCTGCTGGTGAGGTTCTGCCTAGGCCTGCAGAGATGCCAGGTTGCTGTCTGGGAGCCTCTGGTGCCCTCAGACATGCAGATCCGTGGGGTCACTGCCACCTGTCACAGCCAGGGCCGAGGACGCAGCTGCCTATCATGGCGTTCCCTGCTCAGGCCAGGGAAGACGCCCCCGCCATGCCTGGCACCCGGTCCCCCGCTCTTCTGCCCGCCTGCACATCTTCCAAGCCAGAGCGAGGTGACCCTGGCTGGCTGCACCCTAATCTGGTGGAGCCTCTCTTCTCATGCAGCAGAGCTCAGCCAGCTTAGCCGTGGGCCACGCCAGCTGCCACCTCATCCATAAATGCCGCTGTGTGGTTCACGCACCTGCTCCCCACCGCCTCCCGTGTAAACAGGCTCACTCCCCACGAGCAGTGTGACTGTCACACCTCACAAACACATGATCAACACAACACACAACATTGCTGGCACCGAACCACGAGCAGCAGCTCCGGGTCCAGCCCATGGCCTCTGGGCCACGGCTCTCACTCGGTCAGCCCAGGCTGCCCTTTCTCTTGGTTTTATTCAAATCTGACTGCGAAGATCCCTGAATGCATTGCTATCCAGTGGAATTAACCGCATGGAGCCCAGACTTGGCAGCCAGGTGGGGCCTCCGCGCTCGCTGCATTAGTGTGGCGAGGAGAAACATCGAAGCGGTGAGGCCGGCAGCCGTCTCTTCCCGCTCTCGGGCTCTGGCCGCCCTCGCTCCTCTCTGTGCCATCTTCTCGCCAGCTCTGTGCTTCTCAGTGATTTCCCCACTGCACATGGAGGCCCTGGGTGCAGAGGCTGTGTTCACAGCGGGCGGGTTCCCTCTGCCCTGCCCTCCACCCCATGCTCCTCACTTGCCTTCCACAGCCTGGGGGCTTCAGAGCAGCCGCTTCTGCTCACACCTGTGTTCAGCAAACGCAAACATGAGCAACCTCCTCGCAGCCCCACGTTGGGCCCTGCCAAGGTCCCAGGGATGGGCAGCAAGAAGTCACGCATTACAGCAACACAACCCTCAGTGCGGCCGGGCTCCCGCCTGCTCTAACAAGCTCACAAATAACGGGTGAAGGGAGCTTCATCTGTTTTAATTAATTTGGTCTTGAAACTAATTCAATCCAGTACAGAATTAGCAGGCATTTAATCCTCATCAGCCCAACTGGTCCAAAATATGCCAATGTGTTTGGCGAGAGAAAGCCAACGAGAAGTAGATGAGGGCTGTGGTGCTGTTGCCCAAACCAGAATGCTCAGCTGGAGCTCCCCAGCTCCCCCTGGGCTCGGCTGGCCACCACCGCCTCACCGGGACTCTGGGCGTTTACACAGCAGGAGGCCTTGGGGGCCGCCAAGGGCATGGCAGAATGGCTTTTGTTTCTGCCGTGTCTTGTTTTTGAAACCTCCAAATAATTTATGAGAATTTGTTCTGCACTGAGGCTCTGGCTATAATAGCAATTACTGAATTATTGGCTGCAATCCTTGGGCACATGAAATAAACACATTTGGTTCTCAGAAACTGTCAGTGTGTTATGTACATTAATTTAGCAGATCCTTGGTTCCATTATCCTCTCAGCAATTACGTATGGTGCTATAATGATAGTTTACCTTAAAACAGTGCCTCTCTCTCCTTCAGATCCTGATGTGCTTAATGGGAGCTTCTCTCCTGACCCTGGCGATGCCCTTGCAGTCAGGAAGAGGTAAAACCATTGCCATTACTGTGAGGATGGAGACACAGGTTCAGTGCAGGGGTGGACAATCACTGCATTCCACACAGCTTCCAGAGACATCTACTCCCTCCTCCTCTCTGGATTTGAATCCTACTTGCCTTTTCCTAGACCCCTCCCACAAGGAGGAACTCATCAGGGCTGGAAGCTGCCCACTCCACCTCTACAGATGTGACTGCTGGCCCGAGCTGCTGTTATCTCCAGCAGATAAAGACAATGACTCCTGCCCCAGACGAGTCTGACTCCCCACATACGGTGCCTGTTCTCCAAGCTCAGCTGCCCTCTCACCTGCTCCAGGCAAGCTCCAGATGTGGCTGAGCCCTCAATGGCCCATCTAAGGAGGGGGTGAGGAGCAGGGGACAGACAGGCAGGGCAGCTGCCCACGGCGGGCAGACGGACCCAGAGCCCGGGACTGGGACTGTGGTCTCGCGGACGTCTGTGAACCCTTCCCACCGCAACTTCTGAGTCTGCAGAGTATGGGTGAGATGTCCCCTTGTAGGGTTATTATGAGGATTCACTGAGCTAATCTATAAAGAATCCTTGCCTAGGTACCACGTGATTAAGTTTGCAGTGAATGGTAACCATGCAACCACTGTAGTTGGTTCCTGCATCTCGCATTCGGATCCCATTAGACATGGACCCACCTTATAGATGTGGTAAGGGCAGGTGGCAGAGGCTGGACTGGCATCCAGGCAGCCTCACTGCGGGGTCCACACTGGGCGCCCGGTCTGTCTCAGGTCGGGCCCTCGCCTGAGGGCTCAGTGTCGCTGCCCCCTCCTCACGGCCGGGCTGTGTGCATTTCCCCTGCAGGCTCCCATTGGTTAGAGCCTTGTGAACCTGAGCACACACTCCGCGGTCCCCCTTTGGGACACGTATCAGAATCCCCAGCTGCTGCCCCACCCGGCTCATCCTCTCTGCTCTCCACTCCCATGTCTCAGGCACCACATGGGGACAGCTATTCCCAGCAGCCTCCAGGCGTGGGTGCCACTCAGGGCCCTTGCTGTCCTGTGAGGCTGGGTCAGGAGCGGTGCCTGAGGGAATAGTGCCTTCCCTCCGAGGCTGCTGCTTCTTCGGCCTGCTGGTGACCCTCGCTCTCATGTTGGGCGTCTCTGCTTGGCAGACCAGGGCTGAGAAGTAACCAAGGTCTAAAGCCAGGCGACAAGTCTCCCTAGGGCTTTCTTTGTCACCTACATGGAGTGGGAGGGATTCTGTGGGTCTCCGAGTCCTGCGAGATGATGCCAGACCTGCCCCCCCCCCGCCCGAGACTCCAGCAGACACCTGGGCCAGGTCACCTCCACTCCGCATCGCCTGCTGCCTCCTAAGTGCTCACCTGTACAGCTTATGGCAACATCTCCGTCTTTCTGACTCGCAACCAACTCAGGTGAAGAGGCAGTTCTGGAACACCCCTCTGTCCACATGCAAAGGAAGAACCTCAACCTGTGTCTTACTCCATGCGTAAAAATGAGTTCAAGTAAGGCATGGTGGTGCACACCTGTAATCCCAGCACTCTGGGAAGCTGAGGCAGGAGGTTTACAGTTCAAGACCAGCCTGGGCAACATAGAACTTAGTGAGACCCTGTCTCAAAAGAAAGGGGGTGTATCTCAGTCTGAAGGCCCTAGGTTCAATCTCCCGTATCACAAAAAAAATCCAAAAATGAACCCTAAATCTAAATGTGAAATATAAGGAAGAAACAGGAAAACACTCTTCATGCTGTGTGTTAGGCAAAGATTTCTAAGATAGGACACCAAAATCACGATCAGTTTTAAAAATTGATTAATCAGACTTCATCAGAACTAAGAACTGAAAACTCAGAACTAAGAGTGTTGCTTTTCAAGAGTTGCTCTTCAGGGAAAGAAGAGGCCAGGTGCAGACAGCGAGGATGCATTCACAGATGACCAGTGTCCCACCCCACCGGCTTCTCTCGTGTGCATTAAATGTGCATGTGCAGCGGGCATGGTGGTGCACACCTGAAATCCCAGCACTCAGGGATGATCTGCACTGGGACCCGAAGGCAGCAAGCAGCAGAGGCCGGGGTGTGGAGTCTGGACCTCTCTGAGGGGATAGAGCTTCCCAGGAAACGGCCAGCGTGCACCTCACAGTGCTCAGACCCATTTACTTGCAATGCCACCCAGAAGTCCAGAATCTGAGCATGGCCCCCACCCAATCCCCGCTGCCGCCTCTGTCTCCCCGTCTCAGTAGTCTCCTACTGCTCCCCACTGACAGAGGTTTCTGCAAACAGCACTCAGCATGGTCCTCTGGACACTAAGTCAGACAGAGCACACGGCCCTTCTCCCCACACCCCAGCAGCCTCCTCCCAGTCCAAGCGGAAGAATCTTATCATGATCTGTCCCTCCCCATCTCTCAGGGATCCAACCCACACCCCCCTCCCTCCTTCTGCCCCTGCAGCCATGGCTTCCAGCTGGTTCTCAAACAGACCAGACACAGGCTCTGCCTCAAGACATTTGCATGTGACACTCTCTGCCTCTGAAACCCTTTTCTCCTTGATATCCATGTAACTTTTGTCTTCATTTCTTTGGGGTCTTGTACCTCTGTCCCTTCCCTGCTTCATTCTAAATGAACTAGAAATTTGTCTCCCCAGCGTCTCTATGATCCTCTCTACCTTCTAACTGGATTCACTTTTCTCCACAATATTCATGTCCACCTGACAAAATATCAATTGATTGATCCATACTGTCTGCCCAAGGAACCTATCAGGACCTGAGGGCTGCAACTCTTCCTGTTTCTTCACAGCTACAGTCCAAGTGCCTAAGATAGTGCTGGCAAATGGAGGTAATTTGCAAATATTTGTTGGATGAATGGATAGATAGGTAGGTGGGAGGATGAATAGACAGATGGATGGAAGGGTGGATGGATGGATGGAAGGACGGATGGATGGATGGATGGACAGGTGCATGGATAGATGGGAGGATGGTTTGGGTGACAGGATATTTAATTCTGCCTCTGGGACTCATGCACATCAGGGCTGGGTACAGGAACTCAGGAGGCCCTGCATGCTCCCTCCAGCACTTGCCACTGTCGAGGCGGCCCTTTCGCTGTCCTCCACTCACCACACTGTACACAACCTGGCACGGCCCAGAGAGTCAAGGAAGGTCACCAGGGGTCAGAGACCAGAACCTGGCACTCTTTAAAGCGCACTCTGTTTCCTCTTTGACAAAGGAGTGACCTGTGTATATCTGGAGCCATTGTTAACAGAGCAGAAAGAGGAGGACATGACAGCACCTCACGTGGACGGATTTCTGAGAACGAGGCCTTGCCCGTGGCACAAACCTGGAAAATGGGATGGACATGGCAGAAGCACCAAAGAGACCCAGGCAGGATCCAGGAGGGAGGGGTTTTCAAAGCACCTTTCCCGGGCACACTCCACCACCTGTGCAGGAGAGAGAGGGCTCAGAATGGGGCTATGCAGAATGAATACAGGCCCCCAGCACCTGGTCTGCAGCCAGGAATTGTTGCCATCTAGGACACTAGGAGCATCGGCACTGGGAGCCTCAGACGCAGACACCACATTCCTGTCTGTCTGTCTGTCTACTCCACTTTCATCCTTCCATGGAAGGTCTGATGGCCAAGAAAAAAGACCTTTTCACCGTGACTCCCAAAAGGCCCCTCCAAGAATGGAGTGGCTGAAAATCCAGCCCAGATCTTCATCAAGTTCTTCGGCCTTTGGAAGTAGGATGAGAGATATTGTGGCTTCCAAAGAGAATTGATAGTTTCAATAAAGGGGCAACTTCTTTCCTTCGTGGGAAGTAAAAATATATTCATTATCAGCCCTGAAGTTCAGACAGAGTCAGCAAGATACTGTTTATTAGCAAGGCAAGTTCATCAACAGCTACAAAGCCTGCTTCTCCTAATGACTGAGAAGCAAACAATGGTATGGCTTATCTTTGGAGCTCCACAAAGAAAGTGGAGCTGCTTTTTCCCTCTCCCACTTCTAGAGCAAATCTCTTCTACAGAGAAAACTCTCCCTCCTTCCTATGACCTCCTCCATCTGCTATCAGCTGTTCCCTACCATAAGTACACACACACACACACACACACACACACACACACACGCACGCACATGCAGGCACCAGAATGCCCACCGCCCCACCACTGGGAATTCATCCGTTCATGGTATGCTTGGCTGCCTCCCAGCCCTGGATGCAAATATTCCAGAAGGGGTGGTAAACACGCAGTTCACACTTCCTTACAACTTGGAGTCTGCACAGAGTAGATTCTCTTCCATTAGGGCCTTTGACCTTGAACCAGTCCTGAGCTCAGCATACCCAACACTCGAAAATGGCAAAGACTCGATGTTTAGGAGATGTCCCTGCGGTGTGTGATTAGATGAATGAATGAACTGAAACAAAGCAATGTATAAAACAAGAACCTTGTCTCCACTGAAACCAGAACTCAAAGAGGAGGATGGATTGTCAGCAGCGGCAAAAAACGAGTGGTGAACCTGGAGTCTGAGCAGGGGCCAGCCTCTGTCTTTCCTCTGGGCTCCAAGCTGGAGCCTGTGGGTCGGTGGAGGGAGCAGGGGATGACATGGGTGGGCTGGGGAGTGGTGGATGCTGAGCTTGAGGAAGAGAGGCCTGAGCCTAACCCTTCACTTAGCTTCTTTTACTTCATTTGCAAAATGGGGCCAATTATGTCCTAATGTGCAAGGCCATTATGAAGATTTAAATAAATAGTAGCTATGACAGTCCTTCGAAATCTGTGACAAGCTATGCAGATATCAACACACAAAGTTAGAAAGCAAGAAGAACCTGGGCAGCCCAGTTTACTCGCTTACCGTCAATCTCATGAAAATCAGCCTTGATAAACCTCTATACAAGTAGAGGAGAATCTCTCTTCCCTCTCATAGTCTACTTCCCTGCCTCCCTCCCCTGATCAGATCCCCAGGGCATATCTGTAGGCCTGGATTTAGGTGATTCTCTCTGTCAGTCCTTCATCCACTATTTTGCTTTCCTTGCAAGTCTGCTAACTTATTGTTGCAAATTTAATTTTCATAGAAAATTAATTAGAAAAACCAAATTATGTAAAGCAGGCTAAACAAATGAGAAAGCAACATAAGGTTATCTCAGCTGAGCAGGAAATTTAAAAAGAACATCAGGCTGCTTTGGTCAGACGACACCCAGTCCGGCTCTGCGGAGGGTGGCCATGCCCCAGGGTTTCTGGGCAGACGTCCACATCCTGCCTGTGGCACTGACCGCCAGCCCCAGAAATCTCTTCCTCAAGGCAAGCAACCCTGCACAGCTCCAGCAGATGTGGTTCCCATTGTCCCGGACACCACAGGTCTCCTCCCGTGCATTGCCTGGCCCGGCAGAGGCCCCCGAAGACCATTCCTATCCCGGGCTCCTCCCCTGCTGCCCGAGTCACCAGACATGGACAAGCACTTCGCTGGCTCAGGAACCCAGGCTGGGCTTTGAGAGGCGGCTTCCTGGGACGCCCGGAGAGCCAGGGTCAGACAAAGGCTGGCTTGGCCACAGGAGGAATCATGCAGCCCGTACCTCACCCGACCACCACTTCTCCGTGAGCGTCCTGCATCGACAGGATCCTGCCAAGCGTCACTCATCCAGCCTCTGCTTGCACACCTCCAGCGACAGAGGACTCGCCACCTCCGGGCAACCATTAACCGATTTACCTCTGCTGACCTCTGAGCCCTGGGACACTGCTGCACCAAGATGAAATCATACTCCCTCCTTTCTCTGTTCCTCTATCTTTCCCCTGGCTCTAATTCTTCACCCTGAGAGCCCACAGAAGGGCGCTTCTCTGGCAGATCTAGACCTGGAGCTGGATATCCTGCCTCCTATTCCCAGGCGTCCTATCGTGCCACCCTCTGTCCTCAGCCCAGGACACACGGAGAAGGGCAGCAGAGGGCTTTGAACAGCACCCTCGGTGGCACAGTAACACTGCCCTGCCATGCTGTGGACCCAGTCACTCTCGGATGAGGACCGCAGGCTCAGGGGGCAGGGATGGCACACAGCAGCCCCAAGGCTCCGTGGCAGTTTCAGATGAAGCCCTGGCAGTGCTGCAGTTCTCATCTCTGAGGTGGGGTTTGCAGCTGTCCCTGCTGGACCCTGACCCCACAGCCTCGGCCTGCCAGGCAGGCCCCAGGGTTCTCTCTGGGCTGCAGATTGGAGAGTAAAGTGTTCATCCTGCATTGGCTCAACAGTGCATCACGGAATAAAGTCAGACCCCCTGCAGTCTGCTGAGCCTGGCCCGGACTAGCTCAGGTGGTCCTGGTCCCAGTCACTGGGCCTCACATGCTTGTGCCTGAGGAGGGAAGAGGGCAGGCCACATGGCTCCCACACAGGACCAGCACCCCAGACCCAGCCCAAGCAGCTGCCACCTCGAAGCTACCTCTGCCTTCCGCACGCCCCTCCAACTTCAGCCTCCGCCCACTCTGCCCCTGAGTCTTTGCTTCAGTTCCCGAGCCTCTCCCCTCTGGCAGAGCTGGCCATGGACTGATAACAAACTTCAGCCCATGGGTCCAGCCTGGTGGCTGGGGATCACATCTGAGGGCCCCTGGAGCATGGAGTTCATTGCCTCCCGTTCACGATCACAATCGGTAACTGTGAGCCCTGGAGATTTCTCAATGTAGCTGCGGCGTCTACGATGCACTTGTTACACAGCTACTCTGTGTCTGGCCTGGGCTGGGAGCCCTGGGCCATGGACTGTGGAATTCAGAGGCAGCAGAGGAAGTTCTCCTGTGAAGCCAGTGGTCCCTGGAGCTCTGCAAACAAGACCCCATTTTTCATGACTCCCTCCTACCTCATTGCTCGGTACCTGAAAAGCGTTTTCATGTGCGGCCATGCTATCGAGATGCGGTTTCCCTCACCGCAAGAACAGGGATGCAGGAACAGGAAAAGCTGTCTAGAGCCACGGCCCCATGTGACTGGTGACCTGGTCCTCACCTGCACTTGAAAATATGCAGAGCTCAGCGTTTCCGACCACACCTCCGTCGATGAGCGCGCACCATGGCTGCCCCTTTGGCCAACTGTGATCGGGCCAGAGAGCCAGAGCCACCGGCCTGGACTGGCACTTGTAGTCCAACTCAGGCCCCAGAAGTCACCAGCAAAAGAACAAAAATGAGCTCAAGGCTCTGTCAATAGCAGCAGCAACAGCAGTAAGAGCCGACAGCAGCACTGCATGGTGGTCGGGCCCGGCCGAGCACTTGCTAAGCACAGATCCTGCCAAGCACTGTGTCCATCACCCCCCAACCCCCTCCTGGACACGAGAGTTAGACATTAAATTATCCTTCACAGTTCCCGGATCAGAGACTGAAGCTGGGGAGATTAAGCAACTTGCTGGAGGCCGCACAGCAGGGACTTTCTGGGCAGTCTGCTGTGGAGCCCACTGCACTGTACCAACGCTCGTGCCTGCTGCAGTCATGCAGCCCTACCTGGGGATGTGGACGCTTCCAGGGAAATTAAATTCTGCGTGAGGTTCTTCCCCTGTGCTCCTAGTTCTGCCTCTGCCCCCACCATGTCGCCAGCAGCCCGAGCTCTCTGTATTACTGCTCTCCATGGGGAAGGAGGATGGGGGCTAAGCCAAGCCCACCAGCTTCAGAACCCCTGTCTTACAGCCTTAATAGTGACTGTGCTCTTAAAAGTCTTGGAGAACAACCAGGAGCTGATCCCTGAGCAAATCAACACAGACATTAAATAAAAGATAAAGAAAGTGGAGCGAGAGGTGAGAAGAGGAAGTAGGTTGTCGTAAATGGAGAGAGTGGAGCACAGGAGTAGGCTACTGAGACAACTACAGAGAAGGGGCGGCATTACTGCCCTTTCCAGACCACGATCCGGAGAGATCCCAGAGCAGGGCACCTGTGTCTAGCCCACCAGTTTCCCCCGGGGGCCTACCAGCTGTCCCTAGCAGCTGTCCCCAGCGTGGCAGAGGGAGGGGCCTCCATGTGTGCAGTCCTGAACAACCCAGCGTGCTGGGAGGGCAGCCGCAGAGGGCTTCACAGCCACTGAACAGACAGTGGGAGCACTGGGTGATGGCAGGGCCCAACAGGCCCAGGGTCAGGACAGAGGGCCCAAAGAGCGTGGCCGTCAATGGGGGCCAGATAGGACCACAGATCTCAGAAGCAGTGGCCAACCCTGGTGACAAGGACCTCCTGATTCAGATCTTTCATCCAGAGTCTGCACAGCAGAGGACCATCATGGACCAGACACCCAGGTGTTTCTGCCACCCGGCTGCTGGGAGACACAGTGGAGAAAAGAGAAGGCACGGGTATTTATCCCGAAGAGATGAGCTTTGAACTAGACGTGGCTGAACCTGCTGGGTCTTGAGAGATTAACTTTCCACCATCCAGGAAACGGGAGGCAAGAGGCAAAGGTATTCTTAGATGAAACAAAGCAACTCAATATCTTTACAACTCTACATTTTGAGGACTGAAAATCCAACCCCTAATATTTGCTCTTGGTGTGGCCAAGGCCAAGTGAAGGTCACATAAGTGAGTTCACCTCAAGGTGTGGCCAAGCTGCCTTGGTCAGTGAGCATTGGAAGAAACCAGAGGCACACATTCTGTTACGTGGCACAAACTCGAAAAATCAAAATTCCTCCAGTATTTGGGAGGAATCAGCAGCTTCAGCTTGCAACAGTGCAGCTAACTCCTGGTTTTTACCTTTTACATTCTCTCAAAAAAGTTTTGTTTTGCAAGTCCCACTGAGAAACTTCACTGCAGATCCACATTTCAACTTGATGAATGGCTTCATTGCCACACAAAATTTCACTTAGAGTAAAAAGAGATGCTTGAGGCTCAACAGGGGTGCCTTCATTGCCTGGAAACACATCTGGATTAAGAGAAACCATTTTCCTCCCTCTCACGGCATTCGTGCAAACCCATAAAATAGCAACATTTGCCCCAGCCTCCACGTTTCTCTTTACCTCCTTGGTGAGGAGGAAGCATTTGGCATCACTGGTCCACATTTTCCTGCAGAGCAGAGGATGAAGTTTCTCCATGGAGCCTCCAACTTGGGTTTCCTTACTGTGGCATCCATCTGTCAACCACTCTCGAGACTTAGAGCTACTACACGGGGACAGCTCTACTTCCGGTCACTTCACCCAGGAGAGAACACTGTGTGATGTTTTCTGAGAGTGCGAATGGAAGCCACACCCTCCCTCCAACTTCCCAGTAACAGAGCTGAGAGCTGATGCGCCCCATCTGGCCACCGCATGCTCCTCTCAAGTGGCTCTAACCCAGAAGTTGGAGAACAGGCTTGCTACACTGGCCCCTTCACGCCAAAGAGCTTGTTTTATGCTTTGCAAATGTAGGCTGGATCCATAGCTATAAACGCTCTTTCGCATGTCCACTGCTCGCAGTGTGGCTCCTCTTCCCAGTAGCTAGAGTCTGGGTCTGACCATGCAACTCACTGTGACCAGTAGGACAAGAGCAAAGTGACTTTTGAAAAGCATTTGGCCTTGCTCTCCTGAACTTTTCTCTGGCAGTCATTTAAGCCAGCCCAGCTAGCCAGCTGGAGAGCAGGGAGCCACAGGGAGACCCACATCCCAGACCCACCAGCCTAGGTGCAGGTGGAGGCTCAAGCCCCAGTCCAGACTGGAAGAGCCAGCAGTTGGGCTGGGTCCCAACTGGCAATGCATAAGCTGAAGGAACGGCAGGTGTTAGAGCCACAGCAGCAGAGAACTGACACAGTGAGAAAGCACAGCAGGCCACTCTTCCCCAGCTGCTTCCTACCTCTGTGTGCTGAGCATCAGACCAGCCAGCCCCAGAGGACATCCCAGTAACCTCTCGTCCAGCTGCCTTCCCATGATGCTTTGCACTCAACCCTGATTCACAGAGTCACCATGACGACCCTGTCAGTCCCAAGCATTTCCACCACATCCACCTTTCTAGAAAAGCCAGAAGGTAGGAAACTACGAACGAAGACCCCAGGCCAGAAGAAAAGCTTTTGTGAATTGTGGTCCACAGTTGCAGAGCCCTGTCTGCTGTGCTACAAGCAGAACTCTGCAGACACATGGAAACATGGAGGAATTCTTTGACCTTTCTGTTGTGCAGATGGCCCTAGATTGAACTGGACTCGGAATTCACCTCTTGCTATAACAAATCCAGAGTCCTGAGACCTTGCAGGGCTGACCTCATTAACTCCAGGATGAAGGGGATTACACAAAACAAATGAAACTCAGTTTGGAGCATTGTAAGACAGCTCCCTTGTGCATCAAAGTGAGCACCACGAACAGCTGGGAGCCACTAAAACAATGTTGGAATAGATTCGATGGCGATGACAACAGCTCCACATTCCTGTTTTTACTTAGTCAAAAAGCAGCAGGGTCCTCCCTGGAATTTTACATTTCAGCAAAATTTCAATGTGTTTTTTTTGTTCATTTGCAAAACTTGGATTTATTGCCTTTTTTAAAGGAAGAAGACTTCAATGTTTTCAGGGTAAAGAAGTGAGAGATAAATAATTCTTTTTAAAACTTGTTTATATTGCCTGTCCACAGGAGGAAATCAAATTCCCATACAACAAAGTAAATCGCAAGCAAACGTCTGTTTGCATGGTTTCATTGCCTGCTCTGCAGCAGGACTGGCAGCTCTCAGCAGAGATCAGGCGGGAAGGGTGTAAGAGTAGCTGTGAAGAGTGCAGGAAGAGCAAGCAGACAGAGGCTGTGTGCTCAGAGCTCAGGCTTTGCTTTTCTGTCTGCCTCTCACCAGTTGTCTGATTCAGGGAAAATAAAATCGTGTCTGGGTTTCACTGGTGAGACTGTGGCTTATAACGTTTATCAGCGAGGGTGTCGTGAAGGTCCTGTGAAGGGATCAGGCGGCCCCGGGCACACAGTGGGCGCGCACACCGCTCTGACCCGCTGCCCTGCTCCGCCCTTGTGCTGCATTCTCGGCCATCACAGCCCGGCCTGCCTCAGACTCACGGCTCCCTCCCTCTTCACCCCCACATCTCCCTTCATCCCCGACCCCTGGCCTTCTGTGTGCTCCCGGCCAGCTGCTTTCCTCCTTCCTACCAGAAAGAGGGGCCTGCAGGGGACGCATAGGAGGACGTGGAACTGCCTGTAAGGAACATGGAGCCAGGCCGAGCCGGATGTAACAAGCCCTGGACAGATGCCAGCTTCAGAACGTGCCTTGCCCGCCCGTCATCCCTTTACCGCTTGGACCTGGGTGTCCCAAAGCCTCCTGTGTCACGGGTGGAGCTGGGTGTGGGTGGTGGAAGCCCCGCCCTGGGTGTGGTGGCAGCAGGCTTGTGGCCTGGATGGAATAAAGGACAGAAAGAAGGAGGCTCCCTCGACTGCTCTCTGGCCTCTGCCTGCTGTGAACCATTTCTCCTCTGCGATGCCCCTCTGCACGCCACCTGCCTTGGAGCCACCGACTACGGACCGAGACCTCTACAAACTCTGAGCTAAAATGAGCCTCTCTGCATTTAATTTAGGGTGTCGGGTATTTTGTCCCAGCTACAAGAAAAGTAACTGAGACAGGCACTGCACATCAGCCTCCGTGTCTGCCCCTTCTCGGGCATCTTTGACTTCCTACTCGCTGTCCCTCCCAGGCTGTGACACTGCCCCATGCCTGTGCCTGCACGGGCCACGTCACACTGTGGCACACGCTGCCCTCAGTCCCTCCAGCTCTGCTGAGAGCCTCTGAGGACACTGCAACGCTGTACTCACCTTGTGTGGCCAGGACCCCATGCCGGGCGCCTTAGGGTCGCTCAGCAAATGTCCACAAAATTCACAGAAAGAGCAGATGTGAGGCCTCTAGCTCCTTCCAAGCAGCTTAGTCCTTATTTTGTTTCTGCGTGGTTTTTATTATTTTATTTTTAAAGTGGGGGAAATGATTTAAACTGCTGGTCCATTCAGGTTGCTAATAAAATATAATAAACAGAGCGACTTGTAAACAACCAAAAGTTACTCCTCACAGCTCTGGGGGCGGAGAAGCCCAAGTCCAGATGCTGACTGACCTGCCGCACGATGAGGGTCCCCTCCTGGTCTGCAGGGCACAATCGTGCTGTGTGCTGCTGCATGGGGCAGGAACTGGGTACGCTCTGAAGTCTCCCCATGAAGACGCCGGTCCTCGCCCTGCAAGTAAGTGCTGCCCTCCAGGTCTGAGCACCTCCCAGAGGTTCCCAATACCATAGCCTCTTGGTGGCAAGATGGCTGCAGATACCCTCAGAAGTGCAGCCTCCCAGCCCAAAACACAGAGCTTCTCCCTCCCAACATTTCCAGAAATGTCTCAGAATTGCAATTCACTGGAGTAAGAGCCAACCCTGAAGGAAGGCAGGAAGAGCCTGACAAGCTCTAAGAGACAAGCAGCTTCCCAAAAGATTTGGATGTGGTTACCAGAAGGGGAAGTGGGTGCCTAACAGGCAAAGGCAGATGTGTCTGTCATGGCTCCCACCTGCCAGCACCTGCAGGTGTGGCTTCCCCAGCACTGACCACCCGGCGCCTCTGTCCTCCATCTTCGATGGCTCCTTCGGTGCAGGCCATGACCACCCCCAGCCTGAGGATGGCTTTGTACCCACCGTGGCCCAGGGTCTGCAGTCCCCAGTCCTGCCCAGTCCCGAGTGCACAACTTCCTGCTCTGCTCAGTGCTGGGGTTCAGAGGTCTCAGCACAAGACACCCCAGCTAGAAAGAAGCCAAGGGGCCAGGTCATGGGGTCAGGGTCGCCTGCGCCACTGACGCAGAGGCGGGGAACGAGGCCTTCAGGGTGGCTGTGAGGAAGGGGCTCTCTAAGCTGCTGCCCAGAGCGGGGGCCACAGACAGCGCTGAGCAGCACAGGGCGGTGCTGGGGAGCTCGGGGCAGAGAGGCCGTGAGGACAGGACGAGAGGGAGACAGGAAGGAATGAGCCAGGGGGACCCACCCAAACCAGCCAGCCAGGCCGGCTGCACCCCAGGGACAGCCCAGGGCGCCGCGGAAGCCCTGCCTGGGTCACACGGAGGGCCAGCTCTCAGCCCTCGCTCTGCAGGAGCCGGGCTGCCGTCACCCTGGGAGACACCGGGGAGATTCGGACTCGGCCCACTGCCCGCAGGTGGGCACCTGGAGAAGGGGAGGGGCAGCAGCCGACCCACAGCCCCAGCTGGACCTCGCTTCCTTTTGTCTTCCGGAAAGCACCTCGTGAGCGGCCAAAGATTTCTGCCGACTCTGGCTCCTCTGCTGTGACAGCCAGTGCTGCTGTTCGCCCTTGGGATCTATGGTGACTCTGACTCCCTGAAAGAGATTTCTGTAAGGACCACAAATTTAGGAAGCATAGTTTCGATTTTCCTCTCTAATTATTTCCCTCCCAGTTTCCCATCAGCAATTTTCAGCGCCGAGGATGTTTCTTAGGGGCCTGCGACTCCGACCCCAGGGACTCTGCACACACGTAGCTGGGGTGGGCGGGCAGAAGCAGCACAGGACCCGCTCTGGGTGTCTGCGGACGGCGACAGGCGGTGGCCGCTCCGGGGCTGCCCCAGGACATGCAGTGGCCCAGGGACTTGAGTGCATCTCCACGAGGTTCTGTCGCTCACAGCCCTTCCTCTACATCCTCGGGCGCTGGCTGGAGCACAGCGGAGTTCCTCACTCCTCCCTGGCAAGGACCAGCCTGCTCCTCCCAACATGCTCACCCTCCAGAGGCTCAGGCCACGAGCATCTCGGGAGCTGGCAATGCTCTCCCTTTTATGCTGGCTGCCACAGAGCTGGAAGCCCAGGCCAACCCTCTTCTCATGACCATGCAGGACCTCCCAGCGGGTATTTTAGGAACTGATCTGTCTTCTTTGACCTGCCTGTTCTAACCAGAGCATCGTCCCTGGCTCCCAAGTATGCACAACTTTAGGAAGAGGCCGATACCTTTCTCTGCCTCTCTGCTTGGGATTGCAGATGTTCAGCCCTGTAGAGGCTGCAGCAGCCACATAAGGAAATGGGAGGAGCTGAGGTGGGTAATTTAGGGACTTTGGTCCCTTGGGAGGGAGGGAGGGAGGGAGGGTGTCCCTCGCCATGCGGGCCTCCTGAGTCCCCTCTGCCCTCCGGCACCTCCGCAGAGACTGCGGAGCTGGCTGTTCCCCCTCTCCTGGCCACCACCAGGACCAGGGCACCTCCTTCCTGCCAGATGTCCGGCCGAGTTCCTAGCATCAGAGGAGGTGATTTCAGTGTGAGTCTAGTCACTTGCACTGGCTTCCTATCCACTCTGGAGTAAAGGTCAGCTTCCTCCTTTCACCCACACGACCCCGTGCTCAAGGCCCACTGGCCTCACCGCCCAGCCCTTCCTGTCCTGCCCACTCCTCACCCGCCTCGTTCCTGCTGTTTCCCACATGCCTGGCCTGGGCCCCTCTGCTCCTCTGCCGTGGCCACACCCTGAGCTGAAGCTCTTTTCTCTGGGCTTCTCTGAGCTCCTCCAGGTCCTCCAGGCTCTGTCCTTCCTGACCACCAGGACAGAGGGCCCCAGAAGCCCAGTTTGTCTCAGCCCCTCTGTGGCACTGAGAACCACAAGGACCCCCTCTTCCTCTACCCACTGTTAGTGGTGCGGGAACTCTGCTGTCCCTGGGGCCGAGAACAAGGTCCAGCACAGAAACTGCTCAGCAAGCATTTACTGAATGTGGACTTGACCATCAAGATAGGTCTGGAGCCCAGGGCAGCCCTGAGCCTGAAGGTTGGTGCAGGGCCAGGGGCCAGAGGGGGAGCCCACAGGAATGGGAACCTCAGCTGGATGCAGCAGAGCCTCCACCCTGGGGGTGGGAAGTCTGAGATCCAGGACAGGCACAGCCGTGCATGGAGGAGTCACCCACAGAGGGCCCTGACCCGGCCGTCCCAGCCTCACCTCCAGGGGCCCCGCCAAGACGTGGCACTCGGAAGTGGACACAGGGCGAGGGATGCATGTCCCCTCCGCATGTAAGCGCGGGCCTGTGGGGATGCGAGCACACTGATGGTGCTGTGTGCTGAGTACTGTGGTCCAGGTGATGTGCAGGTTACTCTGGACTCAGGGGAGTCCTAAGAGCAGCTCCCCTGCCCCTGCCAAGAAAGGCTCCTCAGGGAGGAGGTCAGGGAGGGGCTCCCAGAGCGTGCTGAGCCCAGAGCAGACCCCTGCATCCTGTGACTACAGCCACTGCCCCCCTGCTCCCCACCCAAGCCCTGGCCTTGGGCCCCCCCAGCCCCTTCTCTCCCGCATCCTTCTCAAGTCTCCTGTCATCTGCACTCCTACAAAGCTCCTGGGCAGGGCCTGAGCTCTGTCGCCCTTCCAAGGAGCCACAGGAAACGCCTCCCACTAGCATGGACCAGCCCTGATCCAGTGTAGGGTGAAGTCATGCAACTTTGGGAGAGTTAATTAGAAGACTGCCTCTGAAGTCTGCTTCCCAATGGCCAGGTCTCTCTTGTTCCAAATAATCGTGCTTCTGGAAGTCTATCTGAAGGCAGTGATCCTAAATTCAGAAAGAAAGATAAAAGTTTCTACAGACACATTCTTTATGTACTCATAATCTTAATGACATAAATGTTCGACAGTAACAGGATCATTTTAAATGTCTCACATGGTGGAATATTATAGACCCATTACCAAAGGTACTGTCAGGTGCTAAACTCTGCCATTCTGAGACAGAGGCTGTAGCACAGTGAGGAGGAAGCCACATGCTGCGTTAGGGGACATACAGGAAGCCCTGGGATCTGTTAGAAGGCCTGGCTCTGTGTGCTGCTGAGACTCGGCCAGAACACGCGGACACCTGTCTGTCTCCTCTCTGCCTCTCCTCCCTCCTCCCTACCCCTTGCAGGGACACAGGCCAGGGCTCCGGGCAGAGACCAAGAGGAGCATGGGGGGCCCTCTAGCAGCTCCAGACATTGTCCAGCGGGGCAGCAGACAGTGGGGCTGCCCCTCCTCAAGGAGGCTCTAGGAAACAGAAGATGAAACCTGCGTGGCAATGACTAAGAGCAGCCCCACCGTGTGGGAAGCTGCAGGTACCCTGAGCCACAGGGCCCCAGCACCCGGCCAGGTGGCCTGGAAGAGCAGAGGCCGAGCAGCCTCAGTCGGCATTGGCTCCCAGGTGGGCTCTCTGGCCTGGGGAACTTACCCCAGTCCAGCCCTCCGCACGGGGACCCAGGGATCTGGCTGGACCCCACTCACCGCCGGTCTTGACACTGCGTACGTTCCGAAGAATTCTGCCAGCTCCTATTCCTGAGCCGGGGTGAACTCATTCTGTTGCATCTTACCTTTAAAAATAGAAAGCAAGACGCCCCTGTTCTCAGTAGGCAGACACAGGCAGTGGGACGCTCATAATCAAGGCTGTGCCCCTCTCGTGGGCCATGGAGAACCCAAACCAGACCCCCAGGGCACCAGAGACATCAGTGTCCCTCACCCTGGTGACGGGTGCACACCCACATGGACACTTCTGTTTGCAGGACAGAGACAGCCGTAACAGCAGCTGTCTGGATCATGAAACCACATGATTTTGTTTTATTCTATTTTTCTGAACTGGACCAGTTTTCCTTGATTTTCTTATTCCTAGAAGAATGCCTACTTCTTGCCTAGACTTTGCTCTGAGTAGGTCAGCACCATGGGGAGGGGTCACAGTGTTCCGTGTCCACCCCAGGGTGGCATAGACAGTGCCCTCACGGAGCCCACAACCACGCTGCCATGTGACGTGGGACCCTGTGTCCTGCCCTACCCTGTCCTGACCACAGTCCGTGCACCTCCTCACTGGGCAGTTGCCGTCAGGGCCCCGGTAGGCTGATGGCCCTGGACAGGCAAGTTCATGCCCTTCCTGGGGCTGTTACTCTGCACTGGCTTGTGCAGTCCCCAGAGCATGCACACACACACACACACACACAGACACACACACAGACACACACACACACTCACTCCCAGGCCTAGAGAAGTGTCTACTTCCTCGCCTCCTCGACTCTGGGCCGCCTGTAGCAGGAGTGACCAGGCCGAGCCCAGGCCTCAGGAGGCTCCACTTGCTCTGTGTCTTCTCTCTCTCTGCCCTCCTTCCCCTCACACATCTGCAGCACTCAAAACATGCCAGGTGCCTTCAGCAGGTGGAACGCACCTTTCCGTCAGGACCTGCGGGCTTCCCGGGTGCAGGGCAGCCTGCAAACAGGACAGGGCTGTCCAAGCAGGCAGCCGGCTGACCACAGGCTCCGTGAGCAGCATGACAGTGGCAGCGGTGCTGACAGAAGGGCTGTCCCCTTCCTGTGACCATGCCTTCCTCCCAGGACACAGCCCTGCACGGGTCCCCAGGAGAACTGGCCTCCTGCCCCGTGGCCCCACAGCACCCTCTGCTTTGGCCCCAGCCTCTGCCCAGCCAGAGCCTCTCCTTCGAGAGCTGCAAGGGCTTTCCAGACGCAGTGCTCCTCCAGCCACTGCCACCACACCCTGTGTGCTCGGGCTGCCCATCGGCCTCACTCTCTGCGCACAGAGCCCACCCGAGGGCCGTGGACATGGCCACAGAGTGCTGACCAGCGCCATTGCAAGGGTGGAGAAACTCGAGTTTATTAACATGCGCTCTGTGCCGGGCACCACAGGCGGTGCCTCCATGGAGGACGTCGTCACCGCAGTTTCCTGGCAGTAGGGTTATTATGTCCATGCTGAGGAGGAAATTGAAGTTCAGAGGCTCTGAGTAAGTTGCGGATCACACAGTTAGTAACACACAGGTGTGGCCTCAGCATGTTTGATTCTAAAACGTCACACTTCCTCTGATTCAAGATCACCAGACTGGCTTTTGCTGAGTGCAAATCACTATGAAACCTCACCCTTTACCTGACCCAGGGTTCATCTGGGGCTCTCCAGCCCTCAACTGGGGCCACTTGTCCGTCCACGTCCAGCAGGGTGGAGGGCGGGCAACCTGCTCTGGACTGTCCTTGTGGGAACAGCAGGCTGGGGTCTTCCGTCTCGTGGATGGCTCCCCCCCTCCCCCGCCGTGGGGACAGCAGGCCGGCTCTGCTTGGGCTCCTCCCAGAAGAGGCACAGGGCAGCAAGCATCCCCGAGGCCTGTGCTGGGGACCAGCCCACCCTCACTTCTGGGCTCTCCTGTTGGCCCAAATGAGTCACGGACTGAGCCCGAAATCAGGTGGAGCAACACATCACAGCAAAGGCCCTGATCTGGTAACCAGAAGTTTGCAGATGCTAATTCAACCTCCACGCCTGTCCCCTCAGGTGATAGATACGGTGACAAATGAGCATTCATCCCACAGAGCAGTGCAGAGCAGGCGAAGACTGTCAGTTTGCAAACAGATTTTCAGGCTTGACTTGGGGTTTGGCAACCTTTAGTTGCATGTGCTCGGCCCAGTTATAAACTTCTCCATACTTCAGAGACCACACCTACAAAATGAGAGTCACACTTACGTCTAGTGTTGTTTATGGGATTAAATGAGTCAGTGCATATAAATCACTAGGCTTACAGATGTGTGTATAGATAACATGATTGCCTACCTAGAAAATCCCAAGGAATCAACAAAAACTCCTAGCTGTAAGAAATGAACATAGCACGGCTGCAAGACACAAGCCTAATACCCGAAAGCCAGTTGCTCCCTGCAGACCAGAAGTGGCAGTTAGGCCCTGAGCGGGGACAGGAACAGCACTTGGCACGTGAGTTCTCCAGTCGGAGAGCACGGCGCCTCCCTCCTGTCGCCCCCAGTTGTCTTCATCTACCTCAGTCCCTGATCTTGATGCTGAGGCTGAAGAGCTCTCCAGCCGCTGGCCTCTCTTTCCAGAGAGACCCTGAGGAGCGAGCGGATCATCCGGGGTCCCGGGCAGCCCCATCACCATGGTCACCGAGACGCAGCGCCGACGACTCCAGGCTGCGAGCAGAGCTGCACCTCTAACAGACGAGGCCTTCAGAAGAGGAGATGTGGGGAAATGGTTGGAAATTTTGAGAGAGAGGAGTGAAATCCACAGGAAAACAACACGTCCTTTACCCAAGAGGAAGCGTCTCGCTCTCCAGTCTGACCTGGAGGCAGCTTTTTCCCCAGGAGAGACCCCGGCTGTCTGGAGCCTTGCATCCCACTCCCGTAGTGCCCAGAACAGCTGTGCAGACCCAAGCAGGTCTCTGCCACTCTGGGTCATGGTTTTCTCCCTCGAAAAGTTACATCCAGCCCCCTTCTTGCCTGTGAGCTGCAGTGAAAAAGCATCAAGTGAAACTGAGTGCTTTACTCTGTAGCCACAAGAAGACCTCTGAGGACCCTGCTCTTCACAGAGACTCTGAAATTGGGTGTGCGGGACCTTTCTTCAAGGCTCCTACAGAAGAGGAACATGTGGTCCTCACACCCCTCATGGCTCTTCGTCCTGCTGTACTTGAAAAGGACTCCATTGTGTGCTCTAACCATCCCGCAAGTTTTCAGCTCTGGAGAAGCAAAATGCAGGATCTTCAAAAACCCAGGGTCCAGCAGAGTCATGTGGACCAAGCCTTCAGAGCCAAAGAGAACAGGGTTCAAGTCATTGACTTAAGGTTGCTGATGCTCAGGTGCCCTATAGAGAAAAAGGGGAAAGAAAATATCAACCTCACGGGGCCACTGTGCTACATAAATGTCCATGGACTGCACACAAATGTTCAAAAGCAGGTGAGCCAGCTAGACAGGCTGGGAGGGGCAGAGCAGGTAAGGTGCTGAGCAGGCTACATGTGCTTCCCCCCGCCCAATCCTCGCAGGGCTCCCGCCCTGGGGTCTCAGTCTGCTCCAGCGTGTGTGGGTCTCTGCATCTCTTGCTGACATCCCCAAATAGGTGGGCCAAGGCTGTTACAGCGTAGCCGCAGACCACTGGGCTCCTGGGAGAACCCAGAGGAGGCTGAGGAGGGAACAGCCTGTGTCCTCGTGGCACCTGACAGCTGAGCAGCAGGGGCTGCAGCAGCATCCATCCGCACATCCACCAGCTCCGGGCTCAGAGTCTTTCCATGGACCACAGGCACCTGTACCACTTTCTGTGACCAAAACTAAAACAAAACAAAATAAAAACCAGGAGGACAATGGAAGCAGTACTCAAGGTTACTGCAGACAGAAGGCCTGTTTCTAAATCTGAGCTCTTAACTCAGTGAGTCTGTGACCCCTCTGAGCCCCTCACCTATAGAACCAGGGCCATCAGGTGCACCATGGGAGCATTTGGAGAGCAGAGCACGTGCCCAGTGCGCATCCCTCTCTCCTCCTCCTCCTCTGTTCTTGGATAGAGAACAAATCATAAACACATCCACATCCCTACTCAACACCAAGAGGAAGACAGAGCTGGCCACCCAGACCAAGGTCCCTTTAGGTGATGCAGTTATGGGTGCTGTCCTCATGGGCCCTACTTTCTACTCATGGAATAAGAATTTTGATAAGCATCTCAGGTTGTTATTTTGTGTCAGTAAGTAATCCATAACGTGCCAGAGTGAGGAAGAAACTGACAAAGGGAAAAACTGTTCCAGTTGATGATTCCTCTGAATCCTTAGAACCTATATGCAGACGCATTAGAAAAGGATTGGAACAAGGTAATTTGAAAAAGGCTTTAGGAATGGAATATTTCCCAAGACTGTAAGATGGACAATAAAGTAAAAGATAAATCTGAAGAAGACACAGAAGAAAATCCTTCAGTTTGGCTGTGTCTTAAATGTGGCAGAAGTTCTCAGGAGCAGCGTGCCCTGAAGCACTGCATGATACTGAGATCTGAGTCTCACTGTCTGGTTCTTAGTTTGGACAACTGGAGTGTCTGGTGTCACGTGTGTGATACTGAAGTCCAGTATTGCAGCTCAAGCCGATTGGGCCAAGTGGTGGATTATATTAAAAAACAAGCCAGCGTTACAACTCCAAAACTAGAGAATGATAATGGGAACTTTGAACTTGAAAATTAAAAATTAGAAAAATAAAGTAAAAATGAGCAGGAGAGAGAAAAAAAGGAGAACGTAGCTAAAGAAAATCTTCCCATGAATTCTACTTCCCAAATTACATTGAAAGGACTCAGTAATTTGGGAAATACATGTTTCTTCAATGCAGTTATGCAGAATTTGTCACAACGCCAGTGCTTAGAGAACTACTAAAAGAAGTGAAAATGGGACCAGGGATTTAGCTCAGTGGTCCCACCGTCTCCCTCGCAAGCTCAAGGACCTGCCTTCGATCCCTGGTACCATAAAAAAAAAAAAAGTGAAAATGTCTGGAGCAATTATAAAAATCGAACCACCAGATTTGGCACTAACAGAACCCCTAGAAATAAACCTTGAGCCTCCTGGCCCTCTTACTTTAGCCATGAGCCAGTTTCTTAGTGAGATGCAAGACACCAAGAAGGGAATTGTGACGCCTAAAGAACTCTGCTCAGATCTGTAAAAAGGCAGTGCAGTGCCTTTTGGCTCTCTAAGCAGCACCATGGCAGTGGGCAAGAACAAGCGCCTTACAAAAGGCAGCAAAAAGGGAGCCAAGAAGAAAGTGGTTGACCCATTTTCTAAAAAAGACTGGTATGACGTGAAGGCACCGGCTATGTTCAACATAAGAAATATTGGAAAAACACTACTCACCAGAACTCAAGGAACCAAAATTGCATCTGATGGGCTCAAAGGTCATGTGTTTGAAGTGAGCCTTGCTGATCTGCAGAACGATGAAGTTGCCTTTAGAAAATTCAAGCTAATTATGGAAGACGTTCAGGGCGAAAACTGCCTGACTAACTTCCATGGTATGGATCTCACCCGTGACAAAATGTGTTCCATGGTCAAGAAATGGCAGACCATGATCGAAGCTCATGTTGACGTCAAGACTACCGATGGTTATTTGCTTCTTTTGTTTTGTGTTGGTTTTACTAAAAAATGGAACAATCAGATACGGAAGACCTCTTATGCTCAGCACCAACAGGTCCACCAAATCCGGAAGAAGATGATGGAAATCATGACCCGAGAGGTGCAGACAAATGACTTGAAGGAAGTGGTAAATAAGTTGATTCCAGACAGCACTGGGAAAGACATAGAAAAGGCTTGCCAGTCTATTTATCCTCTTCATGATGTCTTTGTCAGAAAAGTAAAAATGCTGAAGAAGCCCAAGTTTGAGTTGGGAAAACTCATGGAGCTTCATGGTGAAGGTAGTAGCTCTGGAAAAGCTACTGGAGATGAGACTGGAGCTAAAGTTGAACGAGCTGATGGATATATATCACCAGTCCAAGAGTCTGTTTAAAATCCGGATTTTTTTAATAGTGACAAATAAAATCCTATTTGTGATGGCTTGCTTCTAAAGAACATAGCTTTTAAGTCTAAAAAAAAAAAAAAAGGCAGTGCGGTTTAGAGGTTACCAGCAGCAAGACAGCCAGAAGCTACTTTGCTATTTATTGCATGGCATGAGGGCAGAAGAACACCAGAGTGAGTAAAGGAATTTTTAAAGAATTTAGTAATTCTACTGAAAAATTGAATGAAGAACTAAAAAATAAAGTTAAAGATTATTAAAAAAATCAGTACCAAATTTTCTGGATCACATCTTTGGTGGTGAATTAACTGGTACAATCATGTGTGATGAATACAGAACTGTCTCCTTGGTTCATGAATCTTTCCTTGATTTGTCTCTCCCAGTTTTAGATGATCAGAGTGTTAAGAAAAGTATAAATGATAAAAATGTGAAAAAGACAATGGAGGATGACAGTAAAGACAGCGAGGAAGAAAAGGATAATGATAGTTACATAAAAGAGAGAAAAGAGATTCTTTCAGGAATAAGCAAGTACTTACAGAAAAAAGCAAAGAAGCAAGCCAAGAACCAAAGAAGGCAACAAAAAATTCAAGGAAAAGTTCTCCATTTAAATGATATTTATACTGTTGACTGTCCTGAAGATAATGAATGTGAGGGTGAAAGGTCACTTCAGGAAGAAGTGGATCTTAAATCCAACCATGTTTCACATGAGGAAGTTGCACATGAAGAATTTTGTGTTAATCAGAAAGCTCTGAATAGCCAAGAGAAAGCAGTAGAAAGCATAACTGACAATCAAAAATCCATAGAAGAAGTAGATATAATAACTGTCAATGTGGATAATGATCTGGAGGATTTGGCATCTTCTACTGAATGCACTAGGACTTCAGATGGTGCCCGTCTGGAGGAAGAGAGCAGTGGTGAAGCAGACATTTCCAATGATTTCAAACACCCTAACTTAAATGGTGCTCTTGGACCTGATGGAATAAACACAGAGATTTTGAATGACGGTCATATTCCTGTGGCAAAGGTGTACGAGGTTGTAAACGAAGATCCAGAAACTGCTTTTTATACTCTTGCAAACAGGGAAGCTTTCAGTACTGATGAGTGTTCGATCCAACACTGTTTATATCAGTTCGCCCATAATGAGAAACTTAGAGATGCAGATAAACTGCTTTGTGAAGTATGCACATGGAGACAGTGTAATGGGTCAAAGGTGAGAAGACGCATGTTTATACTGATGCCGAAAAGCAAATGCTAATTTCTCTTGCTCCTCCTGTCTCTCTCTTCATTTAAAAAGATCTCAGCAGGCTGGTTTTAGCCTACGCAAAGTTAACAAACACATACAGTTTCCAGAAATCTTAGAGTCGGCTCCTTTTCATACTCGCCAGTGCAGGAATGTTGCTGAAGACAATCCAAGAGCACTATATTCCTGATATGGAGTTGCTGAACCCAGTGGTACTGAGGTCGGGCACTACACTGCCTATGCCAAGGCAAGACCTGCAAATAATCGTCTCTCTAATCTTGGTCTTCATGGTGATATTCCACAAGATTTTGAAGTGGAATCAACCAAAGGGCAATGGCTTCACATCAGCGATACACTTCTTAGAGTTTCAGTTCTCATTTGGGGAATAGGTTATCACAAGCAAATGGAGACTTCCACAAAATAGTATCTAATTCTGCCTATTTGGAGAACAGTGTGGAAAGACTGAAGCTCAGAAAAATAAAATGACTAGGACAAAGTCGTGCCCAATTAGAGCCATATCCCATACCTGAACCCAGTGTATTGGTCAGCTACTGCTGCATAATAAACATCCCTAAACCACAGCAATGTAAACCGTTCACATTCCCTTCTCATGCACCCACTGGGAATTTGCTAGGACGCTCTGGCCAAGGAGGCTGGGTCAAGGCAACGCAGCCCCTGGAGCTCGCTGCCAAAGTGCATGACAGGCTTTCTTACACCACCTGCCAACGAGAGCCCACCATGTGGCCAAGCAGCACTATGGGGTGGAGAGGACACCTCGAGGGAGAGCACAGACACCTGCAGGACAGATGTCACACAGGAGGGCAGCACAGCCCCAAGGAGAACAACAAAGAGAAGCCGCGCCCTCTGCTCCTGCGGCTCAGGAACAAAATGCAGAAGGAGTATTCTGAGCCTGCAGCCACTGAGCCAGCAACAGAGCTGGCACTGGGCCACACCCCATCCCCATGAGCTCGTCGGCCCCTTGTTCCCTGTGAGGCCTGGGAGCACTCACCAGCTGGATGGTGACACGGGGGACAGCGGCCTGCCCATTTGACTGCAAGTGGCAGGTACCCAAGGCCATGTGGAAGCCAGGCCCTGGGAAGTCAGAAAAATTTAGAAAACATCAGAACAGCTTTCATGGATCACAGAGCAGGTGTCCCTTGAATTCCACTCCTGGCTGGTGTACTTTACTGAGTTCTCACCACAGTCATAAAGGGCTCAGCTCCCCAGCTTCACCTCAGGAAATGCAGGCTCTGAGCCCGGAGAGCATCTCTCCCCGTCCAGCTGCAGTTTGGAAGAGGAGGGTTTGAAACCCGCATCTGTCTGTCTCCACCAGAAGACAGAGCCTGCAGATCAGGAATGAGCCTCAGATGCAGTGTGATCAAATATACGGTGAATGTTCAAATGCTTACAGAAATTTATTACAGGGAAAGACATTGCCACAAAGCCCCTCAGAATCCCCCCTCGCTTTGAACACACTCGTCCCAGCCTTCTTGCCACTTTCTGAAGCAGCTCTGGAGTCCTCTTTCGTGAGTGTCTTAGTTGTGCCATCCTGTCTGCCTCAATTCAAAACTTTGAATTTTTTAGGTCATTTGACCAGAATTTGCATGCTGCCAGGCAGATGAGGACGCAGTGTAATATTTCTAGGAGCTTCCTTTTCTGTTGGATGGCACTCAGCAGCAGCATTCACCTGGTTTTTGACCACTCCTTGTAAAGACACTCAGGAAAGAGGACTCCAGACCTGCTTCAGACAGTGGCAAGAGTGACGGTATAAGTATGTTCCTAGTGAAGGGGAGAATTTTAAGGGGGACTCGTGGCAATGTGTCTTTTACTGTAATAATTTTTTTATTTAATTAAACACCATATTTTTATTAGTACATGTTTGCCGTACATAATGCTCACAGTCATCACAGGGAGTTTGTACACAATATATCTTAATTCTCTTGTTTCTCATTTCCCTCCCCTCCCTTCCACCTTCCCCTCCTGACCCTGTTTTCCATCGGTTCTTATGTCTTCCTACTCCGGTGCCTGCCGAGCCTTCGTTCCCCCTCAAGTCCCAGCCCAGCCCAGGGCTCCCAGCCTTCAGTGCCACCCTCCCCCAGCTGCTCCCTGCCCAGGCCCAGTGCCACCCACCCCTCCATGTGCTCTCAGGAGGACATGCCCTGTCCCCTTGCTTCCTCCACTCTCTCCGACAGCCCAGATTCCACTTAACACCCCTAGAAATCCGCCTTATAAACAGGAGAGTTCTAGAAGTCCCCCCAACATAATAAAGCTTAGCAATCACCCAATCTCCCCTTTTATTTTATAGATGGAGTTACTGTGAAGCTTCCTAAAAGCTCCACCCTCACTGACTCTGACCTCCACATCCCTGCATTTGATTGGAATTTGTTGTTGGTACCACACACATCCATGTCTTATGGTTTCTCTAATTGTTCTTCTGTATCTTGTCTTTCACTGACAGCACACCATCAGACTTTCATGCTGCAGGAGGACGGACGACACAGGTATTCACTAGGCAGAGTGCCCGGGTTTCCCGCAGGGGCACTGAGCCAAAACTGAGTCAGGACTTGCATGAAACCCCACTGTCTTAGCTACTTTTCTCATTGCTGAGACAAAATTCCTGACATCCAAAGTTAAAGGAGGAAAGGTTTACTTTGGCTCACAGCTTGTAGAGGTTTCTATTCACAGTTAGCTGGCTCCAAGGCTGAGTGGCATAGCAGAGGAGAAACAGCCCATGGTGGGCAGAAGGCAGGAAGGCAGCAAAGTAGTGAAGCAGCAAGTGGCAAGTGACAGCAGCAGCCCTCTTTCCATCCCTTATATCCTATCCAGGCTACACACCCTTAGAGCACAGAGCTCACACACCCTAGATCCAACCATCTCTGAAACACCCCACTGTGACTGCTGAGGCTTTGGGGGGACAGCTAGACACAGCCAGAACACCCACCGTAACACTAGTGCTAGGGGAGCCACACCCTGGGTCTTAAAACCAGCCCTCTTCCCATCACCAAAAATGGGCCTGCTTCTTGGAAATTATAACAGGATGACCTGGATAGAGAAACTGTCTAGGAGTCACCAAGGCAGCTCAGAAACAGACAGCCAGGCAGCCACAGCAGAGGAGAATACAGGTGCAGAATGAACAGCAAAGGTAACAACAGCAGCGAATGTTCTCAGAACCCTCGACACTCCATGTGTGTTAGCTACATTCATCCTCACAGCAGCCTGGGAGGGAGATACTACGACTCCATGCTGAGCACCTCTGATCCAGAAATCCAGGCCCACGTGGGGTACTGACATGATGCTCAAACATTCTGGATTTTGGAGCATTTGGGATTTGGGATTTTTTGGATAAGGGAGGCTCCACCTATACCACTGTTTTACATTTGAAAAAAACCAAGACCCACAGAGTAAAAGGCTTTGCCACAAATCCCACACCGGCAAGCCTCAGACCCAGGAGTCAAGCCCAGCCTGCCCTGCTGCAGAGCGGTTACAGCCCCAGCCCAGGTTGATGCCTCTCAGCTGTCGGCTCCTGGAGAGCAGTCTCACAGTCTGCCCTCTGTGTCAGGGCGAAACATTCTCGGCCTTGCAGCCAGCTGAACTGGAAACCTGCTGTCCTCTGCCAGCCCTCGCAGTGCACTGGGTGTGTCCAGGCCTCTCTCTTCCCTCAGATGGCCTGGAGGCAGCGGTGCCCACACTCAGGTGACATTTGCAGAGTACTTGCACATGCCTGCCACCCAGATGGGGTCACAGCAGGAGCTGTCATCCCCACAGTGGCAGGGGAAGCAAGACTGGCCAGACGCATGCGCAGACGAGGTCAAGTGAGAGACTGTGGCACCCGGAGCATGTCTTCGGGACCTGGGGAGAGGTGGGACTGCACCAGGTCCTGGTCAGGGGCTCAGACCCCACCTGCTCACACACTGGGACCCCATCCCTGAGATTCAGGCTGGCTCTGTCCAGATGCACCCTGTGACCTCAGGCTGGCCTCGCTAGGCCCCGCTTCCTCACCCATAGAATACAGCATTGAACTAAATGATCTTGGGGCTCCTTCCAACTTTAAATAATAATCAGCTCAACAGCGGTGGGAAACAAAATGCCTTTCGGCCCATCTGGTTCCTTGCTAGGGACTGACAAGAAGCTTTATGGGTGCGGGGCTGGGAAAAGCTCTGAACTGAAATGATGGCTGCAGGCAGCTTCTGTTTATGTGGCGGTAACTCCCAGTTACACAGCCATCACCAGTCCCAGCCCCATGTCTTCTGCGCCAAGCCCCGGGGACGTGACCGTCCTCGTTCTGGTGCCGAGGGGCCACCAGGAATTTGCTGGGCTGCAGGTCAGCACTGGCCGACCATGCGTTTAAGGGAAAGAGCTTGTTTTTCCCAGAACAGGACGTCACAAAGGAGGGGGTCAAGGAGCGATGCTGGCGGATGCAGGTCCCTGCTCTCTTGTGCTTTCTCTTTCTACCTAAGATGACCAGCACCACACCCCCAGCCGCTGCAGGATGTGGGGTCTAGGGGCACTGGGGACCTGGGCCTCCATTCCCAGGACCCCCGCCTCCTCCCACACCTCACCCACCAGGGCTGCACCCCCAGCTGGCCCCGCAAGGCCCTCTGGGAACCCTCCCCCTGCAGCGCTGCCCACCCAGCAGCCTTACCGTGGACGTCTGCCTTCTCTCAGTCCTGGACGCTGAGGCCCCCAACACTGCACCAGCCTGGGCTGGGACAGGAAGCTCTGCTCCAGGCCTCGTTCTCTGGACACCATCATCCTCTCTGGTGCCTCTTCACCTCCTCCCTCCCTGCGGCCACTTCCTCTAAAGTGCCCCGTGTGAGGTCACCATCCTTGAGGATTGGAGTAGGTCCCCCAGGACTTCACCTTAACTTGGTTACCTCTGTAAAAAGCCACTTCTGAGGTACGTCAGCTCTTGAATTTGTAGAGACACAGGCAGGAGCAGATTGCCAGACGCCTACTGCCTGGCGTCAGTAACTAAGGGGTTTGCCCAGCTACTAAGTTCCAGTCTTCCCCAGAGGTTTAGGGCCCTTCCTGCTGAGACTCTGCTCTGGTGTGGCTCCGTGGATGGGAGACCGTTTTGCAGAATGGCTGAGAGCCCAAACTCCAGCTTCCGATGCCCGGAGTTAAAATCGACACGCACTGTGTGACCTTCAGCATTGCTGAACCTCGGCTGCAGCACTGAGCCACTCATCGGGATTTAACAAATCCAAACTGAGTCCCTTCTGCCTCTCCACACTGTTCTCGGGGCTGACTGTGACCAATGAAAGTGCTCATGGAGCAGCATTTCCTGACAGTGTGTGAGGTGACCGTGTAAGGGAAGTGTTGTCACACTGTCCTAGTGACTCTCACCAGCCGCTCCTCCTCTCTCCTCTTCCTGGGCTCCTGGGTCACCAAACATGTGACCAGGACAGTGGACACAGACCAGCACAGACACTGCTACCCTCAGGCACAGAGCCACACGCTATCGTCCCATTGTGAGATGTGTCTGCCGGCCCAGAAGCAGCGAGGACACAACCGCCTTCCCTTGCCTAGCCGGGCAGAAATGACAGAGGGGCCACAGCCCAGGGTCTGAGCCACAGGAGCCACAGAGCTCTCGCTGTGGGTCTGGAGGGCAGAGGTAGTGTGGCCGGAGCGAGGGGGACTCAGAGCGCTCTGAGAAGCCAGGAATGGGACATGAATGAGCGACACCAAAACCCTGGATCCAGGAGAGAACAGCTCCACAGGGAGCCACGGACAGACCAAGGGAGGAGGAAGCATCAAGCATCACCCTGGGCAGCGGGACTTTCCACACCTGACAGGAAAGGGTCCAGGAGAGCTGTGCAAAGGCACAGATCAAACCCAAACACTGAGCCACGCAGCCTCTGCTGTACTGTCTCTGCAGGGGGCAGCCTCTTTGAGCTGCTGCCCTTGTTTAGGACAAAGGTGCTCATGTCCAACACGCACAATGTGTGGAAAGTAATGAAGGCACATGCTCCATAAAGAGCAATCCACCATTATTGATTGTGCATCTGTCTTTTTTATTCCTGTGCTGCCAAGGCCGCAATTATCAAGTATAATTTTGTGCCAAAGGAAAGGCTGGATAATTGTGATTCATTCTGCTAAGACGCTTTCTGGCCATTGGCATGTGATGATCTATCTTTCACAGAATGGGTGCATGAATCCTAGGAGGGACTGAATCATTTTGTTCCCAAGAACTAATTCATGTAAGTAATGACAAACACTTTTGGGAAAAAATAACCTACGAGAAAAAGAAAGACCCTGCCACTCAGGGGGACCCAAATGATGATGCCAGTGTGTGACTGGCTACTGGTACTGTCAGTCATCTTGGGTATAGAGAGGGGCTCTGTTCTTTCCTTCCTGCCCCCCCACCACCACAGCCCAGCACCCAGCCCTGGGGGGGATGGCCTGGCCTTACTCAGATGAGGATGCCTCTAGCAGAGGGATGCGGCATTACATTTCTACTTGAATGTAGCTTCAGTAAAAGGCAAAGGCTCTGTTCAGATATTAGAATATAGACCGCTTGATGTCCTGCATCTTTCACCTAGTACCTTCTGAAAAGAGCAAATTATGTGACTGATAAGGAAAACATCAGGCCAAATAACATGCCCAAACCATAAGTGTCCCCATTCTGCACGTGAGGAGACAGGCACAGAGAAAGGAGGCATCCCGACAACATATTACGGTCAGCAGAGCTGGCTTCCAGGGTGACAAGTGGCCATCGGAGTCCATTTCCTTCCTGTCCACAGCAGCCTGGGCCCTCCGCAGCCTGGGGCACCAGGCTTAAAATGGAGCCCAGCTCCATGACTCCGCAGACCCTGCAGGCCTGGCCCCCACTGCCCTCTAGGGCTGCCCTCCAGTCTCCTCTCAGCTCCTGCACCTGCTTGACTGTAACACAAACAGCCTCACTGCCCTGCACCCTGCACTGGAAATGCTCCTCTCCCTGCTCCCACGTTTTCTCCCTGGAGCATCTGAAATCGACCCCCTGGCCATTTCCCTGAAGAGCAGCCCCTCTGCTTTCTGTGTCTCAAACTGCCTCTCCCTTTCTTTCTTTCTTTCTTAGGGTTTCAGGAACTGGCTCTTGTTTTATTTCTTGGCTTGTTTTCTTTATCCACTGGCTCACAGCTACTTCCTGAGCCCTGGTCTGTGCCAGGCCCTGCTCTCGGTGCCAGAGGAAGGGCAGTGGTCAGGGCAGACCTGGCCTCGCCTCCGGGGCCCTTCCTCAGGGGTGGTAGATGCTTGCACACGGCTTTCCTCCCTGGCTGGCATAGCCCTGCCGGAGCTGAGAGTGACCCCAGCCTCTGCCCCACTGCACCCCTGCTCCAGCGTCGCATCGAAGCCCAGAGGCGTCCTGATTCACCCCATTCTCGTGCCCAGCAAAAATGGACTCACTGGCTGAAGCCTGCTCATTTTCTGTCCATCGCATGGGGCCAGGCTGATTCACCCAGTGAATTCACCGGCTTCCCACGTGACATTTCCTGCAGCAAAGCCCAGTGGCTCTCCCTTCTCGAATGCAATGATGCAAGGTGCTTTACCCTAAATACGACTCCAGTCAGGACAGATAACAGAATTCTCGGCAGCGATAAACGAGGTGAAGAGAGCAGATGGGAGGAGAAGACAGCCGGCCGGTGTGGGTGCTCTGAGGGCCCTCAGCACAGCTGAGTGGATGGAGCGCAGCTGAGTGGACCCACAGGACCCTGCCCCCCTCTCCCCAGGCTGAGCTCCAGCCTCCCTCCTTTCTCTGCTGAGCTGGGCGCTTACCTGCGCTCTTCCTCCAGGTGTGGCCCCGGGTGCAAATGCACCCGCTGTAACCAAGAAGCCCAGACTCCGATCAGATTACACAAGAAAACAGCTCACTTCTGCACCGACCCCAGGCGCTGGTGCCTGACCAGGCTGCTCTTCCCAGGGTCCGACCCGGTCTCCCTGCACCGTCCTGCTCCAGCATCCCTTAGGCTCGGCCTCCACCTTCTCCCCCGCATCCCGCCCACCAGCCACAGCCAGCAGGAAGCAGGCTGCTTCTTTTCGCAGGGATGAGGGGCAGTTACACATCTCATGGCAAGAAGTTTATCAGACCCGCTAACCAGAATTGGAGCCCCCAGCTGGCCACGTGCCCAGGCAAAGCCGTGGATGCGTCGTCTGTATCAGAAGGAAGGGGAGGACAGGTCTTGGGAAGCAACCTGATGTCCTTGCCACACCTGGCTTCCTGAGGCCGCACCCTGGTAAAGCACCTTTGGCCCCCACCCACTCCCTCTGAAATGTCCCAGTTCTTCTTCTCCACCTAACGACCTCCTACTCTGCACACACAGCCCAGCTCCAGTGGTCCCAGAGCATCCCACCGTTCAGACACGTGTGCCGAGGCTGTGGGGGAAGAGCAGCGCTGCCATGTTCTGCAGGCGGCGCCCAGCGCAGTGCGACACCAGCTGCACCTCAGATGGCTCGCCGAGCGCACAGCCACGGTGGTCATGTTCTTACTGTGAGTGCCATGGGGCCCAGCAGCCCTGTGTGGGAATCAAGCCTCCACCCTGTGACTAGGACCCACGCCCGGCTCCTCTGAGCCTCGGTCTCCTGGCCTGGTGACGGGAGTGACAGCAGCATTAGTTTCTCAGGTGACACATTATCAGATCACAGGCTCCATGCAAAGCGCTGGGCCAGACCGTCTGCAGAGACTGTGCTTCAACCCCCGTGGGCACCCATGCCCGTCATCATCAGCCACGGTCAGGGACCTCACCACAGGCACCACTGAGGCACACGCTTCCCCGCAGTGTAACAGACCCCAGACCTAAGTCACCAGAACACAAGGCTGATTCGGCTGCTGAACCAAGGAGCCTACAGTGGGCGGGGCTTCATGGACCCTCGAGCATAACTGGGACCAGGATGCCCTGGCTCCCCTTTCCCATCTTCCTCCTGGGAGGTGCTGGCTAGCACACGATGAAGGTGACCAAAGACCCGAGCATGTTCCAAGTGGGGACAGGGGCGCTTCTTCCCATTCACACGGGGTGAGGGCTTCCTGACCGTCCTTTCTAAGCACTGTGGCCACCTGGTCCCACAGACCTGCACAAGGCTTGGTGGCCCGAACTCTGCCATGGAGCAACCCTGCAGGCCAGTGGCTAGAAGAGGAGGTGTAGACAGGTCTGGACCACCCACTGGCAGTGACCATCAGGGGCTGGATGTGAGCCTGAGCCTTGGGCCCTGTGGCTGCAGCCGTGAGGATTCTCGCAGATACGCTCAGCCAAGGGAGGCCATTGGAGTAGGGTCCACATAAGGAGAGGAGACACAGGGAGACCATGGCCAGGTGACAATGCAGGTGAGGACCGGAGCCCAGCTGCTGAGCCCAGGGACGCCAGGCTCTTCCAGAGCTGCAGGGAGCAGGAGGAGCCTCCCCGGGACCTGGGGAGCGAGGCCCTGCCAACACCTGGGCTCAGACTTCCACATCTGGAACCAGGGGAACAAATCGCCACTGCCACGAGTGCCCAGTCTGCAGGGGGTGTGACCCAGCCTGGGGGACTCTCGTGGGGACATGGCCACACCAGGGATGATGGATCTGTGATAATGTGACCCGCGCGAAGGCGTGGGAATCACGTGCAGTTCGCTCCTTCCAGCCACCTGGGGGCCCAGTCCCTCGCCTGCACGTCAGGCAGCCTCTTGGGTACAGCTCCTTTTGGGGTCTCTGCTCCCCTCGCCCAAGAGAAGGGCTCCCAGCTCACACGTCAAGTGTCACTGCACAGAGGGAGAGGGCTCTGGGCCTGGACCATGGGCCAAGTGGCCAGGAACAGGATCAGAGCTGCAGGACCCCAGTGGGAGCCACGGGACAGGGCGGGAAGCAGCTGTTGACAGCAGGCAGGGAGCGAGGACGCAAGCCACATTTTGTGCAGTTTATGCAGCCACCCACCTGGGCCGGCCATGACTGAGCAGCTGCTGCCCCCGCTCTGTGGAAGCCCGAGATGGGCCTCTCTCTCTGGGGCAGGCCCTCCCCATACCTGTCAGACCTGCTGAGCACGCACCACTGCCCCTCGGACTCACCGCTCGGGAAAGGAGGGCAGGAAGGGGCCACTGGAATCACTCTGGAGACGCTGGCTGAGCACATGGGCCCGGCCAGTGCACAGCGGAGCTGCACTCGAACCCAGAGCCTGGCTCTGACTCCTGTGCCCTCGCCCTCAAGAGCCATTCTGGGGCCCAGAAATGAGTCCCTGGGCTCAGGAGATCTGAGTCTTGGCTCAGCACGTGCGGAACTCAAGTAAAATAGCTCCACTGTGCGCCGCGGAAAAAATATCACTCTGCTCAAGCTTACACTTACTTCCCAAAATTTCTCTTTAAAATACCCTACCTCTGCCAGCCCATGCAGACAAAAGGCCAAAAAAGCAAAAGAAAAAACAGGAACATGTTTTTTACAGAAAAAACTGACTTTATTTGAGATTTAAAGATTTAAGATTCTTTAAGTATTATTTTTTAGCCTTAAAGACCAATATACACCAAATACGGCCCAGTCTTAACCTGACCAAGTTCTCAGCGATACCATTCCTAGTGTGATTTTATAGATTTATAGATTTATGTCACAGGGGTGTGTAAATGTCTCCACATCCCCTAACTCTGAATAAATTATGGAGTGCAGAGAATTCTGGGTTCAAATCCTAGCTCCCCTGGGTCAAATGAAAAATCATCTGGACTTAGGATGAGGTAGACGTGATTCAAAAAGACTATTACAGGAAAGAGAATGCGCTGGCTCCAAAATCTCTATTTCTCTCTCTCTCTCTCTCTCTCTCCCCCCAGCCCTGAACACCTCAGAATCAAACGCAAGGGTGACTGGGGCTTCGGGGCATCCGGGGAAGTGAAGCCCACAGCCAAGCAGAACTAGCTTCCCGAGCTCCAGTGTTTGCTCAAATCCAAGACGCCTCACAGCTCCCACACTGCAGGAGAGCCTGCCTGGGGCTTGGCTGCAAGCGTCCACCCCTCTGAGCGTGTCACCTTCCCAGTCATTGCTCCACCTCTCTGTGAGCGAGGACCCTGACCCCCCTCAGGCCCCACAAGGTGGCGAGTTCCCTTCATACCAGGCTGCCCTGGTCACCTGCGCCCGGTGGTGCTGGGGGAGGCCACAGGCTCTCGTGTTTGTAAAGCAGCTCTGACCCTGGACGTGAGCGCCCAGCTGTCCCCACCCGCTCTGCCTAGAGGCCCCCATCCCTGCAGTGACGTCTCAAATGCAGGCTTGAAAGCACGTGGAGTGGACAGTCTCGTAGCAGAGGGCAGCCTGGTCCTGGTGGCCTGCATGCATCCAGTCTGCACTGTGACCCCAGAGCACAGCAGGTGGGCGCCCAGCATCCCCGGTTCTTAGGAACAAGAGCTGGACCATGGGAGCTGAGGAGGGAGAGGCACCTCACTGGGAGAGTGAGGGCTGCGCCCACGCATGTCTGTCCCCCTTGCCCAGCTCAGGGGTAGCACACGGTGGCAAAGAACCACTGATTCCGCTGAGCAGGCAGAGTCATCAAGGCCGGAAGCTGGCACGGGTGGTCCCAGAGGGCAGAATCCGAGACCCCGCCCTGGCCTGTAAAGCCGATACACTGCCTCTGGCCCCTTCCAGGACCTGGGTGGAATGGTCGGTCTGCCCCAGGCCTGCACCTCACCCCCAGCCTCTCCCAGCCCAGGTTCTGATCAGGTCTCTCTTCCAGGGCCTCCCAGGCCCCTCTGACCTCCTTCCTGGATTCCTTTATCCCTGTGGAACTCATCGCCACGGACGTCGTCTTCTAGCTGTCTCCCATGTCAAGACCCCACAGAGTCTGCGGTCCAGGACACGAGCACTCAGCCTGGTTTGCCCCAGGCACCCACGAAGGAGCCCCTGTGGCACCTAAGTGACTGGCAGTGGATGCTGTGGCCCCACCCGATCTAGGCTTTGCTGAGCAGCCACTCCAGTGGCCAAAACACTGCTCCAGGACCAGTCACCCCAAGAAGCCCCAGTGCAGGTGAGAAAGGAGCCACGGGTGCACCAGGCCAGGGCAGAACCCAGCCTTTGGAGCCAAATGGACATTGGAGTCCCCGTGCCCCACCCACCCACCACACACCACTGTGGCCCTGATGGGAAGAGGCCTGTGGCCAGCCTCGCCCAGCCTCCCTTCCACCATCTACAAAGTCCAAGTCCTGACGGCACCAACCGCACAGGGAGTGTGGGGAATGCATCACACTGTGCACACGGGATGCTGCACACGGCCCTGCACACAGCAGGCGCCTAATACATGGGTCCACTGCTGCCTGAACCTACTGCAGACCCTGAAGTTAGGTTCCAGTGTCCTGCCCAGTATATGACAAGGCCTGAGAAATAAAACTAAGTGACAGAACTAGGAGAGAAAGCGGGCACCAGGACGACCAATGCCAGCACAACCGACAAAGGTGCTGGCCAGGCCCAGGCACTGAGTTTTATTGGCAATCAGTTGGGGTAAAGACAATGGGTGGTCTCTATGGAAATTAATGTAAACAAGGCTCATAAAGGACAAGACAAAGCATTCTCAAATCAGGAGCAGAATGGACAACATATAGGGCTGTAATTAGAATACTGTCCATCTAGTCTGAAGGTTTTAATTGTGGGAATGGAATTTGGGTGTGAATTACTCCGACCTTGGTAGGTAGGCTTCGGCCGGACCCACTTGTATAAACAAGGCAGCTGTGGGGTTGACTCTGCACAGATTATGCCTTGGGCGTGATCAGTATTGCAGTCCCCAGCATGCACCTGTTTCCCTGCAAGGCGTACCCAGAAGGGGGACTTCATTGCTTCTCAGTAAGAAGGTAAGTGTCAGCTCCAGGCTGCAGCGTCCCTGGCCATTCTTCTAAGAAGCTCCCGGCTCACCTTGCTGCTGGCTCCATGCTCTACCAAAGTCAGAGGCAGGACACACTGGGCCCAGGAGTGGTCCCTGGTGGGGCCATCTGTGCAGGTATTACCACTCTGTCTTCCAAATTATGCTTGTTTTCTGCCATGCAATTGCTATCATTTCTTCTGTGTGATTAGCAACTGCTTCCATGGATGGTTCAGGCTGGGGTAATGATGGAGATAAAAGTGTTTCCCGAGTTTGGGTTTTAAGCACATGCTGAACTGCTTTGTTCTTGGATTGATCTCTCTTGGGCAGGCACCGCATGCCAAGCACAGTGCAGCTCCAGGAACACAATAGGGACCAAGCAGAGCCACAGCCCAGGGAGCTCGGCCTCGTGGGCAGCGTTCTAGGGCAGGTCTGTGAGCCCTTTGATTCTCCTCCGCGAGAGGTGGGGCACATCCCTCACCACAGCCCCAGGCATCCTCATGACCCACGGAGTGAGGAAGTGACTGCGCCACTTCGGGGCAGCTCCCCTGGGCACCACAGCTTGGCACTGACGAGCCCAGGGGAGAAACCAGCCCCCCAGAAGCCGCAGGCTGTGCAGATGCCCAAGCCAGGCAGCAGGGAGACACCAGGAGGCCACAAGGACAGACACCAGCAAGGGCCCCCCTGCTGCAGCCACCATGTGCTGAGCCACCCAAGGCCCCAACCATGGGACCATGAGAGATGAAGACAGATGCAGGGCTGACCCTGAGCCAGGGGCGGCTGAGGTGCCAGGACCAGAATGTGGAGAGAATGGGGGCAAATGGCACTGTTACCAAGAAAAGGACAGGAGAAGGAGTCGACAGGGTTCTGCACAACTGCCTGTGGACAGGGGCCTGTGGCTCCACAGGAAGGGCTTTCCCAGGGAAGCGGAAGCGCGCGCAAAGATCCTAGCCATGGGGAAAAGTTTTATACTGCTTAGTAGATTAACTGTTAAAGTAGTTGTAGGAACAAAATAGAACAAAATAGATGCTGCATCCCTTTAAAAACCTGCCTCAGCCTGTTGCTCTGGTTGTTTAAAGTGATACATGACTCTTTTGACCTATAGCCCTCCTACAAATAACATCTTAGAAACACAGTTGCAAAGCTTGGACAAATTTGTGATACAAGCACTTCAACTATCATGTGTTTGTGCCTATAATCAGTGACAGGAACCACCTGTGTCTAACCATTAAACAGAAACTGGAATTTTGTCTGCTCAGCAAAGACCGCTATGGATGAGATAATGGCTAAAAAGGATATAAAAAAGAAACGCTGAACAATGGGGCACGCAGACACTGACCAGACCAGTTTCTGGCGATCCTGTCTGCTTGCAAGTAAACTTTTATTATTTTACCCGAATTCTGTGTCTCCATGGATTCCTTTCCGCGATTTCCGGAACACTGAGGCAGGGACGTGTTCAGCATATTCAAAGTCAAGCAAGAAAGACGTGCAGCTGAGACACAGGGTGAAGGGAGGAATAGAACAGGATTAGGTCCGAGGAGCAGCCAGGCTGAGCAGTATCAGCCCAGCATGGTGGCTCTGCCTGTCATCACAGCACTCTGGAAGGCTGAGGCCAGAGGGTCCCATGTTCAAGCACTGCCTGGACAACTCATGAGCTGGCAAGACCCTGTTACAGGGCTGGAGATTTAGCTCAGTGGTTCTGGCACCTACCTCAAAAGTGCAAGGTCCTGAGTTCAATCCCCAGTACCAAAAAAAAAAAAGAGGGAGGAAAAAAAAGACCCTGTTACAAATAATAAGTAACAAAATGGCTGGGAATAGAACTCAGTACAAAGGCCCTGGATTAACAGTCAGTAGCGAAGGGGGAAAAATTAAGACAGCACCATGATGGTAAAAGTTGACAATGGAAAGCACCTGCTTGCAAACACCTGGTGTTACTCAAAGCACTTTACCCGCTGCCACGGGTGGATGCAGCTTGAGCATGTCCCCGGGGACATGAGCATGGTAGGCCTGGGAACAAGGCAGTCCCTGGGATGTTAGCTCCACCACAGTGCAGGCCCCTCCCTGCTCTCCACTTCCTGTCCACCCGGGGTCTCTCCCCAGCTGGGGCTCCACTGTGATCCCACCCCCAGGATGCCCTCTTGGGCCTGCAGAACTGCAAGCTAAGCTAACGTCTTCTTTATAAAGTACACAGGCTAGAGGATTTAATGAACTCAAAGAAAACAAACTGATACACACATACGAACTCATTTTCTATCACAACATCCTTGGGGTAGACAGTGGGTAAGCTGAGGCACGGGCCAGAGCTGGCAAGTGGGGAGCCAGGATTTGGATCCAGTCCATCTGGGGTTCTGGGTGTTGTGGGAAGCTGTGGGCCTGGGACAGGACCAACGGGACTGCCCAGGGGCCCCTGTGGTCCTGGAGAGAGGTACAGGCTAGCCCTGGAGCAACCCAGTGGGGCACAGGGAATCCAGCTAGGGTGCGGTTGGAAGCTGTAGACTGATGACCAGTGAGGCCCTCCCGAGGGGGAGACCGAGCCAGGGGCAGATCGGGGGTCAGAGCGCCCTAGTCACCGACCCACCGGTTCCCAGCGCCAGGCCCCACACACGGTGGCACCAGCCAGGTATCCTGAGCAACCGACCCAGCAAGGCCCCAGTGGGCCTTGCCCTAGTCCAGCTCACACAGAAGCCCCAAGGACCTCTTCTCCTCGCTTTCAAAGCCACCCAGAAGCCCTCTTGGTCATCGGCACTGTAGCAGAGGCTTTCATCAGACCAGTTTCCAGCACCACGTTAAGAGCAAGAAGGGGTAAAGAGCTGCTGAAGCTCTAAAGACCTGAGGAAGTGTGGAGACCACACGGGAAGAGCAGCCACCCGCTCCCAGCAGACTCCTCGCAAGACTGCAAAACACAGGTGTTAGCAGCCTCACCCCTCACGGTGCCATCAGCCTCAGCAGGGACTGGGCAGCAGCCACGCGCTGCGGCTGCATTGGCCTCTGGCCCCGATGGGCCGGGTGTGCAGACAAGGCCCTAGGAGGTGGCTGCATTAAACAGGGCCATGGGGCGTGGTCTGCCCAGAGGACCAGTGTCCCCACAGGGGGGCCATCAGGGAGCCCACTGCCCCTCTGCTTGCCCAGAGGAAAAGCTGTGAGACCAAGCAGGCTGCACCCCTGGGAAGAGGGCGGCACAGGAACCAGACCAACTCCACTTGACCCCCACTTCCCAGCCTCGGAGCCCCGAGAAATGAATGCACCCCTCTGCCCAGGCCACCGCCCACGGCTCTTGGCACACTGTCACTCCCATGCTGCCACTGGTGGGAACACGCAGGCCCACGGACTTGGAGCAGCCAGGGCCTGCAGACAGCAGCCCCGCATATTAATGATCTTAATTCAGTCTCCACAGGGCACCCTTCAAAGGCCCTGCTAAACCCCAGGCCCTCCTGTTGCCACCATGGAGCAGGTGGTGATGTGGGTAGCCGCGGGCATTCTGAATTTCACCTTCCTTTCCTGTGGGGAAACTGAGGCACAGAGGAGTTGGCGACTGCTCATAGGCATCTCCCCCAGGAAAGGTCACCTCTGATCTGTAGCGGGTGTTGGCAAAGGCCAGCTCAGGGTCAGCAGTGTCTGGACCCTGCTCTGCCTTTTCAGCCTCGGCTGGCTCTCAGGGAAGTTCCTGCCCATGGGGTTCCCTTCCCCACCTCTGCAGGGGCAGCTCTCATGGAAACACCTCTGCCAATGCCAAGCACTGGAGACATGGAGTATAAGAACAGCCCCCTACAGAGAGCATGGGAGGCCAGGACCGCATCACCTCAGGGCTAAGGGAGACTGGATTCTCAATGGCAAAGCACAAAGCAGAGCATCTGTCACCAATTGATACCCTCAACTATTACTCTTTGCCCACAAGATCTTCTTCTGGATCCTCGACAACACTCTTGGGCCTCAGCCCTGCTCCTGCTCAGCCAGGTGAGTGATTATAAACCACAGCACAGCAGCTGGGAGGGTCCGGGAGCCATGGGAGCTCAGAGGCCATCACCAAGCCAGAAAGGCTCCTGTGGACCATACGGAGGACCAGGTCCATGAGGCTGTGGTCCCACTGCAGGGCAGAAAGCACCTGCAGCAGAATCAGGGTGTGTCTTAGTTACTTTTCTCATTGCTGAGACACAATACCTGACACCAAAGTGAAAGGAGGACAGGTTTATTTTAGCTCAGTTTGTAGAGGGTTCAATCCATAGTCGGTGCCTCAAGACAAGGCAGCATGGCAGAGGAGAAGCAGTCCATGGCAGGGCAGACAGAAGGCAGCAAGCAGCAGCAACAGCGAGCCTGCCTTCCCTCTCTCCCTTCACACTTCATCCAGGCTATCAGCCACACACACCCAAGGTGAGGCTTCCATTATTCACACCCAGAACCATGCCAATTCCAATCAGTGAACTAATTTAGCACCACACACCCTTAATCCCAGTATCACATGCCCTAGAGCAGCATGGTGAACCTATGGCATGCATGCCACAGTAGGGTGTATCATTGAAAGCTCTAAAAGGTTTGCCATCGCTGCCCTAGATCCAGCCAGCTCTGAGAAGCCCCACTATGAGTGCATGAAGCTTTGGGGGACGTGTGGACACAAACCATCATGGGGGGAAGGCAGGCTACTGGAGGCTGAGACTGGCTCACCCCCGCACCCCTTCCTGGATCCTCCAGCTGGGCATGGCGCTGGTCTGCAGCATCACACCCTGTGAGCGAAACATTGTTCCCCTAGACCTCACTGCCCAGGTACTGGCTGCAGGTTGAGTTACAGCCCCCAAAAGACATGCTGAAGCCCTAACCTCCAGGACCTGCCAGTGCCACCTTAGCTGAGAATCAACAGGGTCTCTGCAGCTGTGATCAGGGGAAGGTGTGAGTCTGTGATGCCATGTGACCCGCAGAGCGGAGCAGAGTGAGGCGCCCGCACCGAGCAGCAGCGGACACCAAGGGTCTGCAGCAGCACTGCTGCCCACTCCACCCTGAGAGCCTTCAGGGGGCGCAGCCCTGCCCACCCGACTCCACCAGCAGAGAATAAATCGGTTATGAGCACCTAGTCTGTGGTTCCTTACTTCCTCAGCAGATGACCACACTCCTCAAGGCTGGAGAGGGAGAGGGGCCCTTCTAAAAGGCCAGCTCCACAGAGCCAGCAGAGCCCAGTCCTCAGGAAGGCGAAGGAGAGAGACACCAAGTCAGCAAGCCAGCAGGAACAAGGCCACTCCGGGTCCCTGGGGCTGATGTGGGAGAGCACAGGACCGGAGAGGGTGTGGCGCGGGGTCCCTGGAGGAGTGGGGCTTGACGGAGGCCTGAGGAGGGGGGAAGCTGCTCCCACAAGGCCCTGGCACTTTGTGGAAGAGGCTGCGGCCAGGTGGCCGAGGAGCCGGCTGCATGGCTGCTCTCGCATCTTCCCTCCCCTGTCTTCCTGAAATCCCGGCAAGGAACATTAGCCTGCCCCGGAGGATGCCACCTGCTTCCGGGGTGTGCAGACAGAAAGCACACTCACCTGCGGCCGTGTTCGAAATTGTCTCGGCTGAACATTTTGAGGTGATGACAAGCTTCCTGTGAACAGTCAGTCCACTGGCCCGGCGACCGCCCCGAGCTGAGGTTCGCATCTGTCTTCAGGACGTTGAAGAACAATGCCCACCACACTCTCCAGTTCCTCCCACCAAGGCAGAAGCAGAGTGAAATTTAAAAGTCCGTCTCCCGCTCTCTACTGGAGAGTGGCCTGGGACCTGCTCCGGCAGCAGATGCAGCCTTGTGCTAGTCCTGAACCTGGATCTCAGCTGGCTTTGCAGATTCAGAGTCTACAGCTTTTACAAACACAACACAGAGATGTGGCAGGTCCGGAGGAGCCCAAGGGAAGGTGAGGGACAGCTTTCACCCCAGGTGCCCCAGCCTGCCCAAGACAGCACCACTGAGGAGGTCGACAGGTGGCAACGCACAAGTGAAATAAACACCCAGTGTGGCTGGCCAGTGCCAGCCTCCGAAGCCAGAGCTAGGTAGGGCTGCTGCTTTCCAGCGCTCATGCCGTGGCACCTGTTACACAGCACGAGCTGCAGCCATCACCATCCAGTTCTACAGGAGGCTTCACGCCTGATCTGGTGAGTGCCGGCCACTCCGGCACCCTGCAGCCCAGGTTGCAGGGGACACCCATGTGATCTGCCTGCAGTGGCCGCCTGGGCCCCTCTCCGAGCCTAGCATGGCAGGACTCGCATCTGGCACTTCTGAAAGCCTGTTCCTGCAACCCAACACACCCAGGCACTTCTGTTTCCTTCCCCCCACCCAGGTTCCACTGCTACCAGGACAGATCAGGAAGGAAGAAGGATGCTTTCCAGAGGGCTGTGCCAGCTCTGCTGGCCACAGAGGTGGCCCTGGGGCTGCTGTGGGGAGCCCTGTCCTCAGCAGCACACATTCAGGTTCAGGAGTGGAGACGGTAGGACTCCCTGGTGGTGAGGACTGCAGGGAAGACCCCTGTTCCAGACATCCATGCCCAGCCGACCCGACACGGGACTTCCAGAAGCCTTTCCTTAACACATGGTGGACTCTCACCCCATGGACAGGCCAGTGTCATCCCGGGGACACAAACTGACACAGACACTGCAATGAGAAATTTACTAATACCTATTAAATTTGCTGCTGCCTGTGGTCCAAACCCCAGTGATTCCACACATGAGAACTGAAGAGACAAAATCCTTACATGTGTGCATGAGACACATGCCAAAGAATGTGCACTGTGATGCTGTTTGTACTGGCAAAAAATTGGAACCAACCTAGATACCTGCTCAGAAGAGAAATAATAATAAATTATGGCATTTTCATTAAACAGAATTCTATACCACTAAAAATAGAAGATCATAATGAATAATATATAATACTGGTATAAGAGAAAATTGTATAGTTAAGTAAAGTACTCGGTTTATGTAAAATTTTGAAACCCCAGAAGAATCCTGGACCTGTTTATCAAAGCACAAAATCATGGGCTAGAGATTCTTCCCCAACAGGAGCAGAATGTCACCTTTCGGGAAGCAGGAAGGGGATGGGGACTAGAGAGATTCACAGAGGATCTCTTATTTGTGTGGAAAAGAAAAACTAAGGGGGCTGGGGAGTTAGCTCAGCAGCACCATGCCAGCCTCACAAGCACAAGGTCCTGAGTTCAATCCCCGGTACCGGAAAAAAACCAAGAAAGAACCAAGGGAGATGAGCTACAATGCCAACTTTCATTAAACTGGGTGGTTGATACTTTTATTCTTGACACTTGACACTCATCTATCCATCCATCCATTTATCCATTCATCCATCCACTTATCCATCCATGCAGCTATTCATCCATTCATTCATCCATCCATTCATCTATCCGTGCATCTAGTCACCATTCATCCATTCATGCATTCATTCATCCATCCATTCATCCATCCTTCAATCCACTCATCTGCTCATCCATCCATCTATCCATTCATCATCCATCTATTCACTCATTTATCCATTCGTTCATTCATACATACATCCATTCATTTATTCATCAATTCATCCATCCATTCCACAAATATTTGTGGAGCAGATGGTCTGTACCAGGATCCATTCTAGGTATAGAGGACACAGCTCTGAACAAGACAAAACCCTGACCTGTAGAGCTGTCAACAGAGACAAATAGATAATAAATAAATAAATAAAATCTCTTGCACTGTTAGGTGATGATAGGATCTATGGAGAAAAAATAAAACAAGGAAGGTCAGTATGCACTAAAAGTGTCAAGGAAAGAAGGCAGGGGGCCTCACCTGGAAACCAGGATAGATTTCACAGAGAAGGAGGCAGAGGGGCAAAGAGAAGGAGCTGTGGGATGGCCAGCAAGCAGCCAGGAGCCAAAGCTAGGTGGGGGCAGAGGCAGACAGGTTCATAGGCCATGCTGACAGGAGGGAGGTGGCAGCACAGGCGTTGAACAGCTTCACAGCTTCCAGCAGAAACGGGGGTAAGGATGGAAAGAGAGCAGGATTTCTAGAGACGGTTCAGTTGAATTCAAACTAAAATATGGTTGGAGATGCAAATTTAAAACCTAGATGAAGCTCTAAGGTTTGGAGTGGGCTGGACAGGGGCTTCCGACAGTACCAGTAGCATTTACTCCTACAGAAATGAATCAGTGCTGCTGAGTGGAGAGAGGGCTAGAGAGAGCACTGAGACGCCACCGTGCTGCACACCTGGGAGCCCAGGCAGGCAGGTGCCGGAGCCCAGCCCACCCTCGGAACCCACGGGGCTGGAGCGGGTAAGGCCGCAGCCCCTCTCCCTGGGGACCCTGAAGGCCCCAAGGAGGGACTTGCCTGACTGGGAGACATCTCGCTTCCATGTGATTTCCCACAGACCAATCACAGGGAGCGATTTCCCAAAAGAGCATTACCTGTGGAAAGGGACGCCATCCCTTGGGCTTTTTTGTTCTAAATGTTTTTTTAAAAAAACAGGTCAGGATTTTCCCAGGCATTAATTAAGAGGCAGCTGTTGGGCACTTGTAACAGTGTCTGGCACCTGACAGGAGCTCAATAAGTAAGTGTTTCCATGACCGCTGTTATTTCTACCTGAGCATGAAGAAGCCAGTCTATCCGCCCTCTTCCTGGGAAGAGCTCCTGGCTGGGACAGCAAAACATTAGGGTTCTATTCTCGGGTAAAGGCACAGAATTGAGAGAACCAAGTGTTTCCCGGGCCCGTGGCAAAACCCATCTCCAGCCCGTGGGTTTCCACTGTGCACTGAACACTGCTTACCCCGATAGGCCAGAGGCGCTGAGGGAGGCAGTGAAAGTCCCACGCCCTTGCAGGGCTGAGACGCTGCCACAGTGACAGTGACATCCAGGCCGAGACGGAGCAGAGTCAGAGCGCCAGCTCCCACCCAGCGCCCGGGGCCGGCAGCGGTGAGAGCCTGGATGACTCCCTGGGCCTCTCTGGGCTGCGGCATCTTCCTCTAACACAGCGGTCACAACAGCAACCTCTCCCGATGCAGAGGACGGGGTGACCTAACACGCAGCCAGCGCCCAGCGCTGCCTGGCACATGAGAAGCCCTTGACAGACGTCAGCTGCTATGGTCACAAACCAGCCAGTCTACACCACGGGCAGGACAGACAGGTCACTGCCAGGGCCTGGGGTGGACAGCAGCCTGGGGGTCATGGTTCCCTGTGGAGAATGAAGAGGTTTGGGAGCCGGTGCCTGCACGCGGTTGTGAATCCATCGAGGTCACTGCTTGTTCAGTTTAAAATGACTCATTTCATGTGAATTTCAACTCAATGCAAACATGTTGATAAAAACCCATCGGCCTGTACGTAATCCCTCCCCGATTCACCATGTCTTGGCCAAATCTCCATTTCCTCGTCTATCAGAAGGCAGAGATGGGAATGTCCCAACCACAGGCCATATGTGGGAGTTTCACTAGGGAACGGTGTGAGTTGGATCGTGCGTGGGAAACACTGGGACCTGACAAATGCTTAGTAGGCTGAGTGTGAGGCTAAAGTAGAGCCACTTGGGAAGGGATGGCCCCGCCTTTCCATGGCACAGATGGCCTTGGCCACCTGCAGTAGTAGCATGGGACCCAGGTTGGTTCAGAATGGTACCTTCCCCACGGCTCACCTGGGAATGCACTCCACATGCCAAACCACCCCACCCTTAGCTCTTCTAAAGTGGACAGGAAGTTATTTAGCAAACATCCAAAATAAACCCACTCCTTCCCATAAAAGTTTCTCAAACTTAAGAGATTTCTGTCTCCTTTCCTTAGATCCCAGAACACGGCCCCTGCACCCACATGAGCTGTCCTCGCTGCGATGACACCTTTGACAGGGAAGGTGACAGGGAGGAGTTTCCCTCACCCCGACTGTGAGCAGCAACATTTGGGTTTGTTTGGAAAAGCATCACCCAGGAATTTCTACAACACCTGTCTGCCTGGGGAAGGGATAACATTAATTAAAGGGACACACTGCCCCTCCAGAATCCCAGCAAATTGCAGACAAAAGAGAAGGCAAAGCACACAGGGAGATCGGTAAGATCTAAATCACAAAACCAACGAAAAAGGACAGAAATGTTATGCATGGAAGGTCAGGTGAGCTATTTTCAAACAGTGCTGATTGAGCCCAAATCCCTAGTGACTCACTTTGTGCGGGCTTTCCAAACAGATGTCTTAGCCTTCAGAAACATCGCTAAGATCGGAAGTGTAAATTCTCCTTGGGCATTTGCTTTGCCCAAACCTCCTGCTGCATGTTGATGCCAATGACACAAAAACCAGCAGCAGAGACAAAGCACAGTGCCAGATGTGTCACAAAACATTTCTTGTTCGCCTACTACAAGTCAGGAAACGTGTTAGAAAAGTCATCCTTGTTAACTCATGGAATCTTCAGATCACTCAAAGGCAGACATTATTTGCCAGGGTTTTTAACATACAAGTGTTTCGACTTTCTTTTACTGTATCAAATACCCAAGGCAGAACTTGATTTTGGCTCACAATTTCGGGGGCCTCAGACCACAGTCAGCTGGCTCCACTGCTATGGGACTGCGGTGCAGCAGAAACATCATGGTAGAAGTGCGAGGTGGAGAAAACTGCTCAGAGAAAAAGCACCTCTGCCAGAACAGGCCACAGACCCAGAACCTGAGCCACTCCCTTTGTTGGAAAAATGACAAGAAACCTCCAGGGGACTCCCAGAGGGGGGCAGCACACAGCTGGCCTGGCTCCTGCAGCCACTTGGCTGCCAGGCTTTGAACAAATTACCTAACATTCCCACGCCTTGATCTCCTCATATGGAAAATGGGGAAATAAATACACTCCCTTTGTAGGGTTGCTGTGCCCATCAAGTGGATTGAGTTCCCTGAAATGCCCAGGAGGGTCTACACATAGTAGGTACTCAACAAAATTGCACCCCAAGAACTATCACTGCTTATCATTGACCTTCAGCCTCACCACTCAGGTGAGCAGGTCCCCTTTTCAGGATGAACAAACCACTTTAGAAAACGTCCGCAGTTTGCCCAGATTGTACAAAAGGCCAAGGAGAGCGAGGATCCGTGAGATCCCAGCCCGCACTGTCCCCCCTTGCCCTGATCCCTGGCCCCCACGATCCCCTGAGGCTGCTCTTTCTGCTCCTCAACCTCAGGCCCGCCTCTGTTTCCACGCGGGGATGGGGCAGCAGGAAGATAAGGGCAGGCATTTCAGCGCTGTTTCACTTTTTCAAAGCTGTATTGTAGGTCAACATTGTGTACATTCACGGGGTCAGTGTGATATTTCAGCCCCTGCACACAGTGTGTGCTGGTCATTTAGGCTGTGCAGCAGTCGCTTTTGATGTGACCCCTCCCTTCTCTAAGAGAACAGAGAGGAAGCCAAGGACGGAGCCCAGAGGAGGAGAAGCCAGGTGGAACACGCAGCGTGAGGCCTTCCCCAAGGCCGCTCAGCCTGCAGAGCTCAGCCCCCGCTCCTCCTAGAGGACTTATTAGTCGCAGGATGGAATGGGACCACAATCACGAGTCTTTAATTACAGGACTCTTACCTTTTGCTTCTGTGTGGCCCGATGAAAATGAGCAGTGGCAGTTTCTTTAGAGAAGTTAATTACTCTCCCGGATAATTATGCTCACCGGATGGCGCACCTGGCCTCCCTGCGGAACAGCAGAGTGGGGAAGAAGGGAAAGAGGGGGGCGGGGGGTTATAAGTGCCAAGGGGAGCAGCATCAAGGCCTGCCCGAGGCAAGCCGGAGAAGAGGAGGCCACTGGGGGCGCTGGGGTGACAGTGGAGGCGGTGACGATCCCCCGGGAACAGTGCCCCCAGAGAGCCCCCGGGCCTGCTCTCAGGAGCGGGCTCCGGCGTGGCCGAGCTGCCCAGCCCCCCACATGACGTGGCCGGGGTGGGGCAGGACTGGGACTGGCCCTCCCTCCTGGTTCTGGCTCCCTGCTTCCCCTTGTCGAGTGCTGAAGGAGCCCTGCCCCCCGATCCCACCCAGGAGCATCGGAGGACCCTGTGCTGCGCCCTGCCTGGAAGAGCAGAACTGGCTGGGTCCCACCCTCAGGGACAGGGCCTGGGGCGTAGAGGGGTGCTGGCCATAGCACCCACAGGGCGGTGCCGGGGCTGTGGCAGGAACACAGGTGAAGCCCTGAGGGAGGAAGAGCCCTCCACCGAGAGCTGGAGGAGAAAGAGGCGTCAGCTGGCGCTGGGGGCTGAACAGCGTCCGCCCAGCAGGGGCCCACCCGGACCTCAGAGTCTCTGCCCCGGGACCACAGACGCCCTCTGACTGACAGCGAAGGTTTGGCTGAGGAGCCTTGGCTTTATGAGCTGTGAAGGTGGGGCACAGTGAGCAGAGCCCTCTCTGTGCTGTCCCCGTGGCCCTGCTCCTGGCTAGCAGGCTCCAGCAAGGTCCTCTCCTGTGCCACTGGGCAGCAGCAGCCCGGGACACGAGGGTGACGCTGGTGCTCTCCATGTGCTTGCTGCTCAGCCGAGAGGGTCAGTGGGTGGGGCACATCATGTGCTTTCCACTTTGCTGCAGAGTTCTTGGGGTGTCATCCCCCCTGTGTCTAGAGCACCCACCGCTACAGCGAGGCCGAGGGACTGGGCTGGAAAGGTGGTTTCAGGTGGAGGCAGAGACACCGATGCCAGGGAAGAGGCCGTGCTTGTCGTAGGAGACCTCAGAGTGTCACTGCTGCCAGCCCAGAACACTAAGGACCACCGGAAGAGGCCAGGAGGGAGCCCCAGAGCCTGCAGCAAGGGCGCCCGGCCCCCAGAGCTGCAAAAGAATAAAGCTGTTCTTTCAAATCACCCTGTGTGCTGTGCTTTGTCACCATACTCAGGGAAGCCACTCATCCACACCTCCAGCACCACAGGAAGAATCCCCAAGAGGGGGCTGTGCAGAGCGCTCCTGCTGACCTGCTCCAGGCCCCTCCCCACCGCGGCAGGGTCTCCAGGAAGGACCGGGGCTCCTGAACTGGGGAGGGGACAGGCCAGGCCCACCACTGGAGCCTTGGGGACGTTCTGTTCCCCAGGAGCAGCTTAGAGAACCAGCTTCCCTGAGCCCGTGTCAGAACCAGCTCCCAGGGGAGGGATTTCGGGGGGCTGTGGTGCTCTCTTCATGACGTGTGGGACCCAGGGACTATCCCCGGCTGCGTGTGCACACACACACACACACACACACACGCTGGCCCACTGCTAACACCCGCAGGAAACCCAGGCGTCAGGTGCCAGTACACACATGGCAGGAGAGGGCAGCCTGGTGCTCAGAGTCCCCCGGGAGCTGTTCAAAGAGCAGGCTCTCTGGTCTGCTTGTCCTTCCAGTTGTGTGGGCTCAGCGGGGCCTTGCAGGGAAGGCAGAGACCTGTGGCAACCAGGACAGGTATTTGCAGGAGAGAGACCCCAGGTGGTCCCTCCCGGACCTCTCTGGAGGATCCAAGGTTTGAATCCTGCAGGGGCAACTCAAGGAGACCCTGCCTCCGAATTTTAAAAAGCAGTGCTGGGGTGCGGCTCAGGGGTAGATCACCCTTGGTTCACCCCCAGTACCAAAACCCTGCATCGGCACAGAGCTACCACAGGGAAGGCCTTCCAGACCAAACGAGGTGATCTTGTCCCGCAGCACTGTGCCAGGGCCTGCGTCCAGGGAGTCATCACCAAGGTCACCCTCGTTGTTGCTGGGGAGCCTCGCAGCCATCCTAACTCTCAGAGAAGGAATGGAGACTGCTAATGTCTGTCTTCTCACTCACATTCCGACGCCAGCAGCTTCCCGCCGTGAGAAGCACTTTCCTCTGCATTTCCACCTCCATTCCCAGTGCCAGCTTGGCTCGTAGAACAGCTCTGACTCTGTCCTGCCATTCTGTGGCTGACCTAGTTCAGCCAGGCTGTTCTTCTGCCCCAGGGTCCCTGAGTCCTTTGAGCCTGGGCACCCAGCCAAGTGCCAGGTAGAGGTGAAGGGCCCTGGGGACTCTCTCCTGTGGCCTCTCCCTGGGCGCTGGCATCGCAGGACACTGGCTTCCCTGCAAGCAGAGCAAGAGAAGCAGCCTTGGGCCAGGGATTTAGCTCAGTGGTTCCACCGCCTGCTTCGCAGCGCAAGGACCGGAGTTCGATCCCCTGTACCAAAAAAAAAAAAAAAAGAAGAAGAAGAGGAGCAGCCTCCTTGAGCATGCAGCTGTCCTTTGCTTACTTCATGCTTGCCAAGGCCCCAGTGTCCCCCAAGTCACCTGCAGGCCAAGGCATGAGTGGGCAGGAGCACACAGGTGTGAGTGCCAGGAAGCAAGGTTCTGGAGGCCAGTGCCACCCACACCATGGACCTGTCCGACTACAAGCTGTGGCCGGCAGGCAGGAGCTCAGGCCACATCCCCCTCCCTGGGAGAGCATCCAACGGGTCTGATCCTCGCCCCCACCCAGAGAAGCAGGGAAGGGAGATGTGGTCTGGTTTGTAGGCCCTGCAGGAGCTGACCCTGCTGCTGCCTAGGCCTGGTGCCCAGGATGCTGCCCACACCCTCCTCCCTCCACTCCTCTGGCCTGCCATGTCTCCATGCCACCCACAGTGCCCACCAGCCCTTCCTCTCCAGTTGTCTTCCTTCTCCAAGCCTCCTGGTGACACAGTTAATTATTTATAAATGAGCATAAATGCACCAGAATAAGGGCTATTTAAAGGAGCCCTGTGGTGACGCATTGAGTAATTAAAATAATCATTTATTCCATAAGCATTTATCAGGCACTTGGGCTGTGGCCGGTGCTGCAAGGTGGAGCAGGATGTGGGGGAAGCTGGAGGCAGCCCTGCCCTCAGGGAGCCAAGTCCTCACTCTTCATGTGCACCTTCTCCCCTGGTCCAGCTCAGTGCTGGGTGACGAGGTGAGCCCAGCGCCATTCTGCCCTCGAGTTGTCGAGACTGGCAGGTGACATATTGCCAGCGAGCCCTGCTACTGGCCAGCAGGTGACAGCTGTGCTGGAGACAGGTCCTGCACAGGCACATGAGAGCCTCATGCCACACCTAGATGCCTGGCCCGGAAGTGGCCCCTGGGACAGACAACGAGGAGGAAGCGTGGAGTCTCAGGCTCAGGGATGGGAGTCTGACCCCGTCAGAACAGAAGGCACCGGGCCTGGGAGACTGCTCTGCCTGGCCATCGCAGGATCCCCAGCCCAGGGTGCACAGCGGCATTGCAGGATGAGGGGAAGGGTCCCGCAGCAGGAGGGAGCCGGGTGGTCACGCAACCCAGAGCCGAAGCCCAGCAGGAGGGGCCACAGCAGTGCAACAGCCCCATCAGACCCGCAGACCCACAGCCAGGGCCAAGTCCCCCCCACCCCATGTCATGCTCAAGAGGGACAGCAGGGCCGGTTCTGGTGGTCTGCAGGGGAGGGCCCCCCGGCCCAGGGCCCAGCCAAGAGCCCAGCTTCAAAGGTTACGCCAGCCAGCTGAGCTATGCATGTGCTGACAGAGCACTGAGCCCTAGCACTTGCCCACATAGGGGGCTTTCAGCGGGGCGCCTGGGGCCTCGGACTAAGAGAGATGAGCAGGCTAGACTTCACTGAGGTCTGTGTTTTACATTGGGTGTTCCCTCCTCAGAAAAGGACTTCCCTGTCTTTCAACTCTTATCCACTCTTCAGAACCCCATTCAATGCCCCTCTACTCTGAATGCAACTCTGCCTCTCCTGTACAGTTATGTGCTCCTACTTTGTACTCCAACTGTAGCTAGAACACACCGCAGCCAACGAGTTCATCATCTCCCTTAGGCTTTGTCCTCGCCCCAGCAGAACTGATCTTCTCTCTCAGCACCTTCTTCACCTGCTCCTAATGGTTCTACCTTGAGCAGGGCCCGAGCTCCTGCTGCGGGCTCGGTGCTAAAGCTTCGCACACACTGCTTGACTGATCCTCACTCTGCACAGTGAGCCTGGGCCTCACAGGTCCCTGTTTCACAGCCAAGAGAGCTGAAACGAGCAGACTTGAGCCATGCCGAGGAACGAGCATCCCACAAACACTCAAATGACAGCGTGGCAGAGAGAAACGATGAAGGAGTTGCTTGTCACCCGCCTCTGCCTCCACAGAGCCGAGGGGCATCCTGGTAGCTGAACAGCTCCACACCTGCGTCCTCCGATGCCCTGTGGCCACCGAGGGGGAGCTGGGTGGGTACGGGCTGAGGTCCTGGTCACCAGGCGAGAGGACCGTCCTGAGGGGTGCTGCGAGGCGCGTCTCAGGCGACAGTGCCAGAGATGAGGTCTGTGTCCTGCGTGAGGAGGACAGGGACTCCGCATGGCCTGAGCCCCCCGGCCCTCCCCTACCCAGGCGGAATCAGCCTCTCCGTCCCCATCTGCACCTGCTCTGCTGCTAAGGACCCAGGAGGCAGAAACCCCTGCGCAGGGCAGCTGCGCTCCCGGGGACCTGAGTTCCTTCCTGGGTGACACCGGGAGTCGGCAGCACAGGCGCAGAACTCAGCCTGGCAGGTCTTGGACAGCAGGGTCCCTCGTGGAAATGCCTGTGACAGGGAGTCATCCTGTACCTGTGCTGTCCCATGTGGAGCCATCGCAGGTGGGGCCAGAGCCACCTGGTCCCGTGGGACCGGGACCCTGAATTGTAATTTAAATGGACACTCGTGGCTGGTGGGCCGCCCCGCTGGGCTCCGCAGTTCCCAGGCCCATCTGCAGATGGCCCCGGTCTCCTCAAACTCCAACTGCATTGTAGGCATCGAGGTGATCCACAGGGCACCAGGAAGTGGCCTGAGGGCCAACTCGCCCACACCACCACTGGCCACCCAGCAACAACACCAAAAGAAAAACTGAATTTTCTTTTTCAAAACTGCTCCCACAAGCCTCCGAATGCTTTGCCTTCAGCCCACCTCCCCACCCTGTGTCCCCAGCTTCCCACACAGACAGGCACCATGCTGCCCCCACAGCTGCCCCAACTGGTGCAATGCTGGAAGTTTTTCATCGCGTGATGTCTGTTACCACTTTGATCCTCACGCAGCTCTCTGAAGCCTGCACCACAGCTTCCATTCCATAAAGAAACTGCTCAGATTAAAATGTTTCTTCTGAACCAAAGAAAAGTTCCGCTCCATGCACAGGCCCAAGGCGATGATGCCCTCTGCCCACATCCAGACAGGGTGGAGAGCCAAATCCACACCAAGGGCCATAGGGCCACCAGGGAGAGCTCATGGGGTCTCCCGGAAAACTCCCGCCCTTCACATCTGATCCGCACTGCCACCCACCACCCTCCAGCCCTGACCCAGCACTACCTAGACCACACAAAGCAGGCTGCCTGAAGCAGGAGGCAGAGAGGGGAGAGGCACAGGTTACCACATCAGGTCCGCAGGCTGAGCTTCCCAGGTTCGGCCCAGACAGCCGGGAAGTTGCTCCCCGAAGCTCCACCCACGACCTTACCCTCCCACCTGGGGAAGAGCAGCGCCCTCTGCCCCGAGGAGAGACCTGGTCCCCTTCCTGCCCACCAGCACCCGCCGAGTCTGATCACACTGTCTGCTCTCAGACCCACAGGAGAGCAGTGACAGAGTCACCAAAGACACGAGCGTCAGAGGCTCCACGACATGCCAGCCCCCAGGCCGGGGCTCCAGGAGCCTGGGAGTGAACCCCAGGGACCTGTGCAGGGGACCTTGAGATGAGCCCAGGACAGAAGCTGCTTTTCTGTGTGGAACCAGGGATCGAATTCAGGACCTTGCCCTCGCAAGGCAGGCTCCGGGCCACTGAGCTACATCCCCGGCCCAGGAGCTGCTCTTTTGGAATGAAGTGAACTTTGTTCCAAAACAGGATCGAAGCCAGGCTGGGTTGGGAAATCTTATCTCCGAGTTGTGGCTGCCTGACGACGGTTTGTGTCGGCCAGTCTTGGCAGGAAGCGGGAGCCCACTGAGCTGGTATCTCGGGGAGATGTCAATGGAGGGACCAGGGTGGCAGGCAGGGTGGGTTCAGCTGAGAGCCCCGGGGCACTGAGGCTGTGCATCACGGCAGAAAGACAAGAGGACAGGAAGTGGCTGGCAGAGTCCAGGTGGGGCTGGAGCCTGGAGAAAGGGCAGCTCCCAGGAGCCCCTGAGAGGGCAACGGTGTGGACCGTGGGAGCCAGCAGGGCAAGGGCAGCCATGGAGACCCAGCCCTCCTGTCTCCCCTGGTCCTCCCCGCCCTGCAGCCCTCTCTCCTCCCGGCCTCCAGAGTCCAGAAGCAGCTGAACCCCAGTGGGGGTGGGGTCTGCAAAGCTCAGGCCCTGGGCACAGCAGGGAGAGGGAAGGAGGAGACACACACAGCAGGTGCAGGCTGTGCAGCAGAGCAGGGCGAGCTCTTGGGCAGCAGGCACCAGCTCACCATCGTCAGACTTTAACCTGCCCACTTAGCTAAGGACACCACACAGTCCCTGCACCCAGCAAATGCTCTGAACCTCCGTGTCCTTGTTTAGGAATGGCCTATTACCAAATTCAGAAAGTTAGAAATAATGTTTGTAAAGAGATTTCACCGTGGCTAGACAGAGAGGCGGACAGATAATGACAAGAATCCCAGTCATGGGGTCAAATACCCAATTTCTAACCCAGGCCCTGTTGCCCTCTGGTTGTTTGGTTTTGGCCAGCAGCACAACCTCCCTGGACCCAAGCACACCCAGTGCCAAGTGGGCATGATACACACACTGCTGGCAGAGCAGTGAGCTACAGATGAGAGCTCAACCTGCACCTCACAAGGTGGCTTCCAGGAGCAGCTGCTCTTCCTGCTATCCCGGGCCGAGCAGGAAGCTGCTCTCTGCTGTCCCTGGAGCTGTGAGCTCCTCTCGCCTGGGCCCTGTGCCATAGCAGGAGCTGGGTCCCGCTCAGCAAACCTCTTCTAGCACTGTGCTTTTCCCCCGCAGTGACACACAGGCCAGGCAACTGGACCGTGCACCTGCCCTACACTTGGCTCAAATCCTCACTCCCACTGCCCCACCTGGGCAGGAGCAGCGCCTGGCTGGTGGATCTCAGAAGGAGGCCCAGCTGGACAAAAGGACATTTTTGGAGGTAGACGATTTCGCTCAATCACAGTGAAGCCGGACACAGACTGAGAGCCGGAGGAATGGATGTGCTCACCCTAGGCTCATGTCCCAGCCATGAGCAGTTCGACGGCCACATGGTTCCATCCAACGCACGGCCCCACGCCTGACACGGGGTCTTGGGGACAGGCCGAGGACCTGCACAGGGGTCTACTGGGCCCCAGGTCTACTTCCCTGAACAGAGCAGACAGCGAGTGGCCTCGGGATGCTCAGAGGCTGGCAGGGGAGCAGGAATTTCACAAGTGACTGCCGATGTTCTCATTGGGATTGAAATTAATCTAGAAGACTGCAGCTGGTCAGGGTGCACAGACTGTAGGGACAGATGCTCCCACCATTCACAGGGCAAACTGACCTCCGAGCCTCATGTTTCTTCATAGTCACGAAGTACAGTGGATGCATGGATAGCGTTGTCGTTTGGGAGGGAAGTGTCCCCACAGCTCCATGTTAATGGCTCTGCCCAAGGGCAGCACCGCTCAGAGGTGAACCTTGGGGAGGGGAGTGGATCGTGGAGGCTCAGACCTTGTCAATGGGTTAACCCATGGACCGACCGGTTCATGGCTTGATGGTATGACTGGGAGTTGGTGGAAATGTGGGAGGTGGGAGGAAGAACATCATTGGAGGGATCCTCCCTTTCCCTCCCTGCATCTCTCTGCTTCCTCTTCCCCGTGCTTCCACTGTGATGTGCTCCCTTGCTTAGGCATAAATAGGTCATATGACCATGGACTGAACCGTCTGGCACCATGAGCCCAAATAAACCTTTCTTCCTTTGAACTGACCTCTCTTGGGTCTTTTGGCACAGTGAGGAAAGGCTGAGTAACAGACATACCGAAGTTTGGTGAACGAAATCCCAGCAAGGCACCAGCCCTTCCTCTGTGAGAAGGAGCAGCTGTGGTGCTCACATCTGCACCCAAGCCCTGGCTTACCTTGGGTAGGGACAGAAGACCCACTCACAGCAATGGCCTGAAACAGACACACCAGCCTGGCAGCGTTCAGGGACCGGTGTTCAGTGGCACTGTGGGCTCACACGACAGGCTGACATCTGGAGGAGTCCAGGTGTGGTGAAGGTCTCTGCACCCTGCAATTCTTGCACAGGCGTGGCACCCAGGAGCAGCCACAGGAGGAGCCAGAGGCAGAGATGCTGCCGCTCAGGCTAAATCCAGGTGGCCAGGAGCTGCTGGAGCTGTAAACCGAGCCCTGCTAGCCCTGGGTCCCAGTGAGATCAGAGAACACAAGAAGGTGGACACTGAGCTAAAAGACAAAAGAAAGAGTTCTGTTATCTCTCTGATACCAGAAGTAACAAAAACTAAAAGGAGCTTCATTCCAGCCCTGCTCAGCCAGTAAGAGTGGGATCCACATTATCTGCTTCTTACCCATGCTTCCCCCTCCAGAGAAAACAAAACAAAATAGTCTGGTCCCTTTCCGGTCCTTTAACCAGTGTCTAGTACACAACCAAGCATCACATGACACACACAGAGGCAGGAGCGTGTGGCCACAGTCCAGAGAAAATCGGAGAGTGCAAGTAGACCACAGAGTACCAGAGGGCCAGGCAGACTGTAGACACACCAAGCGGGTAAAGTAGCACAGAATAAACGGCCAGATAGGAACTTCTGGAGATAAAGGAGCAAATTGTAAGAAGAATTAAGAAATTGTAGAGCTTGAAAACACAGTGCTAAAGTGAAGAATTTGATGGATGGATTTAGCAGCAAAGCAGGCTCAGCAGAAGAGTCAGTAAGTGCACAGAGCAGGCAGTAGAAAGCATGCACGCTGAACACGGAGAAAGTGGGGGGGGGGGGGCCTCTGGAATACAGCACCTGGAGCTCTAGCACAAGTCACGGCAGAGGTGCTGGGGAGTCCCAGGGCAGATGTGAGCACCACGAGCCCCCAACCATACACAGCCGTCCTCTCTCCGGCCTGCAGAGCCTCTGCTCACAGCCACAGGCTCCACTCAGGGGCCCCTCCGGGTGGGATCCTCCCCAGGTGTCCCGTACAGAATCCCCTCTCCCACCCCCCCCTCAGAGCCACACTTATTCTCTCCCCATGGCTTTATTTTTCCTCAGCCCTCGTCACCAACAAGCCATATTTCTGTGATCTCCTTTGCGTTTCTCTCCTCTGCTGGAATGTATGTTCCTCCAGGTAGCCGTTCCTTCCACCTGCTTGTTCCTTGTTGAGTCTCCAGCCCCTAGAACACAGCAAGCCCTCAGTAGGCATTACTGAGGGAATAACAGTGAGATTCAGCTTGCTCGGAGGTAAAATCAGGCAGAAGGAAGAGCTCCTGGTGTGACCGGGCATGTCCTGTACGAATGCAAGTGACAGGATTGAGTCCGATAGGAAGTGCTCCTATGGCTTTGGGCGCATTGGGGTCCAGATGCCAAGACTGTAACCTGAAGCAGCAGAGTGGGCCTGGGGAGGGCACAGCCAATAATCACAATAGGCCGGGCTGTAGAGAAAAGAGTCAGGAAAGGTTTACAGGGCAAGGAGCCCACGGGACAAGTGGGGCTTGTGCTGGGGTGACCCCGCACGCTCCTGACGTGCTCAGCTTGGGGTTAGAGATTGAATACTAAAAAGAAAAGGCAGAGGGGATGCCCCTGGGCCTACATTATAAGGAGCAAAGCGTGCACTGAGGCAGGGGTGCAGTCGCCCCCCGCAGAGGCAGAGGCCCGCTCTCCTGGGTCGCTGGTGGCGGGGCCGGCTGATGGTCATCTGAGTCCTGGTGTCACAGCTCGGGAGTCCTCACGGCTGAGGGCTGGTCTCCTCCCCAGGAACGGATGTCTCTCTCATCTGTGGGGGTCTCAGTCACGCGGGCTCTGCCCTGCCTGGACACCCGGTGCCCAGGTTCGAGACAGTGGTGGAGGCCTCAGGCACAGCTGATGTACCTGGAAACCCTCATGTCGGTGTCCTCTGTCTTTTTTTTGGTACCAGGGATCGAACTCAGGTCCTTGCACTTGCGCAGCAGGTGACAAAACCACTGAGCTAAATCCTCAGCCCTGTGTCCTCTGTCTTGAAGGGATGAGAACCTGGAAGCTCAGGGCTGATGGACCATGTCCAGGCAGCTTCTGGACAGACACATGCAGATGATCAGCACACCCTGTGCAGAGCCAAAGAGAGACACGCCCTGGGATTTGCAGTCTCTAAGGACAGATGAAGATCAGGCTTTGCTCTGCTTCCAGTCACCTATAGGGCTTCTGTAGATCCAAGGGAAGCGCCATGGTCCATAACAAAAATGGCTTTTAAGTCCCAGAAGAAAGCACAGATCATGCCTTTGATGAGCAGCAGGCAATAGCCCAGGATTCGGCTATTCCCCATCCCTTTGGATGCTGACCCCAGCTTTGCCATGACTGCATTCCTTAAGGCCCCCAAAGCTCCCGCTTCGTGTGCCTTGAGCCTCCGCCCTCCAGGAGAAGAAAACTTCATCCCCAACAGCGCAGCAAACCCCAGGGCTCCACCTGTTGGCCAGGCTTGAGTCACACGTGATCAATTCCAGAGTGGATTCGCTGCGACTGGGAACTGGGATGTTAGTGTGCTCCCCGCACACCACACTGCCTGAGAAGGGAGATCCAGGAAGGAGGAGCGTGGAGCCATTGCAGGAGCTCGCGGAAGTGGAGGCAGGGAAGGCACAGGTTTGTTTCCGCAGAAAACACCCGCCGTGTGCGGGGCTAGGACAGACGAGAGCAGGGCTGGCTCCGGGCGAGGCAGGGAGAGCAGGAAGCAGCTCCCACCCTCAGTCAAACGCAGCCAGGTCTCTGCCTCGCCTCTGCCCCTTATTAGCTGTGTGGCTTGAGAGCCTTGCCTAACCTCTGGCAGCTCATCTTCCCCCTGTGAAGGATGAACACATGAGCGCCCAGGGCACATGCAAGATTCTCACAGCTGCACATCACCAAGCTGAGAGTGGTACCGGCCCCAAGTGAGCCCTGCTAGGCCCGGCTCTGTCTTCCTCCCAGTCCTTCTCCCCTGGGCACCCGAGACCTGTGTGCAGGCACCGCCTTTCTGATGCAGTCCTTCATCAGGGCCCAGTTCTGTGACATAATTTTGATAAATTAAATACAAACAGGCAAGAGTCACCTAATTCCTTACACTTGGCTCAGTGACAATTACTGACTGTGCCCGGGCCCTGGCAGGACATGGCGGCTGGACCGTGAGGGCTTGGGCTGATGGGCAGGAAAGAGCATGCGCCAGCGGAAGGGGAAGCACGCGCTTCGCCATGAGGGAGTTTGCTGCCCATGTGAGGGAGTCATGGCCTTTCCACCAGCAGCCACCCACTTACACACACACTGTACACATTTGGTGCTGATCATGTCGGTGTAGCTGCCAATGAGGGAGGCATCTGGTGAATCCACCTGCTCCAGCATGGAGGGAGCACAGCCCAACCTCAGAGCTCACTCTGACCAGGAGACTGCAGCAACGGCAGCAGGATGAGTGACTGGGCTGAAAGCTGCTGGAACCTTAGAGATGAGCAACCTGAGGAAGGCTGAGGGTTCACTCACAGCCAAGTCCAGTTCAGGGAACGTGCTCGGCTCCATGAAGTCACTGTGGGCCCAGGGTCATGCCATCTGCGACTTTCCCACACCCCAGGCTCAGAGCCTTCCTGGATCTTCTCAATCCAGCTGGCAGACAAGGGAAGAGAGAGAATTTGGAGAACCATGAGGAAGGCTTTTTAGTTAAGGACAAGGCCAGAACATGGACAAGGCTCTATCCAAACCTATTGGCCACAACTCAATCAAGTGGAGGAGAAGGAGATGGAGGAGGGGATGGAGGAGGAGGAGAAGATGGAGGAGGAGAAGATGGAGGAGGAGAAGATGGAGGAGGACGAGGAGGAGGAGAGGAGGAGGAGATGGAGGAGGAGGAGATGGAGGAGGAGATGGAGGAGGAGGAGATGGAGGAGGAGGAGATGGAGGAGGAGATGGAGGAGGAGAT
>NW_004624750.1:446879-512436 GCF_000247695.1 Heterocephalus glaber | reverse complement strand
GGAGGAGGAGGAGATGGAGGAGGAGATGGAGGAGGAGATGGAGGAGGAGGAGATGGAGGAGATGGAGGAGGAGGACAAAATCTTTCTCATGTGCTTGCATCTGACGTTTTACAAATACCTACATGTTCATCAGTATGGCCTTTCGCTCACTGTATCACCAGTGAGAGTTATAAAGACAGACGGAAATGTGCACACTGGGGGAGGGACTGCCTAACATCGTAGCCCTCTGGAGAGGTAGAGCTGGGACTGGAACTGGCCTCTTCCACGAGGAGGTAATCTCCCACTCGAAAAGCTGGTTCCCTGGAAAGCACATCTCCCTCCTCCGGGTCAGGCCTACCATCGCTGCCTGGGAAGAGTGCAGAGGAGCTGCCCGGTCCCTGTCCCACAGGCCCTGCTTGCTCCCTCCTGGTCTGCTATCCAGAGCAGGCAGCAGCACTCAACAGCAGCTGATTCTGTTGCTCAGGCATCCGCTGTCCACCGTCTGCCAAGCCAGATCTCTGTCCCTCTCGAATGGCCCCCTCAGTGCCTCTGGAAATAACCTAATTAGCTGACTGCCTGTTACTGATTCACCCAACACATATTTATTGAGTGTTTGCTATGTTCCTGGCACTGGGCCAGGCCCTTGGGACACAGACAAGACAGCTCCTGGGGCAAACGCTGTGGAAGAGAGAAGAAAGAGTGAACATGTTCCTAAAGAAATGGAGAAAATACCAGAAGTGATAGAAGTGACCCCTGGGGTCCCCAACAGAACGCTGAGCTGATGAACCAGGACAGTCTGCTTGACCCCAGGCTCCTGGAGGTGGCCTTTGAGATGGGAGCACGGCCGTCCGTGTACCTCGAGTGCCTATGTGGGGGACGTCAAGGGCAGAGGCTTGGAAGCTGTCTCGCTGGAGATCGGGGGGCGGAAGGTCAGCAGGAAGCGAGGCCCTGGCATCACTGCGAGAAGGACAAGGGAGCTGGGGCCTGACAGGGGGATGGACCTGGCTGAGGCCTCACTGGCATTTCTGAGCAACAGAAGTGAGTCGGACACCGCCACACGGACAGCGTCATTGCAAATAGGCCTCCTGGTCTTGGCGCTAGCTGTCTCTTCGGGTCACATTCACCCCTCCCCTCTCCATCCCCTCCTGGGGTCCTGACTTCCCAGGCAGCAAGGGCAGCGTCCCCTGGTGGAGGTGCGGGCCCAGCGGGACAGGGACAAGGGCCGAGAAGATGTGCCCAGACAGGGTCCTTCCTGCCCCCAGCAAGGAAGACAGGGAGGGGACAGGCCCAGCGACGGGCAGGTCCAGTGAAGCAGGTAGCCAGTCGTTTTCCCAGAAGCATCAGCAGATCCCAAGACCTGGACCAGGATCCCAGCTTGTTGGCTACAGGGAAAATTATCTTCGCTCTCTTTGTCCCGGTTCCCAGGCAATAGTTTGACCCCTTGCTTTGGGTCCATCTCTGTGATCTAGACCAGTACCTGTGTCTGATAGGCACCTGACAAACGCCAGTGGAATAAACAAGCGGGTTATACACTAAACAACGGACGCAGAGTGTACAATCCTGTCTGCATGCGGTTCTCCAGAGGGGCAGAACCGGAGATTTCCCATGAGCGGCTGGCCCTTGTGGCTGCAGGGGCTGAGCAGCCACAGTCTCCAGCTGGAGCTCCAGGAGAGCCGGCCGTGTGAATTCCAGTCTGGGGACAGGACAGGCAGCAGGTCCCTCCGCCCTCAAGCCACTGGGTGAGGTTGGTCGCCGTGAGAGGGCAGGCAGCCTGCTTTACCAAGTCCCCTGCTCAATCAGTGGCCTCACCGGAAGCACCTGGACATACCGCACCTCACACCCTGTGCAGCCAGCCGTGGCAAAGCCATCGCTCACAGTTCTGCCCTGCGCACCAGTGACGCAGTGCCCGAGGCGGAGAGGCCAGACGATGGGAAGGCAGGCATCGGCTGATTCGCCCAGTCACTGACGCAGGCCCCGGGCTAGGGCTCCGTTCCCCTCTGCCATGACGTGGCCCCACCTCGTAAGAGCCATTTAACAACAGCCCGGCCCTCAGCGTCAGCTCTGAGGGCAAATCAGCCCCCATCACTGCTTGGTTCGTAACCCTCTGCTTTCCATCATAAACACGGGATCGTAACGCATTTGCTGTTCTTAAGTCTTCCAGGAATAACACACGAAGGAGCCCAGCACAACTTCAGCAAAGGGCAGCTGGTCTTGTGTTCAAACGTCAGGCCAAGCAGCTCAAGGAGCCAGGGCCCAGTTTGCGCCTGTGCACTGAGGCCACAAACACGTGCCTTGCGCTCAAACAGCATCTGCAGGCTCAGCAGACTGCTCAGTGGCAAGTTTCCCAGAGGCTGCTGTCCCTACTGACACGGTCACTTGCCAGTCGCCCAAGGTCGGTGGTTCTGGTACATCCGAGGCTCCAGGTCCTCGGTTCTCTCTCTATGTCCCACAAGGTGCTCATTCTCAAAGATGAGATGGAGACTGTGGCCAGCCCTGCCCTGGGACACGTCTGAGGAGGGATGCAGACTGGAGTGGAGATGCCGCTCAGGAGACGTTTTCTTTCCCTGTCAGGGTGAAGCCAGGGGAAGAGGCGACCTACACCTGGACACGGCCTCTGCTTCGTGGCTGTGTCTGGCACGTTTGGGTCCTGATGGCTCTGTCTGCCACGTGGACACAGCTCCTGGACACCCGCTCCAGTGGAGCCTTCAGGACCATGCGGCAGGAAGCAAACCTCAATATGTCTCTCCTTATGCTGCTCCCACTCTGCACCACCTGGGGCAATTAGGGCATGATGATCTTTTCACTGTGTCTTTTTACTTCCACACAAAGCTCCTCAGAACCAAAGGGGAGGACCCAAAGGGGGGCGACATGGAGTTTATGCCATAGCGACGGCAAGAAACCAGATGGCCCTGTCACCAGGGAGACCAGAGAAGGAGCCTGACATCAGGAAAATTCTACAAGGCCTGGGAAATGAGCAAAATCAAGACCAAGTCCCTCTCCAGCCAGGGCTGGGCTGCCTCTGGTTCCCTGGGGTGATCTGCTCCACCCACGGTGGGAGCCTGGGGCAGGGCGGAGACCGAGACTCAGGCTCACTGCAGGACTCTGTCCTGGGGACCACAGCGAGACTTACTGGTAGGGCCACCATCGACTTCTGCCCCAAATCACCTTCTGCTGGCCGGGAGTCCCTGGGGATCTTGGGGACCAGACGCCAGGGGTCTCAGGACACGCCTGTGTTCCTGATGTGGGGGGCTCCCTTCCCCTCCGTCACCCTCATTCTGTCCTGAGCCTGACTGTGACACTCCCACGCCTGAGAGACTGAACGTGCTGCCCCCACAGCTTTGAGGGCTGATGAATGGTGTGCTTGGATTCGCCTGCATTTTAAATTTTTCCAGTTTCAACATCTTACATGGTAAATATTGATAGATAGAGCCCATGTCAACAGAAGCTCTTTGCAAAGATTTTTAAAAATGTAAAGCGATCCTGAGACCAACAAGCTTGAGAGGCCCTGCCTTGTAGACGCGTAACTAATTTAACTAATTACCACCCATGAGTAAATTGGTACCAGCATCCCTGAATGTGAGTATGAGTGTGTATTTACATGTGCATGAGTGTGAAACCCTAGTGATCCCTTCACAGACAACAGATTTAATAAAACCTGTGTCTGTCTTCTACCTGTCTGAGCGTCCTGCTCTTAACTTGTTGAGCAATGACCGATAGTCTTGTGGAGCTAGGAGCCTGGCTGCGTCCGAGGCTATGTCTGCAAAGGTCGAGGCATGGCCATCTGGGCTCCCCCGTGTGCCTTCCTTGTGGCTGAGCTGCTCCAGGGCGGAGGTCTCCTCCTCCTTTGGTCTCCTCGGAAGTCCTGTGTTTGTAGCCCCAGGCCTCAGGGTGGTGGCAGTGTAGAGGGGAGGCCCCTCTCCTCCGTGTCTGATGGCTGGATGTTCAGCACTACGCCTTCCGGTTACAAAGCTCAAAGCCAGAGGAGGCGAGACACCTGCCCAGGCCACACAGACTCCTCCAGGCTCTCGCTGCTGCTCCCTGCTGCTGTGTAAGCTGACAAATCCTGCTGATGACCCCACACACTCTGCTTCCCCTTCCCAGTGAGTCAGAGCAGCTGGAAGGCCTCGGCGCCCCTGCCAGAGGTAGATGTGGGCCTTGTGAACTCCATCACCAGCCCTGCTCTCTCAGCCTACCTTTGTCCTCGCTGAGCCCCAGTTTCCCACCTGATCTTGAAGACAATGAAAGGAATAAAATAAACCACCAGGTGCTGGGTCCACGGGAGGGCTGACTCCAAAGCGGTCTCTCTTTAGTGCCTTCCTGTTGCTCCCCAGTCCCTGTGGAAGCCAAAGGGTGGGAACCATCGCTCCTGGTGGAAGAGAGGTGGGCGGGGAGAGAGAGAGAGAGCTCTCTACCTTCAATCTCACCTCCATGACTCCATCACCGGGAGGACTCAGGACAAGGCTAAGGCAGAGAGAACACTAACAGCACCCAGAGTCTGAGCTCACCACAGCACAGATCAGCAAACTGAGGCCCAGGCCAATCTCAGCTCCCACACGGCTCAGTGCAGCCCAGGATCTAAGGCCAGTTTCTCACTTTTCAAATGGCTGAAACAAAATCAAATGCTAATGTCATGTGACCAGTGAAAATTCTAATGTTTAGGCGTATACATAAAGTTTTATTGGGACGCGCTGTGCTCATGAGCTCATCCACTGTCCCTGGCTGGCTGTGGTCCTGACACAGCCGTGCAGTCACCATGGAGACTGTGGAAAGCCTGAGGATTTGCCAACCTTGATGGACACAACACGGCCAGAGACAGGAAGTTCAGTGAGCGGCAATGGGGTGTCAGGAATAAGGGGGACTGAGACGTAAGGGGGAAGTTCAGCATTTGGGGTGAGAGGAAGCAGCAGCTGTCTCAATAAAGATGCTGAGAGGAGCACAGGGAGAGGGGCCCTTCGGGACAGTTTGCGTTCTAAGATATTCCCCATGAAGTTTCCCAGGTTGTTTTCCTGATGAAAATACAATAAAAGTATAAAAATGTGCGAGAGTAGCACCCCAAATTCAAGGAAGGAGACAGAGAGCTCCGTCTATAGCATATTGGGTCTAAGTAAGCCGATGGGGGATGGAGGATGGAATGACCAGTAGTGACACACAGAGTGGTCAGGATTGTTTGTTGCATTTCTCCCGCAGAGATGCTGACGGACCTGGACCCACTTCCACACCACTCTGTGGCTGGCAGTACAGAGCATGGGCTCCTGTCACCGAAGCTGCACATTGCAAAGACTCTCAGACAGGGACGCATTTGGCAGCTGACCATAGGACGTAGGTAAACTGGCAGCTTCGTCCTCCTTGGCACCACACAGAAGGGTTCATCCCCAGTGGCGTCTCAGGGCTCCTTTCAGGGGACAAGCGCAGAGCAGGTTGTCTTCTTGGCTCCATCGACAGCCCTGGACGTGGGCCAGCCAGGGCCTCCCGGGTGAGGGTCCCTGCAGCCCTGGGCCCGTCTGCATTTAACCCTGAAGGAGGGCTGGGGGAGAGCTGGAGTCTGCACGGCTGTTCACCACGAACTCTTCTGAGCAAAGGACAGCGTGAAGCCACACTGGGCTGCTTCGATTTACAGGATTTGATGAATCAGAAAAAAGGCTGTGCTGGTCAGCAGGACCAGACCTGGAGAAAAAATTTGTCCTACTTCCTAAGTGTTATTAAAAACCCTGCCTCCCAGAGTAAACAAAAGCGGAGTTGAGAGTAACGAGGCCCTCTCTCCTGTGAGCTGGTGGAGAGTCCGGGTGTACAGGAAACAAGTTCCTGAGATCACACCTGTGGGGAACAGGTCAGAGCGGAGTCAATCTGCTGAGCAGAGCAAGGCGGAGCAGGGGTCAGGAAGGCTGGAGCTCTGCTGGGAGGCCTCACAGCACGGGGATGTGCAGACCTGCCCTGTTCCCTGAAGCCTCCGACCCAGCTCCTCCTTAGCCTCCCCATTGCTCCAGAGCCTTGGAGTAGGACTCCAGAGAACGCAGCACCGTTCTAATGTCCCCCACAGTCCCCTGTGCTCCGAGAAGGGGGCCTGGCAGCAGCGGTGGTCACTGGGACGTGACCTGGAAGGATTATTCTTGTCCTCAGCTTCTCCTTTCTCCCTCTGCTTCCCGGCTGCAAAAGCATAGGCCACTTTCCTCCTCTAGGCTGTGATGTCTCTGCCTTGGAGCCAGCCATGGACTGACCCTCTGAAACTATGAGCCACATAAACCTCTCCTCCTGTAAGCTGCGGTGTTGGATATCATGTCCCGTTATAGCAAAATGACTCAGACACGAGCCATTCCTATGACCTCTGTCATCAGATGTGAAGAGCCCACACCCACCCAAGAAGAGTGAGGCGCAACCCTGAAAGTCTGCCCTAAAGTCCAAAATGTGAACAGAGGCCAGCAGCTGCTGTCATTCCTTCTGCTCGGAATGGAAGAACACTGAACGCAGGGACCCCTGGGCACTCTCTGGGTGCATTCATTCAGCAGATGCTTCTTGACATCTGCTAGGACCCAGGCACTAGGCCCGACCCCGAGAGAGCGCCCTCTCTCTGTGGCTTCTACACCCCTCCAACATAAACACTCTTAAATCACCCTCCTCCGCAGTAAACAGCAGAGCTGGGACTTGAGTCCCCGCGTCAAATGCAGAATATGCATTCTCTACTTCTGTGCTGTATTTCCTTTGCATATGGAAATGGAAATTAAAATGGCATACCGGAAATGGCTCTTAGCAACCGTTCTGAAACAAGGAACAACAGCCAGGGTTCACAGGACTAGCGCTTCCTCCTCTCTGCTGCCTCTGACCTCCCTAACAGCAGAGGTCATGTGTGGCACACAGTGGGCTCTCACCAAGTGTCTGTCAACTGAACAAAGGAGTGAGCTCATTGCCAGTGCCTATTCTGTGGCCCCCAACGTCTTAGTCCGTTCTGCTGCTACAGCACAATGCCTGGGGCTGGGCGACTCATAACAAGAGGAGTTGACGCTTGCAGTTCTGGGGACTGGAAAGCCCAAGGTGAAGCAGCAGGGGGCTGAGTGCCAGGTGAGGGCTGGCTCTGCCGCAAAGATGGCACCTTCCTGCTATTGTCCTCACGAGGTGGAAGGACAGCAGGACTCTCCCACAGGACTGATCCCATCTGTGAGTGCGCCCTCAGGACAGTGACCCCACACCCCGTCAGCACCAGGACCCGGGGCACATGCGACTGCCAGCCCCCCTTACTGGAGCCCTGCAGGATGAACGCACAACACCTTGCCTGGGCGCTGGGACGCTGGCGAGGGCCTGACCAGCTGACCTGGGTCACACACACCCATGGGGCTGGGGCCTCTGAGGAGCTGGAGACAAAGGAGCACAGGGGAGGGGGGAGCAAGGGGTCCCGAGGGTGGCTATGTCCGAGCAGAGGAGGTGACGGCACAGACGGAGGGCACTGTCCATGCGGGGGCCACCTCAGGAGACGCTGACGCTGCCCGCGCCTGGGCCTGGTGTCCAGCCTCAGAGCCACGAGGAAGCTGCTGTCCCGCTCCGTCCTTGGAGACCCGGCCCGTGCCCACATCGCTCCTTGACTGCAGTCCTCGAGGGACTCTCCTGAGCTGGGGAAAGGGACATGACAGAGGTCACAGGGTGAGCAGCACAGGGTGGGGTCGAGAGCCCGGACACCGGGGTGCAGCCACTGAGGCTCAGACGCTGCCCCTGCGGCCGCCTCAAGCCCTGGAGCTGCTCGGACTTGAGGGGCCGACGGTTTCGCCCCCAGTGGGCTGAGCAGAACTAACACAGGCTGCGCTGGGCTTGTTCACCGGGACTGCTGCTCCCTGGGCCCGGGTAGGAGAGCAGAGGCCCCATCCCAAAGATGGCGCAGAGCCCAGGTCCCGCATTCTGCCAGTGTCTCCCCTTCCTCAGCCTCAGGGACCGGGGTCCCCAGCTCGGAGGGTCAACTGCACGGAGACCGTCCAGCAGGTGTCAGGCTTGGAGCTGTGCAGGAGGAGTGGGGAGGGGGAGGGTCCCCCCTTACCCGGAGGCCACGAGGTGGAATGGAGCTGAGAGACGGAGCAGCCCCGGACCTGAGCACAAAAGGGCCTCAGAAGCCACCGCCGCCCGCTGGCTCCTGGGAGCGGCACTGTGGAGAGAAGACCGATGCTTCCTGCAGCAGCAGCCGGGACATTGTCCAGGGAGGAGCACGAACATCAGTCCACAGGCGTCAGTCCACGGAGGAGCACAGAACAGCGGGACTCCGGCCGGGTCCCCAGGCCCGGCCCCGCTGGCCTCCCCGCACAGGCCTGCTGCCCGCCCGATCCCCAAACGGAGCCACCGCCCTGCCCTGCCTTCCTTACCTTCTCTCTCCAGCACGGGATTTGGCATTTGGGGCTTCCTGAAGGGGCGCTGAGCAGAGCTGCCCAGTGGGACTCAAAGCCCTCTGAGACGCAGCCCGGCCCTGCATTACAGGGGAGGAGACCTCGGCCAGGGCCAGCTGAGCAGCTCACCCGACGACTCGAGTCCTACTCAGACCGAGCCTGGCCCTGGACCCACGGTTACTCCCGAGAGGCTGAGGACCCTGCTGTGCTGTACTCTGCCAGCTCTCCCACCCGGCCCTCTCACTCCCCTCTGAGCATCCTCACGGCCTCCCTGCCTGTGTCGGCCCAGGGTCTCAGCTCCTGCTGGGTGTGCTGAGTGCCTGCCTGGGGCAGGGGTCCGTGCCAGCTGCTCAGCACACACAGCAGGACCTGAGCCCACTCAGAGGCTCTGGAGGAAGAGGACCAAAGGAGAGGTAAATAAAGAGCTGGGCCCAGCCTAACCCCGAACTCCTGGACTCAGGGAGTCAGAGCACACGAGGCGTCACAGCACACAGTGGGGTCACAGGCAGGGGGCACTCCCGGGGGCTGCTGGGGCAGCCTGGGCAGGTCTGGGGCTCTGCAGCTTCCATGCTCACCCCTTGCACCCTGGCAAGCTAGGGTCTCCTGCCTGTGCTGGGCTCTGGGGAGTCACCTCAGCTGCCAAGGGCCAGGAAAGGGGCGCATGCTTTGTCCTTGGGAAGCGAGGGCCTGGCCTGGCCTCTCTACCCTCACCAGCTTCCCTCCCTGAAGAGCCCAAAACCTTGCAGAGGCTGCCGAGGTGTCACAGCACACACAGGGGTCCCCACCTAGGCAGCCCTCTCTCCATGTCACCACAGGCGTCAAAATGTGTCCTCCGTGTCTACAGGACCAGGCAGGGGAGCAGGGCATGAAGGGAGGTGCCCACAGGACACAGGGCTGCCATCCACAGCCCTCGCCCCCAGCAGCTCCGCAGCAACTGGAGCAAAGAGGGAAACCAAGCAGCTGCAATTAGACCAGTGATGAGAGTGGCAGGAGTGGCCTTGAGCACTGCTGATAGCACTAACAATGGCTGGGCGACACCACTGTGGGCAGGTGTCCCGCACGCTCATTGCGTATTAATTTGGAAGAAAAATGCCACACTTTCTCTGCCAGGATAAATCAACTGCAGCAGACCTTCTCAAATGGGAGGGTGCTGATTCTCCTTCCCTTTCCTCCCAGCAGGAAGACACCCATTTGCTGCCCGGAAAATGTTTTTTAAGAGCCACCATGGTGTGAAAAAAAAACTAGGCAAGAAAATGACAGGCCAAGTACAGACCTCATAGGTAGCTGGAGCCATGCGTGATGGGCTGAGGAAGGCCCACGGGGGGACACAGAGGGACCCTGGCTTGGCGGCAGAAATGGTGGCTGCGGCTCCCGCAAATCCTTGTGCCCACTGATTGGTCCTGGCTTGTGACAGAATGTGGGGTTGAGAAGGATCCAAGTTCCAGGCCCAGACTCATTGGGCAGTGTGCTGCGATTGATTAATGATGTCTGCACAGGGAACGGCATGGTGGGAGTGGTGATGTCTGCCACTCGCCCTAAGGACTCAGGATCCAGAACAAGGATCTAGGGGCAAACCGGGTGCAGAGTGAGAGCAGCTGCAGGGCAGCCGGGCAGGCGGACAGCAGTCTGGAGAGAGTGGTGAGCCACGGAATAACTGGAATGGTAGTATTTTGGGGCATCCACCAATTTTGGAGAGATCTGGAGAATACAGAGACAACTAAAACAGTGCTTCACTCAAGACATTAACCCTGAGGAGGGACAAGTGTGAGACACCACCCTGCTCCTCTAATTCCTGGCCTTCCCTCCCTGCACCCCACTTCTCCCCAGAGCAGCCCTTGGTGCACTCCTCTCCGAACATACACACCCCAGGGGAGCCTCTTGCTCCCCAAGTCTGACTTCCTCCTCACAGAACGGCTCCCAGTAGGTCTCAAGCCACAGTCCCCCAATGCCATCTTCAGGTGCACCCGCACATCTCTCTTGTAACCCCATGCTACTGAGAAATGGGGAAACTGAGGCCCTGGGGACCCAGTACCCTCACTGAGGCTGCACAGCTGGACAGCTGGGGAAGAGAAGACCTGGGTCTGTGGCCCAACCCTAGTAAGACAACTGGCTCAGGTCACAGTCCCCCAGCCGCCGATCACAGCCTTGGCTGCCACTGTGGGCCCGGGTCACCATGGCAATGGACGTGGATGGGACAGGAGGGACGAAGAGGGCTTCGAATTCAGACTTTGGGGCTCTGTGACTCTGGCAGAGCCAGGTTCTTCTGAGCTGCACGTTCTCGCCATGTGACGTCATCAGCACTGTGAGGTCAGCAGAGTCCCCGAGGACCGCACAGTGGCAAGCTCACTCCCTGCAGCGGAAGGGGGAGGCAGAGAGGGCTACACTGCCAGGCACACATAGCCCATGTGAAGTGGCACCAGCCCAGCCTGCAGGTGCCCATTCCTCTCTGGCCCGAAGGTCTCCTGCCGGCACAGGCGGGGAGCCCTGGGGCGGTGTTTGAGGAGAGGGAGAGGTGCTGTGGAGAACTCAGTTTGAAAGTGGAGTTTGTGACAGGTTAGGGTTAGAGAGCGCCTTGGTGCTTCTGCTCCAGCGCCCCGGCTGTGGCTGAGGCCCCTCCTGCTCCAAGCCTGTGGAGAGGACGCCCCCGTGCCCCTTGGAGAGCTGTCCAGGGCCACTGCAAGGGGTCTTCCCTGCCCTCCCTGCCTCCTGCCACCCCATTCCCACCCCATGCCAGGGTGGGGAGGCACAGGCGAGGCCAGGCTTCCTGCCGCCAGGAGGCCGCACACTCCCTCACACCATCCTCGCTGAGGCAAAGACAGCCGTGGTCCCCAGGGCCACCACAGCCCACAGGGCTCCAGAGACTCAGGGCCGCAGGTGGCCCTGCCCACCCCATCTGCCTGCTTCCCACTGGCAGGGAAGCCACACCCAGCAGCGGTTGCTCTGCTTGCTCCCAAATGCTCGAAGCTGGAAGTGTCCCCAGTGCTGCCCAGAGCCCGGTTCACAGAATTCTTGATCACCAACCCTCCAGCACAGGCTGGGTCCAGGTGAAAGAATTAGAGGGTGCGGCGCGCAGGAAGAAGAAATTGTCAAACTTGGAGCGGGAGGTGGGCGAGGGAGGGGGTTGGGCTTCGGGCCCAGCCCTCGGGGTGCCCAGGCCTGCGCCTGGAAGAGGCCTCCTGGCCTGTGAAACAGAGAGCTCCTCCAGCATGTGTGCCATGGCCATGCAGGAAGAGGTCGTGCCGTGCCTGGGGCATCTGCAGCTCGCTGAGGTGGCCGTTTGCAGACCCTGTCCCTCGGGGAGCCTCTGCCCACAAAAGCCACCCCAGAGACCAGACTGGTCTCTCCCACCCAGGCCCACACGTGCTGTTTCAGTGATGCCTGTGCCTGGAGAGGGGGTTAAGCTCCTACTTCTGTTTTACAATGCAAAATTTGTCAACTCGGCACAGTTGACAGGCTGTCTCTGTGTCACCACACTGGTCCCTTAATTGCTTTCCCTGCACGTGAGCATCTGCATGTGTGCGCGTGTGATGTGTGCACGGTCCCTGAGCAAGGCCTACTGGCTTTGGCAGAAAAGGCTCTGATTCCAGAAGGTGGACGCACACAGCCCCGAGAACTCCTGAGCAGACTCCAACCTCCCAGAGCCCTGCGGGTGGGGAAGGGAGCCCAGCGTCAGGATGCTGGGTGCTGCTCCCCATCCCTCCACATAAGAGTGAGAACAGAGGCCGCGGTGCCAAACCGGCTCTCTCCAGTCAGCCTGTCTCTGCCTGAAGGTAGCTCCCACGCAGGCCCTGGGGCAGCCTTCCCTTCCAGCGGGCACGAAGGAGGGAGTGCACACCTGAGTCCCAGGTGATGTCCTGGCAGGACCTCCCCTCCCCTCCCACCTGGGAAAAGCTGGGTGGACAGGAACCTCCGTCCACCACACAGCCTGTGCCTGGAGAATCGGGCACGAGCCACTGCAGCTACGGAGCCATGCTGGGCGTGCAGCCCTGGGGAGGCTACCCCTGCACCCCTGTGCTCCCAGCAGGGGGCCCCAAAGCAGGGCAGGCTGCCGCCTGGTTGCCAGGTGTGCAGCACCAGAGAGGGCTGAGGCAGGAGGGAAGGTGTGTCCTGAAGACCGAGCCCTGGGGACCCGCCCTGGCCCTCTGCCCTCTGCACTGTGTAGCCCGTGGGGGCCGTGTTCCCTGCCGATTCCTGAACCCAGACCAACAGGAGAAACACGCTCTAACGCAGAGCAGCAAGTGACGAGTTAAAAGCAGATGGCGGTCGGGGCTCTGAGTCCTTACCCCAAGATGCTGGGTGCTTACATGAGGCACGTGAGGCGCAGGTGGGTCCGCCCATCACCGCTGTGCACCAGCAGAGGCGGAGCTGGGAAACGGGACATCAGAGGCTTCAGGGAGTGGAGGCCCCAAGCACACAGGACCCAGGAAGCGTCCCCAGCACAAGTGCACAGAGAAACTGCCGCAGCCCGGTGGATGCTGGGACATGCGACACCCAGCACCGCCTGGCGCCCTGGGTGGGCCTGGAGCAGAAGAGGCGAATGAGTTTACCCCTCAGCTGTGGACAGAGCCAGGTCCTTCCTTTTGACAAGCGTGCTCTAGAAGTGTGACACACAAACAGTGGGGGCTGGCCCTCCTCGTGCAGAGCTGGGATGTCCCTGCCCTCTCTCCATGAGCACACCAGCTTGGGAAAACCTCAAAGGAGGGAGCTGCGGCCTCTCCATGCCCCCGAAGTCAGCACCGCAAGCCTCAGTCCTGAAGGTAAACTGCCTCAGCCTACACCGGCAAGCTGTGATCAGCCTCCAGGCGAAGGGGCAGGGGGACGCGCTGGGGGCCAGCGGGTGGCATTCCCCTGGGGCGGGGACTTTCTCTGCAGACCCGAGCACTGCCGGGGCTGAGTATGACACCAATGCTTAGGACCCTCCTGCCTCGATGGGGGTTTCTGAGAGGAAACCCAAAGGAGATGGGAAGGATGAGCGGACCAGCAGGGCAGGCGTGCCCTCTCCCCGCCGCCTGCTTCTCGAGACCCACAATGCCCGGTAGGTCCTGCGGTGCTGGCGGATGCCGGACCAGACCCACTGATAGGAGAAGCCAGCCTGCATCCATTTCCTCAAAACTCTCCACTTTCCCCATTGCCTCCCACAGGGCCCTGAGCCATAGTCCATGGCCCAAACCCAACCATCACCTGCTGTCCTGAGTGAAGTTTTATTGCCACGCGGCCACGCACACGCCCACAGCACTTTCAGAGCCACCCTGGCAACAGCAAGGAGTGGGGACAGAGACCGAACTGCCCCTGGGGCCAGCAGCATTTCCCATCCATCCCTGTGCAGAAAAACACCTCAGGCCACAGGGGCCTGGCTCTGCTTGGAAGACTCATCTGCAAACCTTGCCACCCAAGGCTGCACACAGGTGAGCTCCGCACCTCCTCTCCTTCCAGCTCCACCCATCCCCCCGCACCAGCTTCTCCCTCAGGTCCCTCCTCCCCTGGCTCAGCGTGGACTTGTCTCTGCACGGACTTCGCCAAGGACTCTTGGTGGTTGCCGTCTTCCCGGCCCAGCTCAGAAGCCCCATGGAGGAAGTCCCACCGAGGACTGGACTGAGCTCCCAGAGGACTGGAGAGAACTGTGGCCTCTGCTGCTCCTCCCAGTCCTGAGCACCCCACATCCCGGTGCCCAGCGCCCCTCCTGATGCCTCAGAGCAGAGAGTGAATCAGCAGCAGAAAGTCCCGCTGTGAACATGATGCCCAGCACTGCAGGGTGCAGGGAGGCCGTGCATCATTGTAACCAGCAGAGGGCAGCAAAGGGAGCCACCCAAGCCCAGGAGCAGCCCCTGCCTGTCTGGATCAGATGACTCCCAGGAGACCAGGGGACACCTCTCAGGCTGCTCGGGCCAATGGGAAGGAGCCCACCCTCACAGCCGAGATCTCAGGGCTCCAACAGCAAGACCAGCCCACCAGAGGCCCTCAAGAAAGGGTCCAGTCAGACTGGAGCCGGAGCCTAACTCAGGCTGGGAGGCCTGCGAGCCCAGAGCACGGGCACTGTGTCCTTCCTGCAGCCCAGAGAGCCAGGGCGCTTCAGCTGGGGCCTGCAGCTACGCTCGGGTCCAGACAGACCTCGGTGCTGACTGGGCTGGGGACAGCCACTTCAGCCGCCGGTACCAGGACTGCTCTCCGTACCAGGGCCCTGTGGTGGCGTGGGGCGGATGGTGCATGGGGTGCAGGAGACGTCCTGATACCCAGCATGTTCTCTCGGGGCAGAAGCAGGGCTCGGGCTGCTTCTCAGCGAAGGGTCACGCCAAGTCCACGCGCGGCGTCTGAGCCCAGGCTCTTCTGAGTCCCGGAGCAGTGCTGCTCTCCCGGAGTCCCGGACACACAGCGGGTGCTGCGGCTTCCATGCTGGACTCCCTGTCTCTGAGGTGGTCCTGCCCTCAGGGGGCTGTGCCAGTGCTCAGCGTCCAGCCCTTCTCCCACCCACCGGGTCCGCATGGGCCTCGCATCCCCCCAGCTTCCGGGCCGGAGGCCCCTCTGGGTCCAGCCTCACCGCCAGCCGGACCCTTGGATCTCAGGATCCCTGCGCTGTCCCAGTGCCCGGGGCTCAGGCAGCTGCAGCGGCTTATGGACTCTCACTCAGCACTGCCAATCTGTGAATAGCAGGGACCTGAGGTGGTGTCCACCTAAATTCTGCACCTCTCCCGGTGCCCTGGTGAGTGACACCAGACAAACTGAAGCTATCGCAGGTGAGGAAGAGGCAGCCACAAGAGGGTGGGAGCCAGGTCCTCCCCAGCCACCTCGGGGCTCTGCACCCCACCTCCCGTGGGGCACCGCAGTGCAGCGGACTCCCTGCTGCCGCCAGGCTCTTGGCCCTCAGGGGCTGCAGAGAGCTCACCACACTCCCCAGGGGCTCCGCAGAGCAGCCTGAGGGAGCCTTCTGTAAGGCACGCGTAGCTGTGTCACTTCCTGCTCTCTGATGTCCCAGGACACTCGGGACCCAATCCTATGTCCTTCCCAGGGTCCACCAGCCTGTGCCCTGCCCTCCCCCCTGTTCTCCAGGCGATCCCCCCGTGCCCTGGCCCCACTGGAAACTCCGATTCCCTACTCTCAGGGCCTAACCCGGCGCCGTGTGATTCGGTGCTGGATTCAGTTTGCTGGTGGACAGAGCTGGGTGACCCCAAGGCTGCAGGGCAGCTTGACTGACTCCAAGGCCCTGTGTGCCCAGCTCTGTCCACGGGTCAGTGCAGGAGCCAGGAAGATGTGGTCAGACCTGCCTGGCCCAGCCTAGATAGCTCCAGTGGACCTTGGGTCGCAGGTCCTAAGTGCTGTCCCAGATGCCATTTCCCATCCATGATGTCCCTCGGGGTCATGGTCACCCCACTCAGAACAAGGGCGGAGACACCAGGAGTCACTTTCTGGGGCCACTGGACACCTCAAATCACACCACGGAGCTGAGGGCAGCAGCTGCATCCCCACTCCAGAGTCACCCAGGCGACCACTGCGCCTCCTCCAGGTGCTCGCAGCCCCAGGTCCCTGTGCACCCCAGGGTGGGCCTGCAGCAGGTCACCCACACTCCCCAGCCCTGAGCTGGGCCACCTGCTCCCTGGGAAGCTCCTTCTCAGCACCTGTCTTCCTCCAGGCCACTGCCAGATGACCCCAAACTGGGTGGCTCTGCCGAGGGACAGATGCCGGTCCTGGACACCTGGGTCTGCAGCAAGCGGACCAGGGCTCCCCGGCCGGGGTGGCCCCTACCTATCCCTGCCAGGCCCTCTCTCCATCCCCCCCGCTAGTGAGGGTGCCAGACCTCCCCCACCCAGGGAGCCACCCCACTCGGGGCCGCACCTCTGTCCCCCTCCTGCAAACGAGACCACCCCAGTCCCCAGGGTTCTCTGCGGGACCTGACCTGGGGAATGGGCTTCCCCAGCATCTCCTATTCTGGATCATCTGGGAGCCACGTGGGAGGAGGCCCAGAGGACGCACGGGAGAGCAGCACAGGGACCCTGCTCATCGGGCCCATGGCGCCCCCTGGTGGCTGGTAAGCCCAACTGCAGCCATGTGCACATGGAGGAGGCACTGAAATAACTTAGCAGCAGCAGAGTGATTTAAATTGTTTTAATTAATCACAGATTGAGCAGTAAATGAACCACCAAGTGGAGGGACTGCGGGAGCAAGTGAGGGGAAGGCAGAGGCTCTGGGTCCCAGGCGGAGGTCCCGCAGGCGGTGGGGGTGCGGGAGGCAGGGTGTAGGGCAGTGCAGGGCTTCAGGAGGTCAGGGGCTGCAGAGGTGGGAAGGGAAGTCTCAGCCCTCCCTCCACAGTAGGCCTGGACTCCACCCTCAGCAAGAAACGTGAAGTTTGGAGGTCACGGCCTGGGAACCAAGGGCCGCCTTCTCCAGTGTTGGCTAAATAGAAAACAAAAGCCAGGAATGGTGGCACACTCCTGCAAACCCAGCACCCGAGGGCGAGGCTGGAGCAGCATTTAAAGCTCAAGGCCAGCCTGGGCTGCATAGGGAGACCCTGGCTCAAAAAATGAGAGAGAGAGAGAGAGATGGGGGAAGAGACCCGAACCTACTATTGCCCATGCTGAGCATGTGCGACCACTCCTGAACCCCAGAAACTGCCAGGCACTGAGCATCGGGCTTGGCTCGCCAAGTCCTCACAGAGGGCAGTAGGGGCCATGCCCAGAGATGATGCACAAGAGGCTCCGGGTCTGTGATTTTTCCCGGAGCCTGGCCGACTGCCATCAGTACCACAGCGCACCCATCAGTGAGTCAGTTCCATGAGATCCGTGCTCCGCAGCCAGAGGCTCACAGCCTTGGCCATGACAGCTCCTCACACCCTTAAACTGCTGGCAAAATCAGAATATTTCATGGTGCAGGAGCATTATGGAATTTAAACTCCATAGGTGAACTTCCAAGGAACCCAGCCAGCCTTGAGGACATCAGCCCCGGCTGCCTGAGGCCCTGGGGCAGCATCAGGAGCTCGGCCAGGACGCAGCCCGGGAGCCAGGGAGGCACAGGCTCCCTGCCCAGCGTTGGTGCAGGACGCTTGCAACCCCGACTCCAGGCCTCCCCGTGTAAACGTGCAGCCTCTCACACCCTGAGAAGAAGAGGTGGCATCCACAGAACCACCTGCAAGTCCCTGCTGCACGCAGCCTGGGTCGCATCTGCTCACTGGTCCTTAGTCTCTTTGCACACAGGTTTGCACATGGGCAGGAGAGGGCATGCACAACAAGAGGGTGAGGCAGTCCAAATGTCCCTGCCAGGACCAGCTCCTCCAGCCACTGCCTGGCCCAGAGCCCTCTGGTCCTCTTCAGCTCAGTGCCACGTGCAGGGGCCTCCTGCAGGACACACAGGGCTGTGGTCTTGGGACCTTCTCCGGGGCCAACACCTGCCCAGAGCTCTGGTCCCAGCGTCCAGACCCAGCTGGCTCCATCCTGGCTGCCACCGGCCAGTGGAGGCTGAGAAACAGCCCAGAGTCAGGGATGTCCAACATGGAGGGGAACGACAGGAGCAAAACGCTTCTCAGCTTCTCAATATGGAAACAGCTGTCACCAGGCACAAGGCTGCACACGTTCTGTCCCCAGGGAGCTGGAGAGGGAGGGAGGAGGAAGAGGAGGAGGAGGAGGAGGAGGAGGAGGCGGAATGGGAGGGGGAGGAGGGGCTTATAAAGAAAGGCAGCAGGAGGAGGAGGAGGAGCACGCACACTAGGACGAGCCTGGCAGTGCCAGCTAAGTCCTCTTGGCAGAGCAGGCACTGGGGGACGCTGTTCTGGAGGATGAGGGCCGAGGCTGCTGTCTGGTGGGGAGGGAGCAACTCTGCTCCACTCCGCTGCTGCCGTGGAGGACCCCGCCCTCACCCTCGCCACGATGCTCCTCATCCAGGGCCTGGCCAGGTGCCAGGCACGGTCTGGGCTTCCAGGCCTCCGAATCTGTGAGAAACAAAGCCCAGTCCCTCAAGAGTCCCAGGGCTGTGGGTCCTGGCACAGCTCCGCGAGGAGACTCAGGTGCGGCAGGTCCGGGCGGAGAAGCGGGTCACGCGCGCCCTCTCCTGGCCAGGCCGGAGGCTGCACCGGCCCCTCTGCCACCTCGGGCTCTGGCAAAGACAGGGAGCGTCCAGCCTCTGTCACCCACCTGTCACGTGGTCACGCCTGGCTTTCTCTGCGCCAAGGCCTTGGTCCAGGCTGCCCTGGCTCTTCAAGCCCGCGGCTCGGGCTCTGCCTACCCGGGAGCGGCCTCTGCAGCTGCTTCCCTCCCAGACCCTGAAATCACGCACACACCGGCGGGCCGCAGGGTGGCGCCGCTCGGCCCTCTCTGGGCCTTGGGCACTTGCACGGGCCAGCCGCAGAGCTCAGTTTCTGCACCCCTTCGTCTGTGCACAGCCACGAGTGAGGGAGGGGCCTAGCTGCTCTATGCCTCGGTTTCCCATTACATTGCACAATGACATAGCCCCATGCAGAGCTGCAACAAGATAACCCACCTTTACGCGGGAAGAACCCGACGTGGTAAGTGCTCAAAGCGTGCACTCATTAGCGGCTCGGAAGGCTTGGGCTCTCAGTAACTGGAAGGCGGAAATCGGTGAGCATCGGAAGTCATCACCTCCAAATGGAGCAATTCAAATATCAAAGCAGCGAGAGAGGCCTGAGGGGAACTGACAGAGCACTCTGCGAAGAGCACCCACGTTCCTGGTCCCGGCTCCACAGCGCCGTCCCAACAGGAAAGTCCTCCGGGGGAGACCGGTGCAGCGCCTGTCCATCCCCGAAAAACATGCAGTTCCCATTCTGACAGGACAGCGCTACCACGAGGCCTGATCATGCCGGCGCTGGCCCTGGGCTCCATGGCCCACGAGACAGAAACGTGGGTGACCTGGACAGGTAAGGGGCACTTGTTAGACCACAGCAAGCAAGAGAAGGGGGAAGACAGGGAGAGGGAGGCAGGAGCACGAGGCACGAGTGCAAGCGACGGACACCCGGACACGGCCAGGGAGCCAGCGGGCAGGAGCCAGCTAAGCCACCTCGGAGGGGAGGGCGGAGCACCCCACGCCCTGTCACGGAGGCCCCTGCCACCCCACCCCGGGCGCACCCAAGAGCCACCTGCATCCGGATGCGTGGCCAGGTGGACAGACGCCTGCCCAGCATCCCCACCTCCAGGCTCCCTAGGGGAGGCACTGCGGGCGGGCAGCCCCCAGGAGCCGCAGGTTAAGAAGAGCCCAGCGCTGATCCCCAGACAGTCACAGCAACGGTCACCAGGGAGATGGCGGAGGGTGCCTGGAGCCCGCGGGGCAGCTGGAGACAGATGCCCTGGGATGCCCGGACAGCACAGTGCCCACGGGCTCCTCCCACAGCCCGGCCAGCGCGGTGACAGCCACAGCACAGGGCCCACACTGCAGGGGAAACTGAGGCAGGCGCTCAGGAAGAGCTGTGCCCGTCTCCAGTGAGCCCAGCCCCCGCGGAGAAAGGACTCGGGCTGGAGGAGAGGGTGCTGCCGGGGTGCAGGCCTCCCCGCAGAAGGTCACCCCCTGTGTCCGTCAGCACTATGCCACGGTCCTGGGCCCACGGCGCCGAGGGCCCCTGTGCTCCATGTCACTCATGACGGAGGTGCCCCTCGCTCCTCCCCAGTGCCCAAGGGACCTGCTTGCTGCGGCTCCCGACTACACAGCTGTACATCCAGTATTCATTCGTGGGTCCTCTTGGTCCCCGTGGAACACCATTTCACTCAGGGCAGCAATGTGCGCAGGGCAAAGGCACGCCCAGCCAGGCTTTCAGCTAACTGGGTTTCAAGAGGATGAAAGAGAAAGTCACTGGGTGGGGTTCCCTCTGGAAATCCTCTTGATTGGTCCTTTTTTCCTTCTCCCTGGAATTTGAGTCTGATGTCTGGAGCCTTAGCAGCCATTATGAGTACACTTGCTGTGCTCGCACCTAAAGGAAGGAAAAGCCAGCACCTCCAAAGGCCAACATAGCTTCCTGAGAGCCATGGGGAGGAGGGGACAGAAACAGCCACCTTCAAGTGCCAGAATGACGAGAGCGTCCAGAGATGAGAAAGGTCAGCTGCAGGGTGGGCTTCCCTCCACTCAGAGTTGGAGGATAATTCAGCCCGGGTGCTCCTAAAGGGAGCCTTATGCCTGCCTCACCGAGATCCCAACCCCGCCTAAGGCAGCTCTGAGGTGACCTAGGGAACAAACGCAGAGAGCAAGCACTCGGAAGCCATAGTGGACAGCAGTGAGGGGCCTGTGTCACAGACTTCCCTGTCCCCAGCCACGGGAAGATCTGCGTGCATCGGTCAGTCAAGTGGACCAGCTCTGCACAAAGCCAGGGCGAAGGAATACTGTGGGGACACTTGTGGGACAGCCTGTGGGAAAGCCTGTGGGAAAGCCTGTGGGAAAGCCTGTGGGAAAGCCGGTGGGAATGCCGGTGGGAATGCCGGTGGGATACTTGTTGGAATGACGATGGGATACTTGTGGAAATGCCTGTCAGATAGCTGTGGGAATACCTGTGAGAATATCTATGGGATGCCTTTTGGAATATCTGTGGGAACCCCTGTGAGAATGCCTATGAAATTATCTGTGAGATACTTGTGAGAACATCTTCGGGAAAAACTTGCGTAATCGTGTGTGGAAATACCCTGAGAACGCCTGTAGAAATATCTGTGGGAATGCTCGTGAGAAGACTTGTGGAAATGTCTGTGAAAACACTTGTTAAACGTCTGAGGCACTACCACTGGGAACCTTGAGGGTACCTGTGGGAACCTCTGGGATGCCTGTGGAACCAGCTGTGGATCTCCTCCCACACTAGGAAGCAAGGCGGTAGCTCACCAGGCTGAGCCGTCATAATTCTAGCTTAAACGCTTTTCAAAGCACATGTTATTGTCCTCCCACGTGACTTAGAAACCTCCTAATACAGTGCCAGTGAGACACCTAGTACTGAGCAAATACAGCCTCCTGCTGAGTCCTCAGAACGGCTCAGTAGGAAAACGTAGCCCTAAGTGACTAAAAGAGGGGACGCAATTCTTGGTTGCTGAATAAAAGCCAACTCGATGTTGGAGGACATCTGCCAAAAATGACCATCAGGGGACAGAGCGGTGCAGCCTGAGCCATGTTTTCACAGTAGTGAGGCTATTCCCAGTTCAGGACAGAGTCCATGTGGTCTGCTTAGAAGACTCCCAACATTCTGTTCCCACCGCAGGGCATAATGCACTCAGCTCACTCCAAAATCCCTCACATCCTAAGACGCCCGCCGCAGGGCCGGGGGCCGAAGCACAGCCCCTGAGCTGTGGCTGAATCAACCTTGGTTCTTCCGGACTCTCCTGCCACAGTCCTGCCCACGCTGTGCAGAGTGCAGGCTCCGGGTCAGCACCTGTGGCAGTTGGGGATTAACATCAAGGCCATAATTGGTTTCTCTCCTCGTAATTAGTTCCTTGCCACTGAGGCAAAGGCCAGCATCAGCCGCAGCTATTGTAATTCTGAAATTGTTCCTGACAAATGCTCGCACAAGTGGTATGTATAAAAAGGTCAACAGCGTGGGATGAATGTGCTGAACACCCAGGGCTGCTCATACAAAATATCAGCCTGAGGGGCCCAGACTCCTGACTGTGGAGAGGAGAACCAGAAGAGGGTTTGATCGGGACGTCAAGCACACCAGCAGGCCTCTCACTTAGGGGAAATAGAGGCTGCCTCCTACACAGCGGGATAATCTGCCCAGGTTCACACAAAGTCTCCCAGGTGGTGCTGGAGGCGAGAGCAACCTGGAGGGTGAACAAGGAAGCGCGGCGAGTGTGAGTTCTTAGAGATGTGTTGTGAATGTGAGCTGCATGTCAGGCTTCAAACTCAGTGGGAGAAGAGAATCAAAACACCTCCTTTATGGTTTTACATTGGCTGCATGTTGAAATGTGCTAACTGGATATTTCATGTGAATAGAGTATTTTATCCAACATCTTAGTCCACTGTGCGTTGCTATAACAAAACACAGAACACTGCATGCTTTATAAAGAAAAGGTTCACTTGAGTCCATTTCAGATGTAAAATTTATGGATTCATGGTGGGTGGCCTCCCAGCCCAGGAGGCTGTGGGGGGGGGGGGAGGAATCGCAAGGCACACAAGGAAGCAGGAGAGCCAGCTCCCCTCAGGACAGCCTGCTCTGGTGGGGCTGGGAACGCCCTGAGAGATGAAACTAATCCCCTCCGAGGGTGGTGGCCCCAGGGACTGAACTGCTGTCCCTGGTCACCTCAACAGCTGCAGCTCTTGCAGGCACCATTCCCTCAAAGAAGCCTCCTGCACGCGATCCTTCTGCAGGGAACCACATCCACAGCTCAGCAGCCCAGCTAATGCCGCCCAGTTTTCCTTGTCTGAAGGGGCTCCCCACAGGATTTGGAATTGCCTGCATGCACTCTGGGTAGGGGCCCAGCATGGCCCAGGTGTCCTCCTCCTGGCTGGCACAGCCCCAGGAGAGCCTCTCTCCCTGCTCCAGCATCAGCAAGTGTGGCCAACGGCACACGTCAGAAGCGACCACACGAGCAGTGGCTGATCTTATGTCAACTCGACCAACTGAGGCGGCCAGGCCACTGGCAAGGCCTTAGTTCTGGGAGAACCAACGCTGGGATCAGTAGGGTGAGGAAGGGAGATCGCCCACCCCACTGTGGGCAGCTCTGCACTGCCCGCCTCTGAGGGCCCTCCCTGCCCCTCCCTCCTGGCCCCTGGAGCTCCACCTTCCTGCCCTTGGGCCTGGCTCACAGCCTCCGGCTGGCTGGCTCCTGCAGTGTAGACTCCCACCGAGCCCCATGCGGGCCACACCCAGCCAGGCCTCAGGCCTCGCCTGGCTGAACCTCGGCTGTGTTGGGGCCCCCTTGGCCTGCCAAGGGCAGATTCTGGAGCTTCCGGTCTCCACCCTCTTGGGGCCACTCCCCTACAGCAGTCAACAAGCTGCTGCTGCTGGCTGTGTCTGGAGGACTTCTACTCTGCAGGACCCGTTTATGGAGGGTCCAGGCTCACGTGCTCCAGGGATGCCAGAGCTGACTTCGAGCCGCCAGGTGAGGTCCGCGGGAATGGAGGTTGCTCCTGAGCCTCCCTGGCACCGAGCTCTGCCTCTGACCCAAGTGACCTCGAGGGGTCCACAGCAGGACACCTGCTGCCTGCCCCGGCCCCGCCCGCGACACTGTGTGAAATAAACACAGACCTGCACAGAGCAGCAGAGGGCCAACACCCACGGGCTGGATTTCTGTGGAGCTTGGCCACTGAGGTGAACCACAGACAGGAAGCCACCCCCCTCCGGCAGAGGCCTCCGACTGTTCAGAGGGAGCCTCAGGTCCTCGTGACCTCTGCGCCTGCATCCTAGGCAGCACTGCTCACAAGAGCAGGAAACGGGAGCCACGAGGGCATCCGTCAGCGATGAGAGACAAAGAAACCGCAGAAGACCCTTCAGCCGCAGCCGAGGGCAATGCCACCATGGCACCCACGCAGGTGGTGGCAGAGGTCGCAGAGTCGCGTGAAGGAGCCGGGCACAGCAGGCCGGCGCTGCGGGCTCTGACTGGCGGGAGGAACAACACCCCGCTCCCCCACAGGCTCCGGGGAGCGGCAGTGACCAGAGCCAGAGAGAGGGCGGGGAGAGCCGGCTGATGGGCACATCAAGGCCCGAGGCAGGACAGTCAGGTGTGCAGCACGGTGCGGGGCTGTGTCACCCAAGGAAGCCACCAGGGGGGTGCTGAGTGCCGTGGCCTTGAAAACGACTGTCACTGAGGAGATGTCTATGTTCAGCCAGACGACGCTGCGTGGTGGACGCAGGAATCAGCATCGCATGAGCCCATTGACGGGTACAGGCGTCAGCGTTGTGTGTCCCTCACCATCAATTTAAGTGTAAAAATCAGAACTAGAAATTAAACATGACTGACACCTGGGCCCGCCCCTCCGATGGGGTCGGGCTGGGTAGAGCCGCAGCAGTGGCTTCAATCTCCTCAGCAACACAGAGGGCGGCATGGTGGGGACATTGTCCCTCACGTCCCAGGGCTGACCCTCGCATGGCCCGGGCTCTGTCGCTGCGAGTGGGCAGAGAGTGACGAGCCGCAGCCAGGGCACAGGGCCAGAGCTGCCTCTCAGTGAGCCCCGCCTGCAGAGATGGGGCACAGGAAGCTGGGGGCACTGATCAGAAAGCCTCTGTCACCTGGACCGCAGACATCTCACCCTGGAGACTGGACCCCAAGCCTGTCCTAGGCAGCAGTGGCCAGGCATGGGGCTGTGCCTGAGTCCTCCTGGGGTCCTGGGAGCCAGGAGTATTCTCCCGGGACTCGAGGGACATGCCACCCACCCAGCCAGCCCTTCCCGGAGGCCCTCACCGCTCCACACCTACTGGGGTCAAGGGACCTCCCCAGCCAGCAGCCTCCTTGCTCACTGCAGAGCCTGCCCTGCGCCCGCTCCAGGGAAGGCCTTGGCCAGAGCATCCCGGGGCTGCCCGCAGGGTCCTGCCAATGCAGAAGTGCGACAGAGCCAGCTCTGGCAACAACCCCAGCGCAGTAAGAGCACCCTCTGCCCTGACCCCTGTGCCTCCTGACTCCGCCACACATCGCTGCTGCCCACCCGCCACCCCCCACGGCACTGCCTGGGCCACGCACTGTGCCGGGCGCCGTCACTGCCCCAGCTGCACCCGACACCTCCCACCTGGCACGGCCCCAGGGTGGCTGGCGTCTGTGCTCGCTTGCTTCATTTTGGCTTTCACTTTCTCGCCCTCCCCACCCCGGCGTCCTGGAGATGGAGCCCAGGGCTTGGCTAGGTTTCCAGCGGGCTCTCAAACTCCTCCTGCCTCAGCCTCCCACAATGCAGGGATCAGGCATGCACCACCACAGTCGGCTCACACACTCTCCATCAACCCAAGGGACATGGGGACAAAATCTGCATTAACCCAAATCGAAGTGCTCTACCAGAGCTGGCTTAGGGTGTCACAGCCCCATCGGTCAGGGGTGAGGGTGAGAAAGTGGGAGGCTTCCGGCGTTTCCAGGGTCCTCAGACAAGCAACTTCCGCCAACTGAAGAGCTCTGTGCGCCCATCCTCTGAGAGACAAACACGACTTCCTGTGGCCATCGCCAAGGCCAGGCTACGGGGACAGCTGAGACTCCTCCCTCAGCACGGAGGACAGGAGAGGCTCGGTGTGACCAGGCCCAGCCGGACCTTGCCACGCCCTGCAACCTGCTGCATTTCACCCCTCGTCTGCTGTGCTCAGCCTCATCCTGTGATCGGTGACGACACTGGGGCAGGCACCTTGCTGGTCTCATTCAGCAGGGTGGACACAGAGTGGGCGCCAGCCAAATGCCGCTGCCTGGAAAGCTCCCCAGGCCATGGCCTCACACCCATGCCCAGGGCTTCTGTGACCTGCGGACACAGCTCCGCTTGGAGCAGTTCAGGGGCCCTGAGCTCTGCAGGCTAAGAGCCACCCACTGGTGCAGTGGGGGATTCACCCACTGCACTCAGCCTGGGGCAGCACAGGCCCCACGCACCCTGAGGTAGGGACACGAGTGGCTCTGTCCAGCCAGATGCACTGAGAGGGCTCTGCGCGGTTCTGTCCCGGTCCAGGGTGTGGCCCCACCTGCTCGGGAGCCCAGGGCCTGCCCACCACTCGGGATGAGACCTCGTGGGCCTGAGCTGTGACAGGGACCCTGGCTCCCCTGAGGCTGAGGGCAGCAACCAGGCACCTGCCACTCCAGCACACAGACACCTGCCTGCTCGGCCACCTTCTTCCCACCACAAGCCGCTGTCTGCCACACATCCTGGGGGGGCCTTGGCTGTTCACCAAACAGCGACTGCGCCTGGTGTCCACCCGGCGGGTGAAGCATGACCAAGGAAGCTGGCTCTGCCGGCCCAGCAGTGAGGCCGACAGCTGGCCATGCTGTGAGGTCCTGCTCTCCACATGTGACCTGGGCACACAACACATCAACAGGGTCTGCACAGGCCCCTGGGAGAGGTTTTCCCCAGACAAAGAGAGGGAGCTGGAAAGGTGTGTGTGAGGTCTGGAGCTATAGCAGCTGCAGCATCAAGGGACAAGCCTACCAGTGACACCAACGCTCAGGGTGCTGCCAAACTCCTGATGGCCAGGTGAGATCAGCCCAAGTGCCGGTCTACCAACAGCAGCATCGAGCAAACCGAGCAGACCAAGGAAGACACCAAGCCACACGCTCTCACTGCGGAGCGAACTGGAAGCACCCAGCTCACAGAAGCAGAGAGTGAAATGCTGGGTCCCTGGGGGGGTGCAGAGGACAGCGGTTTCCAGCCCAACAGAAGAAAAGCTCAGGAGATCTACGGAGCCACACGCGACAGTGGTTAGTAACAAGGTGCTGCATTCCTGAAGGTACAAGAGGTCCTAAATATGTTAATTAGCTCAGTTTAGCCACCCCAAGATGTATACGTATTTCAAAACATCCCACAGTACACCATAAATACTTGTAATTTATATTTTTCAATTTAAAAATAAACTTTCAGCCTAATATGGAGGTGCATGCCTGTAATCCCTGTGCTTGGAGGCCAGGCAGGAGGATGGCAAGTTCAAGCCTGGCTTGGTCAACTTAGCAACTGATCAAGACCCCGTCTCTAAATAAAAAACTCTAGCAAGGACCAAAGGTGTGTGAAGGCCCTGGGCTCAGTCCTCAGTACCACAGCGGATCAGTAACCAGCACACTGGGGTGGCAGAGGGGAGGGAGGTGTTCCTGCCTCCCCAGCCTTGTGCACAAACCCCCTGGGCCCCACGTCCCGGCTGGACCCCAACCCAAAAGCCAAGCACCTGTCTGCCACCAGCTCCCTGGCAGAGCAGACAAAGCCTCGGGAGCCAGCCTGGAAGGCCTGACCTTGCTGACTTGAACTTGAGCGATTTCTCCTAAATGCCCGAATTGAGGGGGAGCAGCGTAGGCTCAGCCGGAAGAAGCGACCAACAGCCCTGTGATTGTGAGACCAGTGAGTCTGTGATGGAGCAGGAGGGACTTGGTCACCAACGGAGCCCGTGGGCTCCTGCATGCGCTCCATGAGAGCCGCCCTGCTGCATCTGCTCCGAGGGAGCCCGGACACCCGTGGAACCAGCAGCAGGCCCCTGGTGGGCTCAAGTCCCAGCCCCCTCTCTCCCTCCTGCGCTCTGCCCTGCAGCTACTCCTCAACACTGTTCGAAGCCCGCCTCTGGGTCACAGGGTGCAGAGGGAGCCCCACTGTCCGCTGACCAGCCGCGGGCCCTGGCAAACCATCAAAGCCTCAGAATTTTACAGGGTTTGATGGAAAACTATGATATGTGTTTAATTTTTTTTTGATTTATCACAGTAAAAGACACATTTCCATGAATCCCCCAGCCACTTTCTGAGCTGATCTGGAGTCCTCTTTTGTGTCTTTATGAGGAGTGACCAAAAATGTGGTGAATGCTGTTGCTGAGTGCCAGCCAACGGAAAGGCAGCTTGTAAAAAGCAGGACACTATGTCCTCGTCCACCTTATTCACCAGATCTGACACTGCAAGACTTCTGGCTCTTCCCCAAAGTCAAAATGGCCATGAAAGGGAAACATTTTGAATCGATTGAGGATGTTGAGGCAGCCGATAGACAGCACAACTGAGACCCTTAGGAAAGAGGACTCGAGCTGCTGCGGTAGCGGCAGGACGATGGGGAGTGTGCTTGCAGAGAGAGCAGCCTTCTGAGCGGCCGTGCGCGGTGTCCTTTGCTGTGGTGATGTCCCTCGCATTTGGGTCTCACTGCCCCATGGGGACGCAGGCCACCATGTCCTGTCGCCGCTGCTGTCTGCGCATGTGTGGGAGTGGACCTCGTGACACAGCCCAGGGAGGGTGCATGGGGACTGCAGCACCGTCCGTCCTCAATCCTCCTCTTCAAAGCTCTCCTGACCTGGGCAGCCTCATGGTCTATTGCTCCCCGCCAATCAACACGGAGGTCAGAGGGGTTCCCCAAGTGGTGACACGCGTGGGCTCTGAGGCCGAGCTCAGCGAGGGCGCAGCTGGGGAGACGACAAAGGCACAGCGAGGAGGCTGCAGTCATTTGCTTAGAAACTGTGCTCCACGGCCTTCATGACTAAAGACAGGCAGTGCCGGCAGGGTGAATGGACAGCAGGGTCACAGGCCCGTGCAGCAGGGGCATCAGCAGGGTCATAGCACTTCCTGCACCCTCACGCCCGCCCTGGCCTTACAGCCGGCAGCTACTGCACCTTGAGTCTGACGCCAGCACTCCTCCCCTCCAATGCCCGCGAGGCCCTGCAACTTCTTCCCTGCCACTCCCCCGTGCATCCCTCTGTAGGGCAGGGCCAGCCTCCTTCCCCACAGCCCTCGTGTCCAGCACGCAGTGGATGCTCAGGAAACATCTGTGACTGACACAGGCCTGGGTCCGGAGATGTGGAGGACACAGCCAGGGAGCAGCGCGGCCTGAGCCTCCTCGGGGCTGGGTGCCAGTCAGGGCCACAGCAAGGAAGCCAGCGGCAGACGCACCCTGCCAGCCCCTTTCCAGCCCTCGGCTGTGCATCTGCAAACGGGGAGGGTGGCAGAGTGGGCGTGGGGTGGCCGTCCTGCTGGCCAGCCATGTGGCCTTGGGCCACCGCTTGACTGTGAGGCAGACAGACAGCCCTGAGCCGGGCCAGCACCTTCATGGAAAGGCATCCTCAGCCTCGGTCCTGCCACTCCCACCCGGAAGTCAGTTCTCTCTCCCTCCCTCTCTCTCTCTCTCTCTCTCTCTCTCTGTCTCCTGCTGGGGATTGCTCCCAGCACCTTTGCACTGAGTTATCTCCCCACATGCTTTTTATTTATTTTTTATTTTGGGCCAGCATTTCACTAAATCCTAGGTTGCCCAGGCTGGGTTTCAACTTGCAGTCTTCCTGCCTCAGCCTTCCAGGGTGCTGGGACTACAGGCATTTGCCCCCACGCCTGGCCCTGCCCTTACTCCTGACACTCACCCACCCAAAGGACCCCGCAGAGCCTTCCTGCCCGCCAGCACCCTCCAGCCCCAGAGCCTGGGACTCCGGCCCTGACCGTGTGGTCACCATCCTGGAGCCTTCTCCTCCAGGCAGAGGACAGCACCACTGTCCCCTCCTGCACCAGGCAGGGTGAGCAGAGCCCCACCCACCTCCTGCTCCTGACCTGAACTCCCACGCCCCATCCTGGAACCACATGGGGCATGGCGCCTCAGGGAGCAGAGGCCCCTGAGCGCCTGGAAGCCTCCCCACCTCTCCAGCCAGGGCAGCCGTCATGCAAGCTCACCCCTGCTGTGCCAGCTCCTGGTGGGTTTGAGTCCAGCCGTGCCTTCCAGTCCCCCCCTCCTCTGAGTCCTTGTCTCAGTGTCCCCACACGTGCCACAGGTCCTGCTGCCTGACGTCCGTGAGGCTCCGGGAGTGTCACTGACATGTCCTCCCCAGGCTCTGGCGCCAGCCCAGACCCCAGCACCCACCCAGCCACTGCCTGTGCTGCCCGAGGGGGAGGCTCCTCCCTTATCAGTGGTTACTGCCCTCCATGGTTACACAGTAATGTGAAGCCAGCCGCGGCCATGGCTCAAGACACAGGGGCCACGAGGGAGGAAGGGTCCCTGGGCACCCCGGAGCCCTGAGACGACCAGAGCAAAGCAGCAGGACCCTGGGGCGGGAAAGCGGCCAGGCCGGGTGCAGAGAGAGGAGACTTCGGAGATCAGGAGGGCAGCCACCGCCCCACCCGGGACACAACCCAGGACCGCGGCCAGCAGACACCAACAGGCACGGCCGGCGCTGAGGAAGCAGCAGGACAGGTGCCAGCCGCCCTGGAAGACCCCCCAGCCAGACTCACTCCTCGGTGGCCAGGCCCCAGGAGGGGGGGGCAGGGGGCAGAGCTCCGCTGCCTCCAGCCTGCGGCCACTTCTCTCTGCCCTTCATCCCTGGGCAGCGTCAGGGGCCCGGCCTCGTCCAGGAAGCTGCTCTGCCGTGCTGAGCTCCGCTCCTCTGTGGCTCAGCCTTTGATACCAGGCTGGTGAGAGCCTGGGCTGTGGACCTGGGATATAGCTGCCAGCCAGTCCCGGGGAGCTGCCACGTCCATGAAGTCCCTGCAGACGCAGCGTCGTGCCCGGACAGGCCAGCAGGAGGCTCCCAGCCCCGCCTCTGCCCCGCCACCCATCACCCTGGGCACAGAGCCCCAGCCCCTCGGCCGGCCAGTGAGCCCTCAGCCTGGCTCCCCTGGGCATGGAGAAGAGTACAGGGTGCCTTGGGGCCCCCGAGAAGCTGGGCCTGTCCTTCTCCATTGAGTCCATCCTCCGGAGGCCCTCGGGCCAGTGTGACAAGACTGGGCTGGAGCCCCCGCAGGAACAGCCCCAGGGTGAGTGGCTCTGACCGCGCCGACCACTGCCTGGCGTCCAGGCCCAGCAGGCGTGGGCCGGGAAGAGAGGTGGGCATCAAAGCTCAGGGATAGAGGCTCAGGCTCGCCTCTCGTAACCCCCTGGTCTGGCGGGGTCTGGGTTTCCAGGTGACGCACTCAGACTTGGTCATGTGAAGGGGGACCCAGCCTGTTCCCTCCAGCAGCCCCTTCCATCCACTCAGCAGGGCAACACGGTCAGCAGAACCCATCCTACTGGACACTGGGGGAGCCCTGAGCCCCAAAGCAGGGCGAGGCAGAAGGCCCATAGGGAACCCCAGCCTGGCCGAACAGTGCTCCCCGCTGATTCCCTTCAGCCAGCCCAGTCCCCTCTCACAGGACCCAAACAGGAAGAGCAGCACCTCCTCCGTGCTGGAGAGGGGAGGCGACTCCTATGTTTCAATGACTTGTGGGCCTCATGGACAGCTGCTGTCCAGATCACTGGGGTGGCGGTGGAAATGGGGCTTCCCAGGCTCCGCCGGAATCCGACTTAGCTCTCGGGCGGGTCCAGGACTCTGCATTCTAAGGGCCCTGAGTGGTTCTGACCTGGAGTTCAGGTCCCACTCTGAGGAGGCCAGGCTCAGAGACGGAGCCTGAGGGCCAGCCGGCAGGCTATGAGGGGTCCCTGGAAGACCACTGGGTTCCTTCCCATCTTGGGGACCTTTCCCCAACCCTGGAAAGAGCTGATCTGGGCCTCTCCCACTGCACAGCTCAGGGGACAGGGGAGAAGACAGACAGGGGGGGCCTCTGCAGGCGTGGGGCCCCAGCTCCCGCCTGCTCTGTGAGTAGCTGCAGGCACTGGCCTGGGCCAGGCAGGGAGGTGACATGGCTGACACCACCGGGGGGACTGGCCACTGCAGCAGACTCAGGTGGGCCTCAGGGCTGTGCTGATGCCTGCCCATTGTGTCTGGGAGCCACAGCCCCGGTGGAATCACTGCATTTGAAGAATACCCTGTAGCAGCAGCCAGCTAAGGCCTGGGGGCAACTCTCAGCTTTGGGGGCCAGGCAGCCTCTGCCATTCAACTGAAAAGCAGACAGGGTGTGAAGCACAAGGCGGCCCATGTTCCAATAAAACTCTATTTAAAACAGCAGCAGGCTGGAGTGGCCAACTCGCGTCCCCAGCTGGCCACCCCTCCTGCCCCTGCTGCCCTAGCGGACACACGGAGCTGCCCTGGCTGCGGACCTCTTCTTTCCACACCCACACTGTGCCCTCCCCTCCCCCTCCCCTCCGTGGCTGGCCACGGTCACCACAGAGCAAGCCTCCTCCTGCGCCCCGGGCACTGGGCGTGTGCAGCGCAGGTGGGCCGGTTCCAGCAGGCTCTGGCCTTGACTCTGATCTCCACCTCCCTCCCTTCGGCTGTGTGCAGCAAGGCTCCCCCTTCCTCTTGTGAAGGACGCCAGGCCTGTCCTTCATGAGATGGGCTGGTGCACGTGGCAGGTCTGTGGTACCAGCCCTAGGCAGAGGCCTCCACCGGGCAGACGGCTTCAGAGTGAGTGATCCAAGAGGGAGAGGGTCCTTTCAGGACCTGTCCCAGAAGTCACAGCCCATCACTTTGCTGTTGGAAGGGAACAGGTGGCAGGAAGCAGCAGGGATCCTGGGTGCAGGGCTTCCATCACAACTGCAGCCACTTCTAAGGCAGCGTGTTTTCCTCCCAGCTCAGCTAACCTGAGACAGTCATTGTCAGTGGAATCAAAGAGCTGTCAACAATATTGATCATTGTTCACCCTCCTGTGAAATATGAAACAGAAACAAAGCCTGTAGCCAATGAGGCCCACTGTGGGTTGTCCCTTTCCAGCATTCTGGCTCGAACATCTCCCCTGCCCCAGGTCTGCAGAACACCCTCTTCCCCTTGCTCAGCCTGCAGACTGTGACTGGCTGCTCCTCCTCCGGAAGGCCCTCTCACATCCCCGACCCTCAGAGTGCAGCCTCAGTGACGCAAGCTAATGGCACCTTCGTGCCACTGTTTTTCCCTCTCCACACCATCCCTGATTCCTGGCTCACAACCCATGGAGACTGAGATGGGTTTGTGGATTCTCTAACATCCCTCCCTTCAGGTTCCGTTCTTTTCAAGAGGTGCAACCCAGTGACTTATTTCTGTGCTTGGAATTCACTAAGGCCCTGTGACTCTGGATAAGCCTACTTTCAGGACTCCTCATCCTTGCCATTCAAAGCTTTAGCAGAGAGAACCAGGAAACTCCCCCGCGCTCCCGGCAGGACAGGTGACTGAATATGGATTCCTCCACTGGACAGATTCCAGTTCTGTGACACTTCCTGTGTCACACCCTCAAACATCCCCTTGCTACACAGCTGGTGTCGTCTGTGTGTTCCTCAGCTGTAGGGAGTGGGGGCAGGCTTGGTGCACATGCACACACACATATGCGCACATGCACACATACACATATGCACACATACACATATATACACACATACACATATCATGCACACACACACACAACTCTGCGAGAAGGAAAGTTAGAACTGTGGAAATACGATTGCACTGCCAGAGGAGACTTGTGCACCCCTCATGTTTGAGTGCTCCAGACCTGCACCTTGCGTTGGGAAGCCACCAGTCCTGACACCAGTCACAAGCTAAGACCTGATGAGGCACTTTAGATGCAGGGGAGGAAACATGAGCTCTGCGTGAAGCCGTCAGGAGGGCTGCAGAGGGTGTGGCACTGGAGAGGGGCAGGCTGCTGCAGCAGCAGCAGGAGGAACAGGGAGGGGCGGTCCTGCAGAAACAGCACCACACCACGCCTGGACTCTAAGGTCGCCGAGCAGAGTCACAGGAGAGAGGGAGACACGGCAGACTGAAGGTCGAGCGTGCCAGGCCTGGAACTTTGGCCCTTGTTCTCATGCACCAGCAGGCTCAGAGCCCATGGCTGACAGGGCCTGGGCCTCCCCCCGACACAAATCAGCACCACCCTGGGCCCTGCAGACCAGCGTGAAGGACTCTGCTGCCCTTTGGTTTTCGTTGGGTTCCATAAGGTTTCCTTTGATCAAAGGGGACAGTGCTTTGTCTAGAAAGAAAGGAAGAAAGAAAAGAAAAAGATACAAGTGAAAGAGCAGGAAGTGTGGGCACGTGTGTGCACAGCTGTTGAAGTCCTGCACACTCATTGTGCGAGACAGATGCCAACCCGCATGCTGCTGCCCCAGACCTGTCCTGGGCAGCAGCCCCCACCCAGCCTGGGCTCTGGGTCTTTTCCCAGCTGTTTCTCTCTTTCCACACTGCACTGCTGGTTTTTTTCTGTTGTTTATTTTACATAAAAATCAGTACTTATTACAGAAAAATAGAAAGTATAGCTAATGAAAGGGGAAGAGAAAATGTAACTAACTAGACCATGTTACTCTCCAGTAATCAGCACACAAATAAGTATGAGAAAGACTGAGCGTGGGCTTTGTTTAGTTTTGTTTTACAAATATGGAGGCTGGTTTGCTGCAAGCTGGGATTTAGCCTCTGACTTCTTTCAGAAAAAATAAAACCCATTGTGTTTCCACTAGGAATTTCACAGCAGGCCTTGGAGAGGAGGGGACGTGTGAGTGATCTGAGCCTTGACAGATGAGTAGGGGTCAGAGGACCAGTGAGGACAAGGACTCGGGGAGCAGGGGGAGAAGGAGAGGCCGTGGAACCCTGGGATCAGACCTGACCAGGCGGGGAGTCGCAGGGATGAGCGGGGAAGGGCATACTGCGCCTGAAGGGGAGACAGGGAGGAGCCTCAAACTGAGGCCACGCTGGGAGCCACCTCCTGCCCTGCCCCGGGAGGGAGCCCCAGGAAGCCAGGGCCCCAGAGAGGGGCCACACCCCTCCTTCATGCCTCAGGAGGTGACCCAGCAGGCAAGGAGGGCCGGGCAGGCCCATTTAGTGCAGGGCCACTCAGCAAGCCCTGGGCCCTAGCGCCCTGCCAGGCCAGTTAGCAGACTGCAGAAAAGGCGCCATCTGAGGGAGCCTGCAGGGGAGCCTCAGCGTGTAATTAGGCGGCCTAATGACCTGTGTAAATTGTGTAATTCTTATTATGATCGATGTGCTAACTGGCACGGACTTAATTAGGTTCTGCTAACTCGTCCTCTTGTGCACTGCTGGAGTGCGACTCGAAGTCCGCCTTGAATCGCAGTGGCAGGTGCTGCCGTCTCCATGCCCTCTCCTGCTGCCTGGAGCCCCTGGCCAGCCGACATGGGACCTGGGCTTCCCCTGGAGCTGTAGGGAGCTGCCCGGCCTGGGAGGGAGCCCAAGGGTTTTCTCTCAGTCCCTGCTCTGTGCAGGGCCACCCAGCCTCTTGGGAAGACAAGGCTCTATCTCTCCTGTCGTCTCTGAGCGGAGGCCCAGAGCACCCAGAGACGCCAGCACAGGGCCTGGGCAGCCCCATCCATGAGCTCGGTTCTCTGCCCTGCGTCCAGTGAGGTCCTCCAGCCCCGCAGTCTCCTCTCTCTGTTCCCGGCCGACATGCTGCTCTGCCTCTCTGTGACGGCTTCTCTGTGACGCTGCGTCACCTTCCTGCCCCTGTCAGCCCCTCCTCGGGCGGCAGGGATCCGAAGGGCTCACCTTCATCCCCTGGGACACTGCTCTTCCCCTGTCTGCCCGATGGTCATGGTCAGGGTGACTCCTGGACGCCATCTGCACGTGCTGAGTTGAGTGGCACAGGAACCCTGCCCCCTGGCCCCCAAGGCCACCAAAGTCAGCCCTGTGCCCATTGGAGGCCCTCCTCTGGGGAGACTTGGGGTCTGCAGGACGCTGGCATGGAGGGACATCCAAGTGAGAGCAGGACAGGACTTTCCAGCCCTGCGGCGGCGCTGCTCCACGGAGCGTGGTGGCAAGTGTCCCGTGGCTGTGCTGCGCACGTGGCCATGGGGTACGGCGCTGAGACTGAGGACATAGTGGACAGTGAGGCTGCACAGGGGCAACTGCACCCCACACTGCGCCTCACCTAACCTCGTTTCCTGACCTGGGTACGGCCTGTCTCTCCCAATGCACGTGGCCTTCTCGGGGCTCTCAGGTGGTGCACCGGGGCCTGCTCCACTGGCATGGTCATGCTCTGATCCCTCTCCCTGCCATTACTTCCGTGTTTCTCTGGAGCAGGCTGTGCAGGGAGGCTGGATGAGGACAGCAGCATCTACTGAGGATGCCCCGTAGCTCAGTGGATCTAGGGAAAGGCACTTGCTCTCAAGTTCCACAGGCTGGGGCATGGGGCCAGCCTCCGCCTCTCCACCAGGTGAATCACAGGCCCCTGTCATCGGCATCAGTCACCATCACCATCACTGCCACCGCCACCATGGCTGTCTCTCAGGAACAAAACCTGATCCTGGGGACACATTACTGGAGCCACTTTCCCAGCTGGCTGTGACAGTCCAGAGCTCCCTTTCCTTGACATTGTAGCCCCTTTCCAGGAGCTGCAGGCGGGCAGGGTTCAGATCCTCACCCGCCTCCTTCTGGAGTGGGGACAGCCACAGATACCCTAACAACTGCTTCCCACTCACACAATGGCAAGGTTCAAAATAATCACCTCATCAAGGAGTCCATCCTGAGTCCTGCACTCCTGGGGCACGGAGGCACTGGCTTGTTAGTGCCGTACCTGCCTCCTCTTTCTAGTCCTCTGTTCTCCACAGTCTAGTTCTCCATATTCTGGCTCTGCACCCTGCACACCCCTGGCATCCTCTGTTCCCAGGTCTGTGTTCAGGAGACTCAGCTACATGCAGCAGTCCCATCTGCCGCTGTGCCCCTGAGAACAGCTCTGCTTTCAGCCACTTCCTGCAGAACAGCACTGCATGCCGTGCTCACCTAAGATGCAGGTGAATGAATGAACAATGAGTGAATGCTGTGGAGCGTGGCCTGAGCCTCGGTCCTCGGTGCCTCTGACATCTGGGTGCTCGCTGGTGTGGCGGAAGTGACTCCGTCCTCTCGGACTGGCTTCAGCTCTAGTCTCCAGACACAACAGGCACTAAACATAGAACAAACACTGCTTTTTTATTTTTTTTTTTTTTTGGTACTGGAGATCGAACTCAGGACCTTGCACTTGTGAGGCAGGCGCCGGAACCACTGAGCTACATCCCCGGCCCAGCACTGCTTTTTTAAAAAATAAAATGTTAAAAGCAGCATGAACTTGAGGAGGGAAAGGGAGGCGAGAAGAGACAGGCTGGACCCCACGTGCAGAGGTCGCAAGCCACGTGCAGGCGGGAGCAGCCTGAAGTGCCCCGTCCACCACCCCAAACCACTGCTGAGTCAGCAAAGCGAGCCCCATGCTCCAGGGGTAAAAATGGGTCAAGACCAGAGTGGGCCTGTGGGGGCTAGGAGGAGAAGCCCAGGCAGACCGCAGACACCAGGTCTGCCCAGCGGCAGGCGGCAGGCCTGGTTCACTCCCCAGCAAAGTCCCCGGGCAAGTCTCCGCCAGGCCCCGAGCCACTCTGCCTGCGGGGAGGAGGCAGACGGAGAGCCTGAGGGCAGGCTGGCCCGGGCCACGCGATCACCCACCCCTCTCCCCCCGCCCTACAGGGGGACCCTGGGGCCACAGAAGGGGTCGCATGTGGCCCACTTGTGGAGCTGGACCAGCCCCCAGGTTGCCAGCCCCCAGCTTGGGGAGTTTGCTGCTCTGCGATGACAGCAGGACCCATCACAGGCTGCAGAGGAAGGAGGCCAGCGGGTCTCTCCTGCGGCTGGGCCGTTCTCTTCGCCACCTTTCCCCAGCGTCCACACTGATCCATGGCTTGCAGTGGCCTCACCTCTCCCCCTCCTTCTGGGCGGCTGTGACTCTCCCGGGTGTCCTGCAGGCTCCCGGTGACAGCGTCCTCTCTGTCCCTCGGGAGTTCCACACCTGAGCCTCCCAGTCACTGTCCAGAGCGAATGTGGTAAGCTTCCCGGGCGCCGGCCCTGCCCACTGCCGGGAGGGGCAGGCTGGTGGCTGCATCCCGAGCACTCATGCGTGGGAGCTGCCCCAGGGACAGGATGTGCCCAGACTCCCGACTGCTCTCTGGGAGCGCATTTGGCCACAGGAAGGGGAAAAGTCAGGAGCTGCAGGGGGGTCACGGGGGACCTGTGAGGAGGCCTGGGCAGCCATCTGTGCCATCTCCACAGCCCTTGGAGCCTCGACTTTGACCCCGGAAGTCAGGAGTCGCAACCGGAAGCCCCAGGTCTGGGACCAAGCCCATCCTCAGTCCTCCTCCAGCATCCTGCTCCAGCCGGAGCTCCAGCTGCACCCACTTGTTCTTCCGTTCTGAGATCCCAAGGGCACAGGTCCAGTTCGTCCTGGGGGCTGAGCCCAGGGCTGCCAGAGACTTTTATAGTGAGTGTTTGGTGTGTGACTCAAGGTTGGAGAAAAACTTAAGGCAGAGTTAAAGAAAAGGGTGAACTGCGACGGCCAAAGCTCCTTGGGCCAAAGGCACTGGCCCATCCCTTCCATCGGACTTTCTTATTTATTACTTAGGGTAAAAGGTGAAGTATGTGTATAAATGTGTAGCACGTGAAATTTTTATGGAAACTAATGTAGGCAAGGCTTTAAAGAGAAGAGTTATTTTTAAATTAGAAGGAAGAGATAAAATATATGGTTGTCATTAAAGTGTTGTTCTTTAAGTTATGAAGGTATTAATTGTGGGAATGGAATTTGGGTGTGATTTATTCTGACTTTAGCTATGGTTGTCATCTTGTATTAGCCCCATAGCCTTGCAGGTTGTTATTTGGTTTTGGCCATAGCCATTAGCGGTGAGGTGGTATTAACCTGTGTGCTGGCGTAGTGTTTCTGAGATATTTTTGTGAGTTATGAACTTTTAGTTAGACTTGTTTTTTAAAGTAAGTCAATTGAGGGATTTAACTTTTTGTAGCCCGCACTGCTTGTAGCACGTTTTGGGCAAAATCAATGTTGCAGGCTCTGGCATCTCGTTTTTTGTTTTTAGAAGATGGATTAGCTGTGTTAAAGAGAACTGAGGTTGGCGTCTTTGTAGATGTTGGTGAATTTTTATTTTTTATACTAGGTTGAGTTTGTAATTTAAGGTTAATGTGTTGTTGGAATTTTTAGTTATTAGTAGTAGTTTTTGTTTATAAAATGAGCAGTTTGAACGAATGGGTTAGGGCTATGGACCTAACCACTGTTTTGGAAATTAACAATATTTTTTAGATTGATTTATTTTATGATTGGGTCAGATGACTGTTTTGGCTGATGTTTGGGAGTTGGTTGGCACTTTGGTTTTGGTGGTGAGCATGGACGGTGCCGCTGAGCTGATTTTTGTTGACGTGCATCTGAGGGCCTTGGGTTGTGAGGGGAGTGGTTTAGATTTAGCTTTTGTATGGCTTTTAGCAGGGGGCCTTGTGTTGTGTTGTTTGGGGATTTAGTTTGATTTGTAGGCCTATGTTTTGGGATGGCAGGTACGGCATGGTTTTTTTATCGTTTGTTAAGACATAACAAAAACCGCAGTCTAACGTTATTAAGGGGGAAGGACCATGTCAAGTACTGGTCTGTATTTTTTTAGAGTATCTGAGGCCTAGCCTTAGTGGGGGACACATTTTGTTGTCAAGGAAGCACGGCTGGCTGCAAGGTAGAGCCAGCAGCAGGGTTTAAAAAATTTAAAACAAAAGTTGTTAAATTTAATTTTGTTTGGGGGGTATTTCAATTATTTTGTTTCTTTAAGTAACTGATTTTCTAAACTTTGGTGTGTGTTTTTTATTATTGTTTGCTTGGGGGAGGTTATAAGGTATATTTGTAATGTGTTTTATATGGTAGGTATGATAAAATTGTTGAGTAACTTTATCAACATATGAAGGTCTATTATTTGTCTTATGCTTTTTGGGACCCCCATGGCAGTAAAGGCAGACAAACAGTGTTGTTGAACATAACAGCTTTTTTTTAGCATGGCAAGTAGCATGAACCATATGAGAATAGGTTTCAATAGAAACGTGAACAAATTGTGTTCTTTTAAATGAGGGGACATGAGTTGCATCCATTTGTCAAATCATATTGCTACTTGAGCCACGAGGGTTAATCTCTTCTAGAGGTGTAGGTCGTGGGAGTTTTTGACACGAAGCACGGGCCATGACTATTTGGAATTGCAGGCGAGAGCAGAGGTCCCAGACCCAGGGTTGTCAGAGAAGAGCCAGCGTGTGACACCCGCACAGTGCGCCCAGAGAGGGTGTGCGTGCCCGCGTTAGCAGGCCAGGCGTGCAGGCTGGAGGCCACAGAGACAGCCTGGCCTGTGGTGTGACCCGGAGGAGGCCCCGTGGTGGGGTCGGAAGCCGTCTTGGGCCTGAATTTCTGTTTGCAAGTCCAGAGGGCCATACCACAGGTATTAGGGTTTGGAACTTGGAGCCTCAACTGGCCACTGGCCTCTCCCTAGCCCACTGCCCCAGGATGTGCTCTCTGCCCACTCTTTCCTTCCAGCCCTGCCTGGAGTCTGCCCCCGCCTTGCAGGGGCAGGGCATGGTACACAGGAGGGTGACAGGGGCTGCGATCCAGGCTGAGGCCAGTTTCCACACTGGGCACCATGACCCCAGGCCTTGGGCCTCCCAGCCCTGCCTAGGAGATCCTCGACCTCTGTCAGTGGAACACAGAGCTAAATGGCAAACTGAAAGCCCACCACAACCAGTCGAGAGAGACTGCGATGAGAGGGAAAGCTTAAGGGGTCCTAATATCCACTTTATTTTTGTTTTTTGTGGGGGTTTTTTTTGGTACCAGGGATCAAACTTGGGACTCTGCGCCTGCGAAGCAGGCAGCAGAACCACTCAGCTAAATCCCTGGCCCTCAATATGCGCTTTGAACTGAGGCCCACAGTGCTGTGGTCTCTGAATGAAACTGAGGATGCACAGAGCCAGGAGTTGGCCAGGCAGGAGCAGGAGATGCTGGAAGGGAACAGGAGATGCCAGATTGGGACAGGAGATGCTGAACAGGTCCAATCTGCAGCAGAGCCCTCATTCTGCAGACCAGGGCTGCCGTACTTCTCAGTAAGGAGCCGGTGGTGATTATTTTCAGTCTTTATGGCCACACAGGCTGCCTTGCAGTGACAGCGCTGCTGCTATTGTGCAAACGCAGCAGAGACAGCACATAACTGATGAGGCTGTGTTCTAACAAAACTTTATTTAAAAGCAGATGGGGCAGACTTGGCCTGCAGGCTGCTGCTGGGTCTCCTGCCATAGACATGGAGTCGTGAGCCATCAGGCAGCACAGAGCACAAGATAGGATGTTCTAGAGAGTGGACTCAGCTTCCTCCCAGAGAGACGCTGGGCAGGGGCGAGGGTGGCCCCAGCCCAACCTGACCACTGGACCTCTCCCCTGCAGCAGAGAGGAGGGTCCGGCGCAGGGCCCGCACCACATTCACACCGGAGCAGCTGCAGGAGCTGGAGAAGATCTTCCAGTTCACCCACTACCCCGACATCCATGTCCGCAGCCAGCTGGCTGCCAGGATCAACCTGCCAGAGGCCCGGGTGCAGGTACGGCCGCCCTCCCCCACCAGGGCCCCAGGAAACCCTCACTGGCTTGGTCTCCCGGCATGGCCGCCCTGGCCAAGGCCCATCTCCCCAGTAGGGAGGTCGTCGTCACGCTTAGCCGCGTCCCTCCTTGGGTAGACACAGAGGAGGCAGGCACCGGGTATCGACCACCTAGCTCTGTGTCTGAGCCCTGCTCCCTGTGGCTTGCAGGCCCCTTCCCATGACACAAGCTGTGATCGAAAAAGATGATGTGCAATTACATGAAAAGAATAAACAGTTTTAAATAATAAATAAATAAAATGTTTATTACAGTAAAATACACACTACCATTAATCCCTCTCAAAATCCTTCCCCTCGCTTTAAACACACCCATCCCACTGTTCACGCTGCCTTCTACAGCAGCTCTGGAGTCCCCTTTCCTGAGTGTCTTTAGTTACACTGTCCTGGCTGCCTCGATGTTCTGAATTGATTCAAGACATTCACCTTTTGTGGTCATTTTGACTTTGGGGAAGAGCCAGAAGCCTTGCAATGCCAGATCTGATGAATAAGGTAGACGAGGACGCAGTGTCATGTTTTTAAGAGCTGCCTTTCCATTGGATAGTGCTCAGTAGCAGCATTCCCACATTTTTTTATCACACCTCCTAAGGACACTGGGATGATGATGAAGACACTTACCCAAGGATGATGGGATGAGTGAGTTTGAAGCGAGGGGGAGTCTTTTGAAGGGGATCAATGGCAAGGTCTTTTACTGTAATAATCTACTAATCTAAACAGCCACTGTATTTTTTGAGCCTCTTGTAGGTCCTGACAGTCCACACCAGAGCCACAGACTTGTTCCGTGCAGGCCTGAGTGGCACTGATGAGAGCTCGGTGGGCACAGGGCCACTGTCAGAGCCACCGTCTGACCCTGCTGAGGCCAAAGGAAACAAAGGAGCTCGGTGGTGTTCCCAGAAAGCCTTATGAACACTGAGACTTGGATTTTTGGGGTGTTGTAAAATATTATTCTTATTTTGATCTTATGCCCAATCATTTAAAACCATGAAAACCGTTCTTAGGTCACAGGTCACTCAAAACCACATGGAGGCCAGGTGCACCCTGCAGGTGCCAACAGCTGACCCCGATCTGGACGCGCATGTGCCCCTGGGGCAGCGCAGGTCCAAGGCCAAGCATGGCTTCTGCCAGCAGCCTGATCACCTGTGTGATTGTCCTCACCCCAGGTGTCCATGCTGCATCCCTGGTCCGGATCCAGAAGCCCCAGGTCACCGCCCCGATGCACCCTGCCCTCTCCACTCAGCCTCGATTTCGATTTTGCACGCACTGGGCTGGCTTGCAAATCCTACCATACCCAGCTGCTGTCCTGTTAGCAGTCTCTCTAACACAGCCTTCCGCATCACTCTCCCTCTTTTTTTTTTTTGTTTTTGGTACCGGGATATGAACTCAGAACCTTGCGCTTGCAAGGCAGGCGCCAGAACCACTGATCTGTATCCCCGGCCCTCTCCATCTTTTTAAATAACTTGCAAACCCCAAACTGGGGCCCCAGCTAGCCCCGCTCTGCCCCTCCCTTTCTGCGCTGGCGGGGGCATCTCTCTTGGCCTCTCCCCTTCCCCCCGTGCAGTCAGGCATCGGCTTGGGCTCAGCACCGGCGTCTGCCGTAAACCAGAATCGAACACCCGCCCCAGAATCATCCAGCCCAAACAGCCGTGTGCCAGGGGCCACAGGGCACCCAGGAGCACAGGGAGGGAGCTGCCCATGCCCAGCCATGGACGCCAAGAGGCTGCGGAAGCTGCCAACGGGTGGCTGCCGGGAGAAGACAGCCGCAGATGGTTTTGATTTGGTCTGCACCAGATTTTGATTCTTAGAAGATTTCATATAAAAATCAAATTTTCCCCACTGGAAATTGCACAAGCCCAAAACACAGGACTCACTTTTGCAGGTGGCGACGGTGGCTAGAGGAGCTCAGAGCTGCTGGCACCCCCATCACCACGCACAGGGTCCCCAGCCAAGCCCCTGAAGGCTGGGCAGCCCCTTTGCTGCACCCTCAGCTCCCTGCACTGTGCCCTGACAGTGCCAGGACGCACTTGGAGGGGTGCAGGACGGAGACCCCGCTCTCACACATCCCCACCCTCTCCTGACCACAGATCTGGTTCCAGAACCAGCGTGCCAAGTGGCGGAAGCAAGAGAAGACGGGCAGCCTGGCCGGCCTGGGCACCCCGCAGCAGCCGGGAAAGGCCGCCTTGGCCCTGCCCCCAAACCCAGGCATAGCTGTGAGTGGCCCGACCCCATGGTGGACGGGGGACATCATCTGGGGACAGCCCAGCCCGAGCCAGCTGTGGGGCCCCAGGGCTGAGTCCGGTGCCGGTCAAGGGGGTCCTTCTGGGAGCACCAGACAAGCACTGGCTCTGTCCCCATCCCTGTCCCCTGCTGACCCCACAGAGCCTCCTGGTACTAGGGGAAGGGCTGTGAGCAGGGTCACAGAGCCAAGGGTGAGCCATGCACTGTCGGCCCCAAACCCCAGCATGCATGTCCTACAGTGTGCCCAGAGGAGTCCCCTTGTCCCTCAGGGCAGTGACAGTTTGGACAACGGTGGGGTGACTGAGACACCAGCAATCCGTGGGGCCCCAGAGATGCGCCCTAACCCTCAGGGTCCATGGGTGCTGTGCTCAGCCGGGCAGCCGTGAGCAGGGCAGGCGGCACGGCCCACCGAGGGTCCCCAGCCCAGGCCCTGAGCTTCCCACGGTGGCCACTGTCCCCACGCGGCCCTGGCTCCAAACCCAGAGTCCGGGGCAAGCAGGGCAAGCACCTGCCCCGCCCAGGCTAGAGGTAGAGTTGGAACTCACTCCTCTCTCCCCACAGGGCCCTGTGCTGATAGCCACAAGGCTACGAGGGCTGGCCGATCCCTCAGGCTGCTCCCCACCTGCCCATGGCCACCCAGCCCCTGCCTGGCTACCCGCCAGGGTCGCCCTCCTGCTCCAGCACCCTTGGGAGATGCAGCCCCTGCCGGCCCCACCCACCCTGCAGCGCCCGACTGCCCTCTGTGTCCTGCCAGCTCCGCCCCCCAGCGGGGACAGTGTCTGCGCCACTTCTACCTAGGCAGCAGTGATGGAATGGCCACAGCGCCGGGACCTCGGGAGGATCAGCCTCATGGCCCAGTTGCTACACCGACCGCGGCAGCGCTGACAACAGAGGACAGTGGGTGCTGGGTGAGGGCTCCGGACGCCCAAGGCTTCGCATCCTCTGACTGTGGGACCCCCTCCGCCTCTGGCCTCCCCTGAACACTAAGCACTGCATAAGGTGACCTCAGGGCCCTTTTCTCCATGAGCTGCGATAGCCAGAGAGCCCTGGGGGCTGGGAAGTCGGTGGGCCCATGCAGCCATCCAGTGCTCGCTGGACGCGTTTCCCCAGTGCTGCTGAGCCGATGCAGCCACAGCAGCTTGGTCCTCCAGGTGGCCGGAGCATGGTGCGGACTTGTGCCCTGGGCTTGAGTCTGACCCTGCCTTTGAGGCTTCAGTGTGGACATCACCGAGCAGGACACACAGCCTCCAGGGTCTGGTTGTCCTGCCGGGCTGGGAAGGCCTGGTGGCAGGTGGTGTGGATGAAGATAAGAAGCCTTTCCAGAGTTGCCAGCTTCCCTGGGGCAGGGGCAGCTGGAAGCCACCTCCCCCGGTCCTGGGAAGTCTGAGATTTCAGTCAGTTCTTTGTGTCCCTGCAGAGCCTCAGTTTCCCTGTGTGTAAAATGGGCCAGTGACTCCCCAGCCTGCTCTGCTGTGCCACTGTGGAGCACTACACTTAATCTCATGTCCACGGGGTCCTGCTTGCTTTGGGGATGGGGCCTCACCTGAGGCTGAGCGGCCAGCAGTCAGGGAGCCCAGAGCCTCTGCAGTTCCCTGAGCCTGTGCCACCCAGGAGCAAGGAGCCGGTTCTTAGTCTCCGCTCCCTCTAACACTCCAAGCAGCCCTACCACGGAGCCCTCTGGGCCTTGGTTTCCACATCTGGGACCTGGAGGTGGCAGCGCCAGCCAGGGCCCAGGCTCATGGTGTGGGCCAGGCATTTTGGCATCACCATGGGGTGAATTTCATCCTATGATCCACTGCCTCCTCCCTTAGGATTTTTCCCCAAGAATTATTTTATTCCCTTCATATGCACGGAACAAAGAAATTGCTTTAGAACCTTAGTGTCACTTGCCCAAGCTCTCGCTGCCCAGTTACTGTGACAGCAAAATGAGCTAGTGCCCTTGGCATGGAGCGAGCACTCGGCATACATTATGAGAAAAGTCCCTTCCCCAAGGCCCCCTCTGCCTTTCTGTGCCGATCTTAACCACCAGGAGCCCAAGCGCCATCCCAGGAGTGATTAACCCAGTTTCTGAGAGGCCAAGGAACACCCAGAAGAGTGTGCAGAATTCTGCCTGGCCATGTGTTCACTTTCCCAGAAAAAGGGCCTCACTGCTTTCATGAGTTTTCTAAGAGCTCTGAGACTTAAAGCTAATAACCACGGAGTCCCTGTGGACACGCCAGCGCCAGGCTGGGCCAGGCTCAGGCCTGGCAGTGAGAACACAGAGAGGTTCAAGCAGAGCTGTTTGCAAAGGTGAAAATCATGTTACTGTTGCCCCAGTTCCAACATGCTCCAAAAGCGGGTGTTGGGAATGTATCGCCATGGACGCAGTGTCAGAGCCGGGCCTTTGGGGGTCGGAGGCCGAGGCAGCTCTGCCCCCGGGGCAAGGTCCATGTCTCACGGTGGAAGCGGCTTCCCCACAGAGGGACAACTGGGGCCTCGCTCTCCTCCGAGCCCGCTTTGCCTTTCCAGGTGGGGTGACTCGGTGAGGCTCTCCAGACGCCAGCCCTCCATCTCAATTCCCGGCCTCCAGAATCACGAGCCAATACATTTCTGTTGGTTGCAGAACACCACCCTGTGGCATTCTGACACCACGGCACAAACTGGACTGGGACAGACATAAAGTGGACAGGCGCTGAGCTCCGTAACCGATGAGGGAAGTGCTAAGGCATGGTAACCAGGTCAAAGGACAGATGCCTGTGTACACAGCCAGGCATGCTCAAGAGGAATCACAGGCATCAGGAGGCAAATAATCAATTTAATCACCCTGGACGCAATTCTTTCTCATTGCTGTTGACAAGAATCATTTGCCTTACTGACGGTTTTTCATTATCTTAAGCTAAAAGTAGCTCGAAGATAATGAAAGGTGCAGACATCCTGGAAGAGTGTGTGAGGCAGAGCCCGTTTGTTACACGGCAGCTCTTCCTTTTCATCTGTAGACTGGCTCTCCCAGGCTTCGCAGGCTGACCTCCACCTCGCAAGTCTCCTGCCTCAGCCTGCAAGTAGCTGGGAGCACAGACCCGGGTCCAGGCCCATTCCCACTACTTTTCATATCCCATTCCAACAGCTTTTAGGTTTCCCACCATACAGTTACTTTATCTCCTTGACTCTCGCTCTCCTGGTCCATTAAATGGGGGCCAGGCTCGGAAGCCAGCCGGGTGCCTCCACCAGTGACGCCTGAAGGTTTGCACACTTGTCAACCCATGGTGCGAATGGAAGAAGCTCCTACTCATTGCTCTTCCTCTAAAACTTAAAAGTTCACATCTGCAAAGTGCTTAGCAATACAGTAACATTTCTTTAATGGCCACTGACCTTTCATGGTTCTATTTTTTAAAAAGCAAACCAAGCAATAGAAAGTGGACAAAAGGCCAAGGCAAGAGTTTCAAAAGAAAACACAAATGGATACTATGCCCGGGAGAATGTTCTCAACCTCGGACATAATTGGAAATGTAAATAAGTAGCAATGATAGACCCACGGCCGCCATCCCTCACCCAGGCAAGTGCGGCTCCTGAGTCGGCCTGAAAGGTGGTTTGGCTCCAGCTCTTCCCAGGCGATTCTCTGACCAGAGACTCTGGCTGCACGAGTGCCCCTGACAAGCTCGTGCAGCTGCGGCCTACAGGACGCCCGACGCTGCCCCACAAGAGCCAACGCGGGTGCTGTTGCAGGCACCTCCCTTGGTGAGTGCCCACTGCGCTGTGTACCACAAGCCTCCTGGGATGTGGGTCTCAGAACGCGTCCCTAGCACCAAGCCACATGGGCTTGCTTGTCCGTCCTCTGCGTCAGAACACACAGAGGAGGTGTGGTAGGGAGGCGTGGAAGCCACTGAGGAGGAGCCTCTGGTGCTAGCTCACGGCTGCTCGGAGCACTGCACAGCCCACATGGGCCTCCCTCTCAGAGATCAGCACTCCACACACCCTGCCTGGAGGTGAGGCTGCCTGCAATGCTTGATCTCATTCTGGTGCGAAGAGACAGGGACCCCTTTGCCCTTTCCACGGCCCAGGTTCCTGCACAGTCAGCTCTCCTGCCTGACGACTCACCAAAGCACAGCTGCTTGAAACCACCAGCAGCCATGTCCTTCCTCTCGACCCTAGTCGGACCTCGGAACTGAGCTCTGCTGGGCTCTTCCTGGGTCTGTGCCAGCCAGAAAGTCGGTGGCCACTGAGTGGTCCAGGATGGCCTTGCTCACAGGCCAGGCTTGGACAGCTGCTGGCCAGGCGACGGGACATCAGGCCCACAGGAGGCTCAGCCGCTATGAACTGTGCCTCACCTCTGCTATGCACTGTGGTCTAACCCAGGCCCAGGCAGCTCAGACTCGGGGACAAATGGTCAGCACCTGCGATAACCCCGACTGGACGCCTCACTCCCACAGCTCCCAGCACCCTGTCCTGGCCGACACCCCCAAGCCTGCCCCTTCCACAGCCTGCCCCTGCCGCAGAAAGAGCCCACACACACTCCGCACTCTCCTCTGACCCCGCGGCAGACCCAGCACTCAGCTGCCTCCCTGACACCAGCCACCGCTGGTGCTGACGCCTGCAGCCACATCCTGGCACTCCCAGCTTCTGGCCCTCGACCCGGCCTGGCCATCCCTCTGCAGCCAAAGACTCGGACGAGAATCCTCACTGGGCCCAGGTTCCTTTCCTTCTCGGGGGAGTCTGTGAGCCAGTGTGGAAGCCCTGGGTCCGTCCCCCCCCCGCCAGTGCTTCCAACCCACCGCGCTGGCCTTCTGTCCACCTGCAGGCCCTGCTCCGGGGCCTTTGCTCTTCTTCCCTCTGCCTGAAGCCTCCCTCCCTAGCTATCACCTGCCTCCCCCTCTCCTGCGCCCGTCTGCACCCACAGATCCCCAGCATCCTGCCCAGGATCACCCACGAGCACCTCCTATCGCCCCAGCTCCACCGTGTAATTCTGACAGTGCTTAGCAACACCTGCAGTCTGCCGCTTCATCAGTCAGCTGTCGCCTGTCTCCCAGCCCTGGAAGGAAAGCATAAGTCTAAGGACATATCTGAAGGGCACACTGCTGTATTCTCAGGCCCAGAGCCAGGCCTGGCACGTGGTGAGCCCTTCACATTTGTACACACGTGCACACACTTTTGTGCCTTCATATGTGCACTGGGCGCCCGCTTTGCTGCCCGCTCCTCAGTAGCCCCTTCTCCCAGCAGCCCCCACCCTGGCCATGAGGTCGGGTGTAGCCCTGGGGCCTCTGAGGAGCTGAGCAGGATTGCAGCAAGGGGCAGGGCCGCCTCCTGTGTGCCCACACACGGGTGCTGTGCTGGGCACCCCGAGGTCCTGCAGTCCACCACACTCGCTCGACGCCCAGAGTGGCATCCAGAAGTCAGCCCCACCTTCAGAACAGACCTTGTGACTTCCACATGCAGACTTACCTTAGGGACAGCCAGGCTAGCAAGCTGGTGATGCAGCTCACCTGGGGGTGCTCAGAGCAGAGAGCAGTGACCCCGGCCAGGCCCGTGTCCCCCAGTGGGCGGACACCCCAGGCAGGCACAACCCTGAACCCAGTCCTGCTCACCCTGACTCAGTGCCCACAGCCAGGCAGAACCCTGTGGCCACTCAAGGATGTCCCTGCTGGAAGCGCGGTCCCCTCCGAAAGCTGCCATTGCCCCAGCCCCTGGAGGACGAGGTGGGGAGTGGTCTCGCTCGGGTCCACCACCCGACACTGGAAACCCTGCCAGACCCGGGAATGGGTGGCCATGTGTGCATGAGCAGCCACCAATGCGTGGAAGCGGAGCCAGCATGTCCGCTGCCTGCGCCTCTCGCTCCCCTGCACTGGCACCTCCACGCACACGCCGCCAGTTCCCTCCCAGCCCTGGCCAGTCACAGCCACCTCCGGGAGGAAGTGGAGTCGCCCCAGACTGCGCTCCCGCAGCCTGGGTCTGGCAGCCCTGTCTGCCCCTCTCGGTGTCCCATCTGTAAAACCCCACTGCCTGGGACCTGTGTGTCTGCCGCTGTCCTCACTGTGACCGATGCCTGAGAAAAGCAGCTTCCAGGAGAGTTTGGCTGGGGGCCCTGAGGCTCTGGTCCACAGTCAGCGACGCTGGCTTTAGGCCCCACTGAGGCAGAAACGCCGTGGTGGGGCACAGGGAGGAGGCCACTCCCCTTAGGGCTGCCAGGAGCAGAGTGAGCCCCGAGGAGGGTCCAGGACGATGGAGTCTGCATCTCGCCCTGCAGCCCGTGCACGGGTGACTCACACACGGTGTCCGGTCCCTGCCCACACCCATCACTGACAGCAAAGAGTCTCAGGGCATTTGGGCCCGAGGCAGAGCCCCCTTCTGACCTCACTCAGACTCAGCGGCTCTGGGGGCGCCGAGCCTCCAGGCCTGGAGGGCACAGCAGTTGTCGAGACCGCTGTGTCCCGGGGAGACTGGAGACCAGGCCCCGTGTGACTCCTCGGCTTTGCGTGGGCCCAGCCAGCTCCAGCAGGAGCTGTTCCTAGTCCTCCTCTGCTCTTGGCCAAGCCAGCCTCCCACAGCACCGTGGTCAGCGCGGAAAGGAGCCACGAAGATGCCCTGGACACAGGGAGACTTCACTGACGTGGGCGATGTGGTACATGGCACCCTGAGAAGTGTCCTCGCCCAAGAGAATGGAACTCGCCTTCAACCACTCTCAAGACTCAGCTACACACCACAGGAAGTGTAGAAGTCAGAAGAACTGAACGCCATGAAGACAAGTCGGCATCTGCTGAGCAGAGGACACTGTGTCTCCATCAACTCGGTGTGGGAGGAGGGCAGAGCGGGCTTCTGCGGGCATCCTAACCCTGAAGAGCCCTGGACACAGTCAGAGGACTCTGAGATGGGCTTAGCAGCCCTCCGAGCTGGAGAAGCACACCGCACACTGAAACCCAGGCGAGAGGCCTGCGTGGAGGGTTTGCTCGAAATCCTCCCGCAAACACACACACACACTTCATACCCCACACACACTCACACACAGAGCAGAGCAGGGAAGGTAGGAGTTCACTAACAGGCAGAGGAAAGCTACTAGTCGTTAAGTCCTGCCAATGGCCATAAGAAAAATGTAAACATTTAAATGTAGTCATTGGAAACGTTTACTTTGAAAAAGAAAGAAAAGGAGGGAGGGAAGCAGGCAGGCCAGGAAGAAGGACAGAAAAGGATCTGGGGACAGGAGTGCTCAAAGCTGGCTCCTGCAGGTCCCAGGAAGGACGGCGTGGGGCGCCAGGGACCTCAGGTGGGACTGGTGGTGTGGGATGGGAGCAAATGCCTCATGTGGCCCCACGGGGCAAAGCAGGCGGTGGGGGGAGTGCAGCCCTTCTGAGGTTGCCGAAGGAGCTGTGAAGCGTCCAGCAGTTGCTCATGGTCGGCCCTCCACAGCCCAGGACCAGCGCTGGCCGTCGGAGCCCTGAGTGACAGCGGCCCAATCCTGCCCTTCACCCGTGCTCCCTGCTCCCTTCCTGCTGCCCAGCGTGCTCATTCTCCCCACCTGCCCCCGGGGAGCCGAAAGCCCAGAGCTCGGACCTGATAGACGGGGACCACGGAGCAGCTGCACATCACCTTCCACGGTTCCCTCCCCTTTGTGCCCATCCACTGTACTCCATCGGGATGGTAGTGGCAGAGGTGCTGAGGTCCTGCCCCTGACACCATCCTGTGATGTGGGCATCAGAAGCAGAGGGGGCGGGAGGGACCTTGCCTGACGTCACATAGAAGACATCTGACGCAAATCGAGGTTTGCCTGATGCTGAATCCCACTACATGGGATTGAACCCAGGGCTTCATACCGAGCTACAGCTGCAGTCCATTTGTTGATTTCTTATTCTGAGGCAGTGTCTCACCAACCTGCTAAGCTGCCCTGGTTGGGCTCTAACCTGCAATTCTCCTGCCTCAGCCTCCCAGGGTGCTGGGGTCACCTTCATGCACCACTGTGCTGCTATATAATTAAGCTATCTACGTAAACTGTATGCATAATTTATGACGCATAATGCTGCGTGGCGCATCTGTGTGTGCAGTGTGCATGTAGCCTCCCATCCTTCCCCGTGTCCGTTCTTTGTAGCACCGCATCTGGCCTGCAGTAAACACTCAACAAACACCAGCTGAGTGACTCAGTCCTGCACTGGGACGAGTCTCCAGTCTGCCTGTCCCCACGATGCCCCACGACTGTCAGCGTCAGCACAGCTGGTAAGCCCACAGGACTGGGCTGTGGAATCCTGGAAGGGACAGGGGAACATCCTCGCAGAGAGCCCAGAGTGGCAGGGGCTGCCCAGGCCGAGGTCGCCAGGAATTCCCTGGGTGGCGGAGAGGCCGGAGAGGCCGGACCGGACCGGTCTGGTCTGGGGGAAGAGGCATCCCCTCCTGGCTCCCTCGCAGTGCTCCAGGGCCCTGACCTCTGAGTGACCCTGGGCGAGACCTGCGCTGGGAGGAAACTTACAGCCCTGCTATCTCCTGGAGGTAATAAAGGCGGTCATTTGGTGGCAATTAGAACCCTAACCAATTGAAGTCATTTACAGCTCCCAACAATTCCCCTGGCTGTTATCGCCAGAACGCTGAGATGTTATTTGAGGGGGTCATAAAGGCATGGGGTGGGGTGGCAGGAAGAGAGATGGCTGTGAGCCACCAGAGCCCACAGGTCCCGGCCCTCGCGCTGGCCTGGAGCTGGGACCCACAGCAGCAAGAGGAGCCTGCCAGGGCCCGGGCTCTGACGCAGAGACGACTCGGCCCAAGTGAGGAGGGGCCAGTGGCTCCAGCTCCGGAGCGGATGCGATCCCAGGGTCCTTCTCCCCCTTTTCCTGATTTGCCAGTCCCTCTTCTCAGCACACAGTGATGGCATCTGTCGTGGGGAGTCGGCACCTGCGCACAACTCACCTAATTCCCACACCCCCTGCTCCTTCCAACTCTCGGTCCCCTTCCCTCCGAGAAAGCTCTATTTTCTTTATGATTTCCCCCTTCAGTTCTGGTTTTTTCCATCCCTTTTCCCTCCCCTCATTCTCCCTCCCTCTGTCTCTTGTTCACGCATCCATCTGAAAAGATCTCCCAGCTTCCTGTTCATCTCTGTCAGAGAGTTTCTCGTACAGGAGAAACCATGTGATGTTGAAGCTTCGGTGTCTGATTTATTTCACTTAACATTATTCTTTCAAATTACATCCATTTGCCTATGAATGCCTCAAGTTTATCTCACTTTATGGCAGACTGGAACTCCATTGTGTGTAAATCCATTCATCTGCTGATGAACATATATGCCGTTCCCAAGACTGAGCTATTGTGAGCTGTGCTGCTGTAAACATGGGTGTTCATGTGCCCTGTAATAGGATGACTTCAATTCTTTTGGGAAGATATCTAGAAGGGGAATAGCTGGGTCAAATGGAATCTCTAGTTTTAGTTCTTTGAGGAATCTTCATACTAATTTCCATAGTGGTTGTACTAGTCTACACGCCCACCAACAATGGAGAAGCATTCCTTTTCCCTACAGCCTCACCAGAATCTGTTATTATTTGATTTCTTGATGATGGCCATTTTTTTGAGATAACATAGTGCCTCTGTATAGTTTCAATTTGCATGTCTCTGGTGACCAGCAATGTTGAGCATTTTTCCATGTATTTACTGGCCACCTGTGCTTATTCTCTGGAAAAGTGTCTATTCCATTCACTTGCTCATTTTTCTTGGTTATTTTATTTCAAAGGTCTAATTTTTTGAGTTCTCTATCTATTCTACATGTTAGTCCTCTATCCGAGGAAATGCTGGCAACATTTCTTCCCATTCTGTAGGTTGTCTCTTCACTCTGCTGGTTGTTTCCTTTCCTGTGCAGAAGCTTTTTAATCTGATAGGATCCCATTTACCGATTCTCGTTATTACTTCTTGTGCCATTGAGGTTCTGTTCAGAAAGTCCTTGCTTACGCAAGAGTTGTACTCACTTTATCTTCCAGCGGACTGTTTGCGTTTTCACGTTTAGATCTTTGATCCATTTTGATTTTAGTTCAGTACATGGTGAGAGATATGGGTCTAATCTCAATCTCCTACTTATGGAAATCCAGTTTTCCCAGCACCATTTATTATTGTCTTTTCTCCAGTCTGTGTCTTCTGCACCTTGGCCAAAGATCAAATAGTTGAGTGTGCCTGGGGGTGTTTCTGCACCCTCTGGTCAGCTCTGCTGATCCTCATAGCTATTCTTGTGCAAGTACTGTGCTGTTTTTATCACTGAAGATTTGTAACATAACTTGAAATCCAGGATTGTGATGCCTCCTGCTTTGCTCTTGTTCCCCAGGATTACTTTTGCTATTCTGGTTCTCTTCTGATTCCATGTGAATTTGAGGATTATTTTCTCTCAATCTGTGAGACTTGCTGTTGGTATTTTGATTGGGATTGTGTTAAATGTGTGTTTCAGTTTTGGAAGTAAGGCCATGCTGACTATATTGGTTCTGTGTATCCAATAACAGGAAATGTCTTTCCACTTTCTGGGGTCCTCCTCCATATCCTCTTTCAGAGTACTGCCGTTTTCATTATAAAGGTCTTTCACTTCCTTGGTTAGGTTCATTTCTAAGTATTTATCTTTTCTTGATGCTATTGTTAATGGCATTGTTTTCTTTATTTCTTTCTCAATGAGTTCTTTAGAGTTCTTCTCCCTTGACAGACAACTTGCTGCTTCCTGGATGAGCATGCACGTAGCACCATGGGCCACTCTAACACCTCAGAACAGTCCCCACTGGGTCCTCCTGAGGGCCTAGGAGGTCGCTGTGAGTGTACCCAGGGTGTCAATGGGAAACTGAGGGACAGTTACAGATACTGCTAACGCTCAGCAGATGCCAACTGCATGGTGGCCACTATGCTGGGATGGACATTGCCAGGAGATGTGGGTAAAGTGTTCCCAGTATCCTGTGTCCCAACTCCACTGCCCAGAGCATCTGTCTGTCCCTGTGAGTTTTCAGCAGGGAGCCATCCAGTGTCTGATGGCTTGGCCTCCAAGGCAGGAGGCCATGGAGAGCCCCATCGTAGAGGAGAAGAGCACACTGATATGGCTTACATCTGGATGTCCTCCAAAGCCTCATGAGCTCATAGATGGACCTTTTGGGAGTGACTGGATCACGAGTGTGTGGGGCTGGATCACGAGTGTGTGGGGCTGGATCACAGGTGTGTGGGGCTGGATCACTGGTGTGTAGGGCTGGATCACAGGTGTGTGGAGCTGGATCATGGGTGTGTGGGGCTGGATCACAGGTGGTTGGAGCTGGATCACGGGTGTGTGGGGCTGGATCACGTGTGTGTGGAGCTGGATCACATGTGTGTGGAGCTGGATCACGAGTGTGTGGGGCTGGATTAGTCCACTGATGGGCTTAGCATAGTTCTTGGTATGGGTGATAGATTTAATGAAGATGAAAACCCCACTCTGGTTGTTAGTGACACTCACCAATAGTCTCTTGGACTGGATGGAATATAATGGAAAGGCTGCAGCTTCCTGCCTCCCCTGCCATGGGCTGTTTCTTCTCTGCCACGTCACCCTGCCTTAGAGCCAGTCAGCAATGGACTAAAACTGCTACCAACTGTAAGCTAAAGTAAATCTGTCCTTCTTTACCTTGTAGATGTCAGATATTTTGTCCCAGAAATGAGAGAGTAACTTAAGATGCACTCGAAACACAGTGTAGTTAGCCGGGTTATGCAGAGCCCCAAAGACTGGTATCTGCTCAGGATCTAACCCTTCCATCTGCATCACAGCATGGCACAGTTGGATTTTAATGCCCAGTGTACAGATTGTGAAAATGAGCTCAAGGAAAAGTCTTTGACTGTCCACAGCAGCATTTCATCCACCGTGACCCACACACTGGCTCTGGGGGCCACAGCCAGGGCTTCTAACCTTCAAGACCTCATCTCCTTATGGGCTATTTACTGGGCCTTGGATTTAATGTGCCAGCATTGAATAGCCCTTGGCCTGATCATGAGAACCAGGCAGTGTGCATACACCTTCACGGTGCCATAATAGAGGGAAACAAGCAAAGGTTCCCCCTACTCTGAAAGGAAGTTGTCAGTATTGCAGACATGCATTTAACACATTTCCCCCTGCACTGAACATGGGAGGAATTTGAGGGGAGGTTGTGGGGCAAACAAGGGCTTCCCTTAGTCTCCTCTCGCCTTGTACTGCAACCCTGTAGGGAGCTCACCTTTCTCGGCCTTGGTGTCCCCTGGTTATGCCGCCTGTCGGCCTGGGGTATGGACTCCTGTGTCTCCACGACCTTCTCTCTGTGGTGTGGCGTGCACCCCATCATGGATGCAGACGGCAATCACATGGGCGCATGAAGGCACCTATGGTCATGCCCGGCATGTGCTCTGCTCTGTAGCAGCAGCTCAGGGTAAGCTGAGGGTGCACATAGATGCACACAACTGCAGCATCACTAATGCTGGACAGTTTGACCTCACTGGTCTCCTCTACAACCGCCAGTGTCGATTTCATTGTTTGGAGAAAGCATCATTTGAACCAAGGGCTCAGGGTTTCCCAAAACTGCCAGAGATCCCATGGCTCAGAAACTTGAGCCCTCCCCGCTATCACAAGTCCCTAGGATCCCAAAGCCCTTCCGCCTCCAGGCTGCTGTGGGGCCTGAGCCCCACTCCCCCATCCCGCACCCCACATGTCCAACATAGAGAGAAAGCTCCCACATTACAGCACCATGGTCCTCAAGAGAGACGCAGCCCCACTAGAGGGCTTGGCCACTTGCCTTTCAGAGCCAGGACAGCACCTGCTCTGCAGTCATCTAGGGGCCTCCCAGGCCCAGACCTGAAACCCCAAGGCCGGGAGTGCCGCTCAGAAAAGCCCGAAACACTCTGCTGTCCATGGACCGGACTGTGTCACCCCCAGGCTGCCTTCTATGGACAAGACTGTGTCCCCCACCCACGCTGCCCTCTGTGGATGGGACCGTGTCCTTTTCACAGCATGGAACTTATGGCTCAGCCTCAGGCTGGAAATAAACAAAGGCCATCCCTCCACATGCAGGGGCTGAGGCTACATTGCCTGGTCGGATCCTCCCCAAGAGCTGTAGGTCACATGCTCCGGGTCTCATGTGGGGACAACCTCAAAGCAAGTCCACTCTTGTCGCCATCCCCAGCCTGTCCTCCATCTGGGACTGCAGCCCTAAGAAGCGGCATCTTCCTCAAGGGGAGGGAAAGTCTGGATTCTGGTCCAGCTTTCTTCACCTGCTGCCTGCAACCCGGACAGGGGTCCCCAGGTGCAGAATGGGAAGGAAAGAGTGAATGTCCCTCTCTTGAGGGCTTGGATACCACAGGAAACCCCAGTAAAAGACTTTAGGGAGGGACCACCAATAAGTCTCACTTCCAGCAGTAGTGGGCCTCATAGATAGCCCAGCGGTCTTCTCTGAAAAGGAGACCTTCCTGAGGGGCCGGGGGCTGGGCCTTCCTGAGCATCAGGGCCATGTCCAGCCTCAGCCCACTGGGCAGACCCTGCCCCTCCTGCATCCCGCTGGCCCAAAGCCGTGCAAACCCCAAAGGGGACAGTAACATGCTGGCCCTGCCTCTCCCAAGAGGCTCTGGGGGCCAAGCCAGCTCCAGTCCCCTTGGAAGAATCCACTGTGCAAATGGTTCCCTTACACAGCACTCGTGCAAGGCCTTGGTTCCCCGAGCAGGAGGAGACAGAGGCCAAGCCCCTCACCCCAGGGTCCAGGGCGGGGTTGGAAGGACTTTGACCCTCAGCTGCAGGACATCCAGGTAGAAGGTCTGGAGCCCCCCAAGACCTCTCCAGCTCAGCCCCCATAAGCTCCCCAAAACACTCACTCTAATTCCAGCCACAGAAAATGACAATCCTGGAATACATGACCCTTTTTATCATAAATTTGCCTTTAAATAATTGTATATTCTATGTAATTGTAAGAAACACACAAAGACCCGCTGCGCCCTTAGCCTGTCCTCACTTCGACACTCACAGCCAAGGCTGCAGGGGCGAGGGTGGGGTTAAACATGCCCAGGCCAAGACCCCAGGGTGGCAAAGCTGGTGGGGGAGCTCAGAAAGGGGGTGAGGCCAGCTCCTGCTTGGGGGTTCCCAGAGGGCTCCTGAGGGTCAAGCTCAGCAGACAGAGACATTCACGGGGCTGGCTGCCTGGGACGATTCAGAGGGAAGGCAGGCAGGGCCCTGGGATCCAGATTCAGCTCCCGTCCTCGGTCCCTCCTTGAATTTGTCCCATGATGCAATCAAGCCCAGGACAAAGTTGTTTCTTTATCCAGCCTGTGATCGCGGAATCTGCGTGTACAGCCCTAAAGCAAAGTCCAGTTTCGTCTTCCAGGTGACCCTGGGGATGAGCTAACCCTCATCGTCCCTTCAGCCGCCCCAGGTGAGCACCTACTATGGGATGCCTCCGCCTGGCACTGGGGACTCAGCACCCAGGAGAGGAAGGCTGCTCGCGCCACACATGCCTCTGAGCTCGCAGGCCCTGCTGGCTCCAGAAGCACCCTGGCTAAGCTCGTGAGGTGGGCCTAGGGTTCTGGGTGCTGGGGTAGAAGCCCTGCAGGACCAGGGCTGAGATCACAGCAGGCCCCTATCTGGCTCTGAATGCGGCACCTCCCTCTGCAGCCCAAGAGCCACCCCTGCATGGAGGCCAGTAGAGCTTGTGTTCGGGCTCTCGGGCAGCGGTGCTGGAGAGGCACTCACAGCTCCTGCTCTGCTGCATGGACCTGCGTGCGCAGGCCCGGCCAGCAGCACAAGTTCCCGGGCAGATGTTTACGACTGCCCTCATGACACAGCCGTGCCTCCACATCTGGGTAGATCTCTGCTGAAGGACGAAGCCAGCTCTTCAGGTTGTTTCCTTTGCAGGACTTCTCAGAGCCTTGGGCTGGCTGGGTCCATGGTGAATCCCCGGGTGGTGGACACGGCATCTGGGGCTTCCTGATCACTGTTCATGTTCCTGATCATGTTCAGTTGCCCCAGTCAGGAACAGCCTCAGGTTGACCCCTCCTACTGGACAAGCCTTAGAGTCTCAGTGAAGATTTGTCCTCAAGCCAGGAGCCCCACCTAGTGTGAGTCAGTGCCGCCTCCATTGGCAACCCTCAGCCCTGCTTGACTGCCTCCCACCCCAAGACACTCACTACCTGACTGGACAAGGGGGATCTACCCCAGGCCTTCCTCACTGTTCACCACTGGTCAGGGTAACAACGGCCACCACTGACTGAGCACCCCTAGGGACTAGGCTGTGCTAAGGATCTTCCGTGCATGATCTCAGCCTCTCGAGCCTCTAGCAGGAAGAGCCGAGACTGGAAGAAGGCGATGAGGGGATCCGGGGCTCCCCCACCCTCTGCCCAGAGACCTGGGGCTTGGTGAGACCACCTCGCTGTTCTGCCCCCTCGCCAGGCTCTGCCTTCCGGGCCCCGGAATGAGGATGCTCACCTCCACCCTTCCACAGCCAGGCTGCCGGCTAAGGGACAGTAGAGTCTCTGAGGACAAGGGGGCCCCTGACGCTTGCCTACTGAATCGCACATTTCCAGGTGGCACAGGGTACAGAACACCCAGGCCAGCTGCTCCAGCCTACCTTGCTTGGGGCCACCAGCTGCTTCTCCACCCCGCCAACCCCTGTCCCAGGGAGCCCGTCTGCCCCAGCTTCCAGCCTGCTCTTGGGTCCAGAGATGCCTCCTCGGCCCTAGGCTCCATCCGGGACCCTGTGCCAACAGCAGGCCTTTTCTGTGGCTGGGACTGGAGACACCATCCCTGCCGCTCTGGGCTCCGCATGCACTGGACCCACGCACAGCTGCACCGCTCTGGACACATCGTGGGGCTCGTGGTGCATTCTTCTTCCCTCAGCCTGAGCTTGGCTTGCAGAAGAGGGAGACGCCAGAGCTCTGACAGCCAGCACCGCAGCTCCGCATGGCACGGCCCTACACAGCGCCCCTTGCTGACCCCACCCAGCACCCTCTCGCCAGTGGTTTCCCCAGCTGGCCAGGACCACAGGGCTGACCCAGCTTTCAGCGTGGCGGGAGGGTGCTGCCACTAGGTCACAGGACCGGCAGTGCGCTCTGACGCCACCAAACTCAGTTCTGTCCTGCAAGACTGGGCTGGCCGCAGCACCCAAAGGCCATCCTGCCCAGGAGGGGCTGCAGGCCTGAACTTTTGAACCCAGGCTCACCTCCGGCTGAACCCACGAAATGGCCTCTCCGTGTTATTACTTTACAGCCTGGCTGTAAATTCTTTCCTGCTCCCACTTTATGGCTGCAAGATCAAAACATCTGCCTGGGCACAGCTCTGGTAGAAAGTGCCCCTTCATGACGTGGCACCGCCACCCCCAAGGGGACCTGCCACGGAGTTCCAGGAAGGCCTCGCGGACCCAAGCAAGGCCCAGCAGGCCCTTTGTCCTCCGAGTCCTCAACTTGGGGCTGCAGAGATGATCTGTCCTGCAATGACCGGCAGGCGCTGTGGATGCAGGGGACCCACAGGGTGGATGTCTGCAGCCGCACACACAAGGCCCAGCAGGACCGGAACTAGGTGCAGAGTGCCCTCACCAACACTTTCCCTCCTGTGGCCCCACCACAGCTGAGGCAAACACACAAGGCCTGGCATCCTGGAGAGCAAGCTTCCCCACAGGGAACCCTGCTCAGGGGCAGACCCCTGTGCCGGCCCTCAGCCCCCGGCCTGCAGCCTGCACCCTCACAGGAGCCCTGTGCAGGGAGGACATGGCACAGGCCAAGGCCACGGGCTCTGACGCCAGCAGTGCCGTCCTCCCTGGCCAACTCCACCACCTCTGCCTCAGTCCTGGTCCTCCGTGGGGTGCAGCAGATGCTGCTGAGTCTGGGGACATCGGGATCGGCACGGGAGGAGACCTGCACCATGCTGACCGTCCTCACTGTCCTCCTCCACCATTGCCCTGCAAGGCCATGGCCACAGCTTCTGGGAGGCTCTGTGACTAGGCAAGGCCTGAAGGGCAGGAAGTGCCCTGGGAGGAAAGGCCACCGGGTAGGACAGAGGACCTGAGGTCAGCAGAGCTCGGGCCGCCTTGGGAAGGAGGCTTCCAGCCCCAACCTGACACACTGGGCCTGCCCTCGCATGGCAGCCTCCTGGGCCTCAGTTTCCCTGCCTGCCTGTGAAAGGGGTGGCACCCCCCAAGGATGGCCCTGTGTGGGGATGGCTCGCTCCAGCACCCAGTCCTCGTCTGCGGTTCAGTCAGTGCTGGAGTCTCACGGCGGAAACTAACAGGCGGACGCTTATGCCGCATCTGGAGGGCTGGAGCGGCAGCCAGCCAGTGCGAGGGTCAGCAGCCGTTGGGGGTCGCACAGGAGGGAGGGCCCCAGACCCACTTCCTGTCGCCACAGGCATCACCAGGAAAGCGCTTCCTCCTGAACTGGGCTCCTGGACGCGTTCTGAGAGGGGCCGTGGGGGTCTCACCAGGGCCACCGCACCCCTCCCCGTGCAGAGCTGTTCTCTCATCATCAGTGACAAAGCCGTCCCGGTCTCCAGGGCAGAGACAGGAGAGCCACGGCTGGACACAGACCCCGAGCGAGCCCGAGCCAGCCTGCAGCATCACCATGGCATCGGCTTCCCTCGAGGGGCTCGAACTCCTGAGATGGCCCAGCCCTGGGAGCCAGAGGAGCAAGGCTCCTCCCTCTGCATGGTCCTGGGCTGCTGCTGGTAATGAGGAGCTGAGGCCCAGGAGGCGTCTGGGTCCCCACCCGGCCTGTGGCTAAGCCATGCCCAACCATGGCTGATCTGCCCTGTGGCAGGCAGCATCGTGGACTCATCTCCCTGCCTGCCTGCTGCCTGCGCTGAGAGGACCAAGGGAGCCCTTGGACAACTGGAGCCACGGCCAAGGGTGAGACCAGAGTCCCAGGGGAGCAAGAGAACCTGTGGCTTGGTCCCTACCAGAATGGATAAGGACAATGTGGTATTTACACACAGTGGAGTACTACTCTGCCATAAAGAAGGATAAACTTGAGTCATTTGGAGGAAAATGAAGGGACTTCGAGGCTACACTGTTCAGTGAAGTAAATCAGGCACACAAGCTTAAACAGCACATGGTTTCTTATGCTGGAGAGCAAAGGGGGCGGCCAGAAACAGAGGAAGCTGCACCCACCACACCCATCTCCTGCCCTGCGGCCCAGTTCCAACAGGACACGGAGGGCACGGCCCAGAGGGGCCCCGGCTTGGAGAGAGGCCCGGTCCTTCAGGGTGGGCCTGAGAGGGCATGCTCCGAATCCTTCTGGTGCACGGTCCCGGCGTGAGGGCGCCAGGCTGCAATTTCCCAGGGAACCCGAACAGGCTGGTCCTGGACAGAGCCTTGCTGTCCTTACCTTCAGAGTCTGCGTCCATCTTGTAGCTAATGTCCAGGCTTTCTTTAGTCCTCAGCGGGGAACCCATGTTCATTCCATCTTCCTGGAAGCTGATGTCCTACGCACATTTCAGATGGGTCAGGACTGGACCCTGGGCAGCAGAGGCCATAACCAGTGGGCCGCACTGCCCCTGCCTCCTGAGTTTATCCCAGGGCACCCAGGTCTGTCCTCCCACTCCGTGACTCCGGGGCTGGAAGGCCAAAGTCAGAATCTCTTCTGCAGAGCACAGCACCAGTCCATGGGCAGGCGCAGAGTGTGTTCAGGGCCCGGGGCCTGCAGACCTGTGTCCTTCCCTCGCACACCACGGTTCCTGATGCAGTGACTCCGTGCCCTCTACGCCCTGCTCTGCTCCTCCAGTCCCTTCACAGCTCGGTGCCTGCTGGGGGCGTCACATCTGCTGCTGCAGTCCTACCGGGAGGGTGGCTTCCCCACACACGACTGTTGTTTCCTGTCCCAGCCTGGGGTCCTGCCCCGCTCTCACTGACCTCCCGACGGCCAGTGGCCCCGGGGACAGTTCCTGACAGGCCATGAACCATGAGCAGCTGCTCCCTTCCTGCCCTTGGAAGGCGCTCTGAGCCTGGTGCAGGGTCCTGGGGTCCTATCCTCCCAGAGGAGGGAACAGATCTTTGTCCTGGCTGCTCCTCTCTGTGTCTGTCTGCCCTGGGCCAAATGAAGTGTCTACACAGTGCCCTTCGGGCTCAGGCACACACGCCGGGTCCATGTAGCAACCCTGGCAGCTCACACTACAGCACTGCAGGCACCCACGCCGTGGCTCAGCCTCCTGCAGGTGCCCAGGACTAAGCACCAAGGCCGAGCTGTGGGCGAAGGCCCCATCAGACCGGCCCAGAGGACAGCAGTGACAGAGACTGCAGCTCCCCTAGGCCTGAAACCCAGAAAACAGCAAGCGCCGAGCCCAGACCAGCCACCTCCAAACCTAGGGCTGAGGGCACCACGTCTGGAGGGCTGAGACTGCTGCGGCCTGCCTGGCGGGAGGCGCCGGGAAGCAGGCCTAGGGCCTCCTGTGAGCGTGGAGAGCCTCAGAGGACAGCACAGGGCCACACGCTGCCCGGGGCACCCAGAGGAGGGGCAGCAGGGACAGCAGGTGACACAGGCCTGGCCCTCCAAGAAGAGCTCAGTGTCCCACCTGAACATGTGGACAGAGCTGCCAGAGCCTCTTGTGACGACCTGGGTCCCCCAGGGTCTGGCCCACAGCCCCTCGTGGCCTTCAGGTGACACAGCTGGCGGTGACAGGGCCACCACCCTGGGAGGAGGTGGGCTGTGCCCTGAAGCAGCCATGAGAACCAGCGACAGTGGACCCTCAGGGTCGTGTGAGATGTGAGGCGGAGCCAGGGACGCCTGACCCCGGGCCTCCCCGGGCCTGTCCTATAGGACACAGGAGCCTCCCTGCCCTGCCGGCGCCACCCCCAGCGTGCACAGGGTGCTGTCGGTGGAGATGAGACAGACAGGCCTGCTGGCACAGCGCGGGGAAGGCCAGGGCACAGGGCCGGGCTTTTCACAGGAATGGGCACTGGCCCTTCCCTAGGCAATGGCAGGGCATGGGACATGGAGCAGGAGAGGAGCCTTCGGGCGGGAGAGGGCGGGGCACAGGCTGCGGCGGGCCTGAGGGCAGCTTCAGGGCCACGACCCGTCCAGAGTCACTCGGGGATGGTGGAGGGCACAGGCCGAGCAGTAACCAGGGACCCACTTTCTACCCTGCAACCCGGCCTCTGCTCTGGGCACCCAGACTCCCGAGCCAGCTCTGCCCCATCTCAGGCCACTGAGCCCTCCGAGCTCAGTCCGCACCCCCGTCCCTCCCTGGAGCAGCAGAGAGGTCACTCAGGGAGACGGCAGCCCTTGGCCACCTTCAGCCTTGACCCCAGCAGCCCCGGGCAGGCCTGCAGGAGCCATGGCCGCTGTCCCGCACGACGCTGTCACCGTGGCCGCCCCTCTGCTGCTCCTCTGCCGACAGCACTGCCACCTGTCAGGCAGCAGAGCCGTTATTAGTACCAGCAGCGGTCATGGGTAATTAGACAACAACGCACTGATCTCATGACGCCTTTTAACTAATTTATTTTAATTCATATAATTAGTTCATATGCTGATGATTTCTTCCCTCCGAAGACAGCCCGCAGGCTCTCAGGCCCCGGTGTGGTTATTCGTGGGCTCCTCACACGGAGATGGAAGGCACTGAGCTGGCTCAGCCCGGAGTCGCCTGGTCTCGCGGGCCAGGGACCCTGCTGCTGCTCTCCACGGAGTCTGTCCCACCTGCGCCTGCCGCCCCCTCCCCAGAGCCCCACCTCCCCGCAGTCACCTTGCCAGCGTGGGGTCCTCTCCAGCCTGGAACCCACGCAGCTCCTCGCAGGCGAACCCTCTGACAGCCCCAGCCATGGCTCCCTGCACTCAGACCGCCAAGACGGGGCTTCCCACCTCACCCCAGACAGCCAGGGGCTCCCACCACTGTGCGTGGAGGACACAGGAACTTCACGAAGCCAGGCAGCTGGCTGAGGCCACCGACCCAGACCCACGAACGGGAACGAATGCCCCGGGGCTCAGGGCCACACCCTCGGACAGCACAGGCGTCCTGAACGCTGCCCTGCAGTGACTGCCACCGGGTCTCAGGGTGACAGGAACAAAGCACCCCGCAGCCAGGAGAGGAGCCGCCCACCAGGTTCAGAGGAACACACTGGTTACGTCTTTGACGGGAATGTTTAAGGACATTAAAACTTTGAGTATGTTGGATGGGATTACATTTTATTCTAAGGCTTGAAACCACAAACACAAATAATCATTCCATTAGTTGTTGAAAATGGTAATCATCCTGTTAAGCATGGATTTTATTGCTATGGTAACTGCAAAGCCCGGAGATGATAAATAAAAAGTGGCTGCCTGTTGTGTATGTCTGGTTGCCAATGCGCCACCAAATGTCATAACTCTATCAGTAGTTAGAAAGTGTAATAATACCCTAGACAATAGTTTTGTCTCCATACTTGTAAAACACAAGGGTGAGAAATAACTCGTCAGCTGGGAAGTGGTGGTGATGGCTTGGCGGTGTCAGCGAGACCCAAGATGGAGGCGAGTGGCTGGCGTCTCCACATAGGGCAGCAGGAGACGTGGAAACAGCACCCACAAAGCTTGTGCCTTCAGGTTGCTCCCTCTTCTGTTTCCAGTTCCTGAGGCAGAGGAACGCCCTCAGAAATGAGGGGCCTCTGCCCTTCTCACGACCAGCGTGCAGTTCCGTCCTCCCCTCTCCGAAATGGGGCCACACGGTCATCCCATGGCCACGTGGCACTCACAGGCTGAGGGAGATGCATGTCCGCACTGCTGACACAGATGTGTGCAGCCCTTGCACACAGTTTGGGTCTGGACCGTGCTCCCAGGCCCGACCCCTTAAAGGGCACCTGCACCCCAACTTTCATCCCTGAGTTCTCAGACGTGAGGTTGCCATGTACTTCAGCGGTGATGTGATTTCCCACCATGCGCCTAAAGCCAACAGGGCCAGGAACTTCTGAACCTTGAGGCAAAACCAAGCTCTTTTTCATAGTTGCATCTCCCAGGCATTTGTCACAATTGCACGGGGCTCACCTGCGTGTCACAGTCACGGAGCTGACCTGCGAGTCATAGACACAGAGCTGACCTGCGAATCACAGACACGGAGCTGACCTGGGTGTCACAGACACAGAGCTGACCTGGGTGTCACATTCACGGAGCTGACCTGCAAGTCACAGACACAAAGTTGACCTGCGAGTCACAGACATGTAGCTGACTTCTGTGTCACAGTCACACAGAGCTGACCTGTGAGTCACAGACACAGAGCTGACCTGCACGTCACAGACACAGAGCTGACCTGCGTGTCACAGACACAGAGCTGACCTGGGTGTCACATTCACGGAGCTGACCTGCAAGTCACAGACACAGAGCTGACCTGCGAGTCACAGTCACGGAG
>NW_004624750.1:393865-446644 GCF_000247695.1 Heterocephalus glaber | reverse complement strand
GTGTCACAGACACAGAGCTGACCTGGGTGTCACATTCACGGAGCTGACCTGCAAGTCACAGACACAGAGCTGACCTGCGAGTCACAGTCACGGAGCTGACCTGGGTGTCACAGTCACACGGAGCTGACCGGCACAGCACTCTGTGATTCCACCATGGGGGATCCAATGTGGGAACCAGAGGCCCAGGTCCCGTGGGCCCCCTGAGGAGGTGAGACCATGGTGGCCCCCATGAGCTCACCAGAGGCTACCAAGAAGCTCCAGGAGCCAGCCTGCTGGGGCCCTCAGAGGTGGCTCTGTCCACATCTGCGCCCTCCAGTGAAGCCTCATGGAGCAGTGGCCCCTTCTCCCTCCGTGGCTCAGAGCTCTGTGATCAGTCTCACTGGTCAGCTCCAGCCCAGACCAGCCCTGCTAAGGGCTTCTAGGGGGACTTCCCAGGGGAGGGCCATTGACTCTGGGAACGGAAGGCTTCTGAGGCTTGGTGAGGGGAGAGTGTGGCGAGAGAAGCGGGCTGCGCTGGAGGAGGTGGCCCGGGTTTCCTGGTGCACCTTGGGGGCTCCAGCCAGAGTGGCCAGCGTCCCCGGAGACTCCCCAGGGTGCTGCGGGTCCAGCAGAGGTTGGCGGTGAACACAGTGCTCAGAGTGAGCAGAGCAGACTCGGGTGGCCCAGCGTCGGTCCTGCTGTGTCTTCTGCCAATTACATCCCCTCCTGGGGATTTATGGGGCCCCTGCGGCCCCTCCCCCAAGTCGCACCCGCGTCCCTGTGTCCCCAAGAGCAGTGGTTAGGGCGCTCGGGCCGCTGATCTGCAGGACCGGGTCTGGGCAACTGGGAGGGGGCGCTGGGGGCCCAGCTGGGGACTCTGCACTGGAGACGCGGGACGGGGTGACAGGTGGCTGGGCCAGTGAGCTCACAGCCAGGAGAGGGACCTGGGGTGCAGGTAGCAGGGCAGTCGGGCAGCGGGTGCGGGCCTAGGGGCTCCGGGAGGGGCGGGGCACTGAAAACACAGGGCCAGTAAAGGAGGCAGGGACGAGGGTCCCAGAGCCAGGACAGAGGGACTCCGTGCAGAAGGAGCCAGGGCTCTGGGAGACGTGCGGCCTGGGCACCAGGGCGAATGCTGGCCACCTCCGAGGACGCCGCTGGCTGGGACAGCGACAGGAGGAGAGCGGCCGGCGCAGGGCAGCGGGGCCGGCGTGGACTGGGAGGCGCCGGGAAGGCGGCGCATGCGCGTGGTAGGGTTTCAACACAGATCCGAGAGAGCCAAGTGCAGGAGCGTCCTCTCCCCCCAAGGACCCTGCACCCTCAGACCCAGTGTGCACGGCAAGTGCAGCCACACAGCGCCTGGCCAGCCAGACACCAGAGCCAGTGTGGCTGCCCCGCCGGCTCTGACCCCCACACCTGTCCTCGCCCAGGGCTTCAGCGGCCCTGGACCTGCACAGACGCTGACCCGCTGTCTCCCAGACAAGGCACTGCCGCTCCAGGGAGCGTGCGCCACTGTACCACCCGCCGGCCCTCCTGGGGAAGGTGGGTCGGCCCCGCCCGGCAGAGGGACCTGTTGGGGCTCGCACAGCCACGAGTGGCAGAACTGACTTGTGCCAGGCCTTCTGCCCCCAACCTGGCACCCTTGGCTCTGGGCCAGGGATCGGCTGAGCGGAACACCAAGCCTGAGGGTCAGATTGCTAGGGGGCCCCACACCAGGCGACGTCCAAGAGCAAGAAGCCCAGGCCAGGGCACGGAGGGGCAGCCTGCTGTCTCAAGAGCGTGAATGTCCTCCTGTGCTGTGTTTGAGCAGTCGTGCCCTTTCAGGCTCGGGTTCAGAGCCACCACGTACACTGCTGCAGGCCTGCACTGCACAACCCCAGAGGGCACCATTCGCAGCAGCAACTTGGCTTTACCTTCTCCCAAGTCGCCCTCACTGCTGCAGGGTGCTGGCGAGTGTTCACTGACTGCCACAGAGGGCCTGTGATAGCTGCACATCTCTTCCTCCGGAATAAGAACTATCCAGCTCGCTCACAAAGCAGGCACTGCATGGTGCTTTCCAGACCACCATCTGCACAGGCTCAGGGCTGAATAAGGTGGACAATGGCACCGAAACCAGGCACCCATCGGGCAGGGACAGCCGGGCCATGGGCAGCAGGGACTGGGCCAAGCCTGGGGCTGATGCTCGGAGGCCCCTGGGGCCCCACACAAGAGCGGCATGAAGAGGGGACATGGGGTACGAGGACATGGGGGGAGCAGGGGCCAGGACAGGGCAGAGGACACAGGCGAGCCGCGCTGCCAGGGCGGTGAGTCAGAACCCAGTAGGGAGGCCGTTCTGGGGCGTTCCCAGTCCCTCTGCCCGGATCTGTGCCTCCTGGCACTCGGAGAGTGGACCAGCGGCCAGGGCGCCTTGTCTGTCCTCCTCCCGAGTGTGAAAAGACCATAAAACAATTAGAGCCTGGCACCCTCCTACAATGGCGATAACGGCCCGCAGCTGTGGGAGGAGATGGGCACCCATAAACCCGGGTCACTGAGCGGGCACGCGGTGAGGAGGTCAAGGAGGCGTGAACCCGGGCGGGCGGAGAACAGGCGGCCTAGGGCTCCCCACCCCGCCCCTGCCCCAGCCCTGTGCACCCCCCGGGACCCCACCCGGGACCTCAGACCACGACAGCTCTGGTCACCTGCACCGAGCCTCGGGGGAGACAGAGGAGGGCACTGTGCCTTCTTCCCTCCAGCCCTCGCCAGGGGCAGCTCTGCGCTCGGGAGAAAGCCTGTGCCCAGGGCAGACACCAGCAGCCAGGTGGGACGACACTGGCTCTGTGACCTGGGGCGGGGAGCCCCAACCGGGCCCAGCGCCTTCACCCTCAGGGGCCGCGTGGACAGGCAAGGCCGCCAGCTGCAGGCTTCTTTTCCCACCCGGACACGTTCCCAGCTGTCACTGCCACCTCCTGGCCACAAGTGTCCTTGCGGGCCCATGTGGCCACCCCGGTTCAGCTGCCCTGACTGCCCGCCGTCCCTCCCCTGCTGGACGGAAGGAAAGGAAGCGTGGGCTCCAGCACCTGATGCTGGACTCCAGGCAGCTCCCGCCCAGCAGCCGCCACCATGACAAGTGGCCCCGAGCTGTGGCCCACAGGGCTTCCCTCGTGGAGCCGCCCCATTCTGTGCCCCAAACCGAATTCCCAAGAGGGCACAGTGGACAGCAGCCAGCATGGCAGCAAGGGCGTGACCACAGGCCTGTACACCGCCTGCACAGCCTGGGGAAGTGTGTGGGAATCCTGGTTATTTCCCCAGCGTTTCTTCAAGGCCACGTGGCAGCTGCGCAGCATCCGAGGCAGAACGTCGACTTCCACCATGAGACCCGCTCTAGCCCTGTGCGTCCAGCACTGGGCTACCTGAGTGCTGCTCGTGTCCCGAAGACCATTTCCCTTCCCAACAGGGCGTCCACGGTCCCGCACACAAACATGCGCTTTTTACTCCAGTCTCGCACCACTGACGCCACCACACATTTGTGGGTCACTTCTACCCTGGAGGACTGTTCCCAGCAACACCCAGGCGGTGGACCCTGTGTGTGTGTGTGTGTGTGTGTGTGTGTGTGTAGCACACACAATGCCAGGCTCCACACCACACCTGGCTGTGCTCAGACCTGCAAGGGACCAGGGCAGAACCACTGTGCCCTGGGACAGCGCCCTGGTGGATGCCCACATTTCCAGGCTCCCCCTCATCGAGATAGGATACAAGAGGGGGGCAGAGCTCTCCCAAACACTCCCCGCTGCTCCTCGAAAAACCCCAAGGTCCTGCTGCTCTCCCCTCCCCTCCGCAGAGGAAGCAGCCAAAGCTCCAAGGGAGGAAGCAGCCGCCCGAGGCCAGGCAGCGTCAGTCCAGGCTGGGGTTCAAACTGGCAACTGGAATCCGGGTCCCACCCACAGGCTCCTGCTCTGAGGGTGACATAGGGGGAAGAGATGTAACTCCCAAAACCTGCTAGACATCTGAAAAGCGAGTTCCTGTTCTCTAAAATCAAAGACTAAATCTAGGAACAACAGAGGTTAAGAGTAGGAAGAATTTATTGAGAGAAAGAAAGCTCCTGTCTAAGAGAGGCAGAGGGGGATGGGAAAGTGGGCTGCCCGGGGACCCTGTTTCCCAGGGGGTTTTATGGAGCAAAGCCACAAAGTGATATGGGTTTAAGGTGGGACAAAACTATAGTCAACAAGTAAGATTACAAGTACAGTCGCTGGGGCCGGGGATTTAGCTCAGTGGTTCTGCCGCCTGCCTCACAAGCACAAGGTCCCGAGTTTGATCCCCGGTACCAAAAAAAAAAAAACCAAATACAGTCACTTAGGCAATATTGGTCCAGTGGGAAATCACAAGGTGGGACAAAACTATGATCAACCAATAAGATTACAAGTAGTCACTTAGGTAATATTGATTAAATAGGGATCAAATGGGGAAGCAGTCACGTAGCAAGCATGCAAGGAACAAGCAAGGATGTTTGATAAGGGATGGGTCAGGGACCTTTCCTGGAAGGGGCGGGTTGAGATCTTGGCTCCCACCCAGGTGACTGATTCCTGTTTAGAATATCATCCCTGCTACTCATCCCAAGGGAAGCATTGGATGTAGTAGTTTGTCTTCTTTCACAGTGCTGGCCTTCAGTGACTGGGTCTCCGTTGTCTTCCTTGCTGGCTCCCCGAGAGCCGGCCCTGTCTAACTGCCTACAAGATATCTACAGTAAGGGGATGAAAGGGATTGAGTTGATTGGTGCTACCATAAGACAGAAACAGAGTGGCTTTCAAACGTGAGGCAAGAGCTACAGGAAGTGACACTGAATTGGGGTCTGGGGAGGTCCCTAGAAAGGGAAGGGGAGCCCAGAGTTAGAGAGCACTGCAGGTGTCCTCGGTGCCGGCCCAGCCAGCTGTGTGTCCAGCACAGGTAACCTTCAGACCGCATGGCCAAGGCAGGAGGACGATCAGGAGGGTTGCAGTGCCCAGATGACAGCCAGCGCCACTCAGGGCGGCAGGGAGCTTGGAGACAGGAGAGGCTTCTGGGGAAGCCTGTGGAGAGGCAGCACCCTAGGGGGAGAGCCTGAGGCAGCAAGACAGGGGCTGTCAGCCCAGGCACTGGGGCAGCACCAGGCCTCACCTGACCCTCCGGCCAGGCCCCCTGTCCCACCCGGGATGGCCACACCTGGCAGTGATGCTCAAAGCCCTCCCCACGCACTCTGTTCCCTTCCGGGTCCCAGAAGGCTATCCTCTTCTCCACAGGTGCCGTGGGTTTGCCACCACTGACCTAGGGGAACACCGTGCACTCGCTCAGCTAATACCAATTCAACAGGGAAGCAAGGCCCACAGTGAGGCTACATGGGGAACATCGATCTTGGTTAACCTCATCTATAACCCCTCACCACAGAAAGAACAACGGCACTGCTGGGAAGGGACAGAAGGATGGGTCCGGATGCTCTGCTCGCCCATGTTGGTGCCCGATGCCCCTCTGGGCTCACTGCACCAGTGGTGCTAATTCAGGTATAGTCTGGAGCTGCTCTTCATCTCCGGGGAGCCCTGCAGGCCTGGCCACCAGACCTCCATCTTGAGGCCTGGCTCTCTTGAGCTGTGCCTGCAGCCAGTCTTGGTGTCTCGCCTTCTGCACTGACCTCCTCGAGCTCCCACCCCTTTCTGGCTGCCTATCAATTCCTGTCTTAGCTATCTGCAGCAAGAGCTCTGATTCAGGAGGCCTGGGTGGCCAGGCAGAGAGGCCTGATGGGGCTGCCAGCATCCACCCGACTGTAGGCTGCTGCTCCTCTGGCACCGTGATGGAGCCGGGCAGTGATGGGGCAGACAGTGGCCATCACTCACACGGGGGTGGAGTCAGGAGATTACAGCACAGTAAAGCAGCTGGGCGACTGGGCATGGCCTGTCAGTCACAGAGGCCGTCAGTCAGTCACGGACAGTGATGTTGGCAGGCCTGAGGCTGAGGGTGGAGTGCCCAGGAAGGTGACAGCATCTCTAACAAACATCCAGTGTCAGGGGCTGGAGGTGAGGGCCGGCACCACAGGCCGGGCCAGAACCGAGGCAGCCTGAGAAACCCAGTGCAGAGGCACCTGAATGCCTCTAACCGGTGGGGACCTGCTGGGGCCACAGCCCAGGCTGAGGGCGTGAGGGACAGCTGAGAGCACCTTCCCAGGCTGACAGCTAGAAGCCCCAGGCTTGGGACCCTTCTCCCAAGGCCACGGCCCTGCTAGGTGGCGGCCACTGGCCCTACCAATGTGCCCACAGGAAGAGACAGGCACGGCCCTCCTGGGCTGACCTGAGGGAGGAGCAGGTGTCCCTGGCTCCAGGGCACGGCTGTGTGTCCTGGCTGTGGAGCAGGGCAGGCGGGCCTCTCACTGGGCCTCTGTTTCCCTCTGTGAAATGATGATCCACATGGGCTGCATCCTAGGTATGGATGAGGATGTTCTGGTGTGGGTGGCAGAGAGCAAAGGGGACAGAGAGAGAGGGCTGCCAGCTGTCGGGGCGCTGCCTGGGGACAGCCCCATGCAGGGACAGCGCACACCAGCTCGAGCTCTGCCTGTCCTGCTCCCCGGCCGTGGTTTCCATCTTGTCCCTGCGGGGACTTGCTCCACAGGGCACCACAAGGCCCAGACGCTGGGCACGTGGCCCTGTGACACAGTTCCTCACCTTCTGAGGAAGAGGAGCACCCTTGGGTCCATCCCTACCCCAGGCCCAGCCTCAGGAGGGGCTGCGCCAGGGACCCAGAGCAGGAACCTCTGGTGACCCCAGATTTGCCTGTGCCCTCCCTGGCTTCCTGCCCAGGCGGTGCCTGCCAGCCCCGTGCCCCTCAGACCCCAACGGAGCCCAAGCCCCCTACAGGAACCAGGCAGGAACTGAGTCGTCCCCAGCTCAGATGGAGCCATCTGGCCTGAGGAGGCTCAGCAGCTCTGCTGCAGGAGAGCACAGTGGCAGTCAGAGGTGCCAGGGAGGAGCAGGCCAGCCCTGCCCAGGGCTCTGTCCAGCCTTCCCCAGCCACACCAGCTTTCTGAGCTGACATCCACGAGCTCAGTGCTCAAACAGGGATGATGAGGTCCACACAGACCCACACCTGCCCATCCAGGGCACCACAGCCCACCCACCTGAGACGCCCACTGTGTGTGCTGAGCTACCTTGGCTCACAGCACGCCCCGGGGCACTGCGAGCGGCTTTGAAAGCTGCGACTCCAGGAAGCAGGTTGCCACTTGGCCAGCACCTCCCCATCTTCTTTAACATGAGACTGTTAGCCGTCTGCACAAATGTTTCTGGCTTACACACAAACAGCAGTGCACTGCACTGATGTTCCTACAGACCACCGTGCCAACCCCACTGCACAAAACAGCTGCGTGGGCTCAGCAAGCTCCTGGGCCTCTGTGGGTCTCGAAGCCTCGTCTGTGGGGTGGGGACAACAGCAGCGCCTTCCCCAGGGTTGTAAGATGCAGATAACCAGGGGCACTGCCCGGTGCACATGCATGTGCACACACACAGTATGCACACACGAGGGCTGTGGCAATGCTCACCACTGAGGTGGCTTTGCTGTCCTGTGTCACACGCGTCTCCGAGCTCTTTCCGGGCAGCGCAGTCGGTCACTCCGCCATGTGCCTGCCGTGGCGAATCCTGGGACGGGGTTTCAATCCCTAATTCTGCCCCCCCTTCGGTGCAGGTGAAGTTATCTCCAACTTCCAGTTCACGTGAGGGCACTGCCGGGACCCTGACTGAGTTGGGCCAGCATCTTACGAAACACCCGCGGCTCCCGTGAGACAGACGATCACTTACTGGCTTTACAGTGGGGAAACAGCGTAGCACAGCCACAGGGCTGAGCCAGGACACGGCCCCAGCCCAGCAGCAGTCACCACCCATGAGCCAGCTTGGTCTCCAGCAGCGGCTCCTCTGTTACGATGTGTGAAGCAGCCTCCCCCAGGGCCTCGGTCTTCTGTCCCAGCCCTGGCTCCTGGGGTCCTCATCCCCAAGAAAGAGGGGGAGGCAGTGTCCAAGGAGCAAGGTGCTCTGGCAACCATGCTGGGGTCTGTGCCCAGCACCCCCTCTCCCTCCAGGGGCCCTGAATGGAAGGGCAACCCGGAACCATTTTCCTCAGTCTTTGCTCATGGGCCTCTGGGTTCCAGTCAGCCCGGCAAGGAACAGGGTGAGGCTGGGGAGGCAAAGGCGAGGGCAGCCAGCACCCTCGGGAGCCACTGGCAGCTGCTCGGGGCTCTGGAGACACTCCAGGGCATGAGCCTCCCTCGGGCAGCGCCCAGGCTCTGGCAGCAGCTCCAGCCTCGTGTTAAACCCTTATGCCTGGCACTGGTGGGCAGCTTCCTGCTTCTGACCCACATAAAAGTTAACTCCAAACTAGACACTGACTTTTGCCCCAGGCGCTGATTCATGGAGAGTGCTGGGATTTGAGAGAGGTCTCTATGTGTCACTAATTTCCCAGAAGGGCCAGATCCAGACGGGAGATGAATTCAGAACGTGTGTCAGAAAGGGGCTGAGCTTAGGGACAGACACACGGGGCCCTGAGTGACCTGGACTGTGCTCTTCTGACCAGGACTGACCAGAGACCCGAAGTCTAAGAAACTGTCTGGGGGCTGGGGGCACACGCGGCTCTCCCTGGAGCAGGGGAGGCAACGCGAAGGTGAAGGTGCAGAAGGCAGAGGAGACTCACGCTGGTGCCGGCCAGGTCCTCAGGACACCGAGAAGATCCTTGTCCTTGGAGAGGCCTTCGCCAACTTTAGTGAGTGAGGGTCTTGAGAGCAGGAGCTTATCCGGGGTGCCCTGGGGCCCAAGCCCAGGGATCAGCATCCTCTCCAGAGAGGAAAGGGATGTGCCGGGGAGAAGACGCTCAGCAGAGGTGGGACTGCCAGGCACAGCCTGCAGCCACAAAGCTGGAGGGGTGTCCTCCCTACCCCTGGGACACCTGGGCTCCTGAAGCTGACCTCCAGGACAGTGAGGGGTAAATGTCTATCACGGTCGCCTGTCACAGCTCCCCAGGAAATGCACACAGTGAAGGTGACGGGGCCCAAGAGCCTTCCGTGACCTCTAAACCTGGCTGGAGGCAGCTCCAGGCAGGCGAGGCAGGGCTGGGAGGCCAGGCTCTAAGCCAGCTGTCTCAGACCACTTCCTGTCACTATAACAAACACCAGAGGCTATGCGCTTTAGAAAGAAAAGGTTCATTTGGGCCCAGGATATAGCTCAGTGGCACAGCACCTGCCTGGCAAGCATGAGGTCCTGAGTTCAATCCCCGGTACCAAAAAAAACCAAAAGAGGTTCATTTAGCTCCTAGTATGTCCACGGCAGGGGGCCTCATCTGTGTGATGCCTGGTTTTGCCACAGTGTGGCAGGAGCAGTGTGAGAGGGGCAGTCACAGGAGAGAGGAAGCCAAAAGCTCAGGGCAGGCTCACTCTTCCGGGAACTCCATGCCCCAGGCCCGGCCACCTCCTAGCACTGCCCGCTGGGGACACATCAGACCACAGCCCCACCGTTGCCCACAGCCGGCAGCGACTGGCCATTGACCACACAAGCTGCAGTGGAGCCCTGGCTCCCCGTGACACACAACCCCATGGTGCTCTACGCTGTGCAGTCCATAGCTGCAAGGACCAAGAGTTGGAAGGACAAGAGAGGCTGCATCGCCTGCCCCTGCCTGCTGATGCAAGGTTGTGATCTGGTGACAAGAAACTATGGACCCTCTGGCCAGCCACATGCCCCTTCTCTGTGCAGCCAGGTCAGCTATTCAAGGGTGTCTGAGTCATTTCCCATCGCTGCAGGAGAACAAACCCTTCCGGGTCACACCTCCAGTGAGCAGCTCCAACCTGCAGCTCCTAACAGCACATTCAGCACTGTAATGGATGAGTCCCCTGATGAGTACAGCCCCTCCATGATTCAATCACCTCCCACACACTTGAGACTTTGGGGACATTTAAATCTAAACCATCACATTCTGCCCCTAGCCTCCAAAAGACCCATGCCCACCTCACTATGAAAAATGTATTTAGTCCGTCTCTAAGAGTCACCAAAGTCATAAAAGTTCCAGTGTTAATGAAAAGTCAAAGTCCAAAGTCTCCTCTGAGACTGAAGGCAAACTTTTAGCTGAGAGTCCCTGTAAAAATACTTTTAAAGTTTAACACTGCTGACGTACAATGGCCGAAGGTAAACATTCCCATTCCAAAAGGGAGAAACAGGAATGGGATCAAAGCAAGGCCAAAACCCAGCAGGGCAAACATTAAATCCTGTAGCTCTACTGAGTGGTGAGACATTAGCTCCACAGGGCTTGGGCAGCCCCTCCCCTGCAGCATTGCCAGTTGCAGCCCTCAGAGCCTCTCTCTTGGGCTGGCTCTGCTCAATGCCTGTGGACTCCCTCAGCAGATGTTCCATGTTCCTGGCATCTCCAACTTCCTGAGGTCTCCACTGTACTTTCAGCTTCACTCTCACAGCTTCATGCACTACCTTGTCAGAGGCACAGTGCCTGGCCTTCTTCTAAAATCTCAGTAGAAGTCTCCCTGGCTCTACAACTTTTGTACCTTGGATGCCTGAAAACCCAGCACCATGTAGATAACATCAAGGTCTGCTGCCAACTTGAGTAGTAGCTGAGTCCCCTTGAATCATGGCTGCAGAGACCTCTGAGTGCCTGGATGGCTGAGTACTGTGAGTCAAATCCCAGGGAACCAATCCTCTAGGCAACCATTCTCAAGCACAGGGCTCCAAGGGAATCTCTTCTCAAGTGAAAGTTTTACAGTTTTATACCCTTAGCCTGCAAAGAGTGGGGTTTCACTGATTCCTGACATGTCTTCAAGGCATATTTCTTATTATCCTGAGGCAAAGTACTTGGCTTCTTCTTAATACCAATCTTTTCAGTAACCATGCTCTTTTATTGAGACAGGGTCTCGCTATGTAGTTCAGGCTAGCCTCAAATTCATTATGTAGCCCTAGCTGGCCTCAAACTTTCAGCAATCTTCCTGCCTCAACCAAGTGCTGGGATTATAGGGGTGCGCCAGCATGCTCTGCACCATTCTCTTTAATGCCTCAACTTTGTAGATGCTTCCTTTCTGATGAAACTGAAAACTTTTCACTTTTCTACTTTTTGGTCCTGATTTTCACTGTAGGTCTGGCTAAAAGCAACTAACAGTATCCATGCCACAGCCTGAATATTGGGCTACTTTGAAATTTCTTCCACCAGTATAATTAGTCCACCACCCTTAATTTTAGTCTCCCACAAAGTCTCAGGACATGAGAAAAATGGAGACAAATTTTAAACAAGGGTGTAACACACATGGTCTCTAGTCCAACTGCCAATGGATTCCTTGTCCCCAACTGAAATCTTCTGAACTTGAATTATAATATCCACATTCTCAACAGCATTCTGGTCTTCTGAGTTCTGACCAGAATCTCCCATCAATCTCTACTTATTCTATTTACAGCATTCTAGGGCTTCTCTAGCAGCATCTCCAAACCTCTCCAAATTCCTCCCACAAATCAGCTCCAAAGGCTTCTCAACCACATGGCCAAGTATAGTCACAGCAACAACCATACTTCTCTGGTATCAATGTCTGTCTCCATCACTTTCTCATTGCTGGGAAAAAATACCCAGTACCCACAAGTTAAAGAAGAAAAGGTTTATTTTTGCTCACAGTCTGTAGAGGTTTCAAGTTCATAGTCAGCTGGCTCCAAGGCAGGGCAGAGGGCCATCACAGAGGAGAAACAGTCCATGGCAGGCAGGCAGGCAGGATGCACTAAGTCTTCCTTCTCCTTTCCCCTTTCCCCTAGGCTACAACCCTATTGGCTGGTGCTACCCATACCCAGGGAGGGTCTTCTCTCTTCAGAAAATCCATCATCCACACCCAGAACTATGCTAAACCAGTGGACTTATCCAATATCACACACCCATGATCCAGCCACCTCCCAAAGGAACCACCTATGAGAACATGAGGCTCTGAGGGGACATCTAGATATAATTCATAATATGTGCTCATCACTGGAACAAGAATACACCTTTCTAGGTCACACCCCTAGTGACAACTTCCAACTGGGCTCCTCCTATCAGCACCTTCAGCCATGAATTCATCCATGGAGGAAGCTGGTGCTCAGTAACTTTCCACACACAGGAGACTTCAGGGTCTAAACCATAACAAAGGGTCTGTGACCTGGAAAGATGATGAAGTGGCCCCAGTCACTGATGTGCACAGATTGCCTCACTTCCCAGGTAGATCATTAGAAACTGATTATGTGATGGAGATGTGCTGGGAGCAGCATCTTAAGGGATCCCTTTCAAGAACAATAACTGTAAGAATGGATGCCTGCAGGACTGAGCAGAGGGAAAGTTGGGCTGAAAGGCAATTGTCACACACATTCAGTTGTTCCTACCAACTACTATCAAGGTCAGACAGGCTTTCAGAGCTGTCCCAAACTGTATTCCTACATGGTCCAGACTCTAAACACAGGACCCTTCAGAGACTCGGGGACAGCCTATGACAGAGCCACTCACTCCCACCAAGTGCACTTCTGGAAAAGGGGTGAAGTACCAGAACCCTAATCCTGGAGACCAGGGAAAGAAATGGGCCCCCGATCCTGGCGGGGAGAGCTGGACAGCACAGCATGATGCCAATGGCAACGAGATACATGCCACACTATCAGCACTGAGGTGCAGAAGGGCCTGGTGGGAAGCCACACTGAAGAGTGGTGTGGGCACTCTGACTCTGGGATGAACACCTGGGACTTAATAAGATATCAGGGTTCATTCTGTCCAGAGCTGTCGGTGTGTGGTGTTTGTGTCCTTGCCTCTTGCCCAGGCCATGGCAGACACCACCAAGGGAGTGTGGCCGTCTTTCTTTGAGTCCTCCAGGTGCCCTGCCCCGCTTCTCACCATGACCCCCGGGCACATAGTCCAGCAACTCTGGCCTACAGGAGCAAATCTATGCCCCTGTAGATTTGCCCAGACTAGGCCCTGCTTGGGGGAGCCAGAAGCAGAGCTGAGACTGGGCCAGAGCTCCTGCCAACAGCATCTGTCTGCGACCACAGCTCCCAGGATGCCCAGCTCAACTCCCTTTTTGAGTCCCACCTCCTCAGAGCAGCCTCACAAACCCCCAAAGCCCTGCTCCAGGAGGGGTGCCCTGTCCTGGCCCCATGGGCTCACATGAAGCTGTATGTGCCAGGAGCTCCTCATGGGGCATCCGAGATAATTCTGATCACACAGCGATCTTTCCCCAACTTGGGAGAAAAGAAACTCATGTGCACAAAAGAGGAGAAGGCGATCTCACAAGTAAGCTCTGACCCCCATCTGTGCTGTTTCATCCCTCATGACGGCTGGCAATTAGATTTGGGTGGTGGCTCAGCACCCCACACCCCGAAGAATGGCACAGCTGGGAGGAGGCAGTGAGGGCGTGCAGCTCCATGGACCGGCGGCCAGGCCAGGCCAGTGCCAAGCCCAGGAGACCCTCTGCACCCTCTGCTGTGGTCTGATGTCCTCTCTCGAGCCCACAGGGCTGTGTCACTGCCATGTGACAGCACTAGGAAAGGGACCCCTCAGGGCAGCAAGCACGCACTAAATAAACATGGAAGAAGCAAGGCACAGTGCAGCGCAAGAACAACCGATGGCAACACCTAGCGCCACACAGCGATGCTTCTCCCCCAGCTCTGTGTAAGCAGCAGATAACGGGGCCCGGCAGGAACTGGGCTGCGGGAACTTCCTAGCGACCCTGGCCCACCAGCCCCCAGCCACCTGGGTCTCCCTCAGTCTAAACATGGCACTACAGATCTGACTCAGAAGAGACACAAAGCACAGAGCTCAGTTCTCTATGTGGTTCAGAAATGAGAATGCAAAAAAGTCCTTGGCAGGAGCCTCAGAAACTGTCTTGGCACCATCTGAAGGACAGGCCTGTGGGCAGTGCCAAGCAGGACAGGCAGCGCTAGTGGCTGGTTCCTGGCCACGTCCATTCCGGGCACTGAGACCTCGTGTGCAGGTATGGGCACCACAGTGCCATCCCCGTGCACTGTGCTTTGCAGAGACTGCACCCTCTTCCCAGGAGGGTTTCCATACTGCAGCAGGCGAGTCCGAGTCCATCCAACAGCTCAGGTGGCCACTAGCATGTGTGGGCAATAAGGGATTTTTAATTAAGGCATGTATTTTTTAGACGTAACCTTATTGCACATCTAACAGGCTTCAGAACGCTGTGAATATAACTTTTATGTGCACCAGACAGCCCAGCATTGTGTGTGGTTGCTTCACTGTCTTTCACTGTGTCACCTGGGGCTGAGAGGACCCCGCATCTCTGAGGCTGGCTGGAGAGGAAGGCAGCAACCCCTGCAGGTGGCAGAGATCGCCCACAGGACAGGCCACACAGGGACACAGAAGGTGGCCATGCCCCAGACAGAAAGAGCCTCGTTGGACACAAGCCGCTGGAACCATGGCCCTGGACTTCAGCCTCCAGAACAGGAGACATAAACGTCTGTGTGCTGCCTGAGCTGCACAGCCTACAGCCTTTTGTCACAGCCTTTGTCTGTGGATGTGGACAGAGTCTCCCCCAGGGCAAAGACAGTCACAGCCTGTGGGTCTGTCCAGCGCAGGCCTCCCCACATGCCCGTAAGAGCCGCAGATAACTCACGCCGAGATTACCTGAGAGGTGCTGAACTCACGTCTGTGCTGGCCTGTTGGTGCAGAAACCCATTCCGTGCATCACCCTTTGGACTGCGGTAGGAAGGGCAGCGTGGTAGGGACTTTTTTGTCCTTCTCTCACCAGCTGACTTACTGTGTGCTTTTGTGGAATAAACTGCTATAAATTGAGTTAGCAGCTCTGAGTGGGAGATACATTCTTCGACCTGTGGAGGCAGCTGACAGCATCAGGGAAAATACAGAATGTGTGTGAGGTCTGTGCGGTGAGGACAACGGAGATGGATGTTGCGTGAACAGCACGGTGGTGGCCGGGGCCAAGACAGTTCATGCACCCTGCGGGCCGTCGCAGGCCAAGCTTTGGGGCAGATAAAGAGAGGCACCAATCAAAAAGCCGAAACCAGACTACTCGGACAATCAAACAAGCAGCCCAGGGCCCAGGCGGGACGGGGCTGGGATGCTGTGGTCCTGGGCGCTGAGCCCAGCTGAGGCCCGGGCACTTGCTTTGGACAGTGACCCTCCCGGTCTCTCTGGAGGCCCTGGTGGGGCCCACGGCCGTGTGCCGGGAACACGGAAGCCTAGCAAGCCTGCTAGGCAGGAGGCTCTCCGAGGCCCAGGACACCCCACAGGCCCCGCAGGACCAGACTGACATTCGGGTCCCAGCCTGCCCAGCCTCCAGTCTCAGCTTCCGGCTTCCCCAAGAAGCCGTTAGCTTTGGCTTGGCTTGGCTTGGTTTGGTTTGGATTTGGGGATTGTGCTGTGTTGTGTTGTTTTGTTGGTTGGTTATTTTGAGGCAGGGTCTCACTATGCAGTCCAGGCTGGCCTTGAACTCACCCAGATCCTCCCACCTCAGCCTCCCAAGAGCTGCGATTACAGACGTGCGCCACCACGCCTGGCTCCTGAGAAGCTATTTGTACAAAAACAGGCCCCGCTGCCTGCCTCCTGGGTGGACGCGCAGTGGGCCAGTCACGCGAGAGGGGCCGTGCTTGTGCTCTGTGGGGCGTGCAGAAGCATGGGCTCCGAGGCTGGATGAGGCAGCAGGGGTCGCACACCGTGCCAGGATAAATCTTACCTGCTCCTTTGTCTCCCACACCCCTGCCCGCCCTCCAGCCCCAAGGAGCCCGGCCCAGGGCTCAGGGCCAGAAGTCGAGGAGCACCACCCTCCTGCCCTAGCGCACACCAGCCTGGCTCACTGGCTGCAGTCCTGGCCACCTCTGCCAGCCACTCCCACCACACTGCAGTGCCCCAGGAGCCCGGAGGCCTGCAGACCGGAGCCGGGCGGCTCTGCGTCCACCCAGACTGCCACCGCCGGCGCCCAGGCAGCACCCAGGCCGGCTCCTGGCCTGTGAGGACCACTCAGGGCTCAGCCAGCCTCTCGCTCCCCTGCCTGCCCCTCGCTCAGGACTCGGTGGAGCCTGACCTGGGCAGTGGAACTGACTCCCCGCCTGTGCAACCCGCACCCTGGGACGGAGACCCAGCAGGGTGCACTGACCTCCCCCGGCCACAAGTGCTCTGGTGAAGCTTGTTTCCTCGCTCAGCAACCTCAGGGCAGAGTCGGCTGAGAACCGTGAGGCTGAGAAGTGCAGTTTGCTAGGGCCAAATGGGGCCGTGCAGGCCAGCGTGGCAGGGATGAAAAACCCAGGCAAAGTTCATCAATGAGGAGATCGATAAGCAAATGATGTTATAGGCCTGCAACAGAACACTACTCAGTCACAAAAGGGACAGTGAAGCCAGGTGTGGTGGTGCACACCTGTGATCCCAGCACTCCAAGAGGCTGAGGCAGGAAGAACATGAGTTCCAGCCCAGCCTCGGCAACTTAATGAGACCCTGTCTAAAACGAAAGTCTTTTTTAAAAAAGGAACAATGATTCATCCATGAGAGACATGGATGAATCCAGAAACATCACGCTAGGGGAAAGGAGGCAAATGCTAACACCACCTCCCGTGGGGCTCTGTTCATGTGAAATTCTAGAACAGGCAAAACAGGGACAGAAAGCAGCTCAGTGGTCACGGGCCTGGAGGCTGGCGTGGCCGCAGCCCTGGGAAACTATTCCTGGACAACAGGAAGCTCGTGGTTCATCGCAATGGTAGCTGTGCTTCTGTCCATCTGTCTGTCGGCACTCAGGGTCCATCGGGGTGGCTAGTCACACCACGACGCTGTGGAGGCCAGAGTGGGTGGCACAGGAGGGTGCAGAGGTCGGGACCCATGGGCGTTGATGGGGCGCCCAACAGCAGGGAAGGTGAGAGAGGCTGCCGGCCAACCACGGCCCACCACACTGAGACGTGGAAACAGGAAACCAAAGGAAAGGACAGCAGCGGGACCGAGAGCGAGGTCCAGGAGAGGGCGCCAGAGCACATGTGCCCGAGGGGGAGCCTGAAGGGTAGCCACCGGCACACCCCACGCAGAACCGGGGAAACTGAGGCCCACAGCTGAGATGAACACACGGACAGCCGAGCCCAGGGCTCTGAACCTCCCGTGTTTCATCCACTCAACTAACACTGCCCACAGCTGACCTTGATCGAGATCAACCTGGGCAGAGTCCAGGCTCCCGGGACCCACACCTGATGGAGGGGCGCAGCGCTCAGGACCGCAGCCTGGAGGTGGGGAGCCCGGACCTTTCTGGGGAAGTGAGCCTACACGACATTATAAACGCAAAGCAGAAGGGGTCTGCAGGTAGGGCCCTGGCGGAAATCCTCTCAGGTCCTGAAAGCCCGGGTTCCTCCGAGCCAGGCCAGCAGCACCCTCTAGTGGCCATGTGGGGGGAGCCAAGGACCAGGCATCTACATCTAGAGCCAGGCCGCCTGCAGCCTACCCTGCACCCAGATGCCTAATGATTACCTGAGTCAGCGTCCAAATCTAGCTTCGAGTCGTTAGTGTTGCAGTAAGAAGCTGTATCCTTAGGAGCTGCCATTCCTTACCCAAAAATAAGTTGTGTCGGGCAGGAGATGTAGCTCAGTGGTTCCGCCGCCTGCCTCGCAAGTGCAAGGTCTGGAATTGCCACACCGATTTCCATAGTGATTGTACCAGTCTATCCTCCCACTAACAGTGGACAAAGTTTCTTCTTCCTCCATTGCCCCACCAGTATTTGTTATTAGTTGATTTCTTGATAATACCCATTCTTTCTGGAGTGAGATGGAATCTCAGCTTTGTTTTAATTTGCATCTCTCAAATGACCAGTCATGTTGAACATTTTTTCATATATTTATTTGCTGTTTATACTTCCTCATCTGAGAAATGTCTATTCATTTCAGATGAACAGACATTTTTGGATTGGGTCTTTAAATTTGGGGAATCTGGTTTTTTTGAGTTTTTTACATATTCTAAATATTAGTCCTTAGTCTGAGGAACAGCTGGCAAAATTTTTTTCCCCACTATGTGAGTTGCCTCTTCACTCTGTTGGTGGTTTCTTTTGCTATGCAAAAGCTTTTAATAAGATGAGATCCCAGTTGATTCTTTGTAATACTTCCTGTGTGATCAGAGTTTTGTTCATAGAGCCCTTGCTTACCCCATGTCTTCAAGAGTTTTACCTCTTCTATCTTCCAGCAGATTTAGTGTTTCTGTTTTAATATTTAGATCTTTGATCCATTTTGATTTTAGTTTAGTGCATGGCAAGAGATATGGGTCTAGGTTTAATCTTCAGCGTGTGGGGCCAGGGATTTAGCTCAGTGGTTCCACCTCCTGCCACAAAAGTGCAAGGACCAGAATTCAATCCCCAGTAACAAAAAAAACAAAAAAAACCCAAAAACTTCAGCCTGTAGAAAGCCAGTTTTCCCAGAACCATTTATTGAAGATACTACCTTCCTTCCAGTGAAAGTATTTGCCCTCTTTCACTTGGAATTGTTTTTGTTTTTGTTTTTTGGTACCAGGGATTGAACTCGGGACCTTGTGCTTACAAGGCAGGCATCAGAACCACTGAGCTAAATCCCCAGATGGAATTTTCTATCTTCTCCATCTTCTAATCTGTTCCATTGATTCTCAGGTCTGTTTTTTGGTTTGGGGTTTTTGTTTTGTTTCTTTGCCGGTACCATGCTGTTTTTATCACAGTAGCTTTGTAGTATAGTTTCAAGTCAGGGATTGTGATGCCCCTGCCTTGCCTTTGTTGCCCATAATTGATTTTACTATTCTAGTCTTTTTGGGGTCCAAATGAACTTTAAGATTGTTTTCTCTAATTCTGTGCAGTGTGCTATTGGTATTTTGATTGAGATTGCATTAAATCTATATAACAATTTTGGAAGTATGACCATTTTCACTCTATTGGCTCTTCCTACCCAGGAGTAAAGAATATCTTTCCACTTTTCTGGTATCCTCTTCAATCTCCCTTTTCAGATTACTATAGTTTTCAATGTAAAGGTCTTTTATTTTCTTTGTTAGGTGGATTCCTAAGTATTTAATTATTTTGTGAAAGGTGTAGTTTACCTAATTTCTGTCTGTGTGAGTTTGTTATTTGTGTACAGGAATGTTATTGATTTTTGAGGGTTGATTTTGTATCCAGCTATGCTACTGAATTTGGTTATTAAATCTAGAAGTCTTTCAGTGGAGTTTTAGGGGTTTTCTTTGTAGAATATCATGTCATCCACAAATAATGATAATTTAACTTCTTCATTTCCTATCTTTATTCCTTTTATTTCTTTCTCTTGTCTAATTACTCTGGCTAATGTTTCCAGAACTATATTGAATAGAAGTGGTGATAATGAACATCCTTGTCTTGTTCCTGATTTTAGAATGAAAGCTTTCAGTTTTTGACCACTTAGTATGATGCTTGTTGGCTGTTGGTTTGTCATTGATGGCTTTTATCAGATCAGATTGAGATAAAACACCATATATTCCAATTTTCTGTAGGATTTTTATCATGAATGGGTGTTGGACTTTGTCAAATGTTTTTTCTCCATTTATTGAGATGATCATGTGGATTTTGTCTTTGTTTCTATTGATATGGTGTATTACACTTATTGATTTGCATATGTTGAACCATCCCTGCATCCCTGGGATGAATCCTACTTGGTCATGGTGTATAACCTTCTTGATGATTTGCAGCATTCTGTTTGCCAGCATCTTATTGAGGATTTTTGCATCTGTGTTCATTGGCCTGTAGTTCTCTTTTTCGGTTGGCTCCTTCTATGGTTTGGGTATCAGGGTAATGCTTGCTTCCAGGAATGAGTTTGGGAGTATTGCTTCCCTTTCAACTTCATTAAAGAGTCTGGGGAGTAGTGACATTAGATCTTCTCTAAATTTCTAAATTTCTTACAGAATTCAGTAGTGACTCCATTAGGACCTGGGCTTTTCTTTGTTGGCAGGCTTTAAATTACATCTTTAATTTCCTTGATTGATATTGGGTTATTTAGAATTTTTATATCTTCTTGATTCAGCTTTAGTAATTCAAATGTATGTAGGAATCTGTCCATTTCTTCTGTTTTCCATCTTATTGGAATACAGGTTCTTGAAGTAGGTATTGATGATCTTCTGGATTTCTGCAGGAACTGTTGTGCTTTCACCCTTTTTATTCCAACTGCAAGGATTTGACTCTTTTCTTTCCTTTTTTTGATAAGATTGGCTAAGGGTTTGTCTATTTTATTTAATCTTTCAAAGAACGAACTCTTTGATTCCTTGATTCTTTGCATTGTTTTCTTAAGGTAAATTGCATGAATTTCTGCTCTGGTTTTTATAATTTCCTCCCTTATATGTGTTTTGAGTTTAACTTCTCTTCTTTTTCTAGGAGCTTGAGGTTCAACATTAGGTTGTTTACTTGAGCTCACTCTTTTCCTGATGGAATTCACCACTATAAATTTCCCTCCTAGGACTGCTTTCATTGTGTCCCATAAGTTCCAGTATGTTGGACTGTCATTATCATTTAGTTGTAGAAATTGTCTAAATTCTTCTTTAATTTCATCTCAGACCCATTGGTTGTTCAGAAGTGTATGATTTAGTTACCATGTGTTATGAAGTTTTTGTGGCTTCTTTTGCTATTGATTTCCAATTTCTTTGCACTATGGTCTCATAATACTCATGGGATGATTTCAGTTCCTTTGCATTTACTTAAGCATGTTCTATGGTCTATTTTGGAGAACACTCTATGTGCAGCTGAGAAGAATGTATATTCTCATGATGCGGGGTGGAAAACTCTGTAGACATCTAGTAAGTCCATTTGTTCAAAAGTTGAGTTCAGTAATGATAATTCTTTGTTGATGTTTTTCTAGTTGATCTGTCTATTTGTAACAGTGGAGTATTGAGATCCTCCATTACAACTGTATTAGTGCTTATTTGATTTTTCATATCCATTAATATTTGTTTTATAAATTTGGGTGCACTGGTATTTGATGCCTATACATTTATGATTGTTATCTCTTCCTTTTGGATTTTTTCCTTTAACAAGGATGCAGTGACCGTCTTTGTGTTTCTTAATCAGTTTTGGCTTGAAATCCACTTTGTCTGCAAGTAGAATCACCTTCCCTGATTTATTCTGGGTCCTGTCCCATGGGGTGTTGTTTTCCATCCTTTGACTTTCAGTCTATGAATTTCCTTTGAGTTAAATGTGTTTCTTGTATGCAGCATATTGTTGGGTCTTGTTTCTTCATCCAGTCTGCCAATTTGTTTCTTTTGATTGATGAATTGGGACCATTTACATTGACATGTATTGACTTATCTTTGTCTTATAATTTTCCTGTTGGTCCCCTTTATTTCCCCTCTGTTTAATTGCTTGCCTTCTCTAGTGGATTTATTCTACTGGAGTTCATGGGATTGTGGTCTTCATTATCTCTTTCTGGACTATCCTTCAGAACATTTTAGAGTGCTGGTTTGGTGGTCATGAATTTCTTCAGGTGTTCTTAATCATGGAAGTATCTTATTTCTCCATCGGTTTTGAATGATAGTTTTGCAGGGTACATCAATCTGGGTTAGAGGGTTTTTTTCTTTTAGGGTTTAAAATACTTCACTCCTAGCTCTCTTGGGGGGCTCAAAAGTTTGTGTTGAGAAGTCTACTGTGATTCTGATGGGCTTTCCTTTATAGGTGACTTGTTTCTTTTCTCTAGCTTTTAATATTCTGTCTTTGTGTTGGATCTCTAGAATCTTGAATATTATATGCCTTGGTATAGTTTTTTTTTTTTAAATCATGGCTAATTGTAGTTCCATATACCTCACTCATCTGTATGTCAATTTTTTTTCCATGCATGGGAAGTTTTCTGCCATTACTTCTGTGAATAGATTTTTTATGTTGTTTGTGCTGTCTCCTGATTTTTTATTGACTCCAGTTGATCTTATATTATTCTTCTTTGCATCACCTAGCAGCTGTTGGATTGATTTTTTTTTTTCTGGTACCAAGGATCAAACTCAGGACCTTGCAGTTATGAGGCAGGCGTGGCACCACTGAGGTAAATCTCTGGCCCTGGATTGATTTTTTTTGTGGTCCCTTGCTATTTTTAATGATCCCTAACCACAAACCTGTCTTCTAGATCTGATATTCTGTCCTCACATTGGTTGATTCTGCTGCATATACTTTCAATAGAGTTTTTAATCTCCTGAATATCTGTTTGAATCTGTTTCATGGATTCCATCTCTTTCCTGTGTTGGGCATTCATGATTTCCATTATTTTCCTAAGCTCCTCTGGCTTTGTTTTGGTTTTTTTTTAAATCCATATCTACTCCAGATTCACTAACCATGTCCTTCATTATGGTCATCATCTCTTTAGTTACCTGAAAAATTATTTCTAATTTGGTTTTTTCTAGAGCCTCATTAATCTGCTTTGTTACATCCATGGTTACCATTTCAGAGAGTCAGGAGGGTGGCTTTCAAGTTGTTTCACCTCACTGGCCCCTGGGTTTGCCTTGGGCTAGCTGAAAGTCTAGGGTTGCGTCTTGATTTTTTGTCTTCTCATTGTCTTTTTTTTAAAGTTAGTGTTTGCTTTGATGTTTGTAAATTGCTTGTAGTAGCTTTATTACTAGTATTAGTACCAAGAACTCCTTAGGAAATGACTACTTTTCAGAGATGTTATCTAGGTGTACCTGGCTTCCAGCTTTTTTCCTTTTCTTTTTTTTTCGTTTGTTTGTTTTTTGAGGCAGGGTCTCCCTTTGTAGTTCAGGCTGGCCTTGAACTCACTATGTAGCCCAGGCTGGCCTCCAACTCAAGGCAATCCTCCTCTGCCTCAGCCTCCCGAGTGCTGGGATTACAGGCATGCACCACCATGCCCAGCTTGCCTTTTGGCTTTTGAGTCTGTTGCAAGATCCTACCTCTTAAATCTATTGGGAATAAGAAGTTGCTGCCTATTTGGCCTAGCCATTGGTTCTTTGGTGTTAGGCTATAGTATTGTTTATGACCCTCAGGCAATCTTGATCTTGGTATATAAGGAAGAACAACTGATTGTAACAATTATGTCACCTTGGCTAAAGTAGTACAATCAGTAATAACAATAGCATCAAGCACAGCCTAGAAAATGACAAACTATTAATTTTCCACCTTTAACCATGGGAACAAGATTTGTAGTTATATGACAAAATCTAAAATAAACCAGAAAATTATATATAGTAAATAAGGCCTCAATAGAGTGGCTTTAGCCTCAGGGGAGAAAGCTTAAGAGGGGTAAGAGGAAAAAATAGAAGAATAGAAGAATAGAGAGATTAGAAGCAAGGCTGAAGGCAAAGAAAGATTATACAAGCTTTGGGAAATTGGTGAGGCAGGAGCAAAAGGAAGAAGGAAGAAACAGAAATAATAACAGAGAAAAACAAAAAAAACTAGAAATAAGGTTCACACTCATATAAAAATAAAAACAAAACAAAAAATAAAAACGAACAATCAAGAAAAAGGGGAGAAAGCAAAGAAAGGAAGAAAAAAATGTCCACTTTAGGGCATGTCTCTGGTAGACATTGGTAGACACTAGTAGACAAAGGGGGCAGACGGAGCCCAGATACATGTTGGTTGATCCCAGCAACCCTGCAATAGAATTACTGTGGGGTGGTGGATAATCCCAGCAAGCCTGTGTTTTCTACTCCATTGAAGTTCAGGCTGATTCTGGTTTCTGGCTGGGAGGCTGGGACCCAAATTGTTCAGCCAAAAATAGTCCAGGTTCCTCTTGCCAGCTTGAACTGGGATTCTGACCCTGGGTGTCTCCCATGGCTGCACCTCACCCTGACATTGGGATCCCTGAGATGCAGCCAACTCACTGCTGCTCTGAGTGCCAGGTTCAGCTGGCCTCTTTCCAAAATGGTGACTGAGGGCTGGGGATTTAGCTCAGTGGTTCCAGCACAAGGTCCCAAGTTTGATCCCGGTACCAAAAAAATAATAATAATAAAATAAAATAAAATAAACTGGGCCAGGGATTTAGCTCAGTTGTTCCACCGCCTGTCTCGCAAGCACAAGGACCCGAGTTCGATCCCTGGTACCAAAAAAAAAAAAAAGCCCGTCTCCCAAAATGGCGACTGGCCAATCATCCTCTGCCAGGGACATTTGAATTGGAATTACTCACCAGCCACTGCAGCCTGCAGCATCCACTGCTCCGTTCCACTGGTGCATTTCTCCATGGAAGCCTCTGGAGTCACCCAGAGTCACCATGCCTCTATGAGTTTGAGCTGCTTCTCATGGCTGGGCTGGGATTCAGGGAGAGAAGGCTGTTTGCCACCTGCCTCTTTTGTGTTGAGCTCCCTCTTTTCACCCTGCCCATGGGCTCCAATTCCCACTTCAGATCTGTGCTGGGTCCCAGGACTCACTTCCCTCCTTCTTCTCTTCCCCACATTGCTATACCAGCATCTGGACTCCAAATTTCCGAGAGGCTGATTTTCATCACTCCACAATCTTCTCAGAAGTCCCTCTTGTTCCTGATTTTAGAAGGGAAGTTTTCTTTTCCCCATTTAATATGATATTGACAGTAGATTTGTCATAAATAGCTTTTATCAGATTGAGACAAAGTCCTTATTCCCTATTTTCTTCAGGGTTTTTATCATGAATGGATATTGGACTTTGTCAAAGGCTTTTTCTGCATCTACTGCTATGATCATGTGATTTTTGTCCTTGCTTCTGTTTATGTGGTGTGTTACATGCATTGATTTGTGCATGTTGAACCATCCCTGCATCCCTGGAATGAATCCTATTTGGTCATGATGTAGGATCTTTTTGATGATTTGTTGTATTCTGTGTGCCAGTATCTTGTTGAGGATTTTTTTTATTCCTCTATGTTCATTAGAGAGATTGGCTGGTAGTTTCCTTTTTAAAGTTGGGTCCTTTTCTGGTTTTGGAATCAGTAATGCTTGCTTCCTTGAGTGAGTTTAGAAGTATCTTTCCCTTTCAAGTTCATTAAAGAGTTTGAAGATTATTCGTGTTAGACACCCCCTGAAGTTCTTGTAGAATTCAGTGGTGAGTCCACTAGTCCTGGGCTTTTCTTAGTCAGTAAGTTTTTTTTATTACTGCCTCAATTTCATTGCCTATTAGACAGTTTAGGGTTTTTATATCTTCTTAGCTCAGATTTGGTATTTCATATGTGTTTAGGAATTTGTCCATTCTTCTAGATCTTCCAATTTGTCGGAGTACAAGTTTTCATAGTTCCTAATAATAGTCTGGATTTCAGCAATGTCTGTTATGATTTTGCCTTTCTCATTTCTAATTTCCTTGACATGGGTCTTTTCTTTCCTTCTTTTGTTAAATTTGGCTAAGGGTTTGTCTATTTTGACTATTCTTTTTTTCAAAGACCCAGCTTTTCAATTCACTGATTCTTTGTATTTTTTAGCCTCAATTTATTTAATTTCCATTCTGCTCTTTATAATTTCCTTCCTTGTACTAGCTTTGAATTTAAGATACTCTTGTTTTTCTAGGATTTGGAGATTGATTCTTAGCTTATTTACTTGGGCTTACCCTTTTTTCCTAATGTGAGCATTCACAGCAATAAACTTTCTTCTTAGAACTGCTTTATTGTGTTCCATTGTTTCTGGTATGTTGTATTGGGATTATTGTTTGATTCTGGGAATTTAATTTCTTCCTTAATTTCTTCTGTGACTCATTGGTTATTCAAGAGTGTGTAGTAATGTTCAGATATTTGCAAAATTTCTGTGATTTTTTTTTGTCACTGATTTCTAGTTTCAGTGCACTGTGACCTGATAATATACATGGGATAATTTTTATTCTTTTGCATTTATTTAAGCAAGCTTTATGGGCTGGCATGTGGTTTATTTTAGAGAGAATGCTCCAAGAAGAATGTGTCTTCTATTGCGGTATGATAGAACATTCTGTAGATATCTATTAAGTCCATTTGTTCAAAGGTGTGGTTCCATTCTAATAGTTCTTTGTTGACTTTTTTGTCTAGTTGCTCTATTTGTGAAAATGGAGTGTAACCCTAATACTAACCCTAAAAGTACCCCATTATGATTTTATTCATGTTTATTTGATCTTTATGTCCAATAGTATTTGTTTCATGAAATTGGGTGTACAGGTATCCAGTGCGTACATGTTTAGAATTATTTTATCTTCCTTTTGGATTGTTCCCTTAACCAATGTGTAATGACCTTCTTTGACTCTTCTGACCAGGTTTAGCTTGAAGTCTACTTCATCTAAAAATAAGATTGCTATTTGTTTTGGCGGCCTGAAGCATGGAATCTTTTTTCAATCCTTTGATTTTTTAGTCTATGATTTTTTTTTTGTCAGATGTGTCTCCTGCATGCAGCAAACCATTGAGTTTTGGTTTTTGATCCAGTGTGTCAATTTGTGTCTTGTGATTGAGGAGCTGAGGCCATTTACATTGAAAGTTATTACCAAAAGGTATTGACTTATTCCTGTCATTGCATTATTTTTCTGTAGTTGACTCACTTATTTTTCCCTTTTGTTTAACTGCTCATCCTACTTGATGTATTCATTCCACTAGACTTTTTGGCATTGTTGGCTTCATTGTCTTTATCTAGGATATCCTTGAGAATTTTTTTAGCGGTTATGAATTTCTTAAGGTTATCTTCATCATAGAGTATACTTATTTCTCCATAAATTTTGAAAGATAGTTTTTGAAGGATATATTAATCTGAGTTGAAAGGTTTTTTTTTAGGGATTGAAACATTTCAAGCTCTCCTAACCTTTAAAATTTGTGTTGAGAAGTCTATTGTAATCCTGATAGAGAAAATTTAAACTATAGGTTAGTTATTTAGGTAGCTGAAGTAGAATAAGTAACCCATTCCTTTAAGATTTACCTTTCCCATAACTCTTATTGTTTAAGGTGATGGCTAACTGAACCTTTGACTGGTAACCTAACTGTAGATAGCATTTAACTTGAAGAAAAACAAAGTAGAAATGTTTGGGTAGTTTACAATGTATGTGTTTTAGGTGCCATCTGTTTGTTATATGTCTGTGACTCGAACCATTAACAGGAACTAGTTGTAAAAGAGAAACAGAAATTGTACTGACTAAGGCCACCAGAAATGTGGTAATGGCTAAAAGAAGATATAAAAGGAAATGTTAAAGCAAAGGATGGGGCGGACATCGATCAGACGAGTTTTGGGCGGTCCCCCTCACTAGCGAGTAAAGGCTTTGGTTTTTTACCCAAATTCTGTGTCTCTGTACATTTCTTTCCACAATTGCAGAACATTTGGTTCCCTGACTGACCGGGAATTGGGAAAGAAGTGGCCCTTTTGGCTATTGGCCCAAACTCCACTGGAGGGAGAGGCTCTCTGTCTCCTCCAGAGGAAAGGCACCCCTGGGACTAATTTCCTAGGCTCCCCAACAGGACACAGAGATCCGCTTACCAGTTGCAGATCGCCTGAACTCGAGAATGGAAGACGACAGAAGGAGGACTGCTGCTGTTGGTGTCTTGTCTGTCTCCTTCCTTGGCTGGGTGAGAAGTCCAGAGAAAATCCCCCTAGTCGTTAACTTTTGGTTTCGTTTTTATTTTATTTGGTGTTCTGCAACTTTGGGCAAATACAGCACAGGGGCCTGATCACCCCTTGTACTTTGCCATTTGGGGAGATAGCTCCTCCCATTTGTTTTGGTTCACTTTGTGAACTTTGGGCAAACATAGTGCAGGGGCCTGATCACCCCTTGTGCTTTGCCATTTGGGGAGGCAGCTTCTTTGTTTTGGTCACGGTTAGGGGGTCACCGGGAGGGAATGTGATAACTTCTGAACAAATGTATGAGTGAAAGAGTTCTGGAGTGGAGAGGGAGTGGAATGAGCTGCGGAACAAGATAAAGGGTGGAGGCACTTGCGCAGCTTAAGGAGTCCTCCCTGAGTCACTGAATTTGTGATTTGTGTGCGGTCTGTCGGTCTGTCACGGAATTTGTGTGGTCGCATTTAACAAAGGCACAATGGTGAGCTTAGGCGACAGCCCACCCAAGCCTGAACAGACCTTACAATGGCCAAGAAGCCTGCAGCCAGGCAGGCGAGAGAGTGATCCCCCACCTTTGTTTGTCTTGCGTCTCCATACAAGGGTACCCATACACACACCAACACTCTGATTGGCCGATCGTGGGGACAGAGACATCTCTTCCTACTGTTTTGGAATGCATGCTTAGGAATTTTAAGAAAGGTTTTACTGGAAATTATGGTATTGAGATGAAACCCCAAAAACTTAGAGCCTTTTATGAGTTAGAATGGCCCATGCTTTGCCCAGCTTCGCCAACTGAGAGATCCCTAGATGAGGGTCTCGTCTGGTCTGTCTGGCTAACAGTCACCACCCCTGGATGGGAACATCCAGATCAATCTCCCTATATTCATTCATGGCTCAAATTGTGCCACAGAATGCCTCCTCGGCTTCATATGTGCGCACTGGAAGCAAAAAACAATATCCTGGTCCTCCATCAGAAAGAGGACGATGCTGGAAAGAAACCGGTCCTTTCAGATCCAAACAGAGAGATTTTTGACTTTCCCCCTCCTTTTGTGTTGCTAAATTCACAGGTGCAGAGGGGTGGGGACAACAGCCTGAGAATTGCTCAACTTTGGTGCACCACAGGGTGCGTGCTGTGGTCAGACTCAGAGAGGATCGAATGGGGCTCGCACTCAAATTGGATAAAGGAATTGAAAAGAGAAAATAAGTAATGGATTGAAAACAGCTAAGAAAGCTCTGAAGGGCATAAAACAAGCCAGAGAAAGTAAGAAATTTTATGAGAAATCAAGTTACAAATTTTAGCTAATTGATAAATGTATCTGTGTTTCAGTTTGAATTGATGTTTAATTGGTGTGCTTAAAATATTTCTTGTACATTGCAAATTCTTCTATTGTAATTGTAGGGTTAACTTGCTCTTTTCTGTACTTTGTTGATTAAAAAAACCTCAAGGTCACTATGGTTCTATTGTCAGCCAACCAAATTTAAAGTGTAACAATCTGAGAACAAAAAAGGGACACTTTAAAATTTTAACAGCTACAGACAAGTTTGTGACAAAAAGTCTATAGTAAGTGAGGTAAAAAAATATTAAAAAGCTATAAGTAAAAGAGATGCAATCTCGATATAAGAAATTTTGTATGTTTGTCTTGTTAGAAAGAAAAAAAATATACAAGACCAGAAGGTTTAGGTATGTCAAAAGATGTGTGAAAGGGCCGGGGATTTAGATCAGTGGTTATGGCACCTGCCTTGCAAGCGCAAGGTCCCGAGTTCGATCCCCAGTACCAAAAAAAAAAAAAAAAAGATGTGCGAAAATTATTTATCAAGAAAATATGTATGTTTGTTTGTTGGTTTCAAGTTTGTTATGAAAAGTTTAAATATGTTTACATTGGTTGTCATCAAAGGGTTAAATTCTAAGTATGTTACTAATATGTGCACATCGGTCATCTTCAAAGGGTTTAAGAGCCAACAGGTTACAATGTGACCTCCTCCTTTATAGTGAGTTAGAAAAAACTGTGAGGAAAAGGCACAAATATGTCAGACCAAGATGTGGTATTTGAGATTTGACTTAAAAAAGGACAAAAGGAGGCTAGGTCCAGAGGAAAAAAAAGTCATTTATCCTCTGCCAAGACCCCTCCAAAATGCTTCAATTATTTGATTCCATCTTTGCTACCCATCGTCCTAATTGGGAGGACTGTAAAAAACTTTGTAGAACTTTGTTAACCCCTGAAGAAATGCAGAGACTTTTAGGGGAAATTAAAAAGATTAATGCCACTAGAATGCCGGGTGAGATGCAGAATCCAGACGCTTGGCATGAACAGCAATTCCCAGTAAATGTGCGACCCGATTGGGATCCCAATACCCAAGCAGGACAGGAAAACTTGAGAAATTATCAGACAGCCCTTTTAGCAGGAATGCGGGCTGCAAGTAAAAGGCCTACTAATCTGAGTAAAGTGCCAGAGACCCAGCAGGAGCCGAATGAGAGCCCTGAGAAATTTTATGAGCAGCTTTGCGAGGTCTACAGAATGTACACACCATTTGACCTGGCAGTTCCAGAAAACCATAAGCTAATTAACACAACTTTTGTAACCCAGTCAGCACCAGACATTAGAAGAAAAGTCCAAAGGCAGGAGACTTGGGAAGGCATGAATATAATGCAATTGTTGCAATTAGCTGGGAAAGTGTATGTGAATAGAGAGACAGTGAAAGAGAAAGAGAGAGCCAGAAGGAAGATGAGTGGGATCAGAGGAGAGCTCCTTATATAGCAGTAGCTATGGGACCCAAGGAAGAGAAGGAAGAAAAAGACAAGGAACAAAAGTAGAAGGAAGACAGAAGAAAGGTTTTCCGCGTGAGGACTTAGAGTTTGACCAGTGTGCATATTGCAGAGAAAGGACATTATAAGAATAAGTGCCCAAGGCTCAAGGAAAAGAAAAAGCAGGACTTGAAGGAAAGGAAGGATACTGGCACCTTGTTGCCTGTGATGGAGGACAGTGACTGACACAGGCCAGGCTCAATGCAGCTAGGCCCCACGAACCCATGGTCGATATAAGGATGGGGGACCAAAATATGTCCTTAATGGTAAACAGTGGTGCAGAACATTCAGTAGTAGCAGTTCCAGTCGCCCCTCTGAGCGGAGAGCGCATCCAAGTGATTAGTGCCACTGGAATTTCAGAGAAGCGCCAGTTTTGCTATGAAAGGACATGTGAAATTGGAGGACATAAAGTGAAACATGAATTCTTGTATATGCCAGAATGTCCTAAGTTTCCAGGAACTTAACATGCAAAATAACCAGTTTTAATTTTAAAGTTCAGGGATGGCACTAATAACCTTTCATTTCCGAGGCAACGCATGTCATGTGTTATTTGAAATCCTAAATATTTAACATGCTGTCCACAAATCTGGGCTGTCTTCCATGATACCTTATATCCAGTTTTCTTGTAAGTGCACCAACAACTTTTTTGGTGCCTTCCCAGCATTGCTCTTGGGTTGGGCTACATAATAGAAAGTCATCTACATATTGCAATAGGATGCAGCTATATTGTTCCACGGGGAAGGTAAGCAAGTCCTTGGCTAAGGCTTCCCCAAAAAGCGTAGGTGAGTTTTCAAATCCCTGTGGCAATCTAGCCCAAGTAAACTGAGTCTTTTTCCCATCACGTGGGTCTTCCCATTCAAATGCAAAGATGGAGTTGACTGAGGGGAGCAATGCGAAGGCAAAAGAAAGCATCTTTTAAATCCAAACAAGTAAACCATGCTGCCTCTGGGGGCATCAGACCCAACAGAGTATACCGGTCAGGGACCACTGGGTGCAGCTTTACTATTCTGTCATTTACAGCCCGTAGATCTTGCACTGGCCTATAGTCCCCATTGGGTTTCTGAACAGGCAGCACAGGGGTGTTCCAAGGTGACATACGTTCTCTTATAAGTCCAAATTCCTTTAATCTCATGATAAGGGCTTGCCTGGATGTCAGGTATTGTTTTACAGCAATGGGGGCCAAATTGTCTTCTAATTCTGTAACTATGGGATGATTCTTAGCCAAGCCTTGGGGTGATACTCCAGGAAACATAGTTTTTAATTCTTGCTGAGCCTGGAAAACATCATCTACATTGTAACACTGCCATTCATCCTCCCTTTCAGTTGTTACCATCACGATGAGATCTCTTCCTGGATCTAAATGCAGAGACGCAGAGACGCAGTTCCTCATTGGGTGACAGTTATTGTAGCTCCCAATTTAGATAACAAATCTCTTCCCAGTAAGGGGATAGGACATTTTAGATTCATACATGGGTGTGAGAACTGATACAGAGACCCATACCTGCCTTACCCAGGCAGACCCTCTGGTGACCTCTTATGAAAAGAAAGCACAATGTTACAGAGGCTGACACAGTTGGAAGACAGAATATGTATTTCCACCTCGCTTCCCACTAAGCCAGCGCCCTCTCTCATCAAGGGCAACCTGTCCTCATTCTCCTTCTCCATAATGTCATCATTTCAAGAACATTATTTAAATGGAGTCATGCAGTATGGAGACTTCCAGTTCCGGCTTTTCTCGCTCAGGACATTTGTGGGAGCCTCAGCTGACTTGTCCTCTCTGTGGTTTGTTTCTGTCTCTCTGGATGTACCATGACTTGTTTGCTCACTAACAGAGGGACAACCAGGTTGCTTCCAAGGGGCCATCATGAAGAGAGCTGCTATAAATGCTGGTGCAGGTGTCTATGTGAGCACAGACCTTCTTCTCATGAGAGAAATGCCCTTTCACTGCAGCCTGTGGTAGTGGTGTGCTTATTTTTTCTAAGAAACTGCCAACCTTTTTCCAGAGTGACTGTGCCATTTGCATCCCCACCAGTAGCGTACAAGTGCTCGAGCGTCCTCAAAACTTCCCCAGCAGTTGTCATGGTCACTATTTTTCATCTTGGGCATTCTGAGAGGTATGCGGTGACACCTCATCCTGACAACCAGGAACGTCTTCGTGGACTCACCTGCTGTCCGCCTGTCCTCTCCACTGACACATGGAAAGGAAAAGCCAGTGGACACTTCCCCAGCAGTGGCGACCCTTACCCACATTCTTCTGTGCCCTATAATTATGAAGCCCATTAAATCTGTTTACTGTACCAGGCATTCTTCCGGCCTCTTGGATAGGAAACCTTGCACAAACCCAACAGACTTGTGACCACAGACCCAAAGACTCAATCCCCAGAACAGCCAGCCTTGGCTTCCACCTTCCCTCAGTGCCTCATAGGCCCTGCTCTGTAAGAGAAGCTGCTGTTGCTGCCTCAGAGCCCAGGGCCCCTCTCAGGTCTTTATCTAAATAAAGCCTGTCCTTGCTGCCAGGTTTTCTTTCTCTTTTTATTTCTTACACATGTCTTTTGTCTATTTGTTATTTGGATTGTCGGTCTTTTACTATTGAGGCACTTGTTACTTGTTATATTTAAGGGGTGCTCTGTGTGGACACGTGCAGTGAGGCTGTGTAGCAACGGGGGAAGGGGACATTGCCAGAACCTCTGCAGTGAGTCCTAGTCTCCTGTGAGCCACGGCAGCACACGGCGAATTACAGGAAAGGTAGACAAATGAGACTGAGAAGAAGCTGAGCTTTGGGTCTGATCAGTGCTGCTCTGGGCGGCAAAGACGAAAGCCCCCCTAGCTTGCAGCACCTTTTATTCAGTACACCGGGAGAAAGAGATGTAACAAGTGAAATGCGGAGTTCAGTACTTCACAGTGGGATAAACAAGGTGTAAAAAGACTGGGAGGGGTGGAAATCTGAGAACAATGAGGAACTATGCAGATGAAGATTTGGTTCCTCCCTGGCCTCTCCCGCAGGTGTGGTCTTGTCCTGGAGATTACAGCATCCGGGGATCACTGAGGTCTCAGTTGTGACCCGAGGCCAAAATGCATTTATGTCTGGAATGTCGTAGCTGGTCTGTAGGCTGGAGAACTAGGCCTGCTCAGAGGATTTTCCCCTAGAATTATGTAGCATTGCTCCCAACAAGGCTGTGTACATCAAGCTAGCTAGCACCCCATCGTCTCACCTGATTACCTTCCAGGTGGGGTAAGACCACAAAAGATAGTTGATCTAGTTAGCTAATGAGTAAAGCAACTAGCTAGGAAAGGGCCAGAAATAGGGTGGGTGATCAGCCATGTTGGTAAAAATTAAAATAAGAAGAGACAGTGAACTAGGACTCTGGACCAAGATTTAACTTCCTTGGGAAATACAGAATGCAGATCCCTCCCTATAAAGAAAAGGAGGTGCAGCCTTCTGTACTAAGTCCTGAGTTTCCAGGAACTTAACATGCAAAATAACCAGTTTTAATTTTAAAATCCTCCTTTCCTTTAAATCCTATGTGCTAAGTAACTGGGTTAGGGAGCCTGAGCTCCAGTTAGTCCTCCTGAAGTCCCAGGGCAGCCTGTGGTCCAGAATCATTAAGTAACCATGCAGTTCCCAGGCTCCACTTATCCACAGAAAGCGTTGCACCCAGGGGCCATGCCAAATTTCCACTTCTCAGATTCCCCTCCTGGAGAAATCAGGAGCTCCTTTTCTCCTTATTTCCAATAAAACCTCCTCTAACTTCCTTTTGGTTTTCAACTTCATTGCTCAATGCTGAGACCACAAGTTCTATTCATATTGCGAGACCAAAGCAACTCCATTTTGCTAAAATCCACCACTCCCCTAGCCTCTCAAATTAATGGTTAAAATGTGTTTGCTCTGGGACAGAAGACACACTCTGTAACAAACCAAAGTTCCTAAGTTAATTACTCAGCCATCTGTTTGCCCAGGAAATGAGCGTTCCGGGCCCCCTATCCATAGAACAATCTGTAGATGTGCTGACTGTCAGTACGTAAGGGTCGTGACTAATAGTCAGTGTGTCTGCTGACAGTCGACCACCAACCTTTGCCCCTCATTTCCCTCGTAAAACCTACATGTAACCGCCCCCCACCCCCTCCACCCCTGATGAGCCTAGCCAATCAGAAATGTACACTTCATGCTCGCTAAATGCTAACCAATCATGTAACTGCTAAATGGAAAATCTCCAAACCTTGCTGTAACCTCTATAAAAACCCCGCTAATTTGAAATTTGGGGCTCTCAATTCTGATCCGCTGCGTCGGTGATGGTTGAGAGCCCCTGCTTGAGCTTGAATAAACGACCCTCTTGTGCTTGCATCAGGAACAGCTTCCTGGTGGTCTTTGGGACTTCGCAATCTGGGCACAACAATATGGTATTAAAAGCACCTAAAACCTTCAGTCTTGGCACACTTTCTGTGTACAACACAGTTAGCTGAAGTCTTGTGTACATTAGAGCTCTAGACTTACTCGTCCTATTAATCTGCCGGTTTGTACCCTTTGCCTTACATTTCCATTGCCTTCCCCTGCTTGCCTGGAAATCACAGTTCTCTCCATTTCTATGTACTCAGCATTTTTAGATCCTACATGTACGTGAGGTCATGCAGTATTTGTCTTTCTGTGTCAGTTTTATTTCACTCAGGGTCACTTTCTCAGCTTTGCTGAACATCAGCATGGCGTCCTTTTGTGAGTTAATGTACGGTTCTATAATCTGTTCCGATGACCTGTTGCCCTCTGCAATAGCACTCTTGACTGCTGCAGCTGTATCACAAGTCCTGAAGTTAGGTATACTGATTCTCATGTCATGTTCGTCTGTTCCAAAGTGTTTACTATTTGGTTTGCCTTTCTACATAAACTTTAGATTGATCTAGTATAAAAACACTTGCCAAGATTTTGGTAAGAACTGCTTAAGCCTCTATTTCACTGGGGAAGAACTGACATCTTTACTATGTTGAATCTTCCAAACTACAAAACTTTGCATATTTATGTATATAGTTTTAAATTCTTTGATCAGCAGTTTGGACATGTTCTGTTAGATTTATACCTCAGTATTCCTCTTTTTTTCAACAATAGTGTATTACTCACCTTCCTCTCACTGGAACCAAATACCTGAGCAAAACAATTTAGAAGAGGAAGGGTTTCTTTTGGCCCACAGTGTCAGAGACTTCTGCCCATGGTGTGGGCAGCTCCAGGGCAGAAGCAGCGTGGCAGGAGGGCCTGGAAAAGCAGAGCTGCCCGGTCATGGATCAGGGAAGCAGAGCAGGGGGAGCTGGAGAGAGAGTGGCCAGGGGCCTGACACGGTCCCCAGGGTCACACCTGCTCAACCCACTTCCCCCGACAAGACTCCACTCCTGTTTGTTTTCTTTGTTTGTTTGTTTTTGGTACGGGGATCGAACTTGGGACCTTGTGCTTGCAAGGCAGGCGCCAGAACCATGGAGCTAAATCCCCGGCCCTCCTGTTTGTTTTTGAGACAAGGTCTCGCTACATAACCCAGGCTGGCCTCGAACTCATGGCGATCCTCCTGCGTCAGCCTACTGAGAGCTGGGATCACAGGCGTGCGCCACCACACCTGGCTCCTAGGCCCCACTCCCAATTGCTCATTCAACTGTGAACAGAGCCCTCCCAATCCGGTTAGCTCTGCAGGAGCCTCTTAAACCAGGCGAGGCAACAAAATTAACAGCACAAACAGTACCTGCTATTGCTCACCTGCTTCTGAGTGACTATAAATGCTATCATATTTTAATATTAGCATCTGTATGTTCTTTCCAAGTATGTACACATGCAATTGCTTTTTATATGTTTATGTTGTATTCTTGATACTGCTATACTCATATTACTGTAATAATTTACACTTTTTAATCTTTTGTAGATGCCTTAAGATTTCCTGCATAAACAATAGTGTCATCTGCAAATATAGACGGTTTGGCTCCTTCCACTCTGTGTGGCTTTTGTTTCCTTTTCTTCCTTTGCTGCAGTATCTACAATCCAGCACTGAATGGAATCGAAGGGCAAGAGCCGCCATCCTTACTGCGTTCCCAGTGTGAAGGGAAAACCATTTAGCCTTCTACCGAGTGTGTCAGCTGCAGGTTTGCTGTGGATGTTCTTTATCAAGTTGAGAAAGTTTCCCTCTCTTCCCATCTTTAGGGTTTTTGACTTTTTTATAGTCATGGGTGCTAAATTTTGTCAAGTGTTTTTCTGCATTGACTGATAAAACCATACAAATTTCCTTCTCCAGCCTGTATGCTGACTGATTTTCAAATACTAAACCAGGCTTACAAACCTGGGACAAGTTTGTAACTCTTTTACATGTTTCTGGTTTCCCTCTGATAATATTTTAAGAAGCTTTGTGTCTGTACTCATGGAGGATATTGACCTGTAATTTTTTTGTACTGTCTTTGTCCGGTTTTGCTATCAGGATAATACTAGCTTCATAGTCAATTGGAAAGTGTTCTTCTATTTCCTGGAAAAGATTTTGTAGAACTTATTTCAATTATTTTTAAACATCTGAGAGAATTCTCCAATGAAACCATTTGGGCCTGGACATTTCTTTTTTAATTCTTTCAAGACTTTTAGAGGATGGGCTGAGGCTTTAGCTCAGTGGAGCTGTGGCTGCCTTACGAGCCCAAGGTCCTGAGTTTGATCTCAGTACCAAAAATAAATAAATAAACAGGGCCAGGAATGTAGCTCAGTGGCACTGCACTTCCCCGGCCAAGCTGCCTGGCAATCAGGAGTTCGATTCCTGGTACCAGGAGAAAAAAAAAAAAAAGAATTTTTAAATTAGCCAGGCATGGTGGTACACATTTGTAATCCCAGCACTCAAGAGGCTGGGGGAGGAGAATCATTATAAATTTCAGGCTAACCTGGGCTATATGAGTTCAAGCCCTGCCTGAACTACATGGCAAGACTCTGTCTCAACAAAACAAAACAAAATAAATTTTTACTTACAAATTCAATTTCCTTAAAAGTTATAAGGGTAAGGGCCAGGGATTTAGCTCAGTGGTTTTGCTGCCTGCTGTGCAAGCGCAAGGACCTGAGTTCGATCCCCGGTACCAAAAAAAAAAAAAGTTATAAGGGTAAGAAAAGTTATTTATTTTTGGTAGGTTGTGGTTTTTGTTTTTCTTTCTTTCTTTTCTTTCCCTTTTTTTTTTTTTTTGGTACTGGGGATCGAACTCAGGACCTTGCGCTTGCCTGGTTGGCACAGTGCCACTGAGCTATATCCCCCACCGGTTGTGGTTTTGAAGAATTGGTGCATTTTATCTCAGTTATCAAAAGGATGGTTGTGGAGTTGTTCGTAGTATTCTCTTATCATTCTTCCAGTGTATGAGTGGGAGGGTGTGGGTGCGACACTAAGGATTGCACGCAGGGCCCTCACAAGTGCTTGGCAAGTGTTGTGTCACTGAGCTAAATCCTCAGACAGGTTTTGCATCGTTTCACAGGGTTCACAACTCTGGAAGCCAATGTGCATGTCCAACTTCCGCTCTACAGTAACAAGGTCACCTGCTCCCGCTCAGACTCCTCCCGCGATGGCAGCTACAAGTCACTAAGCAGCCCATTACACTAGTGCTGCACAAGGTCCTCGTATTAAACAAAGTGCTGTACTTTGTGATGTCTGCCCACGGTGGCAGAACTTGAGCTACCAAGTTCTCCACAGCAAATCAGAAAAATCAAGAGAGAGCTTTCTGCTCATCCACTCCCTTCTGCGTGTGGGAGACCACGTCTCTGGAGACTGTCGTTAACCTGTAAATGAAAATCGTTTACGAGGGACAGATGTGGCTGATCGGGTGTGCAAATTATTTTTCAGTTGCAAACACATGCTTTCTCTCGCCCCACAGGCCAAACGCCTAAATAAAAATGCTGAATTACAAACAAGCACCACGGACGGCTGTGGGTCTGCGCGGCTCTGAGTCTCACACAGGAGAGGCGCTGCGCGCAGTGACAGAATCGCATTGGCGTGGGGAAAGCAGGCGTTATGAATCAGAACACTGGAGCAGTGTGCTACCTCTCCTCCAGCTACCTGTGCCCTGCTGAGCAAGTCCGCCTCTGGAGCCTTCCCCTGCCAGATGCGACAACCCGACCTCGCTGAGTCGTCCAAGCTTCCAGCTTCGCGAGGTCAGTGCAGCGCAGGCTCGCCAGAGCTCGCCACTGCAGAGCTCGATGCGCTCGGTGCTCTCTCGTCGCTCACTCGCTGGCGGCGCTCGGTGCTCGACTGGGCGTCCAGCGGCGCGCGCTCCCTTTCCAAGATGGCGGCGGGCAGCGGCGGCGCGGCGGGACCCGAGCCAGCCGAGTGAAGGTAGCGGCCCGGTCCGACCCCGACGGCACCGCCCCCCTCCCCCCTCCCCCCGGGGCCGCAGCACCGCCCGGGGCGCCCGAGGCCAGCTGGCCTGCTTGGGCCCGAGCCGAGGGCTGGCGTGGCGGCGGCGCCGGCGGGGACGGGGCCGGGCCGGGCCGGGGCCGGGGCGGACAGCGTTCAAACCGGGAAGGCGGGAAGGCAGCGGGGAGCAGACCCGGGTCCGGGGATCGCCCCGCCCTCGGGGGGGCGCGGATGCGAGGCCGGGGCGGGGGCCGGGACACGGAGACGGACGCGGGGACCAGGGAGGGGCTGAGCGGGTCGGGGTCCAGGGCGCGGGGCTGGGGCGGGGCGCGGGGACCCGGCCCCGGATTGCGGTCGGCGCTGCTCCTCCTTCCTCGTTGCTAGCCTTGTGTACGATCTGGTGCCTTAGCGTCGCCACGCGAACCCCTTTGTCTGCCGTGGGGACCCCGAGACCGCATCCCGCGGCGCTGGCACCCATAGCCTGGTGTCGCGCGTTCCCTGCGCCCCACTGAGCCCGCTTTTCTGCGGGAGCCTCCTCCACACAGGACTGGTGTCCTTCACGGCTGCTACTTGTAGATTCACTCGATTTTATCTACGCCACACAAGCGAAGAAACCTACGGCTCCGGCTCCGTCTCTGACGGCCGAGCTCGCGGCTGGCTATATTCCCTCCCAGCAGAATAGCAAAGCCTGAATCCCACAGGAAGCCTGTTGATTGCACACCATGCATCACAGTGTGTCTCGTCGGCAGTCTGCACAGGGGCCAGGGCTCTGCATGAAGATCTGTATCCTGGTGCTGGTCCTTCCACAGGAATGTGGATGAAGATGAGAAGACCCCATTGTGCCTGTCTAGAAGCAGCAACAAAGTATTGAGATGTACGCCTTCGTTTACTGCTCTGACAGCTTGCGTCCCTGAACGGAGTGTTGGAAGAAAAGGAAAACTGGCTTGGACTGAGCCTGAATCTTGCACTAATTTCACTTCCTGCCCATTGAAGGGTCTTATTTTTGTTTCCTCTTTTTCAATTTTCATATCCCAAGATGATGATACATACATGCCTGGTGTGGAGTACCTCAAAAAAAATACACCTTCTGCTACATGTTTAGTATTTTACTTTTTGAATTTTCAAAACAGCCAAACATCTGATGATTTTCACTTTTTCCATGAAAATTTTGGTCATCCTGAAAGTTGATGCCTGAACGTAATAATATTTTGATCCCCAACTGGATGACCACCTCTGCCTCCCCTTTTTCAAATCCTGAAGAAAAGTCCCAGAAGAGCCAACTGATAATTCACGCATTTCCCGAGTATATATTTTTATAATGGTGTGCTTTCTCCCTAAACTATTTAATAATGAACTTTTATATATGTTGTCACTTAGCACACCGAGACAAACACAATCATAAAATTATGCCTGCTTCCTGGAGTTCACAACATTGAATTTTGTAAACTCCAAAATTACAGAATTAAGGAGAATGGGTTTTAACACCTCTTACATTTGCTGTAATTATGTTTTCTAACATGAAGATCGAACCTAATTTTTCATGTCATTAACCCTCACAATCTGCTACCATGGGTAATATTCAGGAGCTAGAAGGAAGATCAGGGTTCCTCTTGTACAAACGCTGCCTGAACTCTGCCTCCCTTTCACACTGTCGGCTTGAGGCTTCTTTATCTGGTCTCATCTTTCTTATGAGTCACAGTTAACCACTGAGCTTCAGTCATGCCCTGATTTTAAAGAACCTGGAAATTGAGGTCCCCTCAGTCTGCCTGGGCTGTGAGTGATACGGTCCCTGGGGGCTTCCAGTCTCGGCTGCCCCAGTTTTTCAGTGAGTTGGACTTGTGTTGAGGCCCTGCTCTTTTTCTCCTGTGGTATTTATCCTGTAATCTGTAAAATGCTCTTCACTGTGGTGAGATTTGAACAGCAGTGGGTAATCCTAATGCATAAAGCCAGCACTAGGACGCTTTCAGTGTTGGCTTACCCCTGAGGCACAGACCCGAATTTTCTCCTTTTCATAGCTTTTTAGGTCTGCTAGTTTTTCAGGCTGTCGGCTACCAGCCAGTGCGCCTTTTGTGCTCGGCAGGGCACCATCATTGTAAGATGCTGTGGAGGTGCGTAGCTCCTCTTAATAGGTTGCTCAGCTCCCATTGTTGGTGTTGATGTCACCAGGGGAGGGCCTGCTCATAAGTCCTGGACCTGCCTTTGCTTACATTTTTAAAGTGCATTTTGTTGTTGACCATAGATTAATAGCTATCTTTATGGCACTGAATAAGGATTTTTGAATAAGGTTTTGCCATTATTTCTCATTCTTTGCCAAGATTCATTTGACGTGAAAAGCATTTAGCTGGAGTCTCAAGCTATAACAGTTCTTGGCATTATCAGCATGTGAAAACTAATATGATCTGTATATTTTTCTAATAAACTCAGTATTTCAGTGCCCCCATGAGTAGCTGTGATTCCCCATGACCGCCTCTGTGCTTTTTGGAGACGGCGCCCCTTGGGTGGGAAGGGAGGACAGTGGTCCCCATTTGAGAAAGTTCAGTATTTAAGTACGGAACATGGAAAACCAGCCACACTGTGTGTCTTATCTCTGCAGTTTTACATGAGGCCTGACCTTAGGTCCCCTCCGTTTCCCATGAAAAGACCCTTTTCCAGTTTGTCTTTAAAATGATCCACTTAATTTAGTTTTAACTTCACACTGGCTTCCCTAACCTTGAGCAAAAGTCTATTCTTCATTTCACCTTTGAGGGAAGGGAGAAAAGCTTTTTGGTGTATTTTCTATGATCATTCTTGGTAACACTTCTTTTTTTTCTTTTCTGTTTTCAGCTTAGACCTACTTGTGCATTGTATTTTATCTGACCTCAAATAAGGCTTTCTGGTTTTTTAATGGTTACTATGAAGCGTTGCCTTTGTTAACTGAATTCATCTTTCCTCTCACAAAAATTACACACAGTACTTCAGTATTACCCTCACCTCCCTGAAGGTATTAGTAATGTGTCATTGAAGTGTCCTTTGGTATTGCTACATTCAACTTACAATGCTGAAGATAAAATAAAAGTTAAGTAAATGACCAGTCAGATCAACTTTTTAAGCCTTTAGCTAGCTGGTGAACACATTTTCAGGATATTTAATGTATAATTTAAATTTCCTGCAGAGACTTCCTTCAGGGTTTGCTGCTTATCCTTAGAATATTTAAAGAACTTTACTATACCATGTGGTGTATAAGATTGTCCTCTTCAGAGTCAGGATGAACATCTAAACTTGAACACCACAAAAGAAACTTCAGAATTTAATACAATATTTACAGCATTTAAATTACAGTAATTCTAAGTAGTGAAGATCTTAAAGTCATACACATTTCATCACCAGTGGACGAGTGGCCTTTAAGAAAGGCTTGTGAGTGTTGAAAGCTGTCACATGGCCAGCAGCTCTAAGAAGCTTTCCTACTTTTATCATACTGCCCAACAAAAAAAAAGTTCTTTAATACTCCTCCACTATCCTTGTTCCTAAGTTGTAATACAACTGGTTTCCTGGCCGACCGGTCCCGACCCATGGGCAGGGCTTTGTGGTCATCGGTGTCCACTGTAGTCTGTCTTCCTCTATCTGCGTCCTGTCACCACAGCTGAACCTGACCCTCTGGTTTTATGTCAGCTTTACCTTGTCTCTGTGCTGTCAGTCCTATTGGCATTTCTCATTTTGGAAGAAAGTTCTGTGCATCACCAAATGACAACCATAATTTGTGAGTCATATCTAATTAAGTGTAGCATACTTCCTACAGTTTGAATCTCAGTATGTTTACAAACAGGAGGCAACAAGACACCCATTATTTCCTGCTGCCCTTCCGGTCAGCCCCTGGATCGCTGCACACTTTCTTCTGGAAGGTTGCCTCCACGTGATTTCACATTACAGGAGGGTTTTCCTTCTTTGTTTCTCAGACCTGGTCCTGTAGACGGAAGGAGCCTGGACAGTGACACATGCTCAAAGGCCCTGCAGCACCGCCATGGCTCATGACGACTCCGAGAAGAAAGAAGGTATGACCCTTAACCTGAGAAGCCTTTCAAAGCGGGTGTCCTCCTCAGGCCTTGCCGCCGTGGAATGAGACCAGCACTGGGCACGACAGCCTGGACTCCACGTGCCAGTCCAGGGCACTGTGCTGATGCTCAGCCTCCACATCATCCCACGCTGGGCCTGTGGAAACGAAAACCAGGACAGGGTTCCAGCAGGAGCCTCTCAGTGTCTCAGGGCAAACCCCTGCAGCACTCACCCTTGCCAGCTCCCTGTGCAGGAGGCTGGGGTAGGAGCCACGTGTGGACTCTGTGCCACAGAGCAGCGAGCGCAGCGCAGGAATCCTTGCTCTTTTCTGCTTTACAAAACTCTGCGAGTCTGTGTCCACCCACCAGAGCACAACTGAGAGCCATGTCTGAGGATGCACACTGGGCCTTTCATAGCACGGAAGCATGGTTCTGCAGGTTTGACTCTTCTGTTTGCAGCCAGGTCGTCAAGAAGTACTCTGGTCCCTCTGGATCTAGCCCAGTGTCTCAGTGGACTGAGTGAAAGATCATTTTAATCTGGAAATACGGGGGCTCTTGGTTGCCGCTTACCTTTCTCATTTCCTTTCCCAAATGAACTTGTGTTCCTCAGATTGCTTTGATGGTGATCACGGCTTCGAGGATCTAGGACTTGCAGCTGGCCGAAGCCAACGAGAAAAGAGGCGCTCTTACAAAGATTTCTTAAGGGAAGAGGAAGAGATCGCTGCTCAGGTCAGGAATTCTTCCAAGAAGAAGTTGAAGGTAAGTTCTAAACATTTGAATTAGGAAAGTTTTAAACTTACCATATTTCCAAAATGTGAAGGTAGAAGTGTCTAGAAATTTTAAAAAAGGGCCCGGGGATGTAGCTCAGTGGTTCTGCCACCTGCCTCGCAAGCACAAGGTTCCGAGTTCTATCTCCGGTACCAAAAAAAAAAAAAAGAAATTAAAAAAAGGAAATAAATGGTGCTCACAGCCACATTTATCATTTCCTGTGCTTAACTTTGTTTTTCAAAGTCAGAAACCATCCAAGCACCACAATGGTTCTAAACTGCATTTGCCTTATCGTACTTCTTTTTTTTTTCCCCCTATCCTATTTCTTCCCTTTTCTTGTACTGGAGCTGGAACCCAGGGCCAGGCTGAGCAGCATTCCTACCCAGACTGTCCTCTCATTGTCCGTCCTTGTCCTCTGCAGTTGCAGGATACTGAGCTGTGCTTCTTGGGGACGGACGTGCACAGGAAGAAGAGGAAGCGCTCCCCTGATGACTCCCACTATGGAGGTAAGGCTGGGGAGGCCAGTAGGTGGGACGAACGCATCGCTGGTTCTTGGAGTCGGGGTAGGGGAAAGGGATCCAGATGTTGCTGACTCAGTGGCCTATTTAACAGGACAGTGGTTCTTGTTCTGAGTGCCGATAAACCAGTGTGAAGGAGGAGAGGTGGAGGGCTGGTATTGTGGAGGCTTCAGCATAGAAGAACAGTCTTCATTTGTGATACACAGGTACCAGGTTCCTTCTCCCCCCAATCATCCACTTCTCTGTGCCATTGCTCTCCAGCGTCCCTTTGCCAGTGTAGTCCTGGGCCCTGCAGCCTGCATCTGGGCTGTTTCTCAGGGCACAGCCCCTCGCAGAGCCAGTGTTCTTACTGTGCTGGCCTGCACTGCTGAGAGTACCCTTGTACGGGATGAGTCTGTCCGCGATGAGGCCCATCCGCGACCTGCTCTAATCCATAACCCCCCTGACCCACAGCTGTGGCCTGCTCTTCTGGGTGCTCTCTGGTTGCTTGTGAAGAATCAGTGAAGAGAGACGACTTTAGTGGCAAGAGCGGTCTCCAGGGGCTAAGGCAGAATTTGCCAAAGCAGGCAGCACATGGGCACCACCGCCAAGCGTCAGGAACCGAAGGGGCTCCCTCGATCACTTGTCGGCCTCTTCCTCGAATTAGCTGGGTGTCTCTGGTGAGGAGGGACACTTGGGAGAAACTGCTCCTGTCTTCCTGACAAGCCCTTCTCTTGATTATTTCTAGATATTTCTTCTCTGGAATCGGCACAAAAGAAAAAGAAAAGGTCCAGCTCGCAGGCTGCCGACACAGCTATGGACCTGTTGAAAGCGATCACTTCCCCACTGGCAGCAGGTGCCCATCCCCCCAGAAAGGCAGGGGAGAAGTCCTCTGGCTCCTCCGGACACGGGGGCCACTCGAGCCACTCGGAGAGTAGGCGGGAGCACCACAGGAGGAAAGGCAGCGGGGAGCTCCCTCTGGAGGATGGCAGCTCCCACACATCCAAGAGAATGAAGCCACTCTACGCGAACACGGAGACCCTGACCCTGCGTGAGCCTGATGGCTTGAAGATGAAACTGATTCTGGCACCAAAGGAGAAGGGCAGCAGCCCCGTCGAGGAGGATTCTCTCCAGTACCCTTCTCAACAAGCCGCTGTGAAAAAGTCTTCTAGGAAGTCGGCTCGGGATGAGCACGGTGCTTTCCTCCTAGGACGTGAGTTACAGAGCTTTCTGAAAACGGCCCGGAAGAAGCACAAGTCATCCTCAGACCCGTGCTCCTCTCCTGGCCCTGAAGGCTGTGACAGGTCAGATGCTGCCCGCTTCCCAGAACCCCAGGGGGATAACCTTGACCTTTCAGGGCTCGAACCAATTCTAGTGGAGTCAGACTCATCCTCCGGTGGGGAGCTGGAGGCAGGCGAGTTGGTGATAGACGATTCTTACCGGGAAATCAAGAAGAAAAAGAAGTCAAAGAAGAGCAAGAAAAAGAAAGACAAGGAGAAGCATAAAGAGAAGAGGCACTCCAAGTCCAGGAGAAGCTCGGGGCTGCCTGCTGCTGCTGTGGGAGACATCACGGTGACGCCGGGTCCCCCTCCCAGCATGCCCTACCCTGGGGCTGCTGCTGCTTCTGCCCCTCCACCTCTCAGCCTCCAGACAGATGGGCATGGAGAGAAGAAGAAGAGAAAAGAGGAGAAGGACAGAGAGAGAGAGAGGGGAGAAAAGGTAAAATGTTTTTTGAAGGGGGTGAGGTTGCTAAGAGATGAAAGTGGTCTTCCTGAGTCGGGGGCACACAGGGGCTCTCAGGGCTGGGACCTGCTGGAATGAGGAAGCGCTGCCCGTGGCCACTACTTTGTGGTCAGAAATAAGAGCAGCCTCAGTTATTTACGGCTCTTTCAACAGTGATTCCCCACTGTGCCAGTCATAAGCTGAGGAAAAAGCTTCTGTGGCTGGTTCTTAGAATTCACAGAAGGAACCGATCCGTTTCTTCCCTCAGCAGTGCTGTCTGCCAGGGCAGTTGAAAGGTGTGCAAAGATGTCTTAGGAATTCATTTTGGAAAAACAGGTCTTCAGAATCAGTAGCGTTCTGACCCGTCGGGGCCTCAGAAGAGGCCAACAGCTTCCCGAGGGCTGGTGTCGGCCACTAGGGGTTGTCTTGGTGCCAGACATGTTCTTCCAGCACCTGAGCGCCTGCTGCTCTAGGTGCTGCCCGGAGGGACAGAAATGAACAGGACAGAGCTCTGGCTTTGGAGGCCCACTGTCCCCTGGAGGTGGGATTAAGGAAAGTCAACTGGCTCTGATTTTTTTCCGCACAACTGAGGTTTCTAACAGTTTTATTTCAGGGTCTGATGGCTGTGTCATTAAAGATTCCCTCTTTAAAAACACTGATAGACGTTTTGTCCCTGTTATCAAAGTAGTAGCTTACTTTTATAGAAATTTATAAATTCGTAATGTATAAAAAAGCAAGGAAATCTTATTCTAAGATAAATTACCAAATGTGCAAAAAAAAATAAAAAGAAATCTGTAAGGGCCTGGGTTTAGCTCAGTGGTGCCTTGCCTGACTCACAAGTGCAAGGTCCTGAGTTCGATCCCCAGTACCCCCCAAAAAAGAAACCTGTAAACGCAAAACAGTAGAAAGAAAACAATGAGTTTTCCCACCTGAAAACAACCATTCCCTTCCTTTGTTTATATTTTTGAAAAATGAAATATCCAGTAAAATCTGAAGAAAAGCTAAGAAGGGGATAACCAGGTATATTAAGAATTTGGCAATGGGGATATAATTTCTGTCTGTGAGGTGCACGTTAATTTTCCCCTGTACAGAGTACCTGGGGAGGACAGGTGGGGGTAGGTACTGGGGATGGATTCCAGACTGGGCTTGAGCTTGCAAGATCTTCCTGCCTCCACCTCCCAGAGTGCTGGGATTGCAGGCCTGTGCCATCCCCCCACACAGGTGTCTGGTAATGTGGGGAGGGAGCCGTGGATGTGTGCGGGCTCCTCAGGGAGCGAGAAGTGGAGACAAGGCCTTCTGAGCCAAGTGGAGGCAGAGAAGAGCACAGAAAGGTCACAGCTCCGGCCTTGTGTCCAGCTCTCTGGTAGATCTCCCTACTTACTGGGTGAGTGAACAGACACGAGGGCCCGGGTCCCGGCCACACATTCATGATGGCCTGGTTCAGCCCCACCCTGCCATTTCTGCTTGACCTTGCGTCAGTCTGCTCTCTGTGCCCAGTGGGCATCAAGCTGCTTTCTTGAAGTCTTGCTGCTGTTCTTTTGCACATAGAAGACCCAGAACTCAGTAGAACAGTTGGAGCTAGGATGGAAAATTGAGTGTCTCTGTTTGTGCTCACACGCCGAAGTTGTGCCTTCCAGACCTGATCTGACACCCCCTCCCCTGATACCCCAGCCCCTTCTCAGTGTGGCTTCTAATCTTCCCCGAGCCCTGCTGCCTTTCCTGAGGCACATTTCTTCCTTGTATTGGAGCTGTCTTCTGCACACACCATTACCCCTGTCTGAAACCTCAACGGGAGGGACTGTGTAGGTCACTTTAATGTGCTCTCAACTCCTCAGAGTCCTTGGTGACCGTTGTGTAAATTTATGTAGAATGAATGAACCAAAGGATGAAAACATAATATTGGAAAGATAAGTTGGGAACAGATTGTAGAGAATCTTGAATGCCCTTGGCAGTGGGTACTTTGTGGTTTATGAGCGAAGTTTGGATCTGATACAAAAGATAACTTAAAATGATGGAGGGGCCGGGGATTTAGCTCAGTGGCACTGCGCCTGCCTTGCAAACACAAGGTCCTGAGTTCCATCCCCAGTACTGAAAAAAAAAAAATAAATAAAATGACAGAGCTGTACAAGGTGGGTTAGACTTGTGACCGACCCTGCAGGAGATCATGGTGGCCCAAAAGGTCAGCAGTAAGAACCTGAGAACAGAAGTGGAGAGGCGGATCCCAGGGAGAGTCTGAGGGAAAAGTTAGCAGGACATGGGGAACTAGAAACTTCAGTAAATTCAGAAGATGCCCCTGAACACCAGGAGAGAGCAATCTCCTCAAGGTCAGGAGTCTCTCACTCCCTGTGGCGATATTGCCAGGACTTTTAGTTTATTGTGAAAACCTTAATATAAATTAATGCTTGTGGCTATCCAAAAATCTGAAATAGTCTTAATCTAAGCCCAATAATTTGTTTATCAAACAAATATTTTTAGTGTAATTACCATGTTTTTTAAACCTGACCTGGGCATAAAAATTCCGTATGAAGCCCTGAATAAGTATCTTTTCATGGGCTTTGCAGTATGAAGACCTGTCCAAGAGTCAGGGACAGGGCTGCGGAGAGAGAAAAGCCTCAGGCTGAATGTTCCCTCAGGCCCCTATGAGCAGAGACTGGAAATGCTGAAGGCCTTGGAAGGCCCTTCAACCTTAGATTGTAGGAGCAAAACTGTTAGGAAAAAAAGATGAGGGAGAAGAACAGCCAGCTGTGGAGAAGATGATAATTTAGAGGTATACACAGCAGGAGCAGCTAAGCAGTTGAAAGTGTGGGCTGTGGAGCCCCACCTCTTGGTCCAAGCCCTGGGTTGTGTCGCTAAACAGGATCTGTGACGTGTCCGTCCAATTCTGAGCTCAAGAATAGTAGCAGGCTTCCCTCTGAGGGCTGCTAGGGTCAGGTGAGGTAAAGTATAGAAGTGCTCAGGGCTGCTGGGTGCCATGTCAGCTCCTCAGGCACTCGGATGTGGTAAAGTTTCCAGGGAAACAGCCATCTTGACGCCTGTCAGCTACCTTGTGAACTGCTAGCTGGGTGCAGTTCCTAGTTTCAACAACTCTGGTGCGTGTCTTCCACCAGTACCATATCTTCACAGAGCCAAGTTTTCAGTGGCTGCTGTGATAAAAATCAAACCAGGTACCATGTGAAAGCCCACGTAGGCACCAGGAAACAAGCAGGTTTGGGGAATTGGCACAATGCTGAGCACCAGTTAGATAGATAAATCATCCTCTCCGTGGGAAGTTCCAGAGAGCCACGGAGATGTGAGACCCAGAATTCAGCCAAACAGTTGGAACTAGGGGGTGCAGTAAGTGAAGTACGTGAATGGGTAGGAGGAGATTGAGCCAGAGCAGAATGTTGTAGGACACTGGTGTTAGGGGACCGGAGCGGGAGCCGGAGCTGGAGCCGTTGTTGGAGGAGAAACTTGGAGGGGAGGGAAGGGCAGTTCCTGGAGGCGCTGGACCCCTGCTGAGGCCAGGTGCTGTGGTGCCTAGGACAGAACCCACCTCAGCAGCCTCAGCTGTCGGCCAGGGGAGAGGGCATGGCAGGGTCTCCTGTGTAGGGAGATGGGGTTCCTACTGGGAGAGAGGTGGTTCCCTGTTGAGTTCTCTTGCAGGCTGGTTTTTGGGCTTTTCCTTGCTTGTTTTATAATTGTGGTTTGTATGTTTTGAGTCCTGCTTTCTACGGAAGGTAGAGAAATCATGTGGCAGTGTCTTCCCACTAAAGATCATCACCTTGGAATGAATGCTTTTTGTCACAAATATACCTAACTTGGTTTTGCTAGGTCAGTCAGAGCTCATTGCACACACTTCAGAGCTGTGCTCTGATGGCAGGGCCAAGCAGCAGAAGTACCTGGCACCAGCAGGCTCTAGCGTGCATCCACTAACTTGCGGTGGTACATGGGCTGTCTCTCAGGCAAAGCTGGGGCTGAGTAACAGCAACAGATGGTGAGGAGCATCAGTAGCCACCTCTGGAGTGCCTGCTCTGTGCTGGGTTTTCAGGCTTGATCGGTAGCTGTCCATACCCCTGTGTGATGGAAGAAAACGCTGAGAAGATGCAGAGCCAGAATTTCAGTACAGATTTCCTTAACCCCAGGTCTGTCCTCTCCCACTGTAACCACATGGCACGTGGTTACCTACTGCCATAATGCGTCTTGACAAAGCTAAAAACAGTTTCTACGTCAAACAAAACTAGTTCACGGTCTCAGGGCCCGAGGTCTGTCCTATAGATAAGTGGGAGGCTTAAAGCAGAGTGACAAGCAGTGGGAAGCTTGGCCTCAGGTCCAGTACACGTGGGTTCCAACCCGAACCTGCCTCTTCCTGGCTCTGTTCCCTTAAGATGCTTCCTTGTTTCTGTTTGCTAAAGTGTAAAATGGGGCTGTTTCTGTTGAATTCCTTATAGCTGTAATGTGCTTAGCCCAGGGCAGGCTCAGTAGGTGTTGGCCACTGTTAGAATTGCTGCTGCTTACACCTAGAGTTCCAAAAGCGTAAATACATGGGAAGGCGCCTCTTCAGAACTTTTTGTCATTTCACATGTTACATTGACTCGGCAAGGAGGCAATTGTGTATCTAATGCTCCTCAGTATCCACCGCCTTTGGGGGAGGAGACTGCAGGCACATATTTGGAAATAGTTAAGAATAGAAAACAGGCAGGGTCTGTGAGGAGCAAAAGCAGATGTTATAGGATGGGTTTCCTTCAGCTCATTGCTCTTTGGAGAGCCCTGTGGTCACTGATGGAGGGCAAGAGGAGCCTTGTGACCCCTCTGTGGTCTACTTTTAAAGTGAGGAACCCCCCCCCCCATCATGTAAGGGTGCTGTGGGACAGGTGGAGTCAGGTACATGCATACTCAGACTCCTTCCCACACAGCAGATTTTTCCCTGTAGAAGAACAGTGCCAGGGCCGGGGATTTAGCTCAGTGGTTCCGCCACCTGCCTTGCAAGCACAAGGTCCCAGAGTTTAATCCCCGGTACCAGAAAAAAAAAGAACAGTGGCAGTCCCTTACGCACTGCTGAGAGTACAAAGAGGAGTAAAGGAGGGTTGGTCTCATGAGCTCAGAGTCCACAAGAGTCTGAAAAGCAGTCACCTGTGGTAGGCTCCAAGGGCTGAGGAGAGTCGGGAGCCGGGCATGGGCCTCACAAGAAAGAGGAGCAGGCAGAAAATAGTAAGGTGCGGGGACATCAGAGCACAGGACTTTCAGGAACCCCAAGAAGTCTTCGAGCCAAAGTGAAGCCAGCAGCAGGGTAAAAATAGCCATCCAGCAGCAGGAGTTGCTCGAGGCTGCTGTCCAGGGAAGAGTGGAGCACCGAGTAGGAGTGGGTAGGTCAAGCTGCAGTCACTCCGTGTGAAGTTCTTGGTGTGGCCCAGGTTTGTCCCTGGAGTCTCAGGTCACTGCTGGGTGGCACGGAGTTGCTCCGGGGATGGAAGCAAGGGAGGGGCTCCAGGGTGCACCCCCATCAGGGTCCGGCGGGAGTTGGGCTCCATGCTGTTCTGCTCAAACTCTTTTGTGGTGAGAGGCGGCAGGAGTGTCGTGCGCTCTGTAGACTTAGTTCAAGCTAGCTAAGGCGAGCTTTGGCCCGGTCAGATTTGGGATTTCAGTCATTTGGGTCAGAAGAGTGTCAGGTGGCTTGGAGAGTCTGGGTCCAGCCCTCGGGCATGGGGCTCCACACCTCAGATTCCTCAGGCTGCTGAAAGTTTGCAGGCATTTCCTGGACAGAGCTCATGTAACAGCGTCTCCTGCGTGATGCTGACAGCTTGTACGTTAGAGACTGAGGGGTTGCTTTCTATATTGAGTCAGTTTTTATTTTTTACGATTCATAAGCTGTGTGGTGCTTTTACTACCAGATATTCTAGCCTTTAAAATTGGATCTTAAACTAGTTAAGATGAAGGATTTTCATCAGATTCTCAAAGTTCTGTGCTCCAAAAATCAGACTCTTATTTTAAAGAGCATTAAGTTGCTTTTGTTTTGGTTTTTTTAGTACTAGGGATTGCATCCAGGGCCTTCATACTGAGCTATATTCCCACCTCTTTTTTTTATTAAATTTTATTTTATCCCATTCCCTGCCTCAAGCTCCCTCCCCTCCCTATGTACAAAAGCTTTGTTTCCATTTTTTCCTTCTGTTTTCACTTACTTTTTCCTTTTTTTCTTGTTTTTTTTTGGAGACAGAATCTCATTAAATTGCCCAGGCTGGGCTCCAATTTGCAAACCTCCTGCCTCAGCCTTCCACAGTGCTGGAATTACAGGCATGCACCACCACATGTACCTAAAAAGTTACTTTTAGAAATGGGTTGATACTGTGGCATAGCTCATGGAACATTGGAATTTCATCCAGGGTCACATGTAGTGGGCAGGCGTGTTGCAGGTGGTTGCTGCTAACAATAGAGAGGACCACGTGATTAAGGCACAGTCTGCTTCCAGCTGTGACTTGAGGGCACGGTGTGTGGCTCGGAGTCTCCAGAGATGGTCACCATTTGTTTGCCTGTGAACTCTTCAGTATGAGCTGCACCTTAGGTCCACACGGCGGGTGGGTTTGCGGACCCCTGGGGAAGGGCCACATGAAGGCCAGCAGGATGTGGCCGCAGCAGCCGTCCTCCCCACACCGTGAGAGAGGTGATGTCCTCGTGGTGTATCGGGAGCCCTGATTTATTTTTTAATTATGTTACCCACAGACATGAGAATCCCTCTTGGTAGTGGGCTGCGCGCACTGAGGAATCCACACAGAAGCTTCTTGGGGAGTAAACGTATCAGTGATCCCCTGTCACTCACTGCAGGGTGCCACTTCGGGGTGGAGTGGGTGACAGACGCAGCCCCCAGCTGAGGGATCCCTGGAAACTGCCCTTCAAGTTCAAGCCCAGCGGCTGCTGTTTACCTCTCCTGGGGTTTGGTTTTCTCCTGAATTGGAGCTTAGCATGGTTCTATCACATCTGAAATTGCAGGCTTTGGCAGTGATTGAGAAAGCCTCTGTGGACACCCATGCAGGGATCTTTGAGTTCCATTGTCATTCCTTTGGGTCAGTACCAAGGAGTACACCTCGGGGCTGTAATAAAAACACCACTTGTTTGTAAGAAACCGAAGCTGTCCTGGGGTGTGGGCCTCTGCCGCCCACATCTGCCTCCTTTGGTGCTTGGCTCCGGCGCGCGCGCAGCGTCTCATCTCGGGGCTCTGGGTTCTGGCCATGTCAGGGTGTGCTGTGCCTGTGGCTTCACTTGGCCTTGCCCTGGAGGCGTGGACGCATGGAGTG
>NW_004624750.1:350389-392515 GCF_000247695.1 Heterocephalus glaber | reverse complement strand
AAATGTAAACATTCATCATGTCTTTTGATCATGCTCCATATTCTTGATGTTCTCAATATTTAATGGTAAGGTTGATTCTACAGTTGAGAAGGATTTCGATGTAGAGATTTCCACAAATTATTTTTTTATCTTGTACTCTAGTTAATTTCGGGCATATGGGTAAGCCATTTTTAAAAGATTAGCATAAAATTTTGAAGTCACATTTTTAACAGACCTGCCATAATTTCCCGAGTGAGTGTCAGCTCATTCACTGCAGTTACCTTGGAAGGTACACAGAATATTTCCCTTCCTCAAAATGATTTCAGAACTTCTTTTGGAATTAAAGTCCAAGCCATCATACAAGCTTTTTCTTGTCATCAGTGTTTGTTCTTCTGAAGGGTAGTTATTTTATGGAAACGTTCAGAACTGAGGCAGGAACCTGGACCTGGTAGCACACTCCTATAACCTCTGCACTCAGGAGGCTGAGGCAGGGGGTGGAGAGTTGGAGGCCAGCATGGGCTATGTAGCGAGCCATGTTTTTTTAACAGAAGAAAATTAGGGAAGTAAAGTATCAGATCAAGCTTTGTTCAAAGCAAGATGCAACTCTGAAGTTATGAGTCAGCACAGTGTTCTGTGATGGGTTTTGGTCATAAAATCTGACTCTTAAGGCAAATAAAAATTGCCAGTTGGTTTCAAAGTGTGAAGCGTTTTGTCATTATAGTAACTATAGGACCAGCAGAGACTATCTTAGGAGATGGAAGACAGATCATCGTCTTTTGATGCTTACACATAAGGGAAATGTGGGGGGTTTGCAAAAACGCATACAGAAAACGCCTCAGTTTATTAGATTAGGGTTATAAACGGGGCATGGTGGGCACACCTGTCATCCCAGCACCCTGGGGTGCTGAGGAAAGAGGGTGCCAAGTTCCAGCCCAGCCTGGGCAACTTAGAGACCTAGCCGAGACCCTGTCTCAAATATTAACCATAAAAGGGCTGGGCGTATGGTGCAGTGTGAAGACCCTGGACTCAGTCCCCAGTATCACCAAATAATAATCATGGTAATAGCGCAGCAACCATTTCTTACACAGTAGGTCTTTCTGGAGGAAGCAACACATTTTCTTTCTGGTCCATAGTGCATGGCCCTGCAAGTCAGGGCAACTGGGCTGTGGTTGTGCTGGTGTGAAAACTGTGGGACCTTCAGCAAGTCACAATACAAATATCTTAGGGTTTGCTTTTTCTCAGCCTCAAAACCAAAGATGTGGCCTGATAAATAATCTAACTGCCCTTCCCGGTAGGAATCCTTAGGTTTTCTTCCTCTATCTATGGAGAGCTGTGAAGTAGAATACATAGTAATATAATCTTGTTTTATATATTCTTTGCTGAAATGGCTTTAAAAGTAATTTTGTTTCTCAAAACCCATCTACTACTTCTGCCGCTGCTGTGATGAACAAAGAACAAATGTGCTTCTGCCACGACAGAGCAGCAGGTCAAAGTGGCCTTCACTTAGCTCTCCTTACCTTGAGCCATGAAGATGTGATAATAAAATAATGGTAAACTACAAGTGTAATAAAAGTAGGGTTAGAATTTTTTTGGGGGGGTGGCAGTACTGGGGTGGAACAAAGGACCTTGCATTTGCAAGGCAGGCAGCGGAACCACTGAGCTAAATCCCTGGCCTGGAAAAATTTTAATTAAGATTAGAAATCATAGAGTTCAATTCCTGGTACAAAAAAAGGTTAGAAATCAGTACCAGAGAAACAAAAAGGATATAGATCTCGCTCTTGGATTTCTGGCCCCAAAGTTTATAAGGAAATGGTGTGGTTCTGATTTTCAAAGATGCACTTACTTCTAAAAGAATCCTTAGCATGGGAGTCTGGAGGCAGAATACAGGCTTTACAGATAATGAGCGTGTAGCTGCAGCAACCACAAACCGAACAATAACCTGCTAAACAAAACCCATACTTACCTCTGAGAGATAAGTATCATGGGTTAAAAAATTATCCTGTCTCAGTTGTGTGATCTTTTGTGAATGAAAAAGTATAAGTTTCCTTTCTGTTTTGTCAACATAAGTTCAGCATCGCTAAACTTGGGTTCTGATCAAGTCTCGCCTTGTTCTGTGTTCTCTGTGGCACTAGCCAAAAAAGAAGAACGTGTCGGCCTACCAGGTGTTCTGTAAAGAGTACCGTGCAACCATCGTGGCTGACCACCCAGGGATCGGTAAGAGCTCGGCGGGGCTTCCCTTGTTTTCCTCCCCATCTGCGCCTCTGAAACAGTGCCCTGAGCTGATTCAGTGAGCACAGCTTCTTCCTGTTCGAATGCAGGTCTCATCTCTCCTCTGACCTGCAGACCACTTTAGATTAGCCTTCATTCACCTTGCTGGTACAGGAGGCAAGCCTGCCACACATGTCTCTGCGTGAGCTGCCAGCGGCACATGCATGAGTCTCATGGCGCGGCACAGGACAGTCCCATCAGTGGCACAGGCTGCCCTGTGGGACAGTCTTGCATGTACCACTGGTGGTACTAGCCCCATTGTGAACAAGTTAAACTGAAAAAATGGGAAGCTGTGAAAAATTAAATATTGTAAAGTGTACATATATAAGTGTGTGTGTGTGTGTGTGTGTGTGTGTGTTCCAAGATTTTGCCATCTTTCTCATAGACCGCCCTTAGGTGTAGAGTAACCCTGCACTGCACTGTTCATGTTTGTCTCTGTGTTGTCTGGTGAGGTGAGGAAACACTGTACCCCAGAGCTCAGACAGTCCCTTGACCTGTATTATCTCACTTGCCTGTTACATACACACTTGCTCTACCCCTTCATGGGGCTGCTGTGATGTGCACCTAAGAACACTAAAGCACAGACAGCCAGGTGTGGTGGCGAATGCCTGCAATTGTAGCCCTCGGGAGACCGAGGCAAGAAGATCACAGTGAGTTTGGAGCCGGCCTGGGCTACATGGTGAGCTCAAAGCCAGCCTGAACTACATAGCGAGAACCTGTCTCAGAAAACCAGAAAGAAAGGAGGAGAGGAGATATATGCTATACAGATGGAAGGTTGACATGACACATCCTGGGGGATGCTTCTTGATTATGATAGGAAAGTTCTTTAGCTCTGACTCTTCACATACCTAGAAAAAACCTAATATCATTTATCAAATTCTAGGTAGCATATTGTCCTTAACCTAACGTAGGAGGCCTTATATTATGAGGTCAAATGAAAAGCCACCAGAGAGATGCCTCAGGAATAAGGCAATACTCTGCTCCCCGGAGTAGACTGTGTGAGCATCTGAACCTGTCTTAGGACCTCCAAAACATCTTTTTCCTATAGAAGAAAATCAGAATAAAAGTGATAGGAGTCTGGGTTGGTTTTCTGAGAGAATCTTGCAACCTTCAAATCTGATCTTCAAAAGCCTTTTTCCACCGGGCATGGTGGTGCATGCTTGTATTCCCAGCACTCGGGTGGCTGAGGCAGGGGATCATAAGTTCAAGGCCAGCCTTGACTACATAGCAAGACTCTGTCAAAAAGAGAAAAAAAGAAAAGGCCTTCTTCCAAGTTCTACCCCATCCATCTTCTGTTTTGTTAAAGTAAGCCTGTTCTGTGTTGTTTTGATTTTTATTTTTTTATGCTAGATTTTGGGGAACTCAGTAAAAAACTGGCTGAAGTGTGGAAGCAATTGCCAGAAAAGGACAAGCTGGTAAGTGCACTCTCCTACAACCAGAGTTCTCATAGCTTTTTGCCCTTTAAGTGTGTGATTCTCCTATAAACCATCCAGCGATGCAGCAGTGAAAATAGTGAAGAAGATGACCACGCAGTGGACCGAGGTGCAGCAGCGGTGTTAACAGTGCTGGTGTTGAGTTACCCAGCTGAGGGTTTAGCATAGGGAGGCTGTCTTCTGTAACTGGCTCATTTTTCCGAACACTTTACATTGAGCCAAAAGAAAACCTAACTTGGGCAGTGAATGAAGTGTTAAAGGAGGACGTGATGTCACAGCCTCCACTGCAGACCCCTGAGGGTCAGCGGATCAAAGGCTGGGGACGATCACTTGCACGGTCAGCCACAGGGTTTGCTCAGCAGGCTCCGGGTCACCCTGCTCCTCACCCACAGCCACATAGTGGCCCCCACAACCAGGAAGCCCATAAAGGACAGGTTCATATCTGAATCATGTAGTCTTTTTCTGACTGGATGGTGACTCGGCATTTACTGTGGCTTATGTCTCACCCACAGCGTGGTCTGTTAGTGCTGAGGTCGCCCACTAGCACTGAGGAATGTTCACTCTCCAGGCTTAAATATCAGTGGAACAACAAGCCAAAGGCAACTCAGGGACCTCAGCCTGAAAGTCAGCATCAGCCTCTGTCTGCCCATTCCACTCCTGCATCCTGTTCTACTATGACTGCCTTCCATTTTAAGTTTTGTCCTTTTTTCTTTTTTTGGTACCGGGGATCAAACTCAGGACCTTGTGCTTGCGAAGCAGGCAGTGGAACCACTGAGCTAAATCCCTGGTTCCTGTTTTGTCCCTTTTAATTTGCACACTGATCTGATTGCAGATTTGGAAGCAGAAAGCCCAGTATCTGCAGCACAAACAGAACAAAGCAGAAGCTACAACTGTGAAGAGAAAAGTGTCTGCCTCAGAAGGCTCTGTGAAAGTCAAAGGTAGCAACCGCCTGCTCTTCCTGCACATGCTGCCTGCCTCTGAAGCTCTGTGAAGTTTCCTGGTTTGCTGAGAAATTGGGAAAACAGCTTATACTAGAAGCAGACCTCAGTACCCACATATTATTACTGAATATTATAGGCAGCAAAAAATGATGCTCAGATTTAGAATATGTAAATAAATCGAAGGTCAGCAAACTTTATAAAGACCGAGAAGGTAATATTATAGGCCTGTGTGCCGTATGCATTCTGTCACAGACTCATCTGTCTTTTCCTACAACTCTTTAAAAATGTCAGACTATTTCTAGCTCACAGGTCATGCAGAAAGAGCCCATAGTTTTGCAAGTGCCTGGTATACTTCATAAGAAGGGAAGGTCAGCAGCAGCATTTCTGTGGTACTGAAGGCTGAAGGCAAATTTCACTTCTCCCCCACCCCTCTGTTCTTCCCAGCTCCTTCTACAGGAGTCCTGTTGCCCCAAAAGAAATCCCCACCCACCACCGTGTTGTTACCGACATCACCATCCAGAGCTCCTGAGACAGAGCCCATTGACGTAGCTGCACACCTTCAGCTGCTGGGGGAGTCCCTGAGCCTCATCGGACACCGCCTGCAGGAGACAGAGGTGAGCACAGCTCTCAGCAGCATGGCTCTGGGGTCCACCCACTCCTTCCACCTACATTCACTGAGCAGTTGCTCCGTGCTGATATGCCAGATACGCAGGGGACAGTGAAGACATCATGGCGATGAACACATCTAGAAACAGGAATCTACCTCTTGGTTCTTAAAGTTTACACTAATACCATTCTGTTGCAAAGAGAAGTTAGAATTCCCTGTAACTGATTTTTATTCTTTAAAAATGTAATGGAGATGGTACATGCCTGTAATCCCAGCACTCAGGAGGCTGAGGCAGGAGGATCGCTGAGAGTTTGAGGCCTGCCTGGGCTATATAGTTCAGGGCCAGCCTGAACTACAAAGGGAGACCCTGCCTCAAAAACAAAAATGCAACAGAAAGCCAGGTGTGGTGGCACATGCCTGTAATCTCAGCACTTGGGAGGCTGAGGGAGGAGGATTGCCACAAGTTCAAGACCAACTTGAACTACGTATCGAGACCCTGTCTCTAAAACAACAACAAAGCAATGGATGAGGTGAGTGGAAATCCCAGAGCAGTTTTGGTTACTTGCACTTCTAAGATGGTTTGGATTTTTCAGCACATTTGCGGCAAAGCTTTAAATATAGAGATTGGATTGGACCAGGACATTGAGAGTTCCTGTGTCCCTGAGAATAAGAGTAGCTGAGGAAGTCGAGGTTCTGAGCTCCTCACTGCAGCGCACTGGAGCATCCAGTGCTCTGTGCCTGCGGGAGCTCTTGTTCTAAACTCTGCTTTCAGAATCACTGAGCCTGTACAGCTGCTGCGCTCCGCTGTGCTCCTGCACTCAGCTTCCAACTGCATTGCCCTTCACAAGCGCAGCAGCACAGCAGTTCGCCTCTTAGCCCTGATAAGACAGTGAGCGAAGAAACAGCTCAGGGACAGAGCTAATCACTTGCTTCATGTGAAATGCCAGAGACCACAAGAGGTAAAGCTGTGTCTCAGTTCTTCGGTTAATTTCTTCCACTGGCATAAAAGAACTGGAACCTCGTGTAGACTCCCGTCCGAATGATTTAAAGTATTTCCAGAATAAAATAGCCTGTGACCCTTATTAATCATTCTTATGTTTCCTAAAAAGTTAGAAATGAAATATTTTGTTGTAAATACCTTCCATATTCCAAGTATTTCCATTTCGTTTAACAAGTGTTTCATACTGAGCTGTTATTTTAAGAACTTGGGGAATAAAAATCTGAATATACAATATGCCTATCAGCAGGAAACTTACAATCTACCTGGAAAGGCAGAAAGTTTATCTAGTTATCGAAACAACCCAGTTCTGAGGCCAGGGATGTAGCTCAATGGCATGGCACCTGCCTGGCAAACGAGGCCCTGAGTTCGATTCCAGGTCCCCAATAGGGAAGAACACTGCCAAAAACAAGCCAGTTCCAGTGAAGAGTTCCTATGAGAGAGTTACACATGCAACACCAGCCCCCTTTCAAAGAGGGGGACGCACTCAGACCTCCAGGGGTGCCCACAGCCATAGGCAGTACCAGGCCCCATTGTACAAGCACAGCGTCGCCATGACAGGCTGAGGGACTAAACCCACGGATGCACTGAACGAGGAGGGACTCGGGTCCCCACTGGATAGGGTTGGACAGAGTGATCTCATCATACTGTTCAGAAGAGCATGCAGTTTAAAACAGGATTGTTTATTTCTGGAATTTTGCATTTAATATTTTTTTTACCAAGATAGACTATGGGTAACTGAAACATAGAAAGGGAAACCACAGATAAGGGACCACTGCTATGATCATAAAAGAGAAAGAACTTTATAGATTCTCTAGTCCACTTAATTTTTAAGTCTTGCTGATTATGATTTACATACCGTAGAGCTCACCCTTTTACAGTGCAGAACTTACTGGGTTTAGAGCACTGGGCTCATCACTACCTAATTCCAAAACTATATTTACCCCCAAAAGAAACCCCAGGTCATTGGCAGTCATTCCCCATTTATGTTGGAGCCCACTGTTCCCCGGAGTTCAATTACTGGCCTATATCCTCACACTCAGCACTTTGCATGTACCACTTGGACTGTTATTTATGTTACAATTTTATTTCAGTAAATCTGTGGCCAGGGGTTGTGGCACATACCACTGTAATCCCAGTGCTCTGGGAGGCTGAGGCAGAAGGAATGTAAATTCAGGCTCAATGTAAATGTAAAATGTAAATTTTGCGTACATGAGCTCACAGATCTTCCCGGCAGCTCTGCAGAGCATGTTCCACTCTGTTCGCTCTTCTGGTTAAGTGATTCCCTGGAAACAGAAGATACAATGGATTGTGAGTACAGAGAGGAGACCTGGAAACGTACTGTAAAAGTTTCCCCGTTAAGCAACTTTCAGAGTAGTCAAACTAGATCCTCCTATGTCTGTGTAAGTTTCGTTCTACAGACAGAAGGGCCCAGAGTTTCTGAAAGCCACATGAAGTCAGCAAGAAAAGGGAGAGAGAGCACATCAGCTGCATGGTGTAAGTGACAGTCTCCTTTCCTTTCAGGGCATGGTGGCTGTATCTGGCAGTTTGTCTGTGCTTCTGGATTCTATCATCTGTGCTCTTGGGCCCCTGGCGTGTCTGACCACACAGCTACCTGAGCTGAATGGCTGTCCCAAGCAGGTCTTGGTGAGTTCCTGTTTCCCTTGGATGTGGGGCAGGCTCCTTGGGAACAGGCACAGTCAGGGGCAAGCTCCTGAGACGCCCTGTCGTGTGGAGTGTGATGCTGCACTAGCAAAGGCTGTGCTGGCAGGGAGACCAGAAAGGATGCCGCTTCCCAGAATAGCACTTTGGGGACAAGGAACCTAGCCCTTGAGGTACAGTACTTCCTGTGTTTCCTGTGTGCTCTTCTACACACAAAGACAGTTTCTGCTTCATTTTTACTAGGATTAAGGGAAGACATCAGTAGAATACACCCTAGCATGACGGACCACCAGATGCTGTCTCCATTCTCACCCCATCCCTCCACGCTCTGTCTGCTTTAATTCCACTTATCCTTCCTTGTCTGCCCCCTAAACAGAGAAACGTGTCTCAGAACCATGGGAAAACACTCTTCAATTGAACTCCGTCTTGTTTTGCAGTCAAACACCCTAGACAACGTTGCTTACATCATGCCTGGACTGTGACAGCCAAGAACCCTGGGACGGAACCCACCCGGCCTCTTTGCTGGTTTGTGTATATATCACTGTTGCAGACCCCTGCATTGGCCTCAGGGTGTGGGTTTGAAACTTCTATATCTATATATTATATGTGTGTATATATATATAAAATGTACAGTATATACATAGGACTGTAACTACTTTGCTTTAGTAATTTTATGAAATGGCAAAGGTGTAGCCAAAGGAAACTTTGGCAGGAATAGGGGCTTGGGATTCTGTATTCTCTTGTGGTGGATCAATCTGCCTTAGAAATCAGTGTCACTTGGGGCTGGGGGCTTGTTCCGGGTGCCGAGCAGCACCTCCTTATAGACAGCGAAAGTGTGATTTTTTTTTCCAAATCAGTTGTACCTCCAGACCCATCACTGACCATTTGCCTTACCTGTCTTATAGTCAGAAATGTAATAAGAAAGATGATGGGAGATGCCAGCTGACCAGAAGTGACCTCAGTGGGAAGTGACAGTGTCATGCCCGCTGTAGCTATCGAGATAGCTTCGGTGGACTGAGGAGGGGTCGTCCCATGCCCTACGACAGAGGTGTCCACATCTCAAAACTTACTGCAATCAGTGATACCACTGGCAGGCTCGGGAGAGGCTAAGCAGTTAGTGATTCCTGGCAGTGATAGATCCCTGAGGATGGAGCTGTCAGGGCCTCAGCTGGAGCTGCTGGTGTTCCAAGCTGACCCATGGTATTCATCTGTAAAGAGAGCTGCTGTCTCTCACTGGCGGTGCTAGATTGACCACCAAGTCCCACAGATTCTGCTGCTTAGGTTCCTGGTGGTTATGGAAGACAAATGTTGCCCCATGTGGTTCTTGAGTTCACCTTATTGGTTCCCCTGTGGGCAGATAAAGCGCTCTGCATTCCATTCCACATGTGAGTGAATTGCAAAAAAGACTTGATTCTCATGTAGGTTTATTTATATGTGTGTGTGAATGTGTATTTTAATTATGTGTATTTAACTCTAAATTCCTTAGATTTTTAATTTATGGTGTAAATTTCTGTATATATAATTTAATAACAAAAGCCTCCACCAGCAGCAGCGTGTGGAAGATACAGATTGGTCACTTCTCCCTTCCTTCCTTCCTCTGGTCTGTTCTGAAAATGCGAAATCATATATACTTTAAGGTCTCGTATCAAAAAGGAATCATTATATTGGGGATCTAATTCTTTAGAAAGAACTTCAAAGCCTTCAATAATGTCAAAAAAGTGAAATAAAAAAAATATTACCATTTCCCCGCTGCCCTTATTTCCAAAAAGCCAGATCTGTCTCGGGTGGAAAGAAGACAGTAGATGGTTTTAAATGTGGTGATTCCCTGCCTGGGCACTGTGAGGCTCTGGGGACAGTGCAGCCAGCAGCATGCTGCACGGCTCCTCCCTGCCCTAGCCAGTGTTGTCACTGAGCTGTGCTCCTCAAAGGCCCTCTGGCCACTGAACCCTCAGCTCAGAGCAGTTTTGCAGTTTAATCAAGGAAACAGGAACGTTGGGAACTGAAATCCTATCTGAACATTAGGAGAACAGAAATGTTAGCTTGCCTGTGTCAGAACCTCATCGGTCCCCAGGGAAGCTTCCTGTGTGATGCGTGACAGGGCAGCAGCAGTGCCACAGGAGTCGGGCCTACAGCTTCGTCTCATCCAGTAACATGTTCACGGGGCGTGCTTCTGTGTCTCGCTGCCAGGTGCCTCTGACCCACCCATGGCACACGTGTGACTGTCCACCCAAGGGGGCAGTCGTGCATGTGTGTACGCTCAGTGGGTCAAGGCAGCAGGAACGTGTTCAGGAGATCCTAAGGAGAACCTGATTTTTTTGGTTTTTGTTTTTGCTTTTCCTTTGAAACCCAGCCCTACTATATTTGTATTTAAGATTTGTACACATTTGTATGGTAATCTGTCTCTTGTGTTATTTGGTACTTAATAGAGGAAAAACTTTGGATTCAGACCTTCTTGCAGTTTTTATATCATTGTTTTATTTTGTTTTTTAAATTCCAGTGGTTTGACCCAAATGCCATTATGATTGTATAAAGAAATAAAATTTTGTACTTATATTAAAAATCACATTTTTAATATTTGTAGTCTAGTCTCAGCTGTCTTTTACCGAATCATGCTGATCATAGTTGCTGTGAAATTATAAAACAGCTGGTTTTCACATTCTGTCCCTACCACAATTTTCTCTAAAGAATCTGAAGTGGAGGTGCAATGACTAATTTCAGCCATTTCCTAACATGCATCTTGCTGTTTCTATGGACTTTTACATGGTAAAGGCTCTTGACTTTTACAAATTCCAAAGCCAGTGCATCTTACAGTGCTTGCTCTGTTCATTGGCAAATGGAACTGTGCACATTCTGGTGCTGGCCAACACTGTGCGGGTCATGGCAGATTCATGTGCTTGATCGGAGACTTCTGTGCTGTGCCAGCACTGTCTGGGCCTCGTCGGTGAGGCGGGTAAGGCACCTCATCTTCACAGCTTACAGCCTCACCTGTGAAACTGGCTTGTCATCCCCACCTTCAGTCTCAAAGCCAGCCAGCCTGGCGTGAATGTTCAGTAACATTGTGAACACTGAGTAGATGGAAATTGGACCTTTCAGGGAAATCCAGTGCAGACGTGAAGTGCTGAAAGTCTCAAGAATGAAGTCAGATGATGGATTACAAGGCCACGTCTTATGGAGGGGCAGCAAGAAAGAGGCCACCATACCCTGGAGTGATTGACTGTTGGTGAGATTTGCATACTTCACCTCCCTTCACAGCTGAGGAGCAGAGGCAAGAAAGTTCTGTACTTTTCATAAGTTTTTCTGGCTAGGGAATGGCAAAGCCAGAGAAGGAGCACTGGGGCAGCCAAACCCAAAGGCTTGGCACTTTCTGCCCCAACCTACTTCAGATTCAGTATATAATTCATCAGCACCCGGTCTTCTATGGTCCCAAGCAACCACGGGGATAGGACAGCTGTCTGAGAGCTTCTCCTTGCCCAAATATCCAGCTGGCTTCCACTTTTCTTGCATATAATCTTTAAACTCTGGAAGAAGCACGTCTTGATTTTTCTCTAAAAGTGTTTAAATAATAGGTTACATTTATGCAGCATGGAAAAAGGGACTTTTTTACCCTTAGCAAGGCATGATATTATTACTAAAACACTTAAGGAAAAATTAAAATTAAATACATCTTACTAAATGAGTTTGTTCATTATCAGCACATACTTTTAAAACATCAATTTTGTACTGCACTTTTTTTTCTTAAACATATTAGGGATTGAACCCAGGGTCTTTGCATTCCCAGCCTCCCCAGCCCTTTTCTTATTTGTTTACTTTCAGTTTTTTTGTTTGTTTTTTGAGACAGCCTCACTAAGTTGCCCAGGCTGAGCTCAAAGTTGTGCTCCTCCTGGCTCAGCTTCCGAAAGTACTGGAATTACAGGTGTGCACAAGCAGTGTTTTCCACTTACATCCTTATCTACAGTTTTAATAAAATTAACATACATGCAGCAGGAATGGTGGTACACACCTGTTATTCCAGCACTGGGGTGGCTGACGCAGGAGGATCACTGAATTCAAGGCCAGCCTGAACTACACAGTGAGACCCTGTCTCAAAAGAAAAAACCAGCCAGTCATGAGGGCACATGCCTGTAATCCCAATGCTCAGGAGGCTGAAGCAGGAGGATAGCCACAAGTTCATAACCAGTCTGAACTACAAAGCAAGACCCTGTCAAAAAACAAAGTCAATGAAAAAAATCAAAAGTTCACGCTAAATATACTCCACGCCATCAAGCAGTATGCTTAACGTCGACCTGAAGGGTCATCTTCAATGTACATCCCAACAGCCCAGGAGCCACTACAGAAAGGTGGGTCCCGTCGCTTACATTTCCGTATGTTAGTCATTGTGTCGTCAGACAACAGTGATGATCAAAAGAGACAGAGTACTCCAGCCCCATGAAGCACCTAGGCCCGTTGAGAAAGGGTGGGTGTTGAGAGGTTTCCCATAAACATTACCGAAACGCTTCAAAGCAGTTTTTATATTGTAGATGTTGGACCCCATGGCAACTCAAGTGAACACACGGCACTAATCATAGAACTGATCTAGTTCTCATTAGATTTTTCCACCACCCAAAAAGTGTGCCAAGTCAACTGTCTTTCAGATGTAAAATTCGCGCGACATGTGATCAATAAATGATAAAGCACCCTGCAGTGGTCGGGACTCTGCAGCAGTGACTATTGGTGCTTGTCGGTTATGCGGTGCGTGGGTCGCGTCTGCACGTGGTGCGCAGCCAGGAGGCGAAGGGAAGGCTGCGTTCACAGCTGGGAAAGGCCTGCGAGGGTCACAGCCTGGGCTCTCGGGGACGCCCTCAGATTAGGAGCAGAACTTCGTCGGGTTTTCTTCACAAAGCCATAACTGCGTTCTTCAAATCAGGTCAGAGACACCATTGACCTTCAAAAACGGTGGTCCCGAGTCCTGGACCCCATGCAGAGAAGATGGGGGCTCGGGTTTACACGCAGACGACGCGCGCGACGCGCAGCCGCACCGGGGCCCGAGCGCCACTTCCGGCTCCAAGACGCCGTCTTCCGGGGACCCTTGGGTCACCTTCCTGGAGCCCGGCTCAGCCCCCGAGGCGTGGCTTGGAGGCTCCGCCCCGCGTGCGTGGCGCGTCTGGACAGAGCCTGGCCCGGGCGCTCGGCCCCGCCCCTGTGCGCCGGGCCCGTCACGTGACTGGTCGGCCTTGGCAGCGGTTGCTGTCAGCTGATTCCCCGGGTGGTGGCGGTGGCAGCGGCAGCCGCGGCCATGGACTTTCTCCTGGGGAACCCGTTTAGCTCTCCGGTGGGACAGCGCATCGGTGAGTCTCTGGAGCCCCGCGCGGCGTCGGCTCCCGGCGCCTCTGGGTCCGGGCACCCTCGGGAGGCGCGAGGGGCACTGAGGGTGGTGAGTTGCTCCCGGCCCGGCCACTCTTAACGGGCAAGGGAGCGGCCCTGTAGCAACCCTCTACTGGGGATGGATGCTTGTGCGGGCCAATCGGTGAGGGCCAGGGCGGGCGCGTGCGGCTCCGCCAATTCGCGCGCAGCGGGGTCCCGAGTGGAGGGAGAAAGTTTTCGGGGTTAAAGGGACCGCGGTGCACCCCAGCGTCCCGAGCGCCGGGGTCCCTGAGACCTCAGCAGAAGGTCGCGTGTGCCGGTGCTGAGAGCCTGGCCCGCATGGAGAGACCGGGCGGCGCTCTGGAACTCCACTCCCTCCGGGAAGCAAGACGTTCGTTCTCTTTCGTCCGAGCTGCCACCGCTGTGTCGCGCTTGCCCCGGTCGGTGGCTCCTGTGAGCCCGTCAGCCTTCTGCCGGGAAGGCGGGGGACCCGGGGAACACACAGCTGCAGGCCGAACCTCCAAACAGCACCCCGGGAGTCACCAAAGGGGAACCCACTCCCAACACACCCACCTCGGAGCCGCCCTGCGGGGCTGGAGAAAAGGTGCTCTCATCGGTCTGCTCATCCCAAGCGTGAGACTTCTACTTCAAACTAAGTGAACAAATCTGCTTTCAAAGTCAGCCCACTGTTCCTGAGGCTTCCTGGACAAGCTCCTCTGGCTCTGGGCTTCAGCTAGTGGAGAATTGCGTTTCTCCTTACCCTGGAGTATTGTGTTTCATGGGAAAGAAGACTTCAAGAGAGTACTCCGCATCTGATACCTTAGGGCGTGGACCAAGGTTTGCTGCTTGGAGGAGCTTCCCCTGGGGACCTACCACCCGGAGAGCTGCTGCATGCCCAAATCCTCTGAGGCTCCTTAAGGTGCAGTGACAGGGCCCCAGTCCAGTTGATCCCTACAATTTGCATTTCTAACAAGTCCCCAGAGGTGATGCTGGGCTCAGCCCATCCTTCTCACCCTGGACCCAGGGGCACCTCGTGAAGCAGAGATGAACCACCCTTGAGCCCCTGAGAGTTGAGCCAAAGCCTAAACTGCTCTAGATTAGGGTTATGTAAAGAAGGACCATTGTCTGCACTGACCCCCTGCTGTCCATGTTCGTTTGTATGTAGAGGCAGAAGTACTGCTTATTGGCTGTGACTGTTCCGTGTTTCAAGGTGAAGTCTTGGCCTCTTTGTATGTAGAGGCAGAAGTACTGCTTATTGGCTGTGACTGTTCCGTGTTTCAAGGTGAAGTCTTGGCCTCTTTGTATGTAGAGACAGAAGTACTGCTTATTGGCTGTGACTGTTCCGTGTTTCAAGGTGAAGTCTTGGCCTCTGCGGGCCTGGTCTTAAACTCCTGGCCTCGGGCCGTCCACCGCCCCAGCCTCCCTGCAGCAGGAATTCCTGTGCACACTACCCTGCTGTGTGATTGCTGTGACCAAGGGCCAGTTGCTCCTATCCTTGCACCAGGCCCCTCTGCTGCCAGAGTGAGACAGTCTCTCCTCCAGTCTGTGTTGAGAGCACAGCCTCGGAGGACGCTGTCCCTGCAGGAAGGACAGTGGATTCTGTGACACTAACCCACGGAAATACTTGACCCACAGAGTTATCATCCAGCCGGCACACACCTGATGCTTGTGGGTCACACTGCTGTGTGCCCTGCAGAGCTGTTTCTGATGAGTGGAGCAACACTGCCTCCTCTCAGAGGCTGTCCTGACCCCTGGAAGCCTGTCCTATGCTGCTGCCCCTCGGCTCCCTAACTGAGTGCATTCTTCTCCCTGGAGGATGACAGGAAGCCCCATGACTGCCTTGTTGCACCAATACCTCACTGTCCTGTTCACACTTGTACACCTCTCCCTTCTCACCCAGCCTGAACTCTTTTTGTTTTTCAGAACTAGGGATTGGACAAGGGTCTTTACACTAACCTATATTCCCAGCACTTTTTTTCCTTTTTTTTCGTTTGTTTTTATTTTGGTACCAGGGATTGAAGTCAGGACCTCATGCTTGCCAAGCAGGCGCTGGTGCCACTGAGCTACATCCCCGGTGCTTCCCCAGCACTTTTTTAATTTTCAGACTTTGAGACAGTGTCTTGCTCAGTTTCCCAGGCTAGACTTAAGCTTGGGATCCTCTTGCCTCAGCCTCCTGCAGTGCTGGGACAACAGAGCCTACCATGTTTTCCCTAGATTGTGGTTCTTGAGAACAGGACTATCTCACTTACCTAGCTGTCCATCACCTAGCATGGTATTGGTACCCACAGGAAGGAGGAAAGGAGAAAGGAAAGTAATACATCTATGGGTAAATACCGTATGCCAACCAACCATGACGCTAGAATTCTGGTTATCACTCTTCGAGGTGACCCTGTGAGGTTTTGTTTTTTTTTTAGTTTCACCATCAGTCAGTCTGAGGCCAGCTGGTACTTCCTAGGGTCTCACAGCTACTCAGGGCTGGAAACCAGACCCGGTCTTCTTGCTTCTCATGACAGTGCCTCGGGCTGCTCCGGCCCCACCCTGAGTCTCCCTCATCCACCTTCCAGGTTGGGCTTGATCAACCCACACAGGTCAGGTGAGGGCGGGATGCACTGCCTGGGTTTGTGCCACCCCTAGGTCCAGGTCACTTCCAAGGGAGCAGCTCGGGCCAAGAGGGTCCCCTGCCCTCAGTGCTTCTGACAAGGCCCGCTTCTTTTGAGGATTTCAAGCCCCTCCCTCTCAAGGATGCTCTGAATCCAGATCTCACTGGCTGTGTTTGAAGACCGGTGTCAGAGAACCTCAGTGTCTGGGAGTGTCTCAGTCTCCCAACTGGTTGTGAAATCAAACTGCAAATCCAGAGAGTGAAGGTGGGCAGTCCAGGGGACCAGCGTGCCACTCGGGTCGGTGGACGCTGGATGAAGAGAGAAGTGCTCAGAGCTTGGGAAGGGAGAAGGTAGAAAGAGCTGGCCTTGGGTCCCCAGAGGCCTCGCCAGGGAGCCACAGGAATAAAGCATGGAAATGTGGGGCCCCTGGAAACTGGGTGGACAGTGAGGACGTTGCAGACACCAGGCCGAAGGGCTGGAGATCTAGGCTGGCACCAAGTCTGCTCTTGACTGTGCCCTGTGCACTGCCCATTGCCTGTCTCTGCCCAGTGACCCAAGACCCCCCCCCCCAGGAAGGAGGGGTACAGGCAGGCTGATCCTGGCAGGAAGACAGAAACTGAGGCACTGAGGCTATGGAGAGGCAAGAGAACTGATTGCCAGGCCTGAGGGGCAGGAGCCTTCAGGGCCAGGAGAAGTGGGTATGAATAGCCAACCCTGGAGCCAGTCAAAGATGCAGCAGGCCACCTTATTGGGTAGAGAGTTGCCGTCGATGGAAGCTACCGGAGCAAACCAGACCAGAGCCCTCAGCTCCTCCCCTAGGCCCACAGAGCAGAGCGAGTGCCCTTGGTCTCTGTTACAACTACCAGCGCATTGCATAAACAACCTTGGAGAGGAGGAACACGGGTGTGGCCTCATACTAACAAGACTGGTACTCAAAGGTCATGTCATGTTCACCTGCCATGAGACATGTTAGCCTTTGGCTTTCGTTCCTGCCCCTTAAAAGTATGAAGACTGTCTGTTGCTCTTGGGCCACACAGAAACAGTGCATGTGGGACACGGGGCCAGACCTCTGGGTCACGGCAGCTGGCCAGAGGCAGAAGCAGGGAAGGTGTGTTTGTTCCTTAAAGTGGGCTCCAGAGCACCCATGCCCGGAGTGCTGGAGGACCGCTGGCCTTGGCCCCGAGCCGATCGCTGCCTTAGCCAGAGTGTGCCTGGAAAGCCTGCTGTCTGAAGCATCCGTGTCCTGATCCATGCTGCAGGGGCCCGGCGAAGCCCAGGTCTCTGGCTTGAGAACAACACGCTTGCCCCCGACAGGGCTTTGCACCAGCGGCGCGCAGTGGTGAGGCCGGGCCAGCTTACAGAAGACAGGTGGCCTCAGCAGCCCTGCTGGCTGGGCCAGGTTCCCTGACTGTGCCAGCTTCCAGCCCATGAAGTGAGGCCACTGCTGGGCCTGCCTCGTGGGCTGCTGTGTTGGGTGCTGCGAAGTACCTGGCCCCTCTTGCCAGGCAGGAGGCAGCGTGGGATTTTCCACCCTGTGTCAGCATTCCTGGGCAGGGCTGAGGAGCCAGCCCAGGCCCCGAGTCTGGGTTGGTCTCTGTCCCTGCGGGCCGGCTGGCTCTCGCATTCACAGACAGCTCAGGTTCCGAGTGTGGGGAGGAGTCGATGCGCACTTGGAATTAAGGCCTCGGCCTAACTCTGGCTAGACGTTGAATAGGTTTTGTTCTCCCTTGAGCTTAGAGAAATAAGAGTAAAATCCAGGATTTCTGCTCTTCTGGTCTCAGAAAAAACAAACCCTCGGCGCTGTCTGATTAGGTTGGGGCCCTCATCTGTGGAGAAACGGGGTTTCAGGACAGGTTGATTCTCTGCCTAGTTCCGGAGTTCTGGACCTAAACCCCACTGTCCAGATGCCAGTCCTCAGCACCAGGCTTAGGTTTATATCCACCTCAGTCCACCTTGGGTGCTGTTGTCCTTTAACTGGCTCACCTGTATTATATGACCTCATCCGTGTAATTATTGCCCTGAAATTGTGGCCCTGATGAGCTAATTTGTGTTTTTTCCGTTCTGCGTTGAAGTGAACGGGTAAGTCTACATGCCTTCCTGACTGCCCAGAGCCCCACCCTGGGGAACGCATTTTCAGTCATTCTTGGCTGCAGCTTGAGCAGGGCCAGTTTCACCTCTGCCCAGGGAACTGGCTTCTGGTGCCCCCCACCCCCCAACAAGGGACTTGGGGACATGAGAAACATGGCAGCTGATGGAGGGCTGGCATGGGGCTGCCTGCACAAGGACGAGGGGAGGAAGTGGCCGGGGGGAGAGGCTAGCCAGACCTCAGGGGCTGGGACACAGTTTAGGGACAGACAGAGGTGTTGGCTGACACACTTCAGCTCACTTAGCTGGGTACGGTAGAAGGAACCACTGTGCCGGCTAGCAGTGTGTCAACTTGGCTAGACCACCAAATATTTGGCAAAACATTCTAATGATTCTGTGAACGCGTATTCTGAATGAGAGCGACCCAGGCATGGTGGTGCACACTTGTAGTCCCAGCCTCTGGGAGGCTGAGGCCGGAGAGTTGTAAGTTCAAGTCAGCCTGGGTAACTTAGCAACTTAGTGAAACCCTGCCTTTAAATAAAAACTAATAATTTAAAGAGGTTGGAGAATGTAGTTCATTGTGAAGCCCCTGGGCTCAATCCCCACTTTCACAAAAACAAATAAATGAGATGAATAAATAAGTTACGATCAACACTGACATCCACAGGCTTCGAGTAGATGGCCCTTCATGACGCGGCAGGCGTCGTCCAGTCCTCGCAAGCTGTCCTGGAGGAGGCTGAGCTCCCCACTGCTGGCGGAGTGCCCTTGCACGTGACCTGCATCCGGCCCTGGCCAGCAGTGTGCCAGCCTACCTTGCGGGCCCAGACACGCCCCGCTCAGCTGTCTCAGGAGCCAGTTCCTTAAGTCAGAATCAGCCCCCACCCACACGCCCACGTGACACACAAGCATCCTGTCTCCGGGTGGATATGGACCCCTCCCCTCCGCCCCGCCCTACAGGTGTTGGGGTGACAGCGGCACCTGCCCGGCACCTCAGCCACCCCCACAGGCTGGTTTCCATTCTTGGTGATTTAAGAACTATAACTGGGGGTGGAGTTCAGGGATGTGCAGGTGGCTGTGGTTAAAAGCCAGGGAGAGGCGGGGGCCCTCTGAGGAAGGGCAGCTCATGCCCTGGGAAATGGGCAGGACTTTCCAGGCTGCTCTGGAAAATAGGCTGCAGGAGAGTTGCCAGCAAAAAACAAAACAAAGTGGCTGCCCCATGGGTTGGTTGTAAAGGCCTTTTAAGGGAGTGCCTGGTGTTTTCAGTCATCTTGTTTGATATTCTTGCATCAGATCACTGGGGTTTTTTTTGGGGGGGGGGGTTGTTTTTTGAGACAGGGTCTCACTCTGTAGCCCAGGCTGACCTGGAAGACCTGGAGCTCTCTATGATCCTCCTGCCTCAGCCTCCTGAGTGCTAGAATTACAGGCGTGCGCCACCACGCCCAGCGCAAGCACGTCTTTTGGTGTGGTGCTTCCTCATGCTCAGTGGCAGGCACAGCACGCTGAGGACTCGAGTGCACTGGTGACCCTGCTCTGCACAGGAGGACCTGAGCAGAGCCTGAGGCACCCCCAAGGCTGCACGGCTAATGGGTGCTCGAGCTAGGCCTTGACCTGGGATTTGCCAGGGTCCATGTCCCATGCCCCTTCCTGTCCCATGTCACTGCTGTCCCCTAGCACTGAAGGGGCTGGCTGGGTTTCCCTGAGTGAAAGCCTGGCTGTCTAGAATGAACATTTTTGGGAGCAGCTCCTCCGCATCCTGCCCCAAGGAGCTTGGTCTCTGATCAGGACGGCTCCCTCCTCCCTCGGAGGAGCTGCCGAGGCCTGAGGCAGCCTCTGTGCATGGGTGAGAACAGTTAGCTCCACGTGTGTACAAACATGCCCGGAAGAAACCCATTATCCCGTGTAACCAATATGCACTGACAAAACATTTTAAAGTTGAAAGAAAGCCAAGCCAGGTGTGGTGGTGCACACCTGTAACCCCAGCACTAGGGAGGCTGAGGCAGGAGGGAGCTACGAGTTTGAGGCCAGCTTGGCCTACATAGCAAGACCTTATCTCAAAAAGCAAAAGAAAATATTCCAAGGATGGTCAAAGTGGAAGGGAAATGAGGATTTCCATGCAGCAGCTGGTGCCAAAGGGGGGAGCGCTTCATTTAAAAAGGCCGTGGGGGGGCACATTTTGTTCCAGATGTGCCCTCAGCCTTCACGTACTCAGTCAGCAAACAGGTCCTGCAGGTTGGATGCAGCTGGTCCCATCTGGCTTCTCTGCTCCCTCTGCCCCAAGCAGGGTGGGGACTGGGAGGTTGGCAGAGCCTGTACTGTAGACCAGAGGTGCTGACTCAGCCATCTCTGGCATGGGCAGGGGATGTGTGGCATTCTGCGGGGCATTGGCCCCAAAACTCGGGTCCTTCTCTGTCAAGCCACACAGCCTCCCTTGGACTCAGCACCGAGGCTACAGCTGCGGAGGACTCAGTGGTGTCCCTGCAGGCCTGGCGAGTGTCGTGCATCTGAGAGGCACCATGTGGTGGTGGCCGCGTGGCTCTGAGGACCAGACCCCTCTGGGTTCTCTGCAGCTGTCAGCCTGTGCCTGGGCACCTCTTCGCTCTGGGGTGGGGAGGGGTCGCCAGGGCCGGGAAGCATGTCTCAGCCCAGCCCAGGGACTGGGCCCTGCCCAGGCGCAGGAGGGAATGGGGCTCCATCTGTGTTGAAGAGGAGGAGGTGGTGGGCCGGGCCGGGGAGCTGCATGGGCCGCCCACGGTGGCAGTGTGCACGCCTTGGTGCATCGCCGCCCCGCCCCGCTGTGCTGTCTGAGGCTGGGCAGACCCAGGTGGAGAAGTTGCTTCTGCTGGAGTTTCACAAAGCCGGGGCCTCACCCAGGAGATGAGGACAGGTGACTGGTGGCGTGAGGGGACCTCACCTTCCTGCAGCAGATGCCCCAGGGCCTTCTGGGCAGGATGAGGTTTCTGTGCCAGGCCCAGCCACAGCACCAGCCACAAACGGTGCTCAGTCACCTGGGGTTCAGGTCAGGAGTCAGCCGAGCTTCGTGGCAGCCCACAGGTAACCTCCCCATGACAGCGTGCTCAGCGGTGCACCCACCCTGGACCTGAGGAGTCCACGCCGGGCCAGGGCCTGGGCTGAGGGCCAGTTCCCCTCCACTGGCCTTCCTGCGGCCTCCGCCTGCACTGCCTGGAGTCTCACTCGTCCCACCCGTGCCTCTGCCCTGGCCCACTGCCGGCCGCACTGCCCTGCCAGCCAGACCTGCCCCCCCCCCACAGGGCGTCGCTTTGTGGTGCTCAGCTCCCCGCCCCACAGGGACTGCAGTCCTGGCCCCAACCCTAGAGCAGCGGCGCTGGCGCTGGTCCTTCTCAGGCTGCGGAGGGCTCCAGAGGGGCTGCAGCCAGGGGCTACTTGGGCCGGAAAGGGCACTGGGCAGGGCTCCTCTCACCTGAGGCTGCCGGCCTCCCTGTGCCTCAGTTTCCTCTTTGGTTAAGCGTGGTCCAACAGTGGACGCTGTGGGGGGAGGGGTGCGGTCGCATTCTGTCGCCAACGTGCAGAAGGCCACGTAGTGCGTGTTGTGGAAGGGTGACGTGCGGGGAAGAGGGCCGGTCTCTCCACGGCTGTCTCCGTCACAAAGGCTCGAGGCCTCTGTCAGACCCCAGAGGCCTCCTCACCTGCACTGGCTGCTGCCGGCATCAGATGACAGGCAGGACCCTGGTTTTACAGCTGGCCCTGTCCGGTCCCCAGAGAGAAGCCATCATCCTCCGACCTCTGGGTCACCCTCTGTTTGAGTCTGTCCCCTCCTTCTCCTAGAGAAAGCTACCAACAGCTCCCTGCAGAGTGAGGACTGGGCGCTCAACATGGAGATCTGCGACATCATCAACGAGACGGAAGAGGGGTAAGGGCCACTGAGGGGAGGGGTGTCCCAGGGCCCTGAGCCCAGAGTCAAGGTCGCGCCCTGGGGACGTTTGGACCATGATGCAGGCAGCCACGTCCCAAGTGGACAGAGGGCCGGGCGTGGGAAGCTCAGTCATGGCTGGCGTGCGGCCAGGCGCTGCCACCCTGCCCAGCCTCTGCCCGGCAGCCCCAGGCCAAGGCCAGCTGGGACGGGAACACAAGCCCTTTCCTCGGCTGGAGCTGGTCAGGCGGAGAAATGAAGGGGTAGAGAGGCAGCTGGGTCTCAAAGCCCACGCCTGCCGCCTGCAGTCCCTGCCTCGGCGTGTGGAAGCAGCACTGATGCAGGGCCACCGACCTGGCACCTGTTCCCTGAGTGCCGGTCGGGGAGGACAGGGCCCCAAGGTTGCTCCCTGGAGGGGCAGCAGGGCTCTGAACCGGCCCAGTGCGGGAGGGCGGGCCAACAAGCCCAGGACACCTGCCAGGCCTCCTAAGCCAGGCCCGTGGCCTCCAGTGCCGAGGAAGCTCCCCATGCCTTTGCTCACCCCTCCTTCCATGCCTCTGCCAGCCCCAAGGATGCCTTCCGGGCCTTGAGGAAGAGAATCTCGGGGAACAAGAACTTCCACGAGGTGGCGCTGGCTCTGACGGTGAGTGCCACTTGTCGCTTGTCGGGGTCTCCCTGGCCAGCTGCTCACCCTACACTGCTGCTGGCGTGGCAGGCAGAGGGGTCCTCCCACCCCAGTGGGGGCAGCACGCCGAGGCCGCTCCTGGGCCCCTAGCACAGAGTGAGCACGAAACTAGCAGCAGGCACCTGCCCCAGCCTCCACCATGGCAGTGGTGTTCAGAGGGCCCTGCGGGGCTGGAGAGCAAGGTTGCCTGCTGCCAGCCTCCACGAGGATGTCTAGCCCTGGTCCTCAGCCCTGTGCGCCCTCCAGGCAGAGCTCTGCTGGGACACTGCCAGACACGGCGGCAGCGGCAGCGTGGGCTCCCTGTCCCCTCTGCTGGGAATGCGGGAGACACCCTGAGGGGACGGGCTGTCCGGTCCCTCCAGGTCCTGGAGACCTGTGTCAAGAACTGCGGGCACCGCTTCCATGTGCTGGTGGCCAGCCAGGACTTCGTGGAGGGCGTGCTGGTGCGGGCCATCCTGCCCAAGAACAACCCACCCACCGTGGTGCACGACAAGGTGCTCGGCCTCGTCCAGGTGGGTCTGGGGCCTGCTCACACTGGGGGCGTCCTGGTGGTCACAGCCTGACGGTCTGCGCTCGATCTGTCGCCCTGTGCTTCGTGCGCGGGGTGTGCATGGAGAGGGCTGGCCAGTGGGGCAGGACTTCCGTCTGGGTGCCGGGCAGGCATCCGGGAAGAAGGTGCGCAGTGGTCACCGGCCATGTCGCTTGTCCCCTCGCAGTCCTGGGCTGACGCGTTCCGAAGCTCGCCTGACCTGACGGGCGTGGTGGCCGTCTACGAGGACCTGCGGAGGAAGGGCCTTGAATTCCCCATGACGGACCTGGACATGCTGTCACCCATCCACACGCCCCAGAGGGTGAGCGTCCCTGGGGAAGGCTGGGGCGGTTGTCCAAGAGGGGCGGCACATGGGCCCCACTGACCCGGCCCTCCCCCAGACCGTGTGCGCCTCAGAGACGGCAGCAGGACAGAGCGCTCTGGGTCCCGCAGCCAGACAGCGAGGAGACCTGAGCCAATGCCCGACTCCCGCGCCCACCCTCGCCACACTGCCCGGTGACACGGCCATCACGCCCACCCCCGAGCAGGTAAGGGCAGCCCGCAGGGCCCCGGCCAGGGCAGGCTAGGGCAGGCCCAAGGCCGGGCTGAGGCCTGAGAGGTCAAAGCACTTGCAGAGTCAGCAGCTGCCAGAGACAGTGGCAGCTCCAGCTCGGGCTGCATGCAAGTGTGGCTCTGGCTGGCGCCTCCTGAACCTGGCTGTCTTCTGGCGTCTGAGGCCCAGGTGACACTCCCGCTGAGGCATGGCCTGAGCAGCTGAACAAAAAGCAGAACTGGACTTGGCATTGCACACGCAGGGAAAGCTTTGGAGCCAAGGGCCTGTGGGCTCTGGCCATCCTTGTGCCTCGGCTTCCCTGCCCACCCTTGTCTGTGAGCTGCGGAGGCTTCCCCTGCCTGTGGAAGCCCGCACTGGCTGGGTCAGGGTGGCTTGGGTGCCGGTGTTCAGGGTTTCGCAGGCTGTAGTCCCTTGTCAGGGGTTCCAAAGGCTTAGCTGCTGCCTGTGCTGGGGTGACAGAGGCCCGGCCCTCCGGCAAGCGGCACATCTGTGTGTTACCTGGACGCTTTTACACTCTTAGAAGAGAGACATCTGTGTTTTGCTATGTGGTAGCAAGTTACAAAGGAGCCTCCCAGAGTTACAAATACTACTAGAGAAGTTTTGCTAACTGCACAAAATGATTAAAGATGTTGAAAAATTGTAAAACCCTGGGCCAGGGATTTAGCTCAGTGGCTCCACCACCTGCCTCGCAAGCACAAGGTCCTGAGTTCAATCCCCGGTACCAAAAAAACCCCAAAATTGTAAAAGCAGCTGGGCAAGTGGTGCACACCTGTGATCCCAGGTACTGGGGGTTGGAGGCTGAGACAGAGGATCACAAGTTCAAGGCCAGCCCAGGCAACTTGGCGAAAAAGGGCTGGGAGTGTAGCCAGCGGTAGAAAGCTTGCCCAGCGTGCATGAGGCCCAGGCTCCCTCCCAGCACCGCAAGAAGGATCAGGTAGTGGAAAGCCGTGTAATCCAGTGTTCCCTCCCTGGTTGTGACTTCACCCAGTTTGCCACCACCTAGCATCTGTGAGGGCTGTCTGACTGCCTCGTACTGGAAGCGTCTCACTAAGCAAAGCAGTGCCTTTGCTCCTCGCCAAGTTCTCTGTCTCCAGGGATGTGCCAGAACGGCCGGGCGCTAAGACACGGAACTCCCAGGTGCCTGTGTGGTTAGGCGTCTGGTGTGGCCATGTCGGGCTGTGGTCCAGAGCTTCTTGACCACACGTGCGAGGTGGTCCTTAAGAGGCTGCGTCAGTCGCCGAGAGTCGCATGGGCTCCGGTGTCTGGGCAGGTGTGGATTTGCTCCTGGTCTCTCTGCTCCCATTTGTTTGCCTGTAAACACAGGATAATGAGATCTGCCCTGGCAACCGTTAAACGGTAGTTTGTATTAAGTAGTCAGTCATAGCTGCTACCACATCTGTGATGATTTTTCGTGGTGATGGTAACAGTGTGGAACATGCTGGCCTTCCCCAAACTGTTGTCCTCTGGCTGCTGGACCCATGCTGCCCCATGATGAAGGGTCCCTCGGCCCCGTGGGTTTGGGGCCCGTTGCAGGGCTCTTGTCCATGAAATGCCCACGAGCTCCCACACGTCCGACACCTGCTCCAAGGCCCTGCACAGCCCTCCCGTCTGAGGGTGCTGCACCACACCACTGGCCGGGTAGACCCAGGCCCAAGGCCCGGGATCCCTTCCAGCATTGGAGCAAGTGCCGCATCTGAGTATGCGCTCATCAGCTGGTGGCCGGGCTGGGTGGGGACCGCTCTTGGGACAGCCCTGTGCCACGAGAGCAGACTGGGAGCCAGACAAAGCCCCAGGCTCTGGGGGAGGGGGCGCCCCACTCCCACTTATGAGGAGAGCACAGCCCCAGCCCTCCTGGGCAAAGCGGAGGCCGGAGCCACCCTCCAGGGCCTCCTTAGCTGCCTCTCACCCCAGGAGAGGCCAGGCCCTGCCAGCCACGCCCATAGCAATTCTCGGCTTCTTGCACTGCCTTTGGCTTTGGCTGGGCTTGGAGATGGCAGCGGTGGGTAGCACGGGCTGTCGGGTGGGGGCCCCGTGGCCTGGGCTGTGTCCCAGAGGGCAGCAGGGGCACCCTCTGCAGCCTCCCAGCCCTACCTGCCTTTCAGATCGGGAAGCTGCGCCGTGAGCTGGAGCTGGTGACCGGGAATGTGCGAGTCATGTCGGAGATGCTAACGGAGCTGGCACCCACTCAGGCAGAGCCCGCTGACCTGGAACTGCTGCAGGTGAGCAGGTGCCCTCCCCAGGCACTCCACAGACAGGCATTCAGCTGCCAGTCAGCCCTCCTGCTGTTCGGTGCCTCAGTTTCTTTATCTGTAGGGTTGCTCTAGTAGCCAGGCTGGATGTGAGAATTAGAGGCAGTGTTTCGTGTAAAACCCCCAGTTGGTGCCTGGTGCAGTCCTGGGAAAGGCTGGGGTGATGGCCACAGAAAGAACGGAAGCCATGGCTTTCCTTCCTGTGTGTCACATGGACCCTGCCAGCCTGTCCCCGGCTGCAGCAGAAGGGGCCACATTTGGGCACCTACCCACCCTGTGGAGGTTGTTCCCCATGGGCACCAGGAGGGCTGGCAACACAAGGCCCAGAAGCCAAGTGTGCCCAGCTGACGCCATAGCTTCTCTATGGCCCGGCTTCGTGTCCCTGCCGAGGATCCTTGGGTCAGGGCGGGAGAGGCAGGCCTGTCATGGCCTGAGAAGGCTCCGTGGGGCCATCAGAGGATGGGTGACGGTCACTGCCATCAGGTGGCTTCTCCAGGCCCAGCCACGGCTCACAGGGTGAGCCACCGGGGGACTCCAAAGCGATGGCTCCTGTGCAGAGCTCCCTGTGTGCTGGCTCTGGACATACCTGTGCACCGGGAAGGAAACTGAGGACAGGCCTGGGCCCTGTGGCGGGTGGGCAGCAGAGCCAAGATTTGAACCGCACTCGGCTCCCAGTGCTGCTGTTGTGACTTTGCAGGGCTGGTGAGGGCGCAGTCACGGTGTGAGGGAGGCTGGGTATTGAGCGTCGCCCCACGGGGCGGGGTGAGTCCGGGTCCTGGAGAACCACCGTGGCTGCTGCAGCAGGGCTGCCCTTGGGCCTATGGCGAGCAGCTGGCGTAAGCAGCAGCCAGGCTGCGGGCAACTTGCAAGTCTGCTTTCCGAGCAGGCGTCCACGCGCTGCTCAGTGACTCACTCCAGTCAGTGACTCCAGTCAGCAAGTGGTGGGGTGCAACCCCGAACAGAAGGAGGACAGCAGGCAGCAGAGAAACCTGGAGCCCTGCAGGCCCCTGGGTCAGTTGAGGGAATGAAATGGCACCGGTGCTGCCATTTTAGGGTTGAGACATCAGGCTGGGGGAAGGGCACAGGAGCCCAGGGCTGTCTTCGCAGCTTTTCCGTAAGTCTCAGGTTATTCCACGGTTGGCAGTTTACTTAGAAATTCACCAGTGAGCCGGGCACCGTGGCACACACCTGTAATCCCAGCACTCAAGAGGCCGAGGCAGGAGGATCGCTGAGAGTTTGAGGCCAGCCTGGGCTACGCAGTGAGACCCTGTCTCAGAAACCCAAAAGAGAAAGAAAGGGATCTGTCGATGAGAATAACGAGGCAGATGCTCACAGTGAGGGTTTCTAGGCCCTGGCTGGAGCCCTCGGTGGTTTTGGGTACACTGAGAAAAAGTTGCAGTGCTCAGCCAGCCCTGCCTGCTGTGCAGATAGCAGAGCAGTGGAGATTTCCCTGTTTTAAATTGAGGGTAGTGGCGTGTGCCTGTACTCCCAGCGTTCCGGGAGGCTGAGGCAGGAGGACCCCTTGCGCTTAGGCGGTTTAGGCCAGTCTGAGCAACACATGGACCATCTCAAAATTGATTAAGTTCATTTTAGTGCAGAACACTTGGAGGTGGAATCCAAATTCATGTAGTAGAGTCCCAAGCCCATTCCATGGAAGTCCAGTTGGAGAGCTGCCCCCACTTGACGCCAGCCCAGAGGCAAGCGAGTCTGAGGGGTGGGGTCTCACTTCCTGTCCCGGCAGGAGCTGCACCGGACGTGCCGCGCCATGCAGCAGCGGCTACTGGAGCTCATCCCACACATCTCCAATGAGCAGCTGACAGAGGAGCTGCTCATGGTCAACGACAACCTCAACAACGTGTTCCTGCGCCATGAGCGGTGAGCCCCATCCTATCCCCCAGCCTCCTCCCTCTCCCTCGCCCCAGGCAGGCTGCAGGGACCTGCGCCCTCAGCCCTGGCCCAGAGCCTGAGCTGCCTTGCCACTGCGAGTGTCCCCACGCTGCCTGCCCCTGCCTCCTGAGTGGGGCTGAGGCGCTGTCCGGGAGGAGAGATGCAGGTGTGCATGCGTCTCCCCCTGGTGGGGACCCGGTGCCTCGAGACCTGCGATTTGGGAAGCTCAGCACAGTCTGCCCCTGACAGGAGTCTTCTGTCTTACAGGTTTGAACGGTTCCGGACAGGCCAGACCGCCAAGGTAAAGGCTGTGCGGCTCTGCCTGGGGTGCGCTGGGGCCGCAGGGCGGGGACATCTCCTGAGCTCCGAGTGGAGGGAGAGAAGCTGCTGGTGGGCACGTGGGCAGAGAGGGAAGTCGGGCGGAACGGTGATAGTTTCCCTTTCCCAGACCCCCAGGGATGCGGAGCCGGCAGCCGACCCGATCAGCACAGCTGCTGACGCCACAGCCACCAGCAGCCTGGAGTCCCAGCTGGCTGGAACATGGGAGGATGGCAGGCTCACCACCCTGGGGCCCAGCCCGAGCCTTGCAGGTTGGGTGCTGCCTAGGAGCCCACAGGCCCTGCACCATGGGTCTCAGAGCCCCTGCTCCTCTGCAGTGGCCTGGAGACCACATTGTCATCGTGTGGCCAGGCCCGGGCAGCACCTGGCTCTCGCCGAGCAGGAGAGCCCTGCCAGCTAACCCTGGACTAGGCTGAGACCCGTGCAGGCCCGGGGTGCTCTCCCCGCCCCCAGCCTCCATCTCCGTCAGCGCCACCCCGTCTCACCGGGATTGGCTGTAACACTCTCCACTATCGGATCCGACACTGCACTTTCTCCTTTGGCAGTGCTGGGACTTGGCGCTGAGTGACAGCCCCAGCCCTTTTATTTTGAGACAGGGTTTCACTAAGTTAGTTGCTAAGTTGCCCGTGTGACCCTCCTGCCTCACTCCGAGAACTGGGGTCACAGCTGTGCACCGCCATGCCCAGCTTGGTACTGCACGTCTAGACAAGTCTCATCTGATTGCTGGCCTTCTCCGCTGACGAGTGTCTGCAGCAGATGGCACACACCGTGTTCCCTGTGCCCGGGCTTTCTCGGCCCGGGAGGGTGGCTGTCCCTCCTCTTCGGCAGCTCCACACCCCTCAGGCAGCTCCTGCACTGGGCCCAGCACGGGGAACTCGGGCTCAGTGGGGGGGTCTCTCTGACCCTTCTGTCCCTGCAGACCTAGGCTCCAGCAGTGTGCGGGCTGGGCTGCAGTCCCTGGAGCCCTCGGGGCACCCGGAGGAAGAGTTTGACATGTTTGCACTGACACGGGGCAGCTCACTAGCCGACCAGCGGAAAGAGTGAGTGGCCTGGCCTGGCCTGCCCAGTCCCCTGCGGTTGGAGTGCTAATCCCTGGAGAGTGTCAGGGTCCCTGAGCCTGGCTTGGTGTGGCCAGAGCAGGAAGAAAGGCACATGGCCCCTCCACCAGTCACACGTGGCCCCAGAGCCTGGTGATCAGGACAGACCCCCCCCACACACACACACACAGGGCAGGCAGCAGGGACTTGAGGACCCAGAGCCGGGGCATTGCCCCAGCCAGGTGGCTGGCATCTGGCAGCTCTAGGTTGGGGCCCAGGGGCTGTCTGATTCTGAAACAGTGTCCCCAGTATCCTTGTTCCTACTGGGTATGCCTTCTACCCTGGAGCTGGGACCGCCCACTTGAGGGACAGGCTTCCAGCAGGGAGGCCCTGGCCAGATGTCCTGGGGGCCTCCATATGCGTGGCCAGGGGAACCCTGTGCTTGTTCCTTTCATCCCCTGCTGATGACCCCAGGGCTGATTCCTACAGCAACGGGCGCTGTAGAACAGATGGAGGGTACTCACCACTCCTGTGTGCCCCCTTAGTGTCACTCTGGCCATTTAGGGACACTGCTGCCAGCAGTGCAGAGTGGGGTTCCCTGCCCACACCTGCAGGGCCTGGGGCCTGGGGCGAGCTGCCCTGCCTCCCGTGCATACTACACCCAGGCCGGGGCAGTGCAGCAGCAGGCTCCTGAGTCCTGGGGGTGGCCCATGCCTGTCCTGGGCCCCATGGGAACATTGTGCTGGAGGAGGCACAGGCTTCGGGCCCCACGTGAGGGTCAGGAAGTGGAGGGAGAGGTGCCTGCATAGGAAGGGAAGGGAGAAGGGGCCAAGAAGCCAGCTGGTGTCCTCCTGAGGTGGCAGGAGGCAGTGAGGGAAGGGTTTCCTCCACGGATTTGTCTGAAACTCCTTGGCCAGGCGGCAGCAGGCTGATCCCAGGGACCGGCCCCGCCTAGCAGGGACAGCACTCGCTGGCCTGGCCCTGAGCCCTGCCCCAGCCCCTGGCCTGGCTGCCCGCCCTGACACTGCCCCACCCCTCCTGCCAGGCAGCCCTCCCCAGTGTGGCCCAGGGCCCAGGATCTCAGCCTCTGGACGGCACGGCTCCCGCAGTACCGCCGCCTGGCCAAGGCACTGTGTGCCGGGTGGACAGCGGCTGCAGAGAGGCAGGTCCTCCCGAGCCAGGGAGCGAAGGCTCTGAGTGGGCCTCGCTGGACCCTCATTGCCCTGCCTTTCCCACACGTGCCTTGGACAGGTTGGCCGCGCCCACACAGGGCGTGCAGGCCCCGGGACAAGGTGTGCTGTCAGTCTCCGGCCTCCCTCCCCCCAGCCCTCAGCATGCAGGTGGCCCAACGTGGTCCGGCCATGGTCAGCAGCCCACTCACCTTGCTGGGAGCCAGTGGCAGGGATGAGCCAGCCGCCATGTTCATGGGAGGGTGACGGCCACACACCTCCTGGGTCCCTGGGGATGTGGGCTGTCCTGCCACACCCCAAGGAAGGTACTGCGTGGCCCCACCAAGGGCGCCCTGGCCCTTGACCGTGCCGGGCTTCCCCTCCACGCCTCCCCATGGCCATTTAGAGCCAGAACGGGGCTCTTCCGGCATTGGCCTAGGCCCTCACTCCTCACTCCTGGACAGCCCTCCCACACCCTGAGTCTGGGCCTCCAGCAGCACACACTTCCTCCCCTTCTGTCCCCACTGAGGACAGCCACAGGAGGGGCAGGGCAGGGAGTCCCTCCTCCAGGTGCACGCCAGCAGAGCCACGGTTGTGACATCTCGCAGTGGGGGTGCTGCAGAAAGGGTCCCCAGAGCTGTCTGCTCAGGGACAGGGGCCATCAGCTCTCCGAGTCCCTCTGCTTCCCAGATCTGTCTGGTTTTAGCCACTGGCAGTCTTGTGTCTGGTTCCAACCAAGCCCTCCCTCTGCTCACAGCCTTTGCTGGTGCCAGGCCCGGTTCCCAGAGGCCGGAGCTGGCCCTTCCTTCCGTGCCAGGCAGGCCTGGCCAGGGGGAGCCCTCGCTGAGCCTGCCACACTTGGGATGTCCCCCCACCTCCGTCCTCACAGGCCTGCAGCGCCGGGCAGCACCTGACGGCCACCCGCCTCTGTGTTTCAGGGTCAAGTACGAAGCCCCCCAGGCAACGGACGGCCTGGCTGGGGCCCTGGATGCCCGGCAGCAGAGCACGGGAGCAGTAAGCAGAGTCCCCGCTCCCCCAGGGGCCTCCGAAGGAGGGCAGGGCTCGGGTCAGACTTGGGATGCACCACTTAGCAGCGCGCCACTGACTTCCTCCTGAGCTTCGCCGGGCGGCTCACGGGAAGGCACCCAGGGCGCAGGCTTCAGACACGACGAGTGTCCAAGGCCAGTTCTCCCGGCCCCACCACAAGCAGCAAGCCGTGGGGGCGCACACAGCTCCACTATCTGCACACGGATGTGCACACCCATAACTGCACCTCCATACGCACACGCACCCGTGGGGCCCGGACCCAGGCTGCACCTGCCGCCCCCCAGCCCTGGACCACCTGGGCCCCTCAGGAGGAGGACCCCGCTCTATCTTCCCAAACGGCCACAGGCGCCCCCACAGCTGGCTCCCCCACACCAGCGTGCGTTGGGCGCCATCGCAGAAGCCGTCAGGGAAGGAACCCCAGCCCTGCCCCTGGAAGGCGGCCATCAGAACAGTCCAAGTCCCTGTCAGGAGGGCTGCCTGCTGAGACCACCTGCCTGGCCCTCCAGCCCCCCCCACTGCTCCCTGCAACCCTCCTGTGCCCGCTGTCATGCAAGTGAGCTTGTGGTACAGGAGACAGGACCTGGTGGCCCGACTCTGCCTCCGGAAGGAGATACTCTAGTTCCTGCCTGGCCCGGGGTCCCAAGTCCCGGGGGCCTGGGTTGGCCCTGCTCTGGCCTTAGCACCAGCCCATCCCCTGCCTGCAGCCCCTTGGTGGCATCGTGACCCCATGGCCTACCCAGACTGTGAGGATCCCATCCTGTCTGCACGACCTTATGACCTGTGCGCCCCCACACACAGCCTGGCCCCACGTCAGAGGGGGCCCGAGGGTCTGCACTCCAGCAGCAGACCGGGCCCTGATCCCTCACCTCAGCCTGTGCTTCCCTCCAGATCCCCGCCACCCAGGCCCGCCTCATGGAGGACATTGAGCAGTGGCTGTCCACGGACGTGGTGAGTCAGGGGCGTCCCTGGCCCACCCGGAGACCGAGGCGCTGTGAGGCCAGGCTGGAGGGGCCGACGCGCAGCAGGAGCCTGGCTGGGCCCTGGCACACAGCGAGCGAGGTGCCTGTGATTCTCGGGCACAGCACGGCCGCCCACATCACAGACCAGCAGGCAGGCGGCTGCCTGGGGCTCTCTCCTCCCCTCAGGGAGGGACTGCAGGCCAGGCCTGACCCCCTGCTGTTGCACCTCAGCTGTGCGTCAGGGTGTCAGCTTGCTTCCCCGGCCATGCTGGGGCAGAAGGCACCCTGGGGCCCGTGCCCAGCACCCTGCTGAGTGACTTCATCCTCCACATGGTAAAGGGCCAGCCGAGGCTCGGGCAAGCCAGGGGCCGCAGCTCTGCAAGGGGCTGAGGTCGGGCTGGCTGTGGTCCAGGTGCCTGAGCGCTGCCTCAGCCCTGAGGCCCCCTGGCCCGACCTGTGACCTGACCCGTCCTTCTGTGCCCTAGGGGAACGATGCAGCGGAGCCCACCGGCGTCACCAGCGAAGGTAGTGCCCCAGCCCCTGCCCACCCCTCCCGGGCTCGACCCCCACCCACCACCTTCTCCCCCACCTAGAGTTCGACAAGTTTCTGGAAGAGCGGGCCAGAGCTGCTGACCGGCTGCCCAGCCTCTCCAGCCCGTCGGCCACCGCCCCCCCGGGCCCCGCTGAGGGCGCAGCGCCCCGTAGGAAGGCACAGGGGAAGGCGGAGGACACGCTGTTCGCCCTGTGAGCCGGCCGCGCTGCTCTGGGGCACGTGTCTCCCTGACCGCAGCGCTGCTCCGTGAACGTGGGGTTGGGCCTGCTGCCCTCCGGGCCCTGACACGCCTGCCTCCCCACCCCAGCCCAAAACTGCTCAGAACTGGGGGCTGCTGGGGGCTGCCCTGCCCTGGTGCTGGCCTGTGTCCGGGAGGGGGCCAGTGTCCAGGCACAAAGCTGTACGTGCAGCCCCCGCTGGAGGACAAGGCTTTGGGGACACTCCTGCCACTGCCGCTCCACCCCTCCTCGGGGCTCCACCTCCGGGCCCTGGAGCTGAGCCCCTGGTAGTGACAGGCGCTTTCTGAACCCCAAATAAAGATGGAAAGCCGTCCGCCAGGCTGTTTGGGTACGGGCTGCACATCACAGTGGGGAAGGGAGCCCGCACCCCGTGGGTGGCCCCGGATGCGGCCTCGGACTGGTCCTGGAGCCTGGTCATGTCCCACTGGTTGTTGTTGGATGCGGGTGCTGCCCTCCCACAGCGTGGGTTGGAGTGGGCAGCAAGGGTCTCGAGCTACCAGCCTTCCGGATGAGCTGCGCCGGGCTCAGGAGGTGTGGCCTGGGCAGGTGGTCAGCCCTTGGGCTGCAGGCCAGGCGGGGGCTGAGGGTACTTAGGGACAGGAGCCAGCGCCCCCGCTGGGTCTGACAGGCTCGGGAGGCAGGGCCCGGCTGGTCACACCCTGCGTCCTGAGAGAGAGGAGCCTGGCGTGCTGCTGGGGGAGGTCAGCAGGGGCCAGGCCTCCCCGGTGGTCACGACGGCAGCTGCCACACTGCGTTCCCGGCCTGGGTACCGGACCTCTGTGCCTCGGTTTCCCCGCGTGTGAAGTGAGCTGCTCCCGGCCTCGCCCTCCGGGGTCCTTGGCACGCCGGGTCGGTGACCTCAGGGACTCAGAGGTTGAGGCTGTCATCCCGCCCAGCACTGCCCCCTCCGCGCTGCACCCTTCAGCTGCGGGCAGCTCCTGACTCCCGGGCTTGGAAGCTGAAGCTGGGAGTTGCTTGTGGCCCACGAGGAGTCCGGGACTCCACTCCCGAACTCTGAGCCACGTGAGGCTGGCGTGGGAAGTGTAGGAGATCCTGACTCCCGGGCTTGGACAAGGAGTTGGGGTTCAGTGAGACCCGGCGCCCTGGTGCTCCTCAGGAGGGCTCCCTCTTCCAGTAGACGCAACTAGATCCCCGGGCTGCTCCTCCCTCCTCCCTGCACTCAGTCCTAAGCTCCCCGGGCTGGGCTCCCACTGTGACCCCCCTGCCTCAGCCTGCCAGAGTGCTGCCGCGGCTGGCTTGCTGCTTCTCTTCCTGTGCCCTCCAGGTTCCCATTGTCTTTCTTTACTGATGTCCCACTCCATCATCAGGGTCACTGGTCTGTTCTCCCCACGTCTTGCTGTGGACCCCTGCTCCAGCACCTACATCGGGACAGGAAGTGAGGTCCATGCACTGCTGTGCACACGCATCACCCAGGGCACACGCAGCCCTGGTAACCCTGGCCCAGGTGCTGGTGCATGAGGCCCAGATGAGCCTGGACCGGGAGGGAGACCATCCTCTCCGGTGCTGGAGGCCGGGGTCTCCCCGCTGCGTATATATCCTGTGACCTCGGGGTACCTCGAGTGCCTTAGCTCCGCCTTCCAAGCTCCTGGGGTTCAGGCTTCGACAAGGCCCAGGGGACACTGTGAGGTAGTCAGGCTCCACACTCTGCCCCAGGGGGTTGTGGGCAAGGGTGATGCAGAGTGGATGGCCCCACAGCTGCTGCCACGTGTTGGGGTGACCCGATGCATTGCCCTCCCCCAAGCCCAGGCACCCACAGAATGTGTGCAAGGACAGGAACCAGGACTGGGGGGGGTCCCGGCTGGGAGCCCCACCAGCTGGGAGCCACCACAGTGCCCAGGGCACTGGCTGGGACTGGCCACTGCAGTTTGGACCAAGCCTTCCCTGTCCCTGACCTAGGTTTCCCTGTTTATTCAACAAGGAACATGAGTCTCAGTTTCCTGGGCACCACACCCAGGCCCCCAAAAAAGAACAAAATGCAAGGAAAACCCAACATCTGCCAAGATGGGGACAGGGATGAGGGGACCCGCAGCCGGGAGCAAATACCATCACTTGATGGTTACAGCATCAGCTCACACTGACACCAGCTCCGCCGCACAGAGCGGAGGCCCAAGGCACAGAGCCCAGGGCCACACCCAGGCCACTGCAGGCTTAGGGCGCCCGCAGGCTCTGCACTGTCCCCCCAGCTGCCGTGACAGGTCAGCAGCCGTCAGCACTGCCCTGGCAGGGGAAGGGGAGGGTCCCGCTGGGCGGCAGCCACAACACTGCCCAGGCCAATGCGGCTCTGCAGCTTGTGGCGCCCCTTCCAGTGGCAGAGCCTGCCCGAGGCTCAGACGCCAGCCCCACCTATGCCTGAGTCCACCTCCCAGCCCACCACCCCTCCTCATGTCCTCATGGGGCTCTGGCCAGTGCTTCCTGGCGCTTGGGTGGGGCGCTGTGTCCTCCGACCTCACAGCCTGTCCCAGCAGAGCCCAGGCAGCTCGCTGAGCAGAGTTCCGAGGAGAGGGAAGGAAGGGGCTAGGCCAAGGGGCTGGGTCCGCCTTGTGCTCCCTCCCAGCGAGCAAGTCCCTGGCCTCTAGACCTCAGTTTCCCCAGCAGTGCCGGGAGGGGGTGGGCAGGCCCGTGTCCACTGCCCAGGGCACGCTGTACCTGGGGGCTGTGAATTTCCACGCCAGGGCAGGGCTGGCACCTCTGCCGGTCACCAGGCACAGGAGTCACCATAGGCACCTTTCATGGAGCAGCTAGGGAAAGCCAGGCGCAGAGCTCCCTGAGCATGCAACACAGGCACCTCTTCATCTTTCCCTGCAGTGCTGGGGATGGAGCCGGGCGGGGGCCAGGTGTGCACGGCCAGGGCTCTGAGCTGCACCTCGGCCCCCGGCCCCACAGCAGCCCTGTCACCGGCAAAGAGCGGGCACAGCCCAGGCCCTGCTGAACGATGAGCAAAGAGCTGCCAAGTACACGCCTGGCAGCAAATGGCGAGCAGTTGTGTTTACTGAAGATCATGGAAGCTACTCTGGGCAAGTTCATCCCAACAAAAGGTAGGGCATGGACAGAAAAGTGGTGCTGGGTCCGGGCATGGCGGCACACTCCTGTAATCCCAGTACTCCGGAGGCTGAGATAGGAAGACCTCTGTGAGTTCAAGGCCACAGAAAGACCCTGTGTCAAAAAACTAAAAAAATGAAAAGTGGTGTGAGGGTGACAGAAAAGCGAAACACTGCATAGAGGTCACAGCACACAGAGGCAGCAGCCACACCCCTCCAAAACGCAGGCGTTCAGAATTTAAAGGATTTGCACCTCAGCCCAGGGGCCGCCCAAGTCTGTAGGTATGATTCACAAGAATGACTGACAGGATGCGGACCTCTGTGGGGCTTGTCCCCAGAATTCACTCTGCTCTTGATTAGTGCGTATTTAGGAACCCTTCACGTGCCGGGAGGTCAGGTGGTCAGGCGAGGGGATCCAAGTCACCTAAGCCTCGGGGCATCCAAGATCTGAGCTCTGGGATCCACCTCACCGGGTCGGGAGAAGGCAGTCCCTTCCTCAGCCTGGGGTTTCTGACTCAGCCAGCCCCAGCCGGGCCCTGCCACCCTCCTCACAAACAGGACGCTGAGGCCCACACTCCCCTCGCCATGAGCTCATCCCAGTCTGGGGTCGGTTTTGCCCTGGCTGGCAGCAGCACCATCCATGTTGCATCCCACAGCGTGAGTTTCCCATCCTGGTCACAGCCACCACCCAGGCCAGGGTCAGTTCTGGCTGAATGTGTCCAAGATGCTGCTGGCTTGCAGAGCCCCGGCTTCCCCACCTCCCTTACAGGGTCATCACCACGTGGTATTCTTGCCCAAAGTACTTAACCAGGAAATGCCAAACAGAACCTAGGGCAGTGATGGCAAAGCTTGTAGAGACAGTGCCCAAACTGCAACCCAGAGCCCACTCAACGATCACAAAGCCCCAACGCTGCAATTAACCCTGAATACTGAGGTTTTACTTTAGAAAAAACAACTCTACATGAACACCCTTGGTCTTTAAAACACAGTGACACCCGGGCCATAGGCTGGCCTCCACTGACAGGGTACCCAAGAGACCAGTGACTCCTCCACCTTGCGTTGGGACCCTAAAGACAGCAGCCGGGTGCCGAGGGAGGCCAGCTGCAGTGGCTCAGGGCTCTGAGGCTCCCAGCGTGGGGCATGGGGGTCACAGCTCTGCAACTTGCTCCCCAAAGTGTCCGGAGAAACACAGTAAGTGGAAACGGGAGAGGCCGGGCATGACGGTGCATGCCTGCAATCCCAGGACTCCAGAAGTTGACAACAGGGCTGCAGTGAGGTCCTGGACTATTCAGCAAGACCCTGTCTCAAAAAACCAAAAGAAAAAAAAGAGCAAACGGGAGAGAAATGCAAACCGCACAGCAGGGGCAGGCGCTGTATCCTGCGCCCTTCTGCCCTCCTCTGCCTTGGGGCGCCTGGACCTCTTCCTAAGCCCGGAGACAGTAGAGGGGATTCGCGGGGCCACCGCTAGGGGCACTGTCAGCCTCTGGCTCTGGCTCAGCCCGGCTGGGTCGTCCGAGGCCTCTCGTCCTGTGTCCTCACGGCCCTCTCTGGGCCCAGGTCTCGTCTCCTCTTCTATCAGAATGCGAGTCCTGGGGTGTATGTGCATGTGTGTGCAAATTACTTACTGGGGAGTGAAACCAGGCCTTTGCACTGAGCTACATTTTCACTACCTTTTAAAATCTTTGGACAGAGCCTTGCTGAGTCAATAAGCTGCCAGGCTGGGCTGGAACTTGACATCCTCCTGCCTCAGCCTCTCAGAGTGCTGGGCCAACGGGCACGCCACGCCCACACCCCGCTGGCCTTAGCACAGCCTCCTAGTAGCCTGAGGTCCTGCAGATCCAGTTTCAGCCTGGGGCTGAGGCCCCGCCCCCAGGCTGCCCCTGCAGGAAGACGCCTGTGCCGCCAACTCCGCTTGCCCCTCCTGCCCTGCCCGCCCGCCCGGCCGGCCTCCTCCCAGCAGCCCCACCTGCACCGTGCGGCCTTCTGGCCACAGGCTGTCCCAGGTCTCTGCGCCGTGTGGAGCAGCTGCCCTCCGCTTCCTAACAGCCGAGTCCTCCCGCCGGGGCCTCTGGCTTCAGCAGCCTCGCCGTGTGGGCCCACAGCCCCCGAGGGAGCCAGGCGGAGGCTGGGAGGAGGCAGGCGCAGGGCGCAGTGCAGAGGCACGTGGAGGTGGGCGAGGCCCCTGTCCGGAGCCACCTGGCCCACACCGGTTGCCCTGCCGCCTGGGCCTCTCCCTGGCGCCTGGTCTCTCGGGACCCTGTCCTTAATTAAAAGTGTTAATGAAGGGGCTGAGGTGCGGAGGCCCTAGGACCGGCCCCCAGGGTCCAAAAACTCAGTACAGCCAGGGGGGCGTGGTGGCACATACCTGCCATGCCAGCACTCAGGAGGCTGAAGCACAGGGTCACTGCGAGTTCCAGGCCACCCTGGGCTCCACAGTGAGTCCCCCCTCCCCCCCAAAAAAACAATCAACTACATTTTGGGACTGCAGTAGCATGAAGACTATGCCCCGGCTAGGTTCGTTGCACCTTTAACAGTATCGTGGTAGTTTTCCCTCTGCTTTTTTAAGGAAATTAGGGTCACAGGGTTTCCCAGCCCGGTGCTGAGCCTCAGGTAGGGTGCCTGCTGTTTGCCGGTTTCCCTCCTCCAGGTGGCCGAGGCCGGGCCTCAGACAGACCTCCGTGCCTCCTTCTCCGCCCTGTCTCAGTCCGCTGTTGTAAAGGCACCTGGCCTCGGGCGATCTGCAGGGTTCAGCGCCGCACAGCCGGGGCCCAGGAGCCGAGAAGCCCCTGGCGGCAGGGGGGCGGCCACTTCACAGACTCGCGCCTTTTCTGCGCAGGGAGCCCGCTAGGGGGCGCCGCCAGCCCTGCGCGCTGGACGCAGCGGACCTACGCCTTCCGGGGGCGAGAGCAGTGGGCGCCCGGGGTGCTAAGCGGGAGCCGCACTTTCCTTTTCCTGGCTGGGGCACAGAGCCGTCCAGAAATCATCAGTGGGCCGGGGATTAAGCTCAGTGGTTTCGCTGCGCAAGGACCCGAGTTCGATCCCCGGTACCAAAAAAACCCCAGAAATCATCAGTTGACGCAGACCCTCTGATACTACGCCTAGGCTGAATGACTACCCTGTGTCAAATGTTTTTTAAAAATGTGTTCTTTAAAACCGAAAGTTCAGGGGCCGGGGGTTTAGCTCAGTGGTTTCGCCGCCTGCTGCGCAAGCGCAAGGACCCAAGTTGGATCCCCGGTACCAAAAAAACGAAACAAAACAAAAAAACCCGAAAGTTCAGGATGGCAATAAACACAAGATGTTGTGAAGCAGAAGGGACGCGTCCTTGTTCCTCGGGGTTCCCGTCTGCCCCGTTGAGCTGGGGACGACCCCGGGCCGCTCTGCCCTGGGTTGAACCCCACGTGGCCGCGGAGGCCCCAGGGTTGCCCGCGTGTGCCCGATCCGGCCGGGGGCGGGCGCCTCCGATCCAGCAGCTCCCACCTCGCAGAGGCTGAGGCCGGCCCTGACCTCCCGCCCCACCTCCGGGATGCCCACGGCTGCCCCTCCCGCCCGGGGCCGCCTGTCCCCCCACAGACTGGGTGCGGTGCGGGGTGGGTAGCCGGAGCCCCCGCCTGTCCCTCCGCCCTGCACAGCGTGACCTCCTTTTCTGCTGAGTCATGGCCCGCGCCTGCTGAGTCAGTCTAGCCCAGGCGAAGTCCGGCCGGAAGTGCCTGCCGCCGCACTGGGCCTCAGCAGCGCGGCACCCCCTCCCGCTTTAGGAGCTCGGCGCTGGGGGCGGATCCGCAGGGAGGGGCGCGCAGAGTGGCGGGTCTAGTCTCGCTTCCCGCAGCCCCTCTGGACGTTTACAATTACTCCAAACCAGAAGCTCACTGTTTTGAGTGCACAGTAAAGATCAAAGACCCCAAAACCAGGCAAGCTGGTCCACGCCTGTAGTCCCAGCACTCTGGAGGCTGAGGCAGGAGGATCGCCGCCAGTCCCAGGGCAGCCTGGGCTACATAGTGAGTTCAGGGCCAGCCTACACTACAAAGGCAGGCCCTGCCTCAACCGGAAAAAAAAAGACCCCGAGATTCCCAAACCCTGCTGGAGAGCAAGAGGAAGGTCCATGGAATGTTGGGGTCAGCCCACCCCACCTGGGACCCCCAGAAGCTGGCAGGGTCCTGAAAGGGGAACTGGGGACTCTGACCCAGCACAGAGCCCCCACCCAGCCTGCGCCTCCCTGGCCTCGCACCCAAGCTGAACTCGCCTCCCCCACCCCACACCCCAGCCCATCCTGTTTTTAACTTTCTTTGGTGGATGAGGAAACTAGCCGGTGGGCCGGGTGCACAGCTGGTCAGGCTGTAACAGGCACTGCAAGGCGCAGCTTTTGTTTGTTTGTTTTGTTAAAGAGACAGGTCTGGCTTTGTAGTTCAGGCTGGCCTTGAACTTGTGGCAATCCTCCTGCCTCAGCCTCCTGTGAGTGCTGGGATAACAGGTGTGCGCCACCACACCCAGCAAGATGGAACTTTAACAGATTTTCCTGCTTTAGAGTCAAGTGGCTTCCAAACTTCCTCAGGCCGGGGGCATAAGCAGCTGCCCCACGTCGCCTCTGCCCTGAGGAATGGACAGAATGGGCAGGTCCTGGCTCCAGCAGGCCCAGCCCAGAGGTCCGGGACCAGGAAAGATGGAAGTAGCCTGAAAATGGCCATTGTTGGGAGCAATGCTACATAATTTTAGGGAAAAACCATTTGATTAGGCCTAGTTCTGCCTACAGGCCAGCTATGGCATTCTGAGACATAACTCCATTTTGGCCTTCAGTCACGACTGAGCCCTCAATGATCGGGTGATGCTGTGATTCTCCAGGACGAGAACACACCAGCTGAAGACATCCTGGGAGGAACAAAATCTTCCTCTACTCAGTTCCTCATTGTTCTTGGATTTCCGCTGCCCCCAGTCATTTGTTACACTTTGTTTATCCCGATGTACTGAACTCTCTGCAAGTCATTTGTTACTTCTGTTTCTCCCGATCTACTGAATAAAAGGTGTGGTAATCCGGGGATTTTGTCTTTGCTGCCCAGAGCAGCACTGATCAGGCCCAAGGCTCAGCTTCTTCTCCAAGTCTCATTTTTCTACCTTTCCTGTATAATAAGTTAATTCACCCTGTGCTGCCATGGCTCGCAGGAGACTAGGACTCACTGCAGAGGTCCTAGACACGCCCCCTTTCCCTGTTCCCTACAGGCCATGGTTCAGTTCTCTTTCCTCCTGCAGTGTCTCTTGCCCTGTCCAGGTGAGAATGCTATCTGAGGCAAGTGAGGCCCTCCACGTCCTCCCACCAGCTTTAGGGAAGCCCTTTCTCCTATTCACCCAAATACTGGGCTCCTGCAATCTGCTCAGCGGCAGCAGATGAACCGAGTGCCTGCGACTAAGTGCTGTAGCAAGCTGTACCGGCCGCATTCTGCCAGGGGCCCTCGGGTAGGTGGCCCACGTGGTCCTGACACCCCGGGTCTCGGCAGGGGTCAGCTCTGTCCAGAGCCTGTGTGGCCCTCCTGTCCAGCTGTAGGCCCTCCGCGCCCCACCCTGGACTCCGGGGATTGCGAGGGTGCCGAGCCCAGCACCTGGCCTGGAGTCGGGGCATCAACGTGACCCCACACATGCAGCAGCTACACAGGGCCGGGGCGTTGCAGGAGAGCTCTGGGCTCAGCTCAGGAGGATGGACCCAGCCTGGCTGTCCTCACTGGAGGAGCTCGTGGCCCGTGGGGCAGCTGGGGGCCGCCAGGCCAGTGAAGGGGACCTGCTGGGTCTGTCCCAGCCTCCGGAAGGTGGAAGTGCACGTGTACACTGTTTGTGTATTTAAAGTATACAGGGTGCTGCGTTTTGACACAGACTTTGTGATTCACAAACCCATGCCCAGGGCCCCCCATTACTCCCTGGAGTTCACCTGAGGCCTTGAGGCCCACCCTCCACTGGGAACCCATTATCTGGAATTATTATTAATTTTTTTTTTTTTTTTTTTTGGTTTTGGTTTT
>NW_004624750.1:301011-350289 GCF_000247695.1 Heterocephalus glaber | reverse complement strand
AATTTGAAAATAAGTTATTCTAATATTAATTATTATTGTTATTTGTTTTGTTCTTATAAAATACAAATTTTCACTTTAGGTTTATGATTGAATATCATCACATGTGTTATTCCCATTGATTTTATTTTCTGGTTTTGTTTTTTTTTTGGTACCGGGGATCAAACTCAGGACCTTGCGCTTGTGAGTCAGGCACCAGAACCACTGAGCTAAATCCCCGACCCAATTTTACTATTTTGAGGCAGGGTCTCACTATGTAACCAGGCCAGCCTTACACTCAGGCAATCCTGCCTCAGCCTCCTGAGCGCTGGGGTTACAGGCAGGCACCACCACGCCCGCCTCTATCCCTGGAATTTTAGGCAACACTGTAGACATTGTATCCATAATCTCCCCACCTGGAGCTAGCGGTGAGTATGCAGCGTGTTGCAGTCCTGCAGCACTGAGGCACGGATCAGTGGCTCTCTCTTCAGCCCTGAGCTTCCGCAGTCCACCTCGCAGAGAGTCATGCAAGCACCTGCTGCTGGCGAGGCTGGTTTCCAGCCTGAGCTCTTACAGACAGCCCAGACAGGCCTCAAAGTCCCCGTGGACCTTGGCTATCACTTCCCATAGGCAAGCGCACAGGTGCAGGGTCCCTGCTCACAGGGGGCGTTTGTTTAGCCACACTGTTTACGGAGTGGTGACACTCCAGGGACCTGCCCTCCACCTCCTGGCTCTCTGGCTGGAAGCCTGAAAATTACACTGACGAAAGACAGGTGAAAAGCCAGACACTGTGATGCACGCCTTTAAGCACAGCATTCTGGTTTTGATTTTTTTTTTTTTGGTACCAGAGATCGAACTCAGGACCTTGCACTTGCAAGGCAGGTGTGGTGTCACTGAGCCAAATTCCCAGCTAATCACAGCCTTCTGGAGGCTGAGGCAGGAGTATCACAAGTTCAAATCCTGCCTGGGCTGAGCCCTTGTACCCAAACAAACAAACCAAATAAATAAGAAGGGCTGGGAGCCAGGCACAGTGGCACAGCCTGTAATTCCAGCACTTGGGAGGCTGAGGCAGGATGATGGCTGTCAGTTGGAGGCCAGCCTGGGCTACACAGCGAGACCCTGTCTTAAGGGAATAGCGCCCTGTTCATGGCTCCACCTGAGGGAGCTAAGTGGGTGGGGGACTGTGGGTCACCAGCAGGGCCAGGTGCACCGGGGTCCCTGGGCAGGCCAGTCTCTCTCCCAGAGATGCCGCATGGCAGCCCAGAGCGTTTGGGATCTGTTCCTCCCTGGTCCTCAGTGCAAGGAACCCTTGGGCCTGGGGCGGATCCCGGTGGCTATCGTGGAGCAGCAGCCCTGTGCGGACCCACGGCGTCCCCACTTTGTCCACCTGTGGGGGGTGCTGGGGTGGACCCGGCCTTGGACGTCCCAGGCCGGTGCCTGACCACCAAGCTATGCCACCTGACTTTGTTTTGCTTTTTGAGACAGAGTCTTGCTGTGTAGCCCAGGCTGGCCTTGAACTAGTGATTCTCCTGCCCCAGTCTCCCAAGTGCTGGGACTACAGGTAGGGGACACCATACCCAGCTCATGCCCTTGGACTTTGACCCTCCTGCCTCAGCCTTCTGAATAGCTGGATGGCTGGAACAGATGGGCATCACTGTGCCTTGCAAGCTGTCCCTCCGGCCTTAGCCTCTGGAGTAAGTGTGTGGGGACAGCTGTCTCCTGTGGCTCTCCTGTGCATTTCTTTAGTGGCCTACGAGGTGGACAAGTGCTCTTTTCCTAGTTCCCTCTCCTGCACCTCCTTGGGGGAACTGTCTGCTCACAATTTTCACCCGGGTTTTGGGGTTTGCTTTTTTTTGAGACAGGGTCTCACTGCATAGTGCAGGCTGATCTTGAACTCACTACAAAGCCCAGGCTGTGTTGAACTCCTGGTGATCCTCCTGCCTCAGGATTCTGAGTGCTGGGACTACAGGCATGGGCTTCTGTGCCTGGATATTGGACATCAGTTTTTCAATATTTTCCCCTAGTCTCTGGCGTACTTGTTTTCTGTAATAGTATTTTTTAAAGAGCAAGAGATTTTAATTTTTTTTTTTTTTTTTTTTTTTTTGGTACGAGGGATAGAACTCAGGACCCTGCGCTTGCAAGGCAGGTGGCAGCACCGAGCTAAATCCCCGGCCCAAGAGATTTTAATTTTGATAAAGTCTAGGGTGAGCTTTTTCATGTGCATCTCTGTCTGTTCTACAGCTGGACAGACTGAGCCAGGTCCCGGGGGCCAGGACTTGAGCTGCCCTTGGTCCTGAGGCTTCCGGGCTGCTGGTGTCACTGGAGCTTGGCCGGGGTCCGGTCTTCTCCCTGGGGCAGTCAGATAAAGCAGAGGGGTGGTGGGCTGCCAGAGTTCAGGGCGCCCTCTGGAGCCCTCTCGTTGGGGCTTCTGCCGCCGAGGTCAGCTGTGCCATGGACTGCACTGTGTCCCTGCCGTCTGTCCAGCCACGGGGCCCCTGTGCCATCCAGGCCTGGCCACAGCGAGGACATGTCCTCTCAGGGTGTGGGTGGCATGGCGGGACCCTCATCCCGCCCTGCCCAGCAGGCCCCTGTTGCTGCTAGGCTGAGGCCCTCGTTTTCCACCCAGAGGGAGCTAGGCTGGGAGCTCAGCCGGCCCCACCCACAGCCCAAACCACTTCTGTTTTCCAGCCCCAGTGCTGAGTCGCGATTTCCAGCCCCTGCAGCTGCTGCATTCTGCTGTGTCATGCTTGGGGGGGGGGATTTGCTGAGTCACGGGCGGTGCCTGCCTGGCTGGGCCGGGAAGGAAGCCAGGCTTGTGGCCGGGACCCAGCCTCCAGTCACCTCGCTGTGTGTGCTGTGGCCTGTCCCTGTCCCCTTCGTCCCCGGCCTCACAGCTGTCCATTCCTTCTCCTTGGACCCTTTCCGGCAGCTCCACCTTCCGCACCCGTGGATGTGTGCAGCAGTCCCTGGGCCCCGGAGCCTCTGGGGCCTGGCTGCAGTGGAGTTGGTCGAGCGTGCCGGGCTCGATCCCCAGCGTGCACACACGTGCGCGTGCACACACACCCACACCCCCCACAACCGGACTTCGCACTTCACCTGCTGGGGTCCCTGAGCTTTCAGCTCCCACCTCAGGGGCGCAGCACGGGAGGCCGGAGGTGGGGCTGGGTTTCAGCTGCTTGGGCCGGAACCCTGGCTCTGCCGCTGCCAGTTGTGACCTCTCCGTGCTGATGTGGAGAAAGTGGAGAGGAGGTGACAGCTGCGCCCACCGCCCAGGGCCGCTGTCGGAGGCCCAGCTCGGCAGTGCCCAGGACAGCTGGCCAGGCCACAGCCCTCCCTGCAGCAACCTCGTCCACAGCAGGAGATGCACTAGCCGCCTGCCCCAAGGGGAGACTTCCGGCCTCCGGATTTAAACTCAAAGCCAGTAGGCCCGACCTGGTCACCCTGGGCAGAACGGCATTTCCGGGACGGGCCCGAGGAGGGCAGTGGCATGGAGAAGCGTCTGCCTCAGCCCTGCAGCCCAGAGAGGACAAGCAGTCGGTCACCTGGTCTCCAGGACGGCAGACCTTTCTCTGCACCTCTCTGCCCTAGTTTCCTCACCCATACGGGCGAGACAGTAACGGTTCAGCCTCATGGGCACTGAGTGCGCATCCAGTCAGTGCCCCGTGCTGAGCTCACAGACTCAGAGACCTCGGTGCAGTGCAGGCGGCCCCAGGGATGCCTGGGTGTCAGCGGGCCCTGGGCCCCAGACGGGGACCTTGCTCCAAGGCTGCCCTTAGTTGCCTTCCCTCAGATGCCGACTTGTGCCTCCACTTACAAGCAGCCTCCGTAGCTCTGCGAAAACCACCTTCAATACCAAGTGCCCGTGAGCACCGACGCTGGCACTGCGGGGCCCTGCGCATCCTCTGGGCCCAGATGAGTTAACCCAGTGTGGTGCCCACGCCACGCCCAGGCAGGGCACCCAGCGTCCCAGGCGGCAGCCAGGCGCTAAGAGCTTTGCGGGAGGCAGGCAGGGACTTCCTCCCCAGCCTCGGTTTCCCCTGTCAGTGCGTGTGACAGGACAGAGGCGGGCTCGCCAGGACTGGGAGGGTCTGTAGCGGGCGGCGGGCGTGCACTCACGGGGCGCAGCCCCTTCCCCAGGGGCTCTGGGGAGGCCCCTCGTCAGCCAGGGGCCGGGGGCGCCCCCTCCCGCCGCCGCTCAGATTTCCTGCCGGGCGCGTGCTCCGGGTCATATGACCCGCGCTCCCCCGCGCCGCCGGCTGGGGCGGGTCCGGTGTCGCAACGTCGGCAGGACGTGAGCCTCAGCGGGCGGGCGGCTGCCACGTGACCCTCCGGGCTTAAAGACCGGGGCGGACCGGAGCGACACCGACCCGCAGCTGCCACCCCAGCGCCTGAGCCGCCTCCCAGAGCCAGAGCCGGAGCCACCGCGATGGAGACGATGGAGCCGGGCAGGCAAGCAGGGCGGGAGCAAGGGAGGGAGGGGCGACCCTGGGCGTGCCCCCCCCCAGACCTCGGGACCGGCCTGGCGCCCCAGGCCCGGGGCTCCCAGCCCGCGTGGGCGCCGGGCTCTGTCTTGGGCAGCTCCTGACCTGCTGACCAAGGCGGATGCCCCCTGGGGTGGCTGTCGCGTCCGTCTCCGACCCGGCCCCACAGTGCCCAGGGCCGCTGGCGCCGGTGTCAGTGCCGTAGGTCCGAACTTGGATCCTTCACCTCCCCTGAGAATGCCATCCTGCCCGAGGGGCCGGGCGAGGGGCAGATGACAGTCCGCGCTGGGATGGGATCCGGACGCCGGACCGGAACGCTCCCAGAAGGGGACTCTTCTTCCTTGAGCACAGCCTCATTTGGGGGGCTTTTTAATGCAAACACTGTGACAACAAACAGAACGTTGAGGTCGTGAGATTTGTATCTCAAACACCAATGAAAGAAATGAGTTAAGCATTGGGTCTAAAAACCAAATCAAAGTTTAGTGTAGTGGTGCACACTTGTAATCCCAGCACTGTGGGAGGCCGAGGCAGGAGAACGGCAAGTTTGAATCCAGCCTGGGCAACGTAAGAGACCTTGTCTCAGACCGGGGATTTAGCTCAGTGGTTTCGACGCCTGCTGCGCAAGTGCAAGAACCTGAGTTTGATCGCCGGTACCAAAAATAAAAGAGACCTTGTCTCACAAGCAATGAAAAGAGTTGGGGATCTGTTCAGGGCAAAGCCTCTGGCTTTGGTGCCCAGGTGGAAAGTGACTTGCTCGACGCCTCTCCTTCACCGGGACGACTGGGGACCGGGCATCCCCGGGCTTGTCGGTGCTGTTTTTGCAGAGCTGAGGGTGGAACCCAGAGCCCGACCCCGGAGTCTCCCCACCCTGCCCAGGTTTGGGGACCCTGTAGTGTGGAGCACCTGGTGGGCACTGCACCCCACCAATGCCCTCACTGACCCCACCCTCCACAGGGCGCCCCAGGACCTGTCTGAGGCCATCAAGGAGACCACCAGGGATGTGCACACCCAGGCGGAGAACACTGAGTTCATGCGGAACTTTCAGAAGGGCCAAGTGACCAGAGAAGGCTTCAAGGTGGTACTGGGGACAGGGTGGGGCCAGGGACCCAGGGACTCACCAAGGGCGACAGGGAGGCCCAGGCCATCAGCCAGAGGCCTCTACTCTGCTGACGGGGTGCTCAGAGAGGTTAGTGGCCCCAGGAGGCCACACAGCCATTCGCAAGAGGCCAAGGTCAAGCAGCAGACAGTGCCACGTGTGGCTGCGCCCTGCCCTCGTCGGAGTGGCCAGCAGGGGTTCCCCCAAGGCAGGCATCGAGGCAGGGGCCATGCAGGTGGGGGCTGAGTCCTCCCCACCCCTGCCCGACCCTGCCCCCAGCCTTGGAGGTTCACAGCAGCCGGGGCCCAGCCGTGGGCAGGTACCCAGAGCCGGGGCAGCATGTGGCCTGGCCCCTCTGGCAGGAGCGCTGTGCTGGCCGCGGTTCTGAGCTGCACGGGACTGTCCCCTCGCCACGCCGGCCCGGGACAGAAGGGTTCATCTCCCCTTACACCAGGAGGGGCACCTTGGGCTTACCTGAAGGCTGACTGCCTAGACCAGAGAGGGCAGTGACTCACCTGCAGCCACACCGCAGAGGGTGGCCCTGGCGCTGTGTCAGCTTCCTGCTGTCTGCCCTCCAGGACTGTGTCTTCCCTGAGTGTCTGAGGCAGAGTAGCCTGGACCCAACCGCACTGGAGTGTGTGACTTTGTCCTGCGCACAGGGGGCAGGGTTAATGTGTCATGGGTGTCCCTGAGCTGGGCCCTGCAGCACGGTGGAGGCCACAGGCCGTGCCTTGCCTGGCTGGTTCCCCTCTCCCCTGCTGTGCAGCCTCAGGTTCCCTCCCTCTCAGGGACGGGCTGGCACCCTCCCGAGCTGCTCTGTGCGGGAACAGAGAGGCCTCCTCGGGCTTCTCTGAAGGGGACTGTGTTAGGCTGAGAGGTGCAGGACTGGGCTTCTCTCCGGGAACAGGTGCTGGGAGCTTGGGGCCGGGCTTGGAGGGCGGTGTCTGACCCATGGTGCCCTGCAGCTGGTGATGGCCTCGCTGTACCATGTGTACGTGGCGCTGGAGGAGGAGATTGAGCGCATCAGGGACAGCCAGGTCTTTGCGCCTGTCTACTTCCCCGAAGAGCTGCACCGGCGCCTGGCGCTGGAGCAGGACATGGCCTTCTGGTACGGGCCGCGCTGGCGCCACGCCATCCCCTGCTCACCGGCCACGAGTCGCTACGTGCAGCGGATCCATGAGGTGGGGCGGATGGAGCCTGAGCTGCTGGTGGCCCACACCTACACCCGCTACCTGGGTGACCTGTCGGGTGGCCAGGTGCTCAAGAGAATCGCGCAGAAGGCCCTGGGGCTGCCCGGCTCTGGCGAGGGCCTGGCCTTCTTCACCTTCCCCGGCATCCCCAACGCCACCAAGTTCAAGCAGCTGTACCGCGCCCGCATGAACTCACTGGAGATGACGCCCGAGGTGCGGCGCAGGGTGCTGCAGGAGGCCAAGGCCGCCTTCCTGCTGAACATCCAGGTGAGCCCCAGCGCTCCTAGGCTCCATCTGCACCACAGGAACAACAGCAGCTCGGCCTGGGGCCTGGGGCCTGGGGCCTGGGGGCTGGGGCGTGGGGCGGACACACACCCGTGCCGTTCTGGTGACCTCGGCCACGCCAGGCTGCCAGGAGCAGACCAGCCGTGCCTCCCCAGCTGGGGTGGGGGTCCCCGCGCCTCGCGCACAGCCTGCCCGGCGATGTCTCCCAAGGGTGCTGCGGACGCCTGCAGCAGGGCTGCACCATGGGGGCCCCAGCAGGGCCACGCGAGGTGTGGATGCAGTACAGGCTCCCACTGCTTCTGGCTTCCTGGGCGGGTGGGGCAAGGGTGGTACTGGGCAGAGCTGGCACCCCTTGCTGGGCCACCTCCCCTGGGCCTAGGCGGCCCTGGGTGCTGGGTGCTGGCTCGTGGCAGGGCTGTTCCCAGAACCCTTAGCCCCATTCAGCCCTGGGCCCAGGCCCTCACGTCTCAGACGCCTGTGCTCTTGTCTTCCAGCTTTTTGAGGAGCTGCAGGGGCTGCTGACCCCTGAGCTCCAGGACCAGAGTCCTCCCCAGACCCTGGGGCTCCACCACCGGGCCAGCAGCCAGGTGCAAGGTGAGGGCTTGGGGCCTGAGTTCAGGGTTCCCTCAGCCTTCGGAGTGCTTGAGAAGGGGGCCGCGCGTGGTGCTGCAGGCCTGTGATGCCAGCACTTGGGAGGCTGAGGGCTGCCGTGAGGATGAGGACAGCCTGAGTCACGCTGAATTCAGGGTCAGCCTCGACGACATGGCAAGGTCCCATCAACAAACCACAAAAAAGCCTAAGTGAGAAGCGGGGCAGCCTTCCGTGGGTGGCTCTGGGCGCCAAGGGGCATCTCCATGCCTGTTTCCTCTGGCCCTCGGGCCCAGGAGACTCTTGTGCGGAGGCCCAGTGCAGGCAGGGCTGTTAGAGACGCAGCCCTCGCCGTGGGCCCCGCGCCCACTGACCCCCCCTTCTGCTCTTGCAGACTCCAGCCCGGCCGAGGCGCCCCTGAGCAAGGCCCCGCTCCCCAGCCATGTGCCGGCACCACTGCTGCCCTGGGTACTGACCCTCCTCAGCTTCCTGGTGGCCACGGTGGCAGTGGGCCTCTATGCCTTGTGAGCGCCCATGGGCTGTGGACTCCTCCTGCCTGGGGCGCGGTGTCCTGTGGGCCCTGGCCTCCTCCACGTGTCCCTCCTCCAGCAGCAGGCTGTGGCCTCTCCCCGTGCGGCCTCTCCCTGCTGGAGCGTGTCCGGCCGGCCGCGGGAACTGGACCTTCCCGACTCAGCGCCCGGAGGCTGCGGCTGGCGGGCCCTGCCCTGAGTCTGCGTTTGCTGTGCCCGAGCCCCCGCGGGCACGGCCGATTTTGTGCCTGTCTTGTGTTTCCTCTGCCTTGCTGTCTTGCTCCTGTGAGAGCCGCCCCTCACTCCAGGCTCAGCCTGAGCCCGGAGCTGTTGTGTTCACTGTTTTTATCACAGGGCTGGGTCTCTGGGGGGACCCCGGGTGGGGTGGGGTTCCCTGCACTGTGGCACTTCTGTGTGGAACAATAAAGGGCTTCGTCTGACGGCAGCTGGTGTTTTCATGGGCTCTCGTCCTGGGCGCTCAGCCGCGTGGCTCCTTTGGATGCGGGGTGAGCGAGGGGCAGCTGCCCTGTGGATGTGAGCCCATCCTCGGAGGACAGGAAGTCACTGAGCAGCGATGGGGGCTTGGGGAGCCCCCGGGCTCTGGCTCTGCTGCTTCTCCTGAGGCTCAGCCCTGCCCAGGCGCCTGGAGCCGGGGGGAGCCCGCTCAGCACCGCGGCGGCCCTGACGTCCGTCCCTCGGCCAACTGCGGCCCCGGGCCAGGGGACGCGCGGCACTATCAGTCGACGCCGCAGGCTGGGGCTCCAGGGGACCTGGCCGGCCGCCGCCTGCGTCTGCGGAGGGCTCAGGCGTCCTCTCCCCCACGTCCTGCCGAGGGCCGCCCTGCGTCCGCACTGCGGCTGAAGGGCACTCTGCAGTCCCGGGTGGAACCAGGGCCCTCAAGCTGCACTCCGCCCGCAGCCCTCGTGACGGCTCCACCAGGTCGCTAAGCTGGGCTCCGACTTACAGCCCCCCTGCCTCAGCCTCTCGGTGCTGGGCCGTCAGGCCTGCAGCCCCGGCCCGCCCGTCGCTCTGGCTCCTGGCCTTCCCTCCCCGGGCTGAGGGTGGAGTTACTGCTCAGGACCCTGGGAGCCCCGGGCCGATCTGCCCTGCGCCATCTTTGCGCCTCTCCCGCCGTAGCTCCCAGCTCCGCTGCTTCCCTCCGGGCCTAAGTTTCGCGCCAAATTGTTCCGCACACAAAATGGAGCCCAGACAGGGCGTGGCCTGACGTCACGCACTATAGCCAATCCGCCTCTGCATTCGGCCCTGGAGGTGGGACGCGCGGGATGCAGAGCGGCCCAATCGCTGGCCGTGGTCTCCGGCGGGCCAATAGGAGCGCGCGGTGCGGACGCCAACCACGCCCCTGCTTTTCCCGCGAAAGTCGGCGCGGCGCGAAAGAGGTGCGGGTGCGAGTTGCCGTGCTCGGGTGCAACTGGCTGTGCGCGGTGCCGGGGTGCGTGAGCGTGAGGTGAGCGCAGGTGCGAGCGGCCGTGCGCGGGGCCCCGGGGCCAGGCCGCCCCGCCCCTCCGGCCCGCTCCCGGCCGTCTCCCGCAGCCCTCCCGTCCCCAGGCGCAGCATGTCGGGGTTCGACGACCTCGGCGTCTTCTACAGCGACAGCTTCGGTGCCGAGCCGGGCGGCGATGACGGGCGGGCGCGCAGGGCGCAGCTGCAGCGGCGCTTCCGGGAGTTCCTGCGGCAGTTCCGGGCGGGCGCCGGCTGCTCCTTCACCTACCGGTGTGCGGTGTTCGGGCGGGCGCGAGGGCCCGTGGCGGGTCGACGGCTTCTCCAGCCGCAGGGGTGTGGGGCGTGGGGCGTGGGGCCCGGCACCCACAGCGAGCCTGAGCAGGCTGCCAGCGCTTGCAGCTGCCGCGCGGTTCCGGCGGCTCTGTGGGGCGCGGAGCACCTGGCCCTGCCTGGCCCTCGAGCCCCGCGTTCGGGCCCTCCGCCCTGTCCCGCTGACCTTCCGTGCGTGGCGGCGACTGCAGACGGGCGGTCTGGTGTGAGCTGTGAGTGGCGGCCGTGACCCGTCTTGTTCGCTCACCCGCCCGTTCCCAGTCTGCCCTCTGCGCTCCGGTCTGGGCGTCTGCGCCCGCGCCAGGCCCTGTCCGGTGCCAGGCTGCCCTAGTCTGCTGCTGCACGACCGGCGTCACGTGATGTCCTCACGGGTCTGAGCAGTGACAGCTGAGGGACAGCTGCTGTCTTTCTGGGCCCCAGTTTCCTCACTTTCCTGACAAGGAGCCGTCCCTACCTCTGTTTGTTCATACAGTAGCTGGCCTTGAGGAACGCCAAGCACTGAGGAACGGTGTGAAAGTCACATCTGTTCTCAGAAAGCTCCTGAGCCGGGAAGCCAGGCCTGGAGGCTGGGGAGGCCACATGCTGGCGGCCTCGGGAGGAGCGTGGGCTCACGGATTGGCGCCTAGGGGTTCCCTGGAGAGGAGAGGTGGCGGCCACCGTGCTGTCACAGGGGGGGCTTCAGGGCACACTGCCTGTTAGGACGACTGGACCAGGGTGGGAGGGAGGGAAGGGGCTTGGGCCCAGGACACGTGCAGGTTCTGGGACAGCAGCGCATGAGCTGCTCTCAGTGAAGGCTGCGTCTGGCTGATGGGACAGACATGGTCTGTGGTGCCTTGAGACTCTGGTTGGAGGCCTGAGCCTTTGGTTCCCCAGAGGAAGTTAAAAGAGGGGGTGTCCGGGGCCGGGGATTTAGCTCAGTGGTTTTGCGATCCTTGGTACCAAAAAAAAAAAAAAAAAGAGGGGGTGTCCGGAAAACACTGGCTGCTGTCCTGGGGTTCAAGTCCCTCTGCTACCTGTGCCGCCCTGCTGTCCAAGCAGCTATCTCTGGAGGACCCCTTGGGCAGCCAGGCACCTCTGCAGGGCTGACCTGGGACTCGACGGGGTTGGGGTGTGGTGGCTGGGAGAGGGCACTGCAGCCATTGTGGGTTTCCTCTCTGCCCCTTCCTTGCCTTGCAGGGATGAACTCAAGCGCCATTACAACCTGGGGGAATACTGGATCGAGGTGGAGATGGAGGACTTGGCCAGCTTCGATGAGGACCTGGCTGATTCCTTGTACAAGCAGCCAGCAGAGCACCTGGAACTGGTGAGTTGGGCCCAGCCCAAGCCCCCTAGGATGCGCCCTGCCTGTCGCCAATGGCTTGTGCCCTCCTGTGCAGCTGGAAGAAGCAGCCAACGAGGTGGCTGACGAGGTGACCCGGCCCCGGCCTGCGGGGGAGGAGTTGCTCCAGGACATTCAAGTCATGCTCAAGTCAGATGCCAGCCCCTCCAGCATCCGGAGCCTGAAGGTGGGTGCGCTGGGAGACTGCTGCCTTGAGCAGAGGGCCTTGAGACAGGCAGCCCAGCACCAGCAGGGTGGCTCTGACAAGGCAGTCAACCTTTCTGAGCCTGCCTTGTGCCCGAGTGAATTGACTCACTTGGACAGGTGTTCACTGAGCTCACCCCTGGGCGCGGCCTTGAGTTGTTCCTGGAGGAACAACAGGAACTGCATGGTGAACTTCTCTTCTTGGAGTTTGTGTGCAGCAGGGGAGGCTGAGAAACCGGTGCTGCACCCTGCTGAGATCTGAGGTGGCTGATGGGGCAGTGAAAGCAGTCAGGAGAGCAACAGGAAAATGGGGTCTCTAGGAACAACAGAGAGGGCTTCTGAGGAGGCAGCCTGGGGTGGAGAAGGCGGGGGTACAGACAGCGGGGAGAGTGTTTTGGATAAGGGAAGGGCCTTGGCTGGTGCAGACCCTGCAGGCATGGTTCTGTCAAGGCTGTTCGGAGACCAGCACAGAGGCTGAAGGTGAGGCAGGGGCAGGAGAGCAGGCGGGGTGAGCTCATTCACAGGTGGGTGGCAGCCGTGTGCCTGGTACCGACCTTAAGAGGTGGAGCGTGTCCTGGGCTCCCTTCACCACAAGCCGCCCCTGGCTCTTGCAGTCGGACCTGATGTCGCACCTGGTGAAGATCCCTGGCATCATCATCGCAGCCTCTGCGGTCCGGGCCAAGGCCACACGCATCTCCATTCAGTGTCGTAGCTGCCGCAACACCCTTACCAACATCTCCATGCGGCCCGGCCTGGAGGGCTACGCCCTGCCCAGGAAGTGCAACGCGTGAGTGGGTGGCGAGCACACCCCAAGGCTGCTTGGAGGGCCCTCACTGGGCATTGGGTGGGGCGGGCCTGATGGGTGCCGTGTCCCTGCCAGTGCGCCCAGGGCTGACCTCTGAGGGGCACAGCATTGGGAAGCAGCATGGTGCTGACCATGTCCTGTGTGGCCCTGCAGCCCGAGAGCACAGCCAGACTCCGTGCTGCACAGAGGCTGAGCCTGTGGGCCCTCAGCTTGCAGAACCTAGAACATTCAGTGCCTGGCCCCTTACAGGGCCCTCGGCCTCTCTCTCTGCCCTGCTGCCCGCCTGCAGTGTGTATACCTTGTCCCGTGTCCCCATCGGTCTGCTCTTCGCTCACCTGCCAGCCAGGTGGCTCTTGATGCTGCAGATGTGTGGCCCTTCATGCTCCACTCTGGCCACGTCTGCCTCCCTCCCTTCGGCCCACGGCAAGGCTGCCTCCTCACCCTGCCCCCACCGCCTGTCCACCTGTCCTTTAGTCTCCTCCATCCCATGGGGATACCCGCCAGTCTCTCTCTTGTTTCTTTCTTTTCTTTTTCTGGGTAACACATCCTTGTCATTTATTATAATTACGAGGGTGATCAAAATATATGGTGAATGTTTAAAATTTTATTAAATTAGGAGACAGTTTGCTGCGAATACCTTTCAGAGTACTGTATCATTTGTGCCACTTTGTGAAGCAGTTCTGGAAGTCCTCTTGTGAATGAATGTCTTTATGAGGTATGATTAAAAAATACAGCAAAGTTTAGCCGCCTGCTGCGTAAGCGTAAGGACCTGAGTTCGATCCCCGGTACCAAAAAAAAAAAAAGTACAGTGAAAGGGCTGGGAATTTACCTCAATGATGCGGTTGCCTGCCTTGCAAGTGCAAGGTCCTGAGTTTGATCCCTTGTACTGAAAAAAACAGTGAATGCTGCTGCCCAGCACTATCCAGCAGGCTCATGAGAATATGATACCATGTTGTCATCCACCATACTGACCAGATCTGGCACTAACTTCTGGCTCCTCCCCAATGACCACGAAAGGTGAATGTTGTGAATTGATTCAGGATATTGAGGCAGCCACAACAGTTGCAACTAAAGACACAAGAGAGGACTTCAGAGCTGCTGCAGAAAGTGCCAAGGACCATAGGATCAGTGTGTTCAAACAGGGGGAGCATTTTCAGGGGAACTAATGAGAATGTGTTACTGCAATATAATTTTTTGTTTGAGACAGGGTCTCTATGGAGTCCAGGCTGGCCTTGAACTCAACTATGTAGCGGAGGCTGGGCTCAGACTCAGTGATCCTCCTGCCTCAGCCTCCCACATGCTGGGATTATGGGCTTGTGGCACCAGGCCTGGCTCTGTAATATGTTTAAGAAAGACCTTAAACGTTCACTGTGCATTTTGACCATAGGCCCTATTTTTTCATTCTCTCCTGACCAGAAGCTCGTTCCATAGAACAGGGCCTCTGTGTTTTCCTGGTGTACCTGCTCCCACAGCGGCACCTGGCTTTGCTGCAGAATTGGGTGTGCTGCTGTGCCGTTGTGGATAGGCTTTATTACACAGGGTGTGTCCAGCAGGCCTAGCCTCTCCCTGCCGTGTGAGTGGGTAGTGAGGGCTTTCCCTGGGGGACGCTGAGCCCTGGTCCCGGGGCCTGGCCTGTGCCTTGCCTGGCCCCTCATGGAGGAGCCCCGCCTGCTTGATGCACTGTGCACCTGTCCCCAGCCTGTCCAGGACCTCAGTCGCCAACCCTGGGACAGATGGGCCCCACCCTTTGGTTCTCAGGCGGCTATGGAGACCTCCTTGCCCCGCAGGGACCAGGCTGGCCGCCCCCGGTGCCCACTGGACCCGTACTTCATCATGCCCGACAAGTGTAAGTGTGTGGACTTCCAGACCCTGAAGCTGCAGGAGCTGCCGGACGCTGTGCCACACGGTGAGATGCCTCGGCACATGCAGCTCTACTGCGACAGGTGAGGCCATGCACTCCCCGCCCTGGCCTCGGGAGGCCCAGTGAGCCCGTTAGTACAGGGCTGGGCTGTGTTCCTCTTCGGCTCATCAGTACCAGGCCACCAGCCGCTGCCCAGCAGGAGAAGAGGGTGCCAGGCACTGGGCCTGGGCCCTACCTGGGTGTTCTCAGCTAGGGTTGCCGGTGCCTGCTGGTTTTGTTTTTTTGAGATAATGTCTCCCTGTGTGGTTCAGGCAGGCCTTGAACGCACTTTGTAGCCAGATTGGCATGGAACTCGTGATCCCCCTGCCTCAGCCTCCTGAGTGCTGGGACTAGAGTCGTGCGCCAGCACCCTGGGCCCCAGTGTATTCTGCGGGAGCACTTTTCTGGGGAGTAGCCTGCAGCTTTCCTGAGTTCCTCTGGGGAGGTGAAGCCTGCAGGGCTCTTTCCTAGTCAGGCAGGGGAATGCGGACGGTCTGCATCCTCCCGTGGGGAGCCCTGAAAAGGCAGAAACGGGTGAGGGCAGGCTGGTGGGTGGCAGCAACGGCGTCCCGCGGAGACGATGCTGTCACCCACTGGTTCCGCAGCAGTCGGGGCAGTCAAAGCGGCTTCATCACCTCCCAAGCTCAGGTGCAGCGGCCTCCCGGGCTGAGGTCACAGCCAGTGCCCTCGGTGCAGCGTGGGCCTGGGGGCCTTGGAGCCTGCTGTGTCCCCGTGCTTGTCCAAGAGGAGCTGAAAGGCTTCCCCCGAGCCGGCTTCGGGCCTTGGGCATGGGCAGCCCCAGTGGGGCGGTGCGGGCGGGGCCTCTGGAGGGCTGGGCTGCACGCTCCCCTCAGCAGGCTGCGCCCTGACCGCTGTGGGGCTCTGCGGCCACTGTGATGAGGCAGGGCTGGCGCCAACTTGGGGCAAGAGCGGCCTGGCCTGGCCATGTGCTCACTGCCGCTCCTCTCCTCACCCTTGATGCAGGTACCTGTGTGACAGGGTTGTCCCTGGGAACAGGGTCACCATCATGGGCATCTACTCCATCAAGAAGTTGGGCCTGAACTCCAGCAGAGGCCGTGACAGGGTGGGCGTGGGCATCCGGAGCGCCTACATCCGAGTCCTGGGCATCCAGGTGGACACGGACGGCTCTGGTGAGTGGGGGCAGGGCCCGGGAAGCGGGCAGCGCACCACCTCACGGGTGGCCCGGCACCCTCTTGTGTCCTGAGCTTGTGCCTATGGCTTCTAGCTGTGACCCTGCACTGAGGGCATTGGCTTGAACTCAGGCTCGGGGTCGGAGGACTCTGTGCAGAGGTGGACCCTGCTGCCTGGGTCCAGGCTGGGCTGTGGGCCGAGCGGAGCTCCTGACTCACACAGCTCCCTCCTGTCCAGGCCGCAGCTTTGCCGGGTCTGCGAGTCCACAGGAGGAGGAGGAGTTCCGGCGTCTGGCCGCCCTCCCCAATGTCTACGAGGTCATCTCCAAGAGCATTGCCCCCTCCATCTTTGGGGGCATGGACATGAAGAAGGCTATTGCCTGTCTGCTCTTCGGGGGCTCGCGGAAGAGGTGAGGCCAGGGCACAGGTGACCTGGCGCACAGGACAGCAATCAGGGTGGGCAGCACCACCAGTGTCCAGGCCCTCAGCCTGCTGCCACTCCCCAGCTGCTGTCCGCAGTCCTCGGTCCCCCGGGTCGGGGTCCCCACCTCAGAGAAGATGCAGAGGCAGCAAGAGCGTGGCCTGGTGGTGCCGTTTGCTCACCGGGCCGCTGTGGAGGAGAGAGGCCTTCTTTCGGAGCCTGGTTCCCAGGGAGTGGAGCGGGTAGAAGACACCTGGTGTCCTTCAGAGGCCCTGAAGTAACAGGAGTGTAGACAGTAAACAGTGGCGACCTTGCTCTCACCGGGCCTGTGGCCTGTCATCCCAGTGCCATCTGCCTTCCCCTCCCTGCCCTGGGATGCAAGTGCTGCCCTCGTTCACTCTCCGTCGTTGGCCAGGGAGCCAGAGCCAGTACAAGCGTGGCTCCCAGCCCAAGCCCTGTCTCCTGCCTGCTGTGGCTCATGAGAGGTTGGGATTGGCTGCCAGTGCCATTCTGGTGACCACTGCGCCTCAGCCTCCTGTGGTTCTCACCCTGCCCACCTGCCAGGCTCCCTGATGGGCTCACTCGCCGAGGGGACATCAACCTGCTGATGCTGGGGGACCCAGGGACGGCCAAGTCCCAGCTCCTGAAGTTTGTGGAGAAGTGCTCTCCCATTGGGGTGAGTGGCCAGGTCACCAGGACACCTTCCTCACCCCGTGACTGTGGTCCGGGGTGGAACTCACAGGCAGTACGGGTTTGGGGTCAGGAGCAGTAGGCTGGGAGTCATTCTAGGGTTTGGATCTCTTCTGCCGAGTCCCTGGCCGTGCATTTGAGGGCCCCGGTCTTGCTGAGTGGCAGTTTGCTGAATGATGGCAGTGGTGACGCATATTCACCTGCTGTGGGCACTGCAACCTGGTCATTCACAGGCACCTGAGCAGTGAGATGGGAGTGCAGTGCGAGGACCAGGTCCTCGGGGCGTTGGCCAGGGGCCTGGGCACTCTTCATGGGGCGAGGACACCAGCACTGGCTGTGGCCAGGGGATCGCACTGCAGAGGGGTGGGGCTGGGCGTTTGGATGGAGGCTTCCGTAGCCACATCTAGGGCCAAGGGAGGATTCCAAGTTTGGGCCCAGCCCATCAATAACGGGCTGAAGTTTATAGCTCATTGCAGAGGCCCTGGGTTTAATCCCCAGTGCCACAAAAGTAAGATAAAAATGGAATAAGAGACGGGAAGTTCATTTTCATCACCTGTCTTGCTGAGCGTGGCTTCACATTACTGCCACTGGTGTGCAATGCCGGGGATTGAGCCCAGCGTCGCTTGCCTGCCCTGCCCTGCCCTGTCCTGCTGCTGAGCTGCACCCCAGCGTGAAAGATCATGAGCTCCTGTGCCTGTGTGGTAGCTCCACGTCTTTATGGTTGCGTGGCTCACCCACAGGCATCTCAGGTGTGTGGTTTTGAGGGCTCAGGGCAGCACGTGTGTCGCAGGTCTGTGTGCACAATAAGACAGGACCTGTGTGGGGCGGCCTTCCAGGCCCTCCCGGCCCTGGGCAGTTTGTAGGAGCATCACCTGCTCTGGGCCTCTGCTCCCCACACAGGGCTGTGTTCGCAGGACATTTAGGCCACGTTGGGACCCTTCTCTCGGCTCTGTGTGCTGGTTCTGCCCTTGGCCTTGCTGTGAACCTGGAGCTGGATCTGTGCGGCCCTGACTCTGCCCTCCCCACAGGTGTACACGTCGGGGAAGGGCAGCAGTGCGGCTGGCCTCACAGCCTCCGTGATGAGGGACCCCTCCTCCCGGAACTTCATCATGGAGGGAGGGGCCATGGTCTTGGCTGACGGTGGGGTTGTCTGCATTGATGAGTTTGACAAGGTGAGTGGTGGGCGGGTAGTGGCCAGATGCTGGCACCTTGGTCTTGCGGGACTGGGCTCTGTGGCCTCCAGGGCATGCCTGACATGTCACCTCCAAACTGTGACTGGCGAGTGGCATAGCCTCTCAGCCTCGGTTTCTGCGCCTGGAGACTAAGGAGAGGTTGGCCAATCCCACAAGGTTGTCACCATGGTGGGAGATGACCCCTTTCTTGCCCTGGCCCAGCAGAGTCTGCCGGAGTGGTGGCTGTTGCTGATTTTCCTGCCACCACTGCCCCTGCCTGGGCGAGTCTGACAGTCGTTTGTCTGCTCCCGGCAGATGCGAGAAGATGACCGTGTGGCCATCCACGAGGCCATGGAGCAGCAGACCATTTCCATTGCCAAGGTGAGCTCCTTCCTGACCTGCCCGGGCCCAGCCTGTGCTCCCTCCTTGGCCGCTTCGGGGTGCACTCCATCGTGCCTACCCAGCCACGTGATGGTGGCAGTGGCAGGCCTACGTGTGTGTGTAAGAAGGGCCCACCTCGGGGTTCTTGGTGACCTCTGTCCCTTGCAGGCTGGCATCACCACCACCCTGAACTCGCGCTGCTCCGTGCTGGCTGCTGCCAACTCAGTGTTTGGCCGCTGGGATGAGACGAAGGGGGAGGACAACATCGACTTCATGCCCACCATCCTGTCCCGCTTCGACATGATCTTCATCGTCAAGGACGAGCACAATGAGGAGAGGGACGTGGTGCGTCCCCGGGGCTGAGTGGGCCGATAGTAGGGCCGGAGGAAGTGGCTGTGGTGGCTGTCAGCAGAGTGTCAGAGGGGCCTGCAGGGCTCTGGGGACCCGGGCAACCCAGTGTGCCCTCTGCCTCCCAGATGCTGGCCAAGCACGTCATCACACTGCACGTGAGCGCACTGACGCAGGCGCAGGCCGTGGAGGGCGAGATGGACCTGGCCAAGCTGAAGAAGTTCATTGCCTACTGCCGTGCGTGAGTGCTGCCCGCGGCCCTGCCCACCTGCCCCACTGGCACCGGCCTGCGTTCTGAGCCGCACCACCCGCCTCTTTCCCCGTCTCTGTGCAGCCTAGGATTTCGGGCGGTCTCACAGACCCCTGGAGTTGGCTCTGCCTTGTGACTTCGGACAGGTCACTCAGCCTTGCTGAGTCTGTCTCCCCAGGTTGAGCGCCGTAGGGCTTTGTAATGCTTGTGCGTGATAATGAGCAAGCGCCTGAGGGCTCCCTCCCTGTCCCAGGTTCCAATTGCTGCTCGCTTGGGTTCCAGTCACAGTCCTTGTATGCGTAGTATTTTTGTTGTGCAAGGCATGACACTGAGTGTGTTGTATATAATGAGCTTTAACTCCTCTGAACCTCAGAGGTTAGGTGGCTAGGTGTACTCTTGTCCGTTTTACCGTTGGGGAAACTGAGGCAAGGAAGGTAAGTAACCTGTGGAAGGTAGTGGAGACAGGCTGTGAATGAACCTGGGTGCCCCGTGCTGCTCACCCCAAGAGCAGAGACCCAGGCCACTCCCTGGGAGCAGGCAGGTGCTGAGCCCCCAGAGACCTTGGGGTGCTGAGTCTGGGCTTCCCTCTGGCAAGGCCCTGGTGGCCTCATTCTTAGGTTGCTTTCTCATCTCCAGCTTCCCTAATGTGGTCATCAGTTCCCAGCCCGGCCGGTGGGGTGGTAGGGGGAGTGGGCGGAAGGAAGAGGCGCTGCTCCTCAGACCCGCCTCAAGGCTGCCTGTGTGGGCCTCCGCTGTGGGCTCCGTGCCGCATGACAAGGCAGAGGAGGGCCTCACGCTGCAGCACCTGGCGCCACCCACTTCCCATCAGTGGCCCGGCCATCCTCGCTTGGGGTCTCTGGCACCTGCTCAGAGCCAGCCTGGGTTTGGTGCAGTCTCCAAAGGGGCGCTCAGAGCGGGAGGTCTGGGCATGGTGGCGCCCCGCCCCGCGCCCTGGCCCACACTGGGGTCCCGTCCTGCAGGAAGTGTGGCCCCCGGCTGTCTGCGGAGGCCGCAGAGAAGCTGAAGAACCGCTACGTCGTCATGCGGAGCGGTGCCCGGCAGCACGAGAGGGACAGTGACCGGCGCTGCAGCATCCCTATCACCGTGCGGTGCGCGGAGGGCCTCCCGGGGTCAGGCTGGGCTGGGCTGGGGCCGGGCCCACTCCGCCTGCTGGGTTCCTGCCTGGGATCTGCTTTCTGCCTCTGGCTGTCCGTGCGGGTGTCGGGCTACAGTGATGAGGCGCTGGTCAGTCCCGGGTTTGGCTCTGGAGTGGCAGACTCCCGGGTAGCCTTCACAGACGTGGAGTTTATGCCCAGTGCGGACGTGTGACGCTGGCCGGCCGGCCGGCATCCTCCTTGGAAGGCACTGGCAGCTGGGCACCAGCAGAGCCACCCTAGCCTTGGCCCAGCCAACTACTGGGGCTTCAACTGTTGCCTCTACATTCAGGGCAGTGAGGCAAGAAGGAAAACAGGGCTTAGCACTTCAGGACATTCCCTGATGTCACACACAGTGGCTGGACTTGAAACCTGCTGGCCACAGCCCAGGCTCGGGCCAGGAGGTGTGCTTTAGCAGGCAGTCTCCCGCCCTGGGTGTGCTGGGCCGTCCTGAGCACCCATGGTCCCGCAGGCAGCTGGAGGCCATCGTGCGCATCGCAGAGGCCCTCAGCAAGATGAAGCTGCAGCCCTTTGCCACGGAGGCGGACGTGGAGGAGGCCCTGAGGCTCTTCCAGGTGTCCACGTTGGACGCCGCCTTGTCGGGCACCCTGTCTGGTGAGTGGGTGCTGGTCAGGCCTGGTGCCGATGTGCGGGTGGCCGTGGAGTGGCCTCCCCGTACCTGCCCTAAACCTCAGTGCTCCTCAGGGTGGGAGGAAGTGGCTTCTTTCAGGAGTTAAGTGACTTCTGGTCCCTTGCACCCTGGAGGAGAGGGCCAGCGTCCAGAGGCCCTCATGTGGGGTCTCACTTTACCCGCAGCCCGCTCCTGGTTTGGAGAGGTTGGCCTTCCTTAGGCAAGCACTGGTGGGCAGCCCTGGGGCTGCTCCGTCCCTCCCCTGGCACAGGGATGGGGTAATCCCCGGGGCTGCGTGGTGCTGGGGCAAAAGCTGGCCAGTGGCATATTCCAGCTGAGGCCAGGAGAAGGGAGAGGGGAGATGACACAGGCAGCAGGCCAGGTGGGCCCTATGCTCTGCCCATCTGCAGGGGAGCAGCCTGGTCAGCAGGGCAGCTGCCCACAGCCAGAGCTGGCGGGCACCCTGAGCCCACCCATGTGCTGAGTGCTCCTGGGCCCCGCCCTCCCTCCCGGTCACTCGTGGTTCCGAGCTCCTGTCCAGTCTGCCCCAGGAAGTTGTTCCTGCGGTCACCTGGCTGGCTGGGCTCCACGTGCCAGAGCTGCCTGACCTTGTTGGTGACTGTCACCCCAAGACGACATGTACCCTCTGTCAGCGAGCACAGCCTTGTTAGGGTCACCCAGTCAGCCCTCAGACCTGGCCTGCCCTCCCCCTGCCCCTGCTCTGCCCCTGGGCTTTCGAGCCAGCTCTGTCCCTGCCTCTACCAGAGCATCCTCGCCCTTGCTGTCCCCGGCCTCGTGTTCCTTCTCTAACCCTGGGCTCCTGGCCTCCCCAGGGGTGGAGGGCTTCACCAGCCAGGAGGACCAGGAGATGCTGAGCCGCATCGAGAAGCAGCTCAAGCGCCGCTTTGCCATCGGCTCCCAGGTGTCTGAGCACAGCATTGTGCAGGACTTCACCAAGCAGGTGGGCCCTCCCCCGGGCAGGGCCTGGGTGGGGCACGGGTGTCCTTCAGCTCAGCAGTCACCCCTCTTGGGGCAGGCTTCATCCTTCCCTAGATACACTTCCTGCAGGGCCAGGAGGCTGGCTGGTTATTACTGTGGTGGTACTGGGGATTGGACCTGGACCTGTGCACTGAGCTGCAGCCCCTCGAGCCTGGTCTGTGGGTGAACTGCAGAGCTTAGGTTTAGGAATGACCAGAGTCCAGGGATAGGGTCATGGCTTTCATCCCAGCTCTGCTGCTGCTTGCTGTGTGACCTCAAGCAGGCAGTTAGGCTCTGTGGCTCAGTTTCTTCCTCTGTAAAATGGAGACAATCCTGTACTGTACTGGGTGTGGCGGGGAGAGCTGAGGCAGGTGAAGGCCTGTGGCAGAGCCTGGTGACAGTGGGCACTCAGGACGCTCGCTCCCTTCCTGTGGCCAGGGAGGCCAGTGCAGAAGCCTGGAGTCTGCTGGGTATGGCCACCCCTGCATCTGTCCTGTGCTCTGTGCCCACAGAAGTACCCGGAGCATGCCATCTACAAGGTGCTGCAGCTCATGCTGCGCCGAGGTGAGGTCCAGCACCGCATGCAGCGCAAGGTCCTTTACCGCCTCAAGTAAGGACGTCGTGCCACCTCGTGGGGGCCTCTCCCCACCCTGCCTTCCAGCACCACCTGCTTCCTGCCCTGTGCTGCTCTCCGCCTCTGGACCACTGCCCCACACTAGCTGGGCATGTGCTTGGAGGACTGATAATAAAGATGCTGTGTAGGGTCCCTGAGGGCTACTGTACCTCGTGACCTGTCCCCGCCTGTCCTTGGTGGCTGGGTGGATGTGGGCGGGAGCAGGCGTGGGAGCCCACAGACTGGCTGAGCTGGGCCCATGCAGCCTCCCCTCAGGTCCTTGACATCGTGCCACAGGTTCTTCTGTGTCCAGTGGGCAGGGCGAGGCCAGGTGTTCCCAGCCGAGTGCAGGAGAGCTCCAGTATGTTGACCGAGCCTGCACCCGGCCTGTGTGCTAGAGCGAGAGCCAGTAACCGCCACCGACTCCCCATGCTTTTCTGCACCTCGGTGTCCTGGTCTGCAGGCAGCTGACACAGTCCCTGTCTCTGGAGTGGAGCTGAGGGTCCTCAAGAGCTCAGCCAGGGCCCGCAGGGTAGCCAGGCGTGTGGCAGGATGCAGTGGCATTTGCTGTCCAGGGATGTGGATTCTGGCAGGCCTTAGAGCAGGGGGTGGGGACTCTTGTGACCTCCTCCCAGGCAGGCCACCCCCAAGCTGTGTGGCCATGGGACGGGGCACTTGGAGCTGACAGGAACTTCCCCAAGTCCAGGAGGGCCAGGGTCAGAGGAAGCCCACAGCATTTCATTTTGGCTGTTAACTTTTTTTTTTTTTTGGTGGTACTGGGGATCGAACTCAGGACCTTCCGCTTGCCAGGCAGGCACAGCGCCCCTGAGCTACATCCCCAGCCCTTGGTGGTTAACTTTTTTACAACATGGAAATACATAGTATGTAAACTATGAGTTTATATTTTGTTTTTTGAAATCTAGAATTCATGAAATTAAGGAAAATAAAATATCTGATCTTTGGAAATGCAGTCTCAAAATCTGAACTTAGAAACATTAAAACACTTTGTAATGTGCTTTCAGCAGGCAGTCTTTAAAAAAAGGAAGACCCAGGCTGCATGTGGTGGCATACTGTGTCATCCTGGCACTTGGATGCTGAGGCAGGAGGATTGCCATGTGTTTGAGGCCAGCCTGAGCTACATAGTGAGACCCTGTCTCAAAGATCCATGGGAAGAATGGGAGGAGGGACTGCATCTAAGCACACGGCGGCGCAGTCCGTGTTCGTCACAAGTTGGTCCTGTGCCGAGATTACAGCTGCTCAGCTTCCTGCCTCTGCTTAGGGGAGACGACGGCCTGCCCGCTGAGCAGCGGAGTCCTCTGACTCTTGCGCCTTTGTTGTGCCCTTGGGCTCGGAAGGGGTGTGTTCTTGTCTGGGTGAGAGCCTGTGTCTGCGTCCAAGGTGCCATCCCTGGGGCACTGCTGAGGGCCCTGTGAGACCCCCTGGCTCTGCTGGGTGAGTGAGGCTTGGGAGGGAGGGCTGGGCCGAGGGCAGGACCCTAGCCTGGCAGGCCAGCTGCCCTTGGGGTGCAGCAGGTCCTCCTGCGGGCTGTGAGGGGTCCTGGGCCCAGCCCCAGCCCCAGCCAGCCCGAGCTGGCCTCGAAGGGAACAACCGAGAGGGTCAGCTTTCCTGTGGTGCCTCACCCTTGTCCGCCTCTGCTGTGCCCCTCGCTTCCCCCTCACTCACCAGGGCCGCTGCTGGTGTGTCGTCTGCCTGGCCTGGCTCCCCCGCAGCCCAGCAGACCAGAGGGTTAGCAGCCCGGGTGGTCCCTGCACGGTGCCTGGGGGCGAGGCAGCAGGCTCAGACGCGCTCCCCTGCCCTCCCCTGCCCTCCCCTGCCCAGCCCCTGTGCTCTGTTCCTTTTCCTCCCTGGGAAAGGGGGTGTCCAGAGGGCCTCAGCAGCCCCGACTTGGCTGAGTGGCAGGGTGGGCGGGATGGTGAGTCGGGCGGGGGTGTTGCAGACAGCACACGGCCCTGACTCAGGCCCCGCAGCTTGCAGGAGCCCCCACTGCCCTCGTGCCTTGGGCCCTGCATGGGCCACGGGAAGGAAAGCCAGGCCGAGCTTGCGGGGAGGGAGCTGGCTCCTGGGAGGGCGGGCCGGTGCCCTGGACTCAGGTCAGTGTCCCTGTGCGTCCCTCTCTAGTGAGGGATCGGCCCGCACCAGTGAGCCCTCCTGGGCCCCTCGGCCTGGTCCTTCGCCCGCGGTTGTTGGAAAAGGGCTCTGGGTGTGTGGAGGACAGTGCCCATGAGGGGGCGCCAGAGCACCAGACACCCGGCCACAGCCTTCCCACATCCTCAAGTGCCTTGGGTTCGCTGCTGGCCCTGACAGGCCGCAGAGGGCGCCCAACACAGACAGTTGTCGCTGTTGGGGGAAGGAGCCTCCCCGCCCCGACTTCAGATGGGGAAGCCAAGGCGCAGCCCCGGTTGTACCCCAGCAGCAAGTGCAGCTGAGAGCCAAAGCCAGGGGCCTCTGGACCCGAGTGTTAGAACAAAGGCTTAGAAGTCTGGACTGGGAGCTCTTAGCCAAGTGAGATGCGCACGTGTGATCTGTGCGCGCAGGTTTGTGGGCATTGCGTCGTGTGGGTGGGTGTGCGGGTGCCTTGTTTGGCTTGGTGGTACAGGTGTGAAGACAGCAGTGACGGCTGGCCCTCAACTCCCGCAGCCCCGGCCTCCGTTTCCCTCACCGATGGGGCTGAGTGAGTGACAGTTTGCTGGGTCTTCTGGTGATGCAGGAATCCTGGGGTTAGGTGCGGTCCCCCTGCCTGGCCCCTGGCCTTGCTGTGACAGTCAGGGTGACTGAGATTGTTCCCCACTCCCATTTGTACCCCCAGAGCCCCCCAAGAAGGGGCTGGTGGCACTTGGGGGTCTCCTTGAGCTCACTCCCCACTGTCGCCTTCAGAGCAGCCCAGCTGCGCTGGGGGCCACGTCTGTCTGTCCCAGAGGTGCCAGGTCCCCAGGAGGTGCGGGCACTGTGTCCAGGCTTCCTGCCCCCGAGGGAGGCAGAGGCCTCACTGGAAGGCCTGGGTATGGTGGCCTCGCCGGACAGCGCCTGGTGCAGCTGCCTCTGGTCGCCGAGGCCTGGGTGCTGGCTGCCCCCGTCACGGGCCTCGTTGGGCGGGCTGCAGCTCCCTCCTGCGTGTCCTGTCCTCATCAGTGGAGTTTCAGGTCTGCCCAGCATGGAGCAGGCCCCACACGCTTATCTGGCACCGTTGGCTAAAACCTACCGTCCCCTCTCCTGGGCCACCGAGGGTCCCTGCCTCCAGAGAAGCGGGGGGATGGCTGCAGCCCACGGAGTGGGTGGTCAGCTTCAGGAATGCAGGCCAATCCCCTGGCTCCTTGCCTTGTGATGGGTGGGGGGAGCAGAGCCTCCCCGTGTTTTACACCCTTGTCACTCAGCTCAGTGTCACGGGTCCTGACTGGTGCAGAGCGGGGAAGAGGGTTATGAGAGCACCTTTGTCTCCCGGTCTCTGGCAGTAGTCAGGAGAGGGGCAGGTATCACTCTGGTGCTCTGCTCGCCCTCTCCCACTTCCTGCCTGCCTGGGTCTGTCTCCCCATTGGTTCCTCCCAGGAGACGCGGTGGCGGCACCCGCAGGTCTGTCCCTGTCACGGGGCAGCAGGTCTTGGCGATGACCAGGGCCGACGTGCCTGGCGTGGGGTGCGCTCTCTGCGAGCATGCCTGCTGCTGCTGTTTTACCTCATTCGGCTGAATGTGCCAGGCAGCCGGCAGCCGCAAGGTTCCTGGACACTGGGAACTGGGAGAGCAGACCTTGCCCTTTGCATCGTGGGTGAGGGACCCAGAGAGGGGGTACATGCTGCCGAGGTGGGCACCAGGTGCAGTGGGGGCTGCGGCCGGTTACGCAAGCCCACCGGGGAGCTGGGGCGCTGTTTGGATAGCTCTGTGCTCGGCCCCCACACGTAAAGTGCTCCTCAGCAGCAGGGCTGCAGGGAAGAGCACAGCCAAGTCTGGGAGCTCTGCCTGGGTCCCATTGCCAGCCCTGGTGCCTGTTCAGTCTGGGCCCGGCCTGGCCCGGCCTGGCCTCCTCTGCCTGTAGGGGTAGAGGGCAGGCTGGGCTCCATGAGGATAGAGACGGGGTCAGAGAGTGGTCAGGATGGCTGGGCAGGTGCCGAGGGCGGGCTGCATTCCTGGCTGATCTCTCATCGCCCCGTCTTCCCCCTCCAAGAGGAAGGGCCCCATGAAGGCCTGGTGTGTGGGTCCCAGGCGCATTCCCTCGGCACAAGAAGACCCTGCCAGTATCGGATTGCCGTCCTGTGCCACGCACAGACAAGGCCAGGGAGGCATGCGCCTTGCTCATGGACACAGCCTGCTCGGGGGTCCCCAGGCTGAACCCAGGCCCTGTCTCCTCGTGTGGCACCATGCTCCATTTGGGGCCGCAGGGCCCTGGTGGGTGGGAAGTTCCAAGGGTGAAGTTGCCGTTGCTGGTTGTGTAACTGCTTCTGTCCTCCCTCCCTGCCCTATCCTGGTGGGCAGGACCCACAGCGGGCAGGTGGTGGTGAAGGGAGGTGTCTCAGCCACTTTCTTATGGCCTGGACACAGTACCCAGGACCTACAGCTGAAAGGGGAGGTTTATTCTGCTTCCCATGTTTAATCCGTGGTTGGCTACCTCCAAGGCAGGACTCGCGGCGGAAGGGTCTGGTGGGGAGAGCAGTCCAGCCTGGCAGAGAGAAGGGAGAAACGGGAGAGAGACGCCTCCTTCCAGGCCCTGCCCCAGTGACCGGTCACCTCTCCCACGGGACCTCTAATGCAGTCACTGTCCAGGAGCTCCACCTGTAAGCAAGGAGATGAGGCCCTTGGGGAACACCGAGGTCGAACCCTAATGAGAGGCTTCAGCTCTTCCGCCAGCAGGATGCGGGCTGGACACAGCTCCTGGCCTCCTTTCCTCTTTCAGGCAGAGTACCGAGCTGGGCCCCAGGGCAGGTCCAGGCTGCACTTGGTAACGTGTGTGGGTCCCAGGGGCAGCAGCCCTGGGACCTGAGGCCTGTCCTGGGTACTCTTTCCTTCCCTCTCCCGCTCCCCTCCCTCCCTGGGCCTCTGTCTCCCACTCTCAGGAGCCTGTTACCAGAAGTACGGCCTTGCTCAGGCTCATGGGGGCACTGCATCCCTGATTGGAACGTTGTGGGAGACCCCGAGCCAGGGACTCAAGCTAAATTGGGCCAGAACCCAACCTGCAGGACCCGGGAGACAATGGCTATTTGCTGTTTGAAGCTAAGTTTGGGGCACATATGGCCTCCAGTCGTAGACAGTGTCACATGACCCGCTTGGCTGTCACCCCTGCCTCCCATCTCCGTCCCTGGGTCCAGCCCGAGTCCAGGCCTCGTCTACTGGCTGAAAGTCTGGCCTTGAAGTCCCTTCACCCTCTCGGGCTCATTTCCCCTTGGTTAGAGTTCATGGGAAGCACAGTGCACCTGCCCAGGGCAAGGCCATCCTGTTCTCCGTCCCATCCGACCTTTGTACTATGGAGTAAAGTGGGGACAGGCCTGACAGCCCAGGTGGCAGATGGGACCAGGGCAAGAACCAGCAGGGACGGAGCTGGGCCTGGGTCCCCCCAGCTGCAAGGCAGCCTGGGCCAGGACAGGGCTCCCAGGATTTGAGTGCATTAGGCCCCTTCTGTCCAAGCACATGCCCTCCACCGGAAGCCCCGTGCCTGCGAGCCCCAGGCTGTCCTGTAACCTGAGCGTCACTGCTCTGTCCCAGGCTGAACATGGAGACGAGTCTTTGGAGAGGGACTGGGTGGGGCCCCCAGGGGCTTAGGGTCCCTGGGTCCCTGATGCTCAGCTGTTCCTAGTCTGTTTCAGCCTGATCTGAAGGCCCATAGCTTTCTTCACAGCGTGGGACAAGGTCCCTGGACGTGGCAGCCCTCCCCTCAACCAGGGCAGAACCTGCTCTTCCTCAGGGCCAGAGCCGTGGACAGACCTGGAGCTCTGAGACAGATGGCTCTGCTTACGCTGCCTCTGTCACTCCAACCAGTCTGGCCAGAGAGACGAGTGATCCAGTCTGGGTCACTTCCTGCTGAGCGCAGGACAGGGCCTACCTCCGAGGAAGTGCAGGAAGCATTAACTGCCACCCTGTAGGGCGGAGCCATCGATGCACCACACAGAATGAGGCAGTCAAGCCGCATGCTGCCCTGGGAAGGGCATGGAACTGTCCGGTTTCCACCCCAACAACGCCGCAGGTGGAGAGGAAAACTGAGGCTCAGAAGAAGGAGCAGTCACGGGCTGGGAGACAGGGAGGTGGGGCTTTGGCCCAGGCCTCCCTTGGCTGTGTGTGGAGCTGGGCTGCGGGCGACCCCTGCAGAGGCTGTGGATGTGTGGGATGGGCCTCGTGGAGAAGCGGGCTGGCAGGCTGCCTTCCAGGCTCTGCAGAACAGCTTCCTGTTGCCATGGTGACCAGCCTCTCCTCCAGCCCAGCTCATTTTGGAGCTTGGTCTACATGGCAAGGCTTCGTCCCCGGCCTCCTCTGCAGCCTGGGCCACCCGGGTCTCTCCCTGCGGGGAGGTGTGTGCGTGCCAGGGAACCTGGAGCTGCCGCCCGGATCGGGGGTCTCGCTGGCCCCCGTCCCCAGACCTGAGCCCTGAGTGCCCCTCCATGGCTCCCTGCTTCACTGGTGCTGGCACACGGGCATCCACGCTGGCCATTGAGTGCCACTCAGCAAGTCCTGCCTCGTGCAAGGCCCAGAGCCTGCGGGCTGACGACAAGGAGTGACGGGGGAGGCCGCGTACTGGGCAGCAGCATCTCCAGCCAGAGTCCCCACGGACTGGGCCTCGCAGGGGCCTGGGCAAGGCCGACTCAGAGACCTAGAGCCCCCGCCCAGTCCCTGGACTTCCCACCGAGTGCTGAAGATCGTGGTCCCCGGTGGAGACAGCTCCTCCGGGAGCCACAGTCCTGCCGAACCTCCTGTAGCCCCTGCCTGGGCATGGCATGTGGCCTGCTGCGAGTGAGCTCAGGCAACGCAGCTGGAGATGGTAGCAAGTCCCTGCTCCCAGCCTGCCCGTCCAGCTGGGTGCACCCCTTTCTGGAACTGGCTGGGCTGGCTCTGGCCGCTGGAGGCTCCACTTCGGGTTGTGTCAGCCTTGGCTCTTGACTCCTCAGGCAGCTGCAGCTCCCCAAATCTTTGGGGTGGGGGCAGGGAGGAGGGAGGCAGAGGGCAGCTGTCCCTGGGTGCTCAGGGTCCCGCCTCCCCCAGCCCAGGGGAAAGTGGGGGCTGGCATTTGTGTCCGGCAAGCCACTCGGGACGCGTGGCAGGTGAGTGGAGCCACAGGAAGCAGCAGCGCGTGCCCTTTCCCTCCGTGTGCCACTGCGTCCTGCAGGTGTCTGCCAGAACGGGGCAGGGTCAGCGTGCCTGCCCTTCAACGGCTGCGTGACCTGCTGAGCTGCTGCTGTGTGCCTCCGTTTCCTCCTCTGGAAACCGGGGCTTCTCACCTGGCCGCTGGGAGGGTTCCTGGGGGCAGCAAGGCTGAGCGGCTCAGCTTCATCCTCCAGTCCTTGTGCTTCTCCAGGCTTTCCTTCTGCGCTCTCTGGAGCCGACACCCTCATCCCCTCTTCCTCAAAGGCCCCCCTTCACCACCATTTCCTTTACGGCACCCACAGGTCTGAGCCTGTGTCCTCTGTGACGCTGCGCCCACTCGCCACCCTGTGAGACCCTCACAGTGCAGGTGGGGTCCCCAGGGTCCCAGCCCTCAAACCGTGCAGGCTGGGCTGAAAAGCTAGGCCAAGCGAGGATGGGGAGTGCAGGCTCCACAGGACACGTGCCCAAGCCCAGTGGCTGGGCCCTGGTTGGCAGGACGGCCGCAGCGGGAGCCAAGGTCCTGAGGCCGCCCGGGGGCCAGGGCTTGTGCACAGCCGCAGCCAGGGACAGCCAGGGACACCCAGGCCAGGGGAGGGCGGAGCCGGCCAGGGCAGAGCCCTGGGAACCGCAGGGTGGGCAGCATGCAGCAGTGGGAGTGGCTGGCACCCCAGGCCCCAGGTGCCTGCACCCCAGCTGCAGCAGGCACCCCTGGGGCTGGCGCTGGCGCAGGCTGTGCTGCCTCAGCCCCGAGAGCCCCTCCCCTCACCTGAACTCTGCCCGCCACCTCCTTGGCAGTGCCTTCCCACAGGCCATGGCTGGGAGCAGCCCGGGACCCGGGCCAGTGCCCAGCCACCAACTGGGGACAGGCCAGGTTGCACTCAGGACGGGAGAGAACAGCACGCAGGAGGGAGGGAGAGATGCTGGGTCTCCCTCTTGGCATCGGGAAAGCTTTTGCTGTGGCGATCTCAGTGTTTAGTGAGGTGGCAGCAGGGCCTGAGCCCCGGCTGCTGTCACCCCTGTGCCCTCTGCCCTCATGTGTCCCTCGCCCTGGCCCTGGAGTCGTGGCAGAGGGCCTGCCTTGGCCCAAGGCCCCAGGACAGGCGCATGGCTTCCCAGCGTGCGTGTCAGCCCACCATCGTGAGCTCTGGAGACGGCGTGGCCCTCAGCCCCGCCCTGCCTCCCTCGCCCCAGTGCCCAGGTGAGCGATGACCTGGCCCCGTGCTGTCCCCTGCCCCTTCCCTGCAGCTCAGGCCCAGAGCAGGGCGGTGCAGCCTGCTGAGCCTCCATCCTCAGGTCTGTTTTTCTGTCAGAGAATGGAATAATGGAATCCGCCTCCTGGGATTCTGGTGAGAATTAAATGGGGAAATCTGCAGCGAGCCAGCCCACGGGTGAATTCTGGATCGGCACGTGCTTTGGGGGCGACATCATTCCACCTCTCAGGACCTCCGTTCCTCATCTGCAGAGGCCAGAGTGAAGACTTCCCGTGGGGCTGTTGGGGTGACCCGAGCTGTGCCGGCGACTGCAGGACAGCTCCTGGGTGTCCCGTCCTGCTCTCTCCCTCCCCACCTTGGCTCAGTTCCCATGGAGGCCCCTCCTGCCACCCACTGCGCACCCTGGGGTCGCCTGTCCACCCCCAGAGAGTCACAGGCGGGGAGCTGGCCTCAGGAGTCCGGAGGGGGCTCCCTGCTGCTCCTTCTGTTCTGCGTATCTAGTGAGGGGGCCTCGGTGTCCCTGCCCCTGCCAGCACGGCTGCTCCCTTCTCCACAGCAAGGAAGGGCAGGACAGGCTGCTGACTGAGGGGACAACACAGCCCACCAGTGAAAGCCAGCTGAGGGCTGTGGTCCTCTTCCTGTGCTGGGCCAACGTGTGTCTGTGTCCCCACCCACTGGCCACCGCCGGCACCTGGGGTCCCTCTGCACCCCAGGGTGAGCCCAGGCATTGCCTTGGCAACGCAAAGTTTCCCAGTGAAGCAGAAAGTTCCACCATGGTTTGTGATGGGGCTGACACCAGGAGAAGGTTGCCAGGGCAACGGGAGTATTTCCGTGGACCTCGGGTCTCGGTGTGGGGAGACTGTCTTGCAGGCAGGCTCACCGGGGGCCTTGCTGGGCTCCATGAGGTCCTGAGGAGGGGCGCGCCCCAGCCCTTCTGGTCCCCAGGCCAGGAGCTGAGCTTGGGGCTCGCTGCTCTGGACCTCCTCTCCGGCCCTGTTCCCCGAGGATGAGGTCAGGGCTCTGGCCGTCCTTTGTCAGCAGGCCCTCGGAGTAGGGGGGAACCTGAGGTGTGACCCCAGCCTCCCATGGTGCACTGGCTTCTGGGGCCTCAGGTGCCACCCACACGCGTGGCCCCTGGCCACTTCTGCTGGGCCAGCCTTGAGGACAGCAGCCTGGACTCGGGTCAGGGCCGCACTCAGGGGCCTGGACCAAGCCCCGCAGCGATCTGCTCTCCTGGTTCCCCAGGCTCAGCAACCTTCGTGTCTGCCCAGCCCAAGCGGCTCCCCTGTCCTTAAACTCAGTCATCCCAGACGGTGCCGCATGGCCATACAGCCGCTTGGAGTTGCATCGGCTCCACACGCGCCGTGCCTCTGTCCCTCCCCACTTTCTGCCCAAGTACAGGACCCAGCCTGGCACCTTGCTGGGGTTGGAAGTGGCCAGGTAGGCGCCGCCCTGGCACCACTGTGGAGATGAGCTGCCATATGGATGTGTGGCCCGGAAGCCCCCTACTTCCTGACGCTCCTGCCATCCGTCCACACTGGGTGTGAGGGCGAGAGGTGTGTCCCTGGCTCTCCCGAGAGTTTGCATTCGGGAAAAGCCCACCTTCGGGCCTAGGTGCTGGTGCCCTGTCCTGCAGACAGAGCTGTTCTAAGTTTTGTGCCCTTGGGAGTTTGTCCTCGTGGGGCAAATGTTTCTACACCTTGGAGTTCAGCCCTGGAGGGGGTGCACACATCCTGCTGTGGCCTCTCTCCTGCCACCTTTCTGAGCCATAAGGGCGCCTCACTGTCCCCACAGGAAAGCGGGGATGGAGATGCAGCAGAGCTGGTGCTGAGGGCTGAGATGGTCTGATGGTGACCGGGCACGGGGACTGCCTCCTCCCTGCCAGGTCTCCAGGTGCCACTACCTCTGCTCTGCTGCAGTGCTGTCCTTTCCAGTGGGACAGCAGAGGGACCAAGGGACAAGAGAGGATGAGATGGAGACAGAGACAGAGACAGAGGAGTGTAGGGAACAGGGGAAGGGGACGTTACCAGAACCTCTGCAGTGAGTCCTGGTCTCCCGTGAGCGACGGCAGCACACGGCGAATTACAGGAAAGGTAGAAAAATGAGACTGAGAAGAAGCTGAGCTTTGGGTCTGACCAGTGCTGCTCTCGGCAGCAAAGACAAGAAGCCCTAGCTTGCAGCACCTTTTATTCAGTACATCTGAAGAAACAAATATAACAAATGAATAATGTAGATTTCAGTATCACATTGGGATGAACAAGGTGTAACAAAAGACTCGGTGGGGGCGGAAATCTAAGAACAATGAGGAACTATGCAGATGAAGATTTGGTTCCTCCCTGGCGTCTCCCACAGGTGTGGTCTTGTCCTGGAGATTGCAGCATCCCGGGATCACTGAGGTCTCAGTTGTGACCCGAGGCCAAAATGCAGTTATGTCTGGAATGTCCTAGCTGGCCTGTAGGCAGGAGAACTAGGCCTGCTCAGAGGACTTTTCCCTAGAATTATGTAGCATTGCTCCCGACAGAGGAGAGGAGAGGAGAGGTCAGGGTCCTGGGGGAGGCCGAGTCCCAGTGGGCAGGGACAAGTACACTGGCAGACTGGGGGCTCTGGAAGGGGCCTGCACTGGCAGCCACCCCTGCCCCTCCTCTGCCCGCCTACCCCACCAGGCACTCCCGCCTCTGCCCTCCTGTCGCCGAGTGTGGGCGGGTGCGGGGTGCCAGCGGGGGCGGCTTCCGGGGGATGCCTGGTGACAGCTGGTGCCCCGCTGTCACTGTACCCCGGGAAAGGCGGGAGTCCCAGGGAGTCATGGGTGCCCGGCTGTCGGGCCCTTGGGCGGCAGCAGGAGGTGGCGCCTGGCCCTCTGCAAGCCTCCGTCAGTCACACAGCCAGAAACCTGTGGACACCAGGCAGGACCAGCTGTCCCCTCCTTCAGAGGCGAGTTCTGGAGGTGAGGCAGGCGTCTCTGAGGTGGAGGGCACCGGGCGCAGGGCTCTTGCGGGAGGCGGGGACACTGGCCGGCCTCCCTCCGCCTCGTCCCAAGGGCCGGGCCGCCCTCCTGGTTCCAGCCTGGGCCTGCGGCTCGCCTGCCCTGGCCATCACTGCCGAGTGGGCTCCAGGCCGCGGCAGCTGTGGAGCCCTCCCCGTGCCCTCCTGCCTGCCGTGGGGACAGAGAGGGACCCAGAGTCCCGACGATGTCACCGGAGACCCTCGAGGAGCCAGGCCTGAAATCTTTCCCCAGAGGTTTCTGTTCCGTGAATTCTGAGTCCTGTGAGTCCGTGCATTCTCCACACTGGCCTCAGATAAAGAACCATGGGTCAGCAGTGCAAGAGGGGGCAGGAAGGAGGAGAGGGAGAGGGGAGGGGCAGGGAGGCCCAGGAGGTCCCAGGGTGGGTGTGGGGCCCTGCAGGTGCCAGGAGGGACTCAGGGCCTTAGCCCGGCCCTGTCCCCAGCGTCTGCAGGCTGCCCCAGGACGGTGCCCTGGAGCCTGAAGCAGGGATGGGAGTTCAGATGCCGGAACCCTGAGACTGGCACGAGGTGGAGTGTGAGGCGCTGCAGGCTGCTCCCTGTGGCCTCTCGGGCCTGAAGAGGGCCTCCTCTTCCTGTGCCTATGTCCTGATCGCCTCTTCCTTTTTAGGGGTAAGGGCTGAACCCAGGGCCTTCTGCATGCCGGGCAAGCCCTGCACCACTGAGCTGCGCCCCAGTCCGTACTTTTTACTTTGAGACAGGGCTGGGTAGGGTGCCCAGGCTGGCCTCAAACTTGTGGTCCTCCCACCACATTCCTCCTGGGTAGCCAAGATGACAGCCGTGTGCCACCATGCCTGGTCCCTAATCTCTCATAAGGAAGAGCTCACATTGGGTTTGGGTGGCCCCAAAGACCCAACTGTGCCTTACCTTACTCTCTCACGCCAGCTCCAGCTGCTCCGGGAGTGGCTGGGCTGTGGGGCCAGGCCAAGGGCAGCCGCTTCCCCGAGACACCAGAGTCTGGCTGAGGTGGGCCTTGCCTCCCCATCACCCCCTGCCCGCTCAGCGCCTCTGGTGTCCTCTGCAAGGGTGAGGCCTGGGGTGCAGACAGCACGGCAGCTTTGGGAGTCCCACAGCTTGGCAGAAGGCAAGGCTTCCAGCTGGGGCGGCACCGGAGGGCCCTGGCCAGCGCTGCCAGGTGACCTGTCTGCTGCCCCGGGGCTGCCCTGGGAACTGCTCACCCGGGACCGGGACAGTGGCCAAGGCTGCGATGGGCCAGGACACAGGCAGACCGAGCTGCCCCTGGTCTGCTCAGGCTCACAGGGGGAAGAGGACCTGGCGCCCACCTTCCCTGTGTGCGGTGGGTGAGTGCCATGCCTCCCTGGGCACCTCTCCACCCGCCAGGAGGACAGCAGCAGCTCCGCTCCCTGGCACGGTCTCGCCTGGACCAGTGCGACCTCGCATGGGCAGCGAGAGCAGTGGATGGGGTCTGGGGCTGTTGGTCTGAGTGCTGGGGAGGGAGCGGATGCAGCAGAGGAGCCCCCTTGTCGGGACCCCCCGTGCCCACCTGCTGCGGGCCTGGGGGCTGGGTCAGGCTGGGCCCGTGTGTCGGGAACAGGCCTCCTCTCTCTGCTCCCCACTTCTGTGTATTTGCTGACCGGTTTTTCTAGATAGGGCTTTTTCCTTCTTTGTTGCAGCAATGGGGATAAGGCAAGTGCTAGACCACTGCGCTGCATCCCAGCCCCTTTCATTCTGAGGCAGTTCCCACCAAGTCCCCCAGACTGGCCTTGAACTGTGGTCCTCCGCCTCAGCCTCCTGAGTGGCGGCGATGCCAGGCATCTGTTCAGCAGTCTTCAGCACGCCCAGTGTGGCCTCTCGCCCAACAGCTGTGGGGCCCTGCGCTGTGTCCAGGTGTGGCTGAGCCCTTGGCCTGGAGCCTGCAGCTCTGCCACCCCTGTTCTGCCCCTAGGGACAGGGCTGCCTTCTTGGCCCTGCCTGGCCATATCTTCTCCTGGGGCCCTCAAGTGCCACCCAAGCCTCCTCTGTCCCTGTCCGTCCCCGCATCTGCTCTGTCCGCTGGTGGCCCTGGCCAGCGCTGGTCCTCTCTGACCATTGCCATGTGGACCCTTTGAGCATCAGGGCCAACGCCATCCCAGAAGCACAGGGCCAGAGGGCACTGGCTCAGAGCAGCTCGAGGCATCGGGGCCACACCGCCAGGGGATTCTGGGCCAGAGCTTGAGTGCCCACTGGATGACAGCAACAACCAGACAACAGTGGCACCAGCCCCGTCATAGAGAGGAGGAAACAGCCCGGAAGTGATGTCCCATAGCCACAGGGAGGGCTGTGTCCAGCCGCTGTGGACACCGACAGAGGGGCCAGGGCCACCGTGGGACTCGGAGCCGCTGCTCTGCCGGGCCAGGGCCGGGGATGCAGAGAGAGGCCCCCACTCAGGACCTGCTGGCCTCTGATCGCTCTGAGCTCTCAGCTCAACCTCCCAGGGGAACGAGGGGCACCTCCTTTCCCCTCACCTGCTCTGCTCCTGGACAGGAGGAGACCAGCCTGGCCCCTGAGTACAGTCACACAGCCAGGTGCCGGCCTGAGGACGGCCAGCCCCCTGCCTGGAGTGAGCTGGGACAGGCGCAGGCCGGGGTGGAGACGGGACAGTGAGTAGGAGGAGGACGCAGAGGTGGCTGGGAGGGCTGCGGAGGGGCGGCCAGCCCCAGCCTCAGGGTGACGTGCAGTGCGCTGACTGCAGAGGCCGCGGCCCAGTCCCCACCGCCACACTGATGGCTGCCACTGCCTTCGGCCATCAGGTCTGTCCCAGAGGCTGTGTGTTTCACCTTAGCGGGTGCCAGTGGGTGGGGTACTGGCCCGGGTGGCTCGGTGGCCAGATCGAGGGGCGCTGAGGGGCCCAGCCTTCCTCAGGCGCCCTTCACAGCCCTCAGCCTCTGCACCCTCACCGGGGCGGGGCCTGAGTCTTTGCCTGCTCCATGCAGGGCCCTCTCAAGCTCTGCACCCACACTGAGCTGCCAGAGCCTGGGCTTGGGCATCATCAGCAGGCGGCACGCCCTGTGCTGCCGTGGCTCTCACTTCCAGCCCTGGCCCTGGTACACCGGGCGTGCAGTCAGTGCTCATGTGGTGTGAACACCCACCGTGGTCCTGGCTGTAGGACCGGAGGTCGAGGGAGGGAGGAGCTGCGCTCAGCAGCGGACAGCCCAGCGCCCAGCGCTCCCCTGGAGCACAGCGACTTCTTGGCACCCCAGAGGGGTTTACGGGCTGGCAAAGGCCCCAGGAGAGCTGGCGGCCAGCACTGGCTTTGAGTGACTCATCCAGGCTGGCACGGGAGTGAGAAGGCCTGGGTGCGAAGCTGCACTGCATAAAGGCTGGAACAACATGTGCCGCATTTCCACTCCGGGCGCGTCCTGAGGTTGATGACAGTGTATTTTAAAAAAATTATTTTTACTAAGCTACAAAGCGAGCAAGTCTGTAAAATGAGGGGCACCCTCTGCCAGTGCCACCTTCAGCTGGCAGGCTGAAGCACTGGGGCGCTGTGAGGTGAGCCTGGACCCTGGGCCACCAGGAGCTCCAGAGCTGGGGACCTGGCCACTGTCTCTCCACGCGCGAGCTCCGTGTGGGTGGAGGACTGCTCAGTGCTTGGGTCAGGAGGTGCTGCCCACATGCTGTGCCCTGCCCAGGGTCCAAGCAGTGGCAGCTGGGGGTTGGGGCCTCCCGGTGGCCACACCCCTGTTAATAACGGGCCCAGGCCGTCCTGGGCAGCTCCCAGAACTGATGGGGAAACCGAGGCAGAGCGGTAACTGGACTCATGTTGCAGGGCACGTTAACGCAGTCGGGACTCCAAACCCGGCTCTCAGTCCTCATTCCCCAGTGGTGTCACCTCCATCTTCCACCCGTGCCATGCTGTCGGCATCCCCACCCTCTGCAACACCCCTGGGCTCCACACAGCACCGGGGGTGGGCATTCCCCTCTGACACCCTCCCAACACAGCAGGCCGGGGGGTTGTGGGCCCTTCTGCCTCCCTCCACGCGCGGCCAACCCCATTGCTCTCCCCAGGGTGCCACAGAGCCATGGACCCAGTAAGGGCTCGGCTTAGGTAAGGGTTAGAGCACCAGAGTTAAGGTTGGGGTTGGACGCAGGTCAGAAAGTAAGTTAGGGTTAGGGCTAAAACCAGGGCAAGGCTTGGGGCTAGGTTAGGGTCAGGGTTAGGGTTAGCACTGTGGGGGGGTTAGGGAAGTGGCTTCTACTGGGCAGGTGCTCAGTGTTATCCTCACTCGTCCTCTCCTAGAAGATTTGGGGTTAGGGTCAGAGGAATGGGAAGGGGCTGATCCGCGGGAGGCCAGGGTTAGATTGGGGCGAGTATAGGTAACGGTTAGGGTTGGGGCGAGGTGGGGTTAGGTAAAGTTTAGCACTAGGGAAGGGGCTGGGCTAGGTTAGGGTTAGGCCAGTGGGCCCGGGAGGGGTGTTCGTGTCATGCCCCCTGGTCCTCTCCATGGAGATTTCCCACCCTCCCTCCGGTGGGGTCACTGAGGTCTTCGGTGAGAGAAGAGGAGGTTCAGAAGCCTGAGCTTGGAGCTGAGAGAGGAGAGTCATGGCTCTGCTGAGCAAGGAGCCTCTTTGGGAAGAAGTGATAAGAGGTCACAAGGCAGCTGGGAGGAAACAGGGGTTTTTGAAGAAGCGTGATCCAAGAATTCTTGTCCCCTTCGTAGAGTTTAAGAAAATCAAGTGAGGAACTCAAAGGATCATTTGCAGAATGCAGCTCACTTTTGTGGGTGCACCACTCAGTGGGTTTGATGAATTCAGGGTCACATGACCCCGTCACAGTCCCAGCATGGAACATTTCCATTACCTTGAATATTCCCCACGTCCTCTGCAGTCAGCCCCTTTCCACCCCCAGCCCCTGGCAAAGGTGGTTTGAACTTAAGATAATTCACCTTGTCACAGTTTAATTTCAGTCCTTTCCAGGATGATGCACACTTGTGACTCTGAGCAGTGCCCAGCCTTTGTGTCTGGCTTCTTTCTCCTGGGCCATCAGTGTTGCCATGCGAATTTCACTTGCTCCTGTTCACTGCTAAGTGCTGTTCCATCACTGGCGGGATGTCACTGCCATTTGTCTATCCACCTGCCGGGGTGGATATCTGTTTGGTTGTTATGCATAGGGCTGTAAGCATGCACACGAAAGGCTTTGTGTGTGGACATGTTTTCACTTCTCTTGCATTAAGACTTCCATATGCAACTTGCTGGGTCTGATCATCCGTGCATTTCACTTCACAGGTTTGGTTCTGACCCAGGGCTGCAGCTGCATCGAAGTTGCTCTGCACTCTGAATGAGCTGTCAGTCAGCTTCTGTCACGGTCACTGTCCCTGAGAACTTCATCTCCCATGGAGGAGAGGCTGTGTGCTGATTCTTGTGCAGAGGAGAAGCTTCCATGTTCATGGTGCACCACGCTGGGCACGAGAGGAGTAGGGTGCCGTGAGCATCACACAAGGGGGCAAAGAGAGGCAGGGAGCACGCTGGTCCCCTCTGAGGGACCACTCTGAGGGCCACCACAGCCCCTGCCTCGCCCCACCAGGCCCCTCATCATTCCCCAGTGCCCCACAGGGCCGGAGGTGGTCAAGCCCTGAGCACGTGCGCTGAGGACAACGTCTAGGCCAGGCCATGGAGGAGCTGAACTTCACGTGTTGCCCCCCCTGAGGACGCTTGCAGTTTAACCAGGAGCCACTGCTCATTCTGCACGCATCGCCCGGACCTCACGATGAGGTAGACTTTTCTCCACATGTGGCCAGCAGGCAGGAGCGGCCAGCTCAGGTGCTTGGTAGGGGCTGGCACACGTGGGACTCACGTTCCTGCTACAACCACAGGAGTTGGCCCCAGTTCCCTGACATCCAGGGTTCTGCCATGAGGAAAGTGCCCCAGAGAGGGCTGCCAGCGGCTCCACTAAATCTGTCCCTTGGGCTCCCCTTTGCCCCATAGACAAAGCAGCTGCGCCCACAGCCTCTCTCCTGCCTCAGCCTCTTGGATCAGACATGTGTGGAACGGAGCAGGAAAGGCTGGAAAGAGCTCAGATTTACACCCAGAGTCCAGGCTGCCCCTTCTGCAGCCGTGGTGACCACAGCTCTGTGACTCTACGCTCTACACACAGGGCTTCTGCAGCCCTTTTTATTGATTGACGTATTTAAGTTGGTAGAGACAAAAGGAACACAAGGGTCAGCAGAGGAAAATCTCCTGCCTGCCTCCAGCTGAACTCTCCCAGAAGACGCTATGGATGTGTGGACATATGCAGACGCACACACACGCATGCACACGCTCACACACACACGCACATGCTCACACACGCACACGTGGTAGCAGTGTTCTTTGGCTGGAGTTACAAAGGGAGAAGGCTTACGTTGGCCTCCATCCCAGCTGCCAGCCACAGTTTATCCAGGGAGAGACTGCCCGTGCTGGCCCTGCTGAGAGGCTGGGGACCCCAATCCCTCCAGGGTCCTCACTGATCTGAGAGCTTGCAGGCCCTGCCCCTTGAAGTCCCCCACTCCCGGGCCTTGGGCGGTGTGATAGCAGCAATAAAAATGCTGTTTTCACCAGCTGTGTCCAGGGCAGGGGTCTTAGAGACAGCTCCCTTCCCTATAGGAAGAACCACCCACGTTTTCTTTTAAATGGTCATGTTTTCCCGGTGTGAATGTGCCATAATTTGTGTCCTCGTTCGCTTACAGAGAGTGTTTAGCTTGTTTCCAACCTTTTGGAATACATTGATGATATTATTTCCCTATTTTTTTGCTCTTGTTTTTGCTTTTTTGAGACAAGATCTGGCTGTGTAGCCCAGGCCGGCCTCAAACTCGCTCCCTTGCTCCGCCTTGGCCTCCTGAGTGCTGGGATGACAGGCCTGTGCTGTGGTGCCCGGCTGTCAGCTCCCTACTCTGGCCCGTTCCGTTCCACAGCTTTCCAAGTCTCTGAGTCTGCCGTGAGGCCTCTGGTTCAGGCCCCCGCTGCCCGACTGGGGGAGTGCCAATGCCAGCTCCCCCTTTGCTTCCCTGTGTCCTGTGTGCTGCTTAGGGAAGGTGGCACTGCCGAGAGGCAGGGCTGGGGGGTCGTGGGCGGGGCGCTGCCCCTGCACCCTCTGCCCTGGAATTTCCCAAACGAAGCTGCTCCCAGATCACCCTGCTCCTGCAGCCCTGTTCCAGGCCCAGTGCCCTGCAGGGCCCACTGCAGCCAACCCAGCCCTGCTGCTCCTGGCGGGCTCCTCCCCTGGCTCAGTCTTTCCTCAGCGAGAGGTTGCCCCCACTGCTCGACCAGAGAAGGGCTCTCCCCTCTGTCTCTCTCTGTCTCCATCCCTGTCTGTCTCGATGGCTCAGCACTCCCCACTGAGCACATCCCCAACCCTGTGTGCCTCTTCCTGAAAGTGATTCCCACCCAACCAGAGCCCACATTAGGGATCTTTGGTTCCGTCAGCAAGGCCAACGTTCCTGGCTCCACAGGGCGGCATTTCCTTCCGTGACCCTCAGGGTTCCACATGTGGCTGGGAACTGTCCTCACCTCAGACAGGACCTGCAGGGTGATACCTGTCCACTCTACACTGCAGTGTTATCTAGCACCCAGAGCCGTTCCTGGCTGCTCTAGGCCAGCCCCAATGCCCTCATTCCATTCCTCTCTGTCAGCGACTGGACCAAGGTGGCATGGGCCTGGCTCTGGCCAGGGACAAGCAAGGGACGTTTTCCTTCTTATGGAATACATGGCCACTCAGGGGGAAGAAGCCGTGTTGGAGGAATGGGGCAAACTCCTGTTAGTTGTGGTTACTAAGACTTGAGATCCAGTGCTGTGGCAGCCGTTCTGTGACAGGAGACGGTAGGCTTGAGGCTGAGGATTCAAAGTGCCAGGATGGCAAAGTGGGGAGGACCTGGGAGACAGACGCCCTCCCTGCAGACACCACCTGGCAGAGGCGCTGCTGTCCTTGAAGCCGAGCCACTGTCCACGTGGTTTCCGGCCCTTGGACTGTGTGTCTTCCATGTTGCGGTGAGGACTCTGGTCCTGCAGCAGCTGTGGGTTCCAGAGTCCCTGCCCTGGCTCCTGATGTGACTCAGAGCCCAGCCACATGGAGGGGCAGGTCCCCTCAGAGCCCGGGGAGCCCGGTGACTCATGAGGACTCCTGGGCCTCCTCTCGCGCAGCACCCTCCCCGTGCCGTGCCCCAGTTTCAGGTGTATTTTTAGTGGCAGTGAGGTTGCACAGTGCATCACCCACTGCCACAGGTCTCAGCGTCATCTGCTGGGCACAGTGGGGGCACAGACCCCAGATCCGGAGCCACTGGCTTGGCCGAGACCCAGCACCCCTGTCTCCAGGCCAGGCGCGAGTTTGACCGGGAGCAGAGTCTCGCTCTCAGGGTCCCCTGGTGCTCTCAGCTCCCGGGAGGAGGGCAGAGCTGCTGCGCGAACCTGGGCCTTGTGGGGAGGGAGGTTGGGGCCTCCGGCGCCCCGCTGAGACTCTTGCTAGGGTCGCAAAACCAGCTCTGGAAGCTGAGGCAGGAGGATCATGAGTTCCAGGCCAGCCTGGGCAACCAAGTCAGACCTTGTCTCAAAGGAAGACATTAAAAGGGCCAAGGGTGCAGCTCAGTGGTGGAGCTCCCTGGATTCCGTCCCAGTTGCACAAACACACACATCCCACACACGTGCACGCTCATGCACACAGACACACACATGCATGCACACGAACGTGTGGAGACGGAGCTGGGGACAGGCTGCCAAGTCCTCTAGGGCAGCGACAGCATCCGGTGTCCAGAGGCCCCGGGCAGGGTGCTGCGCACACCGCTGGCCTGCCCGACGCGCCCTGTCATGACTTGGGGCTCAGTGGCCACCCTGGGCTCACGCAGGCCATGGTGGCAGGTGTGAGGCTTGGCTCCAGTGTTCCCGGACACCACCTGGCCTGCAGCGGCCCCACACAGCCGGGACCCCGTGTGCCCTGCACAGCTGCTCCGCCCCCAGGATGCTGCACCCCTCTTGGCTGCCAACTGCTGCAGCTGTGCCTGGGCATCGACACCTCCTGGGTCCCTGCTCCTCACCGCTGGCTGAAGGGCCCTCCTCCTGTCACCGTGCAGGTGGATGCTGTGGCCTCTCCTCAGGGTCAGGCCCCCTGTCTCTCCCGGTCAGCGGGGCCTCCTTCTCCTCCTCGTCTCTGATGGGGCAGGGCTGAGGCCCCCAAGCCTGGCTCTGCGGGGTGTGGGAGTGGGGTGGTTGTCGGCGCCCCAGGGGAAGCACCCTTGGGGCCTGGGCTGGAGACCCACAGGGCAGTGCTGGCCCAGGCTCTGCCTCCGAGGTCTGCATGACAGGGAGGGAGGCTGGGAGGTGGCCAGAGAGGGCCTTTTGCGAAGGGCGACAGTGACCTTTGCGAGTCAGCATGAGGGAGTGAGCAGGGCTCCTGTGGAGAAGTTTCCAGGTCTCGGGAGGGCTGACCCTGTGTCAGGTTGAAGGGCCACCAGGGCCTGCTCAAAGGTGGCCCCGCGAGCGCACACTTGGGACCGCTCTGGCTCTCACCTGCCCAGCTGCTCTTGGCCTGGCAAGGGGAGGCTGAAGAGCCAGGGCCCAGTAGGCCGGTGACGTGGCCCAGGACCTGCAGCGCCTAAGTGGGCCACCTCCCGCCAGCTGATCTGACGCGAGTGATCCGCTCCCCGCCTGCTTGGGGACCTGGTGGCATGGGAGACTCGACCTGACACCCAGAGGTTGGAGACTCCCGGTTTACAGAGCACTGGACAGGAAGAAGCCCTGCAGGCCCTGCTCATGACTCCAGCTGCAGGCATAGCCCTTTCCCAGCCAGGTGGCTCCACGGACGGGCAGGGGCGGCCTGGCCCTCGGCACTCAGCTCTGCAGCTGTGGGCAGCTGTCTCAGGTTTCCAGGCTTCTTCCTGTTGTGGATTGTCCCTGTGTTGCCCATCAGCGGGGCATCCACCCCTCGAGCATCCTAAAGGCAGAGTGGGCCCTGGGCCCATGCCCTGCAGCCCATGCACAGCCTCTCCTCACACTCGGGAGAAGGCAGGGACCCTGCTCCGGATCCATCTCCAGGGCCTGGCTGCTGGTGTCGTCCTCATCCTGTACCACGTGGCAGGAGCCAGGCCCATGTCTCTGTGTTGGGAGCAGGCCCGAGTGACCTGGCCTCAGGTGGAGCCATGCTCAGGAGGCAAAGTCTGAAAGAGGAAGACTCCTGGGCAGAGCTGGGCTGAGCTGTGCTCAAGAGCAAGGCCTGGCACACGCAAGGGCCTGAGCGCAGTGCCCAGCATTGTGTGTGTGCACACCACACTCACACACGCACACACACAAGCACACGTGTGCACAGAAAGGAACCCATCTCCATCCCATCCTTTGACTCACACTGATGAGGGCTCTGCCCTGGCCTTCCCGGTGTCCATCCTGCTGTCTTCCTTGCCCTGCATTTCCTGTTCAAGACCCTGTGTGCCTCTCTCCTGCAGACCTGCCCAGCCTCCCCCCAAGTCTGGTCCCTCCCTTCTGGCCTGGACGGTCCCTGTTTATTTCTGACCATTTTTTAAAAATCACAAAACCCTGCTAACAACAGGCTGCACAAGGCTGAATTTACTTGTGTGTGCACACATGCGAGTATGAGTGTGTGTAGCAGAGGAGGTGGGCTTTATCTACTTTTCAGTATGGGGACTGGGCCTAGGGCCTTCACACTGAGCCGCATGCCCAGCCCTGTTTTCATTTCCTGTTCTGAGACAGGGCCTTGTTGAAGTCCTCGAGCTGCCCTGGCTGCCCTGGAGCTTGCCGTCCTCCTGCCTCAGCCTCCCAGAGTGCTGGGACGATGGGTGCACCGCCCCAGGCTTTGCCCTGATCTCTCCATCCCCCTGGTGGAAGCAGAGGGCGAACCCTTCCTGTGGGTGTGGAGGACGAGCCGGGTTAAGAAGCACTGGGTGCACCGCAGGCCCTCGGCCAGTCTCAGCTGTGACTCAGTTTCCTGGGCTCTTGGGGCTGCATGTCACCTCTCGGCACACTTGCCAATGGAGGGCACTCCCGCCCAGGGAGGCGTCAGGCCCCAGACACCAGTGCTGCTTCCCTTCATTGCCTCCGCAGGTGCCTTGGGCTCACGTCTCGGCTGTGTGGCCTGGGCCCTGACATCCCACGAGCCCGTGAATGGGGACCTGATGACTGGGTCCTGTGCTGGTTGGGGTGAGGAGCCTGGGTGCCAGGTGCTGTCCGCCTCAGTTCTCAGCACCTCGGCACCACAGGCTGGGCCAGCAGATGTCCTCGCTGCAGCGCCAGGAAGCTGAGGCCCAGTGAGGTTACAGCTGTGGGAGCCAGGGGCTCCTGAGGGTGCTGGCCGGGCCCTGTGAGCCTGGACTCAGGGCTGCACCCCGGGGCTGCGTGGGTCGAAGCTCTGCACGGGGCTGGAGCTTCTCCCTCTTCACATTTTGCAGATGAATGGAAGCAGGCTCAGGTTCGCCAGAGCCTGAAGGCCAGGGCTGAGCACAGCGGGTGGCGGCCTCTGTGTCACCAGGGTGACTGTGGATGGCTCTTTCCTGGGACAGGCACGGAGACAAGCTTGTCGGCTCAGCTCCCCATCCCCTGTTCCCTCTCCTCCCTCTGCTTGAGGCCCCAGGGGCAGGGCGGCCTGGGGTCTGCATGGGTGGGGCCCTCACCAGCCTGCGGGGCCAAGTGATCCTAGCCCCTGCCTGGGCTTCTCCGGGCTGGGACGGCACTGAGCAGGAGGAGCCGGTGCAGGCGGCAAGCCCTGCCCTCCCCCGCCCAGTGTGGCATTGCCATGGCAACTGTCATTCTGCGGGCAGTTTCTGTGTGCAAGTGGCAGCTGCCCTGGCCCTGCTGCGCGAGGCTCCCGTGCAGAGGGACGAGTGCGGGTGGGGAGCAGGCAGGGGTGCCCAGACAGTCCTTGTCCCAGCCAGCAGGGCACAGGGGACAAGCATGGACCTGAGGTCCTGGTGCAGCTCACTTTCCCCTCCTCGGTCTCTCCAGGTGACAGCACTCTCAGGGTGGGCAGCCTGGGCCCAGCACTCCTCTGTCTTGACCTGCACGGTGTCTCTGTGGTGGGCAGCACCCAGCTGAGGGGTCCTGTCCTCCTCCCACCCTGATGGCAGGTGAGGAGCCCCTTTCCCAGATGGGTGACTGAGGCCTGTGGGGCAGGCCATGTGGGGATGGAGGTGCTATGGCTACGCCACGTCACCCTAGTCCCATGGCCCCAGAGTGCACCACACTCAGCCCCACACGCCCAGGGTGTGGCAGAAAAGGCCCCCGGCCTTCAACACTGGAGCAGAACTGGGGCCTGTAGCACCTGCCACCCTTGGTTCCCATGCAGGACCCCTTTGAGGTGACCACACAGCCTCCTGGGTAGAAGAGGGAGAAGGAATCTGACCTCTCAGGCTTGTTTTCTCTCATGCTTTTCAGACCTGGGGAGGACACCGGGTCCCCCAAGGTCCCTGAGCCAGGGCGGGGAGAGGAGCAGACCATTCTGCCTTCCCCAGGGCAGGGACGCCCTGAGGGCCAGGCCACACCCTGCACTGGAAAAGCCCTGCCCCCAGACCCAAAGGAGGCTGTACCTTGTGGCCCAAGGGTGCCGGAAACTGGGCACCAGCTCCTCCAGGATTGGCCGTGTGGCCTCGTGTGTCGCATGCCCTCCCTGGGCTTGATGCCTCATACACCTCAGGGACGTTCTTGTCCACCTCAGGGACGATCGTCACTAACTTGCCCACCTCCTGGGGTGGCCGTGGAGACTAAAAGCCCCTGAGCGGACTTCTTGGCTCAGTGTTGGGGGCACAGAGGTGGAGAGCACACCACAGAGGAGACCGGGGGAGTAGGGGCTGGTGTCTCCCCCAGGAGGAGCCAGGTGACCCAGCCATGCCCACTCATGCCTGGCTCAGTGCCTCCTGTCATGGTGACCACCAGCAGGTGCCCTGGGAGTGAGCAGGCAGCCTGGAGAAGAGGGTCCAGGGCTTCCAAGCAGCAGGATGAAGGGGCCCAGTGTGGTGAATGAGGGGCCTGCGGAGGAGCCAGCATACGCAGTGGCGAGAGGGATGGGGAGCCAGGGAGGAGCCAGGGAGGAGCGAGTCTTGGCTCTGCCCAGCCATTCAGCCCAGGGCTGGCATCTCAGTCCCTATGTGTCGGTCTCCTAGTGTGGAGCCAGGACAAACACATTGCCTGTCTCTGAGTCACTGGGGACTGCGGCAGGTGGGCACATGTCCCTGCCTGGCAGGCAGGAAGCGCCGAGTAGCACTGCACAGTGCTCCTAGAGATAGACCCCCAGCCCACAGATGCCTGGCTTCACCCATCCTTGCAGCTACCCCGGGAGAGGCACCGTGCCATATCCTGACCCAGAGAGGAAACTGAGGCTTGCCCAGATTCAGTGAAGTGCCCAGGGCCGCTTGTCCTAGACGAGGCAGTCCCAGAACTCAGCTGGCCCTCACTACTCCTGTCATTGCCTGAGGGACTCACGTGCCACCACTTCCCAGGCCGGGTGCAGAGGCCCAGAGCCAGCAAGAGCCAGGCTCAACAGCAGGGAGCATGCAGAGCTGGGCCGAGGCCTGTGGCCTCCTTCTGGTCAGGCACACCTGCCCATGTGACGTCCTGGCTGGCACGCAGAGGCCTGGGAGGGTTCGCAGGTACAGGCGAGGCCAGCAGCCTGCACGGTTAGGTGACGGATGGCCAGAGTCCCGGAGAAGGAAAAATCAGAAGCCCCTGGGAGACGTGTGCTTGAGGCTGCTCGAGACTCTTGTTCCTGCTGCCCTGTGCCTCCTCTGTCCATCCTTCCGTCTCTCAGACGAACCATGCCCCTCCCCTGGGAGTAACTCAGCCCGGCTGTGTCCTTACCTGGTCCTCGCAGATTTCGTTACTTTTGGCCCAACACTACTCAGAGACGTGATAGCCAGAGTCAGCTGCCGAGTTTCACCAAGTCCATCTGATACACAACGCCCCGAGGGTAATTTTACCAGGGAATCCCTGGATCCACGAGGCACCGGGCCACGTGGGCAGCCCAGGCCACTGCAGTCAGTGCTGCCTGCCCAGGCTGCAAGGGCTCCCCTCCCCCGGAAATGAGTCAGGGCTGCACCCATGGCGGCTTAGCCATCAACCCTGAGGACAAGAAGCGTCACAGGAGACAGGGGCGAGGAGGGCCTGGGGTCCTGGCTTCCGTTCTCTCGTTTTTTCTCTTTCCTTTGGGCTTGGCATTTTCCCCTCTAGGCCTGGGGTGCAGGAGAGGTGAAGGCCCTGTGGACAGGGGCACAGCCTCCCTGGGCTCTGGGCTGGGGACCCTGGCAGGAAACGCAGTTAGGGTGGGGTGCATGGGTCTTGTGTGGACCTGGCAGAGCCAGACCAGCTCTGGAAACATGAGGCGGCCAGGTGGAAGGCTCGGCCTGCTCGCCATCTGTCGAGAAGGGCGCACAGGTGCCACCTGCTTCCCGACAGATAGCATCTGTGTGGCCGAGCCGCCTCGGAGGAGACGGCTGGCTGGCTCAGTCATGACTTATTCAGCGCCCCGAGGCCTGCACCGTGCCGGTCTTGGCCCCTGTCCAGGGCACGGGAGCAGCACAGTGCCCTTCGCCCTCACCCCTAGGACATCTCACACCCCCGCGCCCAAACTGTGCTGCCCTCTCCCGGGGATCGGGGACCAGGGATCAATGCCCCTGCCCCAGAGGCCCCTGCCCCTGCCCCTGCCCTGAGGTGGTGACAGCGGAAGGAGTCATCTCAGGAGGCTCGGAGGCGCTCCCAGCACCCATCTCCGAACCTCGGTGTCATCAGCGCTTCTGCTGCTGGAGCTGAGCGTGTCCTGCCGCCCGGGCCCTGGCTGTCCGCGATGCTGACTGAACGGTGACTTTGCCTCTGCCTGCCAAGGTTATAGGAAGCGGGGAAACTCAGCTGCCACCCACGTGAAGCCCTCGCTCTCTGGCCCTCTCAGCTCAGCTGGGCGTTTCCCCAGGGAAGGCCTTTTTGTTTTGATGCTGTGAGCAGGTCCTACCCTAAGCTAAGCACTGTGCAGGCAGAATCTCAATGAGTGGTGCCGACAAACCTGACAGGCAGGGCCCTGGGGCATGGGGTCCCAGGTCCCAGGCCGCTGGGGAAGCAGCAGAGAGGCAGAGGGCAGGCCGCCTGCTCTGTGCCAGCACTGCTGCACCACGAGCAGCTTGGTGAGAAATCGCGGACACTGGGCCGCGTGGCTGGGCAGGCTCGGCCGCATCCCTTAGCCCTGCGGGTCTGCGACTCAGCACTGATGCTCACAGACAGAAGCAGAGCAGGCTGCCTCGGTCACCTTCTGTGACAGTGACCCGCAGCTCTGTGTTGCCAGAGTGAGACATCTTAAAGGGGAAGAGCTGGGTATAGTGGGCACGCCTGTAAGCCCAACACTTAGGAGGCTGAGGCAGGACAATGGCTGAGGGCTACATAGAGGGGGTCCCAGCCCAGCCGGGACTGCACAGAGAAACCCTGCCTCAAAGTGAAGGGTACGGGGTTGGTCTGGAGCCTCGGAGCTCTTGGTCCAGGACTGGGCAGCACCTTGGCTTTGGGCCTGGCTAAGCTACCACATGTCAGGAGCCAGGAAGCGGAGCTCTGGGCGAGGTCTCCCGAGACCCTGTGACCCCCAGAGGCGCCATCAGCCCCGTCCACCACCTTGGGGACCAAGCCTTGGACGCACGGGGATGGGCCACTCAGTGTCCAAACAGTAGTACACACTGTCCCAAGCCGGGCAGCTGAGAGTAATGGGTTCCACATTTCCCACAGGGCTGTGGGCAAAGCAAGGCCCTGCTAATATGCTTGGGGCCGGACATGCCCACAGGTGCTTTCAGTGGTGGCTGGATGGTGAAAGAGAGTGAGTCAGCCCCCCTCCCCCATGCCCCCCCCGTGCCCTC
>NW_004624750.1:238561-293661 GCF_000247695.1 Heterocephalus glaber | reverse complement strand
GCCCCGCGCCCCGCGCCGAGGGCAGACCCCGCGCCGGGACCCCGGAGCCGCCGCGCACTCCTGGGCGCTCGGCCGGAGCTGCGGGGGGCGCGCGCCGTGCGCAGGTAGGGGCGCCGTGGCCTGAGGCTGGGCGGGAGGGAGGCCGGGGTCGCGCGGGCGGTCGCGCTCCTGCCGAGCCCCCGTCGCCGCAGGCTGCTGCCCAGAGCGCGTCCCTCTCCCGGGGCGGGGCTTCCCCGTTTGTCTCTGTAGGTGCGCAGCCAGCACTCCCGGTTTGGGCACCCGGGTCCGGCCCGCTTCATGGGGCTCGGGAGAAGGGACCGCGCCCTCCCGGCTCCCTGGATGGAGGGCAGGGGTCCGGGGTCCGGGTCGGGAGTCTGCTGTCCGTGGTCCGCTGCAGAGTGAGCGACCCCTTCCCAGGATGGCTCCGTGCTCAGCGCGGGGCTCTGCCTTGTCCCTCCCCAGGAGGTGACAGGAATGTCATCCAGGGCGGGGAGGTGGGAGCCCAGGATCCAAGCCTCCCGTGGCCTCTGAGACAGAGCTGCCTTCGCAGGACCTCATCCTGCACCTCAGGCAGCCCCATGACGGCTGAGAGGAAGGCTATCAAAGGTGTTGTTACTTGTATGTAACGTGATGTGTTAGCATGTGTGTATGTGTATGTGGGTGCGTGCGTGTGTGCGTGTGCTGGGTCAGCAGGAGCCCCTTGACTTCCCTTGGTTTGCTTCCGCCATCCCACAGCTGAGGGAAGCCGAAGCCCTGCGGGGTCTCAGGGCCCTGGCCGAAGGGGCAGAGTGGGCCCTCGGACACCCAGCACCCTGAGCCTGGAGCCAGGCTTTGTGCAGTCTCCAGCCCTGCTGCCTGACCTGTGCAGCTCCCAGGCAGCCCTGAGGACATGAGGGAGAAGAGGGGAAATGAGGGAGAGAAGGGGGAATCGGAGCTGCTGGCAAGAGAGCCCCGGGCAGGGTGCCCACCCTGCTGTCCAGAGGGGCAAAGGATGCGGATGTGATCCGCTTGGGCCATCACCCTGCCCAGTGCCAGCTGAGCCCTCTGAGTCACGTGCCAGGGGCTGGGTTTCCAGAGGCAGGAGCTGGGCTTTGGAGCCAGGTAGCCTGGTTCAGATCCTAGCTCAGCCAGTCACCTGCTGGTGCCTCGCCGTCTCTGAGCCTCGGAGTCCCCGTCAGTTGAGGCGTCCCTGTGGGCCCTCCCTGTGGGCTGTGGTGAAACCCAGGAGATGGGTCCCTGTGACGGTGGCTCCTGTTCCTGGGACAGCCTCACCCCATCTTCTGTCTTCTGGCTGCCCTTGGAAGGATCCAGGGTGGGTCAGCGGCCTGCACTTACATCAGGCACCTTGTTTGTTCTCCCTGCTCCAGCCTTCTGGGCTTTGCCTGAGGTTCTGTCACCTTAGGCCTTGCAGTTCCAGGCGGAGCCTGGGCACTTGGAGAGACAGAGCCCAGGTATCCTCAGGCAAATGTGGGCCAGGGGCTGGGGACACAGTGCTATCACCTGGTGTCCAGGTGTGGTGCAGCCCCGAGGCCACTGAGGATCAGGAGGATTTCCCCTGGTGTCTCCTCTGACTCTGGCTCTTATTTCTCCTTCCCTGCCGCCTCTCTAACCCCTCAAGTCCATCAGGTGCTGGTGTAGCTTGCTTGCTTGATCCAGTGACTCTGGCCGGAGGCTGAGGACAATGCTGCAGACAGGCACCCCGGGGGCTGTGGCTCCCTCCTCCCTGGTCTGGAGAGAGTGAGGCCAGCGATCAGGCTCCCTGTAGAGAGACAGGGTTGAGGGTGGGGCTCTTCACATCTTCTCTGAAGGCACCTAGCCGGCCGCATGGGAGGCAGGGAGGTGACCGTTCCTAGCCTTGTGAACCTCCCCCTGCCCACCTCAGTTGTGCCCAGGGCTCCTCCGCAGGCTCCCTGGGGGCCCTTCTCAGCATGGCCCGGCCAGCCTGATGGGCTGGGCTTGAGTGGAGAAGGTCCTGGAGCAGGGCTTTGCCGTTCTGTTCCCTCGTGGGTTATTTATTGAGCACCTGCTGTGTGCCTGGCGCTGCAGCCCCTGTGATGTGTGGATAGATGGTGCTTGGTGTCTCTGTTGGGGACGTAGAGGTCGCTGGCTTGGGGTTTCCCTCAGGCTCTCCCACTGACGGGTGGGCAAGTTCCGTAGCATTTTGATCTTCAAGGTCCTCATTTGGGAAACGGGAAGTGATCTGTGCCTGGGGAAGGCTGTTTCCCCAGCACGGGGCAGACTGCCTGGGCCCACCCTGCTCACTGGTCCTGGCCAGGTGAGCGGGCGATGTCACCTGTGTCACCTGGCTCCTGCTGAGGGCGGGGTGGGGTGACGTGTGGACAGCACCCAGCACGCCCAGCATGTGTTAGCTACAGAACAGGCAGCAGCTGCCATGACTGTTCTGTTCCTAGCACTGTCCTTGGCACACAGTGGCCTGGTCAGTGGTCATCCTGCTGCCCTGGCTCCAGGCTGGTGGTCAGGTGTGTGCTGAGCTGCCCATTGTCCATGTCCCTCTCAGTCCGTTCATTGGAGCCCTGTTGCTAACCAGGACTTGGCCATGATGGGAGTGTCCACCACAGGCCAGGGCTCTTACAAAAGCTGGTTTGGAGCGTGGCTTCCTGCGTGGGCTCTCAGGTGAGGTGAACAGAGGTGCCGCGTGCCAGGAGACCTGCGCCTAGCAGCCCCCACTTGAGTGGCCATGCTCACCTCTAAGGGTGTAGAGCTTGATCTGTTTCAGTCTTGTCTGGGAGGCCAGGAGGCACCCCCTGGAATCTGGGTTCTCCTGGAGTTGAAAGGGAGGCTGAGTTGCCTGCGGCTGTCCTCTGTCTGCGTCCTCTGGGCCAGGCCTCTTGGGGGCAGAGCCAGAGCCCTCCCAGGCCAGGGTGTGTGCTCCGTGGTGGCCGCAAGAGCAGCCCAGACATCTGGTTTAGAAATGCCTGCCGGATCCTTCCCTGTGTCATGTCCCAGAGCCACCAGCTTGCTGGGAAGCCAGGTGGAGAGGATGGAGGGCAGGAAGGAGGGCATTCTGGTGATGCAGCAGCCTCTCTTAGCACCTGGAGCCAATTCTGTCCTGGCCAGGAGAGACTTTGTGGGGGTGCTGGTGCCCGCCTGCGAGCCAGACTCACCAGAGCCCATTGAAGAGGGCAGACGAGCAGGGCAGATGAGTGAGCTGGTGCGGGAGGTGTGGGCAGATGCGTGGCTGGGGCCCCACACCCCCATTTCACAGGTGGAAACAGACCCGGCTGCTCGCAAGGAGGCCCAGGCCTGCGGCGGGAGGGGCGGGGCCAGCGTGGGTGGAGGTGCTCTGATGTTTGCTCCCTCCTTTGGCTTGTGCTGCAGCCGCGTGCCATGATGAAGACACTGTCCAGTGGGAACTGTGCGCTGAGTGTTCCCGCCAAGAACTCCTACCGCATGGTGGTGCTGGGTGCCTCTCGTGTGGGCAAGAGTGCCATCGTCTCCCGCTTCCTCAATGGCCGCTTCGAGGACCAGTACACGCCCACCATCGAGGACTTCCACCGGAAGGTGTACAACATCCACGGGGACATGTACCAGCTGGACATCCTAGACACCTCGGGCAACCACCCGTTCCCCGCCATGCGCCGGCTGTCCATCCTCACAGGTGGCTGGCCTGGGGCTGGGCTTGAGGCTGGGGCTGGGCTTGCCGCTTGCTGACTTGAGGGTGGCACCCCAGTTTCAGTCCTCTTGACTGGTTGCTGCCTTGAGACCAGGACCTGACCCTCAGGCACAGAGGGGTCGATGGCTGCTTCACCTACGGGCAGGAGACCCAGCAGAGCTCAGGGCCTCCAGGGCTTGGCTGCCCCTAGAGAGAACTGGGGAGGACCCCGGGGCGCAGAGGGAAGGGGCTTTGTGCTGGCAGTACTGGCAGTAGCTGAGGACCTGATCTTATTCTTAGAGCCCAGTGTGTGTTTATGCAGTTCTGACAGTTGCTCCTAACTCAGGAGAAAGGTATTTACCTCCACTGGACGAGTGGGGAAACTGAGGCAGCAGTCAAGAACTTGCTCCAGGCAGAAGCACAGTATGGAGGTGGCAGCCAGCTCCCTTGCTTTCCACTGTTTCCCACAGTTTCCCACCCTGACGGGAGACCAGGAGGGCACACCAGGGGCTCCCAGACATAGCCCTGCACCAGCCGCACTCCGGGGCCTTTGTTGCTCTGCCTGTTTCCTTGTCTGGAGCAGTAGCACTGCGTGGGTCCTGTCCTGGGCCTTGTGGGAGCTCAGGTAGTGCATGGGAGGCACTGGTGAGCAGTGTGCCCTGACCCTAAGCTGCACTGGTGTTCCTAGGGTGCCTGCTGCAGCTGGGGCCGCCTCCCTAGCTGGTCCCTCCCATGCCTGGCAGGCTGCGGCAGCACGCAGGTGACTCTCACCATTGTTGATGTGTCCCCAGACCAGACACCTCTGGCCAAGAGACTCACACTTGCCCACACTGCCCTCATGTTGGCCAGGACCTGGGGTCCTGGGGCCTGGGTTGTTCTCGGGCATCTGTGTACAGAGGGAGTGTTTGGCTGGAGGAATTCTGGTGGGTCTGGGTTCCTGTCCTGGCTCTGCTGCTGAGCGGCTTAGATGTGGGAAGGGAGGCAGGTATGTGGGAGTCCTGGCCTTTCCCACTCTTCCATACATGGTTGTTTCATGGGGTCAGCTCTCCCAACCTGGGGGGCCTGGTGCCAGGGACACAAAGGGTGCTCAGGGTAGAGGGAGAGGAGGTATGGCCCGGGACCACATGCATGCTTTCAGTCACACAAATAATACCAGGTGAGTTCTACAGAAGAGGCCAGAGCCCCTTGCATCCCTGTCTCCCCTTACAGGCTCTGCCTCCCCAAGGTGGCCGCTCCAGGGCCTGTCATGGGCTCTTCTGGCGTCTCGAGCACATTGACATTCAGATTTGTGTCCTGGTGGTAGTGGGAGCCTTTGTCTGTCTGTGTTCTGTGCATGTAGCATTCTGAGCACATCTGTCTGCTGTTGCTTTTTTCGATCAGCAGCCCGGCCTTGCTTTCTGCTCTGGTGCTAGGCGCGGGGCATTCTGAAGCCATTCATGCTGCAGCCAGCCCTCTCAGCTGCTGGCACGGGTCTGGTGTATGGCATCCAGTCCCACGTTTGGGGGCTGAGGTCAGCGTGAGCAGCCTGTGGTGCAGCTTCTGTCTGTGCCACCTTGTAGCCAGCTTCCCCGAGTACTGCTGTGTGATCCCATGGCGGGGTGTGCCCCGACTGCTGCCCGGAGCTCGCACACCGTGCGTGCGAGGGGGAGCTGGTGGATTTCCATTGGATTCTCCTGCAGACTCAGCCTGTGACCGGCGCTGCTGTGCCTGTTTTCTGGACTATGAGATGGGGACCCTGGATCTACTGACAGCTTTGTTAAGAGCTTAAGCAAAATCGAGGAAAGGGCATCGGATGAGGTCCGATGCTGCTGCAGTTGTGATGATCTAGAAGTTGGGATGAGGCTGCCTCTCCTGACCCCACACTGTCCCCTGTTCTGACTCAGCCGGGTGTGGGTGGTACAAAGAGTGACCACCTCATCCCATGGGTGTCCAGGAAGCAGGCACACTGTGCCAGCCGAGGGCAGGACAGGGTTGCAGTGCCAGTGGAGCCCCATTTGAGCTGTGTGGGTTGGGCTTGCTGCTTGTGCTTTCTGGGTCTCCCTGCTCCGGGGAGCAGGGCGGGAGTGTGAGGCCTGTCCTCGTCATGACACACAGAGCAACAGGGAGGCAATGTGCCCAGTGAGCATGCCCTGCCGCTGTGTATCCTGGCTGTTCGTTGGGCTGCCGATGGCTGGGGATGCCTGGAGCAGGCGGCAGCTCCTGTGCATACGGAAATGAAATGCGACTCTAGCAGGGTCTGTGTGAGTCCGCAGTTGCCCCCTTCTGCCCCACGAGGAAGCACGGTGCAGGCGGGCGTGTTTGAGCCAGGCCTTCTGTCAATGTGGCTGAGGCATTAGCCTCCGAGCCTCAGCTTCCTGCCCAGATGCAGGGAGGCTGACACCAGCTCCCTGAGAGCCCATGGGGTCGGAGTTCCCATCCCAGCCTGGGCAGCGGTGCTCGGAACTCAAGCCCACTCTCCCCGCAGGCGACGTCTTCATCCTGGTGTTCAGCCTGGATAGCCGTGAGTCCTTTGATGAGGCCAAGCGGCTGCAGAAGCAGATCCTGGAGGTCAAGTCCTGTCTGAAGAACAGGACCAAGGAGGCGGCGGAACTGCCGATGGTGATCTGTGGCAACAAGAGTGACCGCGGGGAGCTCTGCCGCCAGGTGCCCAGCACCGAGGCCGAGCTGCTAGTGTCTGGCGACGAGCACTGTGCCTACTTTGAGGTGTCGGCCAAGAAGAACACCAACGTGGATGAGATGTTCTACGTGCTCTTCAGCATGGCCAAGCTGCCGCACGAGATGAGCCCTGCGCTGCACCGCAAGATCTCCGTGCAGTACGGCGACGCCTTCCATGCCCGGCCCTTGTGCGCACGGCGTGGCAAGGACGTGGATGCCTACGGCATGGTCTCACCCTTCGCCCGGCGGCCCAGCGTCAACAGCGACCTCAAGTACATCAAGGCCAAGGTCCTGAGAGAGGGCCAGGCCCGAGAGAGGGACAAGTGCACCGTGCAGTGAGCAGGGCACGTGGGGGTGCGGGGGCTTAGGCAAGGGCTCAGGGAGGCGGCTGAGGGTCCCGCTGCCCACATCCCTCGCCAGGAGTCCGGTCTGGACCCTTGGCACAGGCGTGAGGTCCCTTGAGGCACTGAGCTCTGCGCATTCTCCTCCTGCCCTCCCGTCCCCCAGTCCTCTCTCCCCTGCTGCCCCTGCCTGTCTTCCCCGGGGAGGGCACGTCTCTGGACACAGGCAGTGGGGAGAGCAGGGACCAGGTTGGTGGTGCGTTCTGTCAGCAGCAAAGCCTTTGGAGCAGGTCACCGGGCAGAGGTTGCCAGCACTCTTGCGGGTCGGGGTGGCGTGGTGGGTGCATCTGGGGACCCTGCCCCGCCCTGCAGAGCTGGCCCTGGCCTTCGGTTCATCCATCCAGTGGGCTGAGGGAGCCTGTGGTCTGCCTGCTCCTTGGCCCTGCCAGTCCTGTAGCTCCTCAGCCTTCCCCAGGTTCCTCTACCCAACAGCGGCACCAGGTGTTTGCTGCTGTGCCTTGTCCCGAGGGCAGTGGCCCAACCTGGCCAGGTCCCCGTGGTGCAGACCCAGCGTCTCAGCCAGGGACTGCTCCCTTCCACCCAGGCAGCAAAGTGCCTCCTCCCCCAGCTGTCTGCTATGGATCAGGCTCTGCTCTGAGCCCACATGGTCCCTGCAGCTGGTGCAGGGCAGAGCTCCACCAGAGCCAGGCTGGCCTTCTGGTGCCCATCCTCATGCACTTACTGAGCACCTACTGGGTGCTGTGTGCACCGTGTGCTGGGGTGAGGGCACACCCTCTCCACCATGACTGCACACATCTGTTGGGAGGAAGAGCAGCAGTGGCTGGGCTGTGGCCAGGGCAGGTGGCACCATGTGCCCAGCCTGGAGGCGCTGTGCCTGTAGCCCATGTCAGACCAAAGGCCCATGTCATCAGTCTTGTCAGAGAACCTTCAAGATGCTGAGCTTTAGGGTCTTGAGAAGCCGCAGTGTCATCTTGAGAATTTCTGAGGCCCAGAGAGCTGCCCACCAGCCTGGCTTCCCTGGGGGCTGTGAGGGCACAGCAGGGTGGCTGTGGCCCGGGGACACTCACAGGGGCGCCCCTTTCCTGGCTCCCTGCGCCCCGGCCCCTGCCCAAGTGGTTGTAAGGCTCTTGTGACCCCATGTACACACAAGGACACAGCGACCACCTGGCCCAGCTGGCTCCCCATGCTCAGGCCCTGCCTGCCGCTCAACACCCCAGCTCCCAAGATCCCGCTTCAGTCCCCACCTGGTCCACTCCCTGTGTGGTCCCTTGGAGCAGGCCAGGAACTGTGTCCAGACAGGTGGTGGCCCGGCCCTCCCTGCCCTTCACCCAGCACCCTGACTTCTGTATACATCCATTAAAGTGGGTTTGTTAATGCACCAAGAGTCTGGCACTGGCTGTTCCACGAGGTAGGGCTGCTTCTCCGTGCCCCTTGGGGTCCTCTCCCTGGCAAGCGTGCTACTGAGTCATCTCCACCTGTAGGCCCTGTTCTCCGCGGTTGGGGTTTACAGCACCCAGCCTGGCCCTTCAGGGCCTCTAGGGTGTGGGAGCAGATGCCCTCCTCCATGTCTCCGGGTCTGGGTTGAGACATTGGCGGTGTCTGGAGTCATTTTGGTTAACAAAACCAGTTGGGAAGCCGGGTCCCAGCTCCTCGGGAGGCTGAGGCAAGAAGAAACCAGTTGGGAAGCCGGGTCCCAGCTCCTCGGGAGGCTGAGGCAAGAAGACTGGATGTTCAAAGCCAGCGCAGTCACCTTAGCAAGACATTGTGTGAACAGAGCCCGCCAGGCCGGCAGGAAGGGCGGGCAAGGTGCAGCTGGTGCCAGTGAGTGGGGAAGGGTGCTGTTTGCAGTCCCAGTGCACAGGACACCTCTGACAGTGTTTTCTGACTGTGTCTGTCTGGCTGCAGCTTCGCCCGGACACCACTGCTGTGCATCCAGTGAATGGGAGGCAGAGGAGGCCCCGCCCTGAGCTCACTGGCATCCCACAAGCCCAGGGCTCCTCCCGAGCAGAGGGTGTGTCCCTGGGAAATTGCTCCCCAATGCACCCCACTCCCTGGGCAGGTGCGAGGCTCGGATGGACGGGTTGGGGACCTGGACAGTGGGGTCTAGCCCGGGGGGCAGGCGCTAGAGAGCCAGGTCCCGGCCTGCCTGGGGCCCTCCTTGCCCACTGGTGGGGTCACAAGGTGGGGGAGGTGGGACAGTACCTGCCTCTGCCCACTGGGTCCTTGGCCCACCCTGGCCAGTGAAGGTTGGTGTGGGACACAAAGCCCTGTGCCTTTGGTAAACATACGGTGTGTGCTCTGGTGTCCCTCCCTGGCCACCCTCGCTCCAAGTGGACAGTGGCAGACAAGGTGGGCAGGACAGCCTGGTCGTGAGGTCTCTGCAGGGGATTAATATTCTTGGACACAGCACCCTCCCCATTGTCTGGCTCCACTCCAGGCTCCCCTTGACCCTCAGCCCGGCACGGGTAACAGCACACTGTGTCCGGGACGCAGCCTTCCCAGCCCGGGACCGAGAACGGAGGGAGCCGGGAGCCAGTGGAGGCAGTGGCCTCTAGCTGGGCGTCCTGCGAGTGTGCTCTGCGTGCCGCTTGGTCTCGGCTCCCTGAGCCTGTCACAAGAGAGGGGAGTTTCTATCCACGTCCCACCTGGGGGGTGGACGGGAGCCACCTGTGGCTGAGCCACCAAGCTGCTTGACGGCAGTGGAAGAGGCAACCTTTGCCAAGGACTGGGGCACCGAGCCTTGGGCTGGGGCCCTTTCCCACATCCCCTCGGGGATCCTCGTGGCAGAGCTATGTGCATGGAACAGGAACCCTTTGTAGACAGGAGGCTCCAAAGCTGAGAGGTTGAGTCTCTGGCTGGAGGTTGCCTAGCAGAGAGATGAGCTGGGCTGGGGTCTGGCCTGGTCTCAAAGTGTGTTTGGTCCCCAGGGTTTTTAGAGGCACAGGTTGAGGCGGTCACAGTGGGCTCACGGGGCTGCTGGTCACAGCCTTGGCCTCTCCACCTTCAGGCTCCTCTGTCTCTGGAGCCCCTCACCACGGCTGCTTACCTCCACGTGGGGCCCTAGTGTGCAGCTGCCCATAAGAGCCCTTTCTCTGTGGACACAGAGCATCAAAGTCATCTGGCCCACCATACCCTCCTGCTTCTCTGCCTGTGTGCCTGGCTGCAGGGCACGGTGCAGTCTGACCTCTAGCCTTGAGGCAGATGCAAGCACCCAGCAGTGCTTGGGCATTCATCTTCCCCCATCCTACATGAAACTTGGCTGCCCAGAGTGGTCTCAGCTGCCTTAGCAAGTGACGCCACGGGCATAGAGCAGCAGGAGGAGCCTGAACTGAAGGCCTTTGGCCTACGCCATGACCGAGTTTTCAGTCCTTATCTGAGCGGGAGTCCTTCCTCCCCTGGCTGTGGTCAGCTGCATAGAGCTGGAGGAGGGTGGTCACTGGCTTCCCACTGGCCTTCGGCCCTCTGCCACTTCTGGATTCTTCCCTCTATTCTGGGGTGGGGTGGAGGTGCAGGGGAAGAGACCAGTGGGGCATGAAGGTGGCACCGTGGGGAAACGGTGCTCACTCAGGACAGGGCAGGGCTCAGGGATGGGGGCAAAGGCTCAGGAGCCTGAGCTGTGAGCCCTATTAGCCTGGCTGCCTCCTCAGGGACCTTTCCTTCTGCAGCCCTGGGATACTGCTGTTCTCTGGATTCTCTGCCTGGGAATGCTGTCTTGGCCAGGACAAGTGCAGCCTATGGCGATGTCCTCTCGGGCTCCCCTCTTGTGCTGTCCCTGTCACTTCCAGGCTTGAGCCTCTCAAGGCCTGGCCTGGGCCCTTAAGGGGTGGATTTGCGGGGTGTTGGGTCAGGCCGGCCCAGGATGCTGTGTGGTGCACATGATGCTGGCCTGCAGGGCTTTGGGAGTGCAGGCGTCTCATGGCCCCTCAGGATTGGGCCGGGATGGTCAGAGGCTCTGTTGCCTTGGTGTCTTTCTCCTGATGGATGCTGTTGGTGGAGGCTCGAGGAGAAGGAAGACGCCAAGGGGAGGAAAGGACTCTGCAGCCAGGGGGCGGCTGATTTGCCCCAAGGAGGCAGGGAGCTTCGGGAGCCTCTGACCTGCCTTCCAGGGCTGTTGGCTTCCTGCAGTGTGGCCTGCTGAGGACAGTCTCCAGAGAGCACATTCTCAGCTTCCAGTGTTTTCATAAGAAATTACACCGGAAGCAGAAAGCTGGGATCTGTGCTATCCACAGTGAGGCAAGCAGAGCCTGCTGTGCTCGGGAAGGGGAGTGGAGCTCTGGGACAGCTGGAGGGAGGGGGGCCCATGGGACATCTAGTATTTACTCCACAAACAGAGCTCTCTCTGTGCCTAGGGCCCAGGGAAGCAGGTCCTGGCTCTGGGCAGGAGGTGAGAAATCAATGGTGACCTGGGAGGAAGCTTCGCAGACGCGGTGACAATCTGAGCTGCCTGAGAAGGCTCTACAGAGTTTTACCAGGAAGTGCTTCCTGGAGGTGGGGAATGACATTATTCTGCTTAATAGAAATGTAATTATGCTTAATATAAATGCTCAGCTTAGTCCCAGGCGTATCATCAGCTCTCAATGTAGATGAGCCATTATGAGATTATTAATAATTTTCTCATGCCTATAGCGGACTCCCCCAACTCTCCTCGAGTGTTTGGATGCGGATCATTGCTGGAGGCCCTGGCTGTCACCAGAAAGCAGGCGGGGATCTATAGGAGCCCTGTGGGGCAGTGCTGTCTCCCAGAAAGGAGTCGCACACGGCTAGGATGGCCAGCTGGGTCCTGGCCCATACAGTGTGTATCTGGGGTGTCGGGGCCCGTCACCTGGGGACCGGCCTGGAGCTCCTCTGTCCACTTTCCTTTGGCATGGCTCACGGTGGGGTCCCTGAAGCTGCAGATGAACTTGTGCCGAAATGGACTCTCCACTCTCTCTCATCCACTCCCTGATTCTTTTTCTAACTAACGCCAACACATTCTCAGCTATCTTCATCTTTCTTTCCACTGCTCACACTCACAGATGGAGTTCTTTTGAGGGCATTTTCCAGAAAGAACTGTGTGTCTGTGGGTGGTCAGTGAGCTCAGCCCCATACTGACATTTTTGCCCCAGCAAAACTAAATTATTTCAAGGGCTGGGGATTTAGCTCAGTGGCACTGCGCCTGCCTCGCAAGTGCAAGGTCCTGAGTTTGATCCCCGGTACCGAAAAAACCCCCCAAAAACCCTAAATTATTTCAGCCAAGGACCTTGGGTGGAGATGGCTCTAAACTACATGTTTAATCCTCAATTGTTAGGAATTTCCTTGGCCTCCCAATACCCCTCTCCTCTCAAATGCCGCCTTTGGGTAACCTGAGGTTCCATACACACCTACACACACGCACACATGAATGCACGGGCACCTAGCAAGTGTGGATGTGAGCACACACGTGCGTGCACATACACACATGAGTGTGCTTCTTAATGTCCCTGTGTGCATATACCATGCACATACAACACAGGCATGGTGTGCACAGAGGCCACACGTCTGCCTCACAGATGCACACTCACAGACGCCAAGACACACACGTGCAGGTTCACAGATGGACACCCAAACACTTGTACACATGCACACAGCAGGCACACACTCTGCCAAGAACAAGGGAGGAGGAGGAAGGAGCCACATCATCTCCCCCTCGTTCAGCGGCTTCTTTCCCTTGGCACAAATCTTTGTTTTGGTTCTTTTGTTATTTTTATAGACCATAAAGACCTGGCCTGGAACCAAGTCCCCAGCATTCGCAGACAGGAGATGCAATTTCTAGCAGTGAGTCTGCAGGAACAAAATTGCGTGCACGGGAGCCAGAGCCTTGAGGGCTCCCTTCAATCTGTGGCACCAACTTCCCTCCTGGGGAGACAGCCTGCACCCCTCCCGTGGGGCTCTGCCGGTTCACTCCCGAGGGAGGGCTGTCCAGCTTGAACACTTAGGGTCCAGCTGTCCCCGTGTCACAGGGGAGGAGTTGGGACTGGAAATCAGAGAGCTTTCCCGAGGGCCAGTGCTGTCATCTCGGCTTGTCGATTCCTCCCAGGGCCTCAACCTAGGGCTCTCAGGGGCCCCTGGGGGCTTCCTTGAGGTCACAGAGCTGGAGTCGCTGTGCCTGCCTTCACTGGAAAGTCCTGTGCTTCCAGCCACTTCCAGGAGGGGAGGGGCTGAGCTTTGGGCCCTGCCCTGTGCCCCCAAACTCAGGGAAGAGCGTGGTGTCACCGCTGTCTGATCAGTGTCTCCCCTTCTCTGCCTCTGGATGCCCAGAGCCACTCCCGTCTACGTTCCTGGAAGCTCCTCACGACCAGGGCCTGGGATGATTTGCCTCTTTCTGGGAGCCTCAGTTTCCCCATCTGTACAAAGAGGAGGGTAAAGGGGTTCCCAGCATGGGGTGCATGTTGGAACCCGGGCAGAGCTTTTGCAGCTGCCTGGCCTGGGCACCTCTCTCAGGGCTACTGTTAGGACAGAGGCGAGGCCCAGGCAGGACATTTCTCACACCACCTGGGTGACCACAGTGGGATGCTAGGTGAAGCACCACGGGGCTCATGGGCACCACAGCTCAGCCTGAAGCCCAAGGCCAGCATGAGGGCCACACTTCCTAGGTGTGGGTGAGGAGCGCCCCAGAGCGGCTGCATCGTGGCCCCTGCAGAGAGACTTGGGAAGCTGCTCGGTTGAAGACCTCAGCTCAGGGCTGATCTCTTGTGACTGGCACCTGGTGCACGTTTTAATTAGAGACTCAACCCCACACGTCAGTCATGGGAGGCCTCCTCCACAGTGCTGCTCCCACGGGGTTGGGCATCTTCTTCATCCGGGGTGCACCTGCCTCGTGGCCTGGGGCCCTGGGAGCTGGAGCCCCCGGAAGTCATGGGAAGATGGCCTGAAAGCCAGTGGTCTGCAGCCCAAATCCCTAGGTTTCCAATGCAAACCACCTCTCCGCATGGCTGACCAAAGGCCGTCACTGGGGCAGCTCTGGCACAGGGTCCCCGCCCTGCATGCCTGGGGGAGGCTGTCCTTTCGGAGAGGGTCTCTATCCCCTGCCACCCATGGGCAGGGAGCAGTCAGGATGGGGACAGGTGTGGTCCCTCCCTCCCCATGATCCCTGGCAGGGTTGGGTGAGGGGCCAGGCACCTCATGGTTGGGTAGCTGTGTGCAGGTCATGTGAGGGCCTTGCCTCAGTTTCCCTGCCTGTGACATGCGGATCTTGATATCATCCTCCTGTAGGACTCTCCCATGGGGAAGACCTTGCTGTGCTGTCTGGCATGCAGAGGCTGTTTCCTCCACTGTTGGCAGCCAGCAGCCCAGATGGCGAGCAGTCTCCATTGTTGGGGCAGGGGGTGCCCTGTGGTTTCAAGACCCAGCCAGGGCGGGCTTTCATCACCCCAATGTCCAGGGCACCCAGCCTGCAACAGCCTGCTGGTTCTAGGACTTGGGCAACAGCAAGCTGCCTGGTTCACTTGAGCAGATTCCTGCATCCCCATGGAGCTCCCCAAGTCGGCGTGGACTCAGGGAACAGCCAGTGGGTGGCACTGGTCCTGCTTTTGCTGCTTCATCTGACCCTTGAGTGCTGATGCCCTGTGCTGTGAGTCTAGCAGGGCTGAGGCCAGGGGGCTTTGTGGGAGGGAGACACTGTGGATTCCTTGCTGACATGAGGGTGGTCACGAAAGTGTGGTCGAGGAAGGCTAGACATAACCAGGTAGCAGGCGGCAGGGAACGCTGTCCAGGTGGAAGAGCCCGCGCTGCAGCTGGAAGCCAAAGAGCAGCTGTGCCAGGCAGGAGAGACTGCCCTAGCTGTGCCCTCATCCAGGGAGCGCAGCAGTGAAAGGATCAGATTTGCAATTTAAAAAGATCCTCCTGGTTCCGTGGGGAACAGCCTGTCAGCCTCTCGCAGTGCTGTCAGCCAAACCTCTCAGAGGAACAGCGAGCTGCGTCGCTGAGTCAGGGGCTCTGAGCCGGGCTCCTCCTTCTGGAGTCTGCCCCTCCCTGCTGTGTCGGCCTGGCTGGCTCATGGGCCCACTTTGTACCCTGGGTCTCATTCTGAGCCCCAGACTCCCAGGACACTGGACGACACGTCTCTCTGAGCCATCTCCATTCCCTGGGGACTGGGCTGATTTTTGAGACCCCCACCAAGGCCCCAGACGCGCAGTGTGTTTGAGGAGGCAGTAGTCTTAGTCATTCCTCGCTGTTGTCCTAAAACACAGCACCTTGAAACAATAGGCCTTAGCTTCCCTTCTCCGGCCTCAGTTTCTCCAGGTGTAAAGCAAGGAGCTGGAAGCAGACCCTGTTATCTGCCATACCAGGAAGCTTTGCTTCTGCACTCCACCAGCTGCCCTCCCCCCTCATACCCTGGGACAAATGCTCCAGGCTCCTCCTTTTCTTTCCCGGGGAACTTGGTCCAGCCAGAGCACAGCTGGCGGCTTCCCCTGGCCACTTCCTGAGGTCCAGATCTTCCTCTGTGATGTGCAGGAAGGACACCAGTCACCAGTTTCCTTTGTCAGTGCATCGTTTTTCCCAGGTTTTTAACAAGGCCCACAGACAAAGTGGGCTGTGGTGGGAGGCGAGGGCTGTGGAGCCTGTGTGCTTGCACCTGCTTCCCTCCAGGGCCTCCCTGGAGACCCTCATCATCTCCCCAGGACAGCTTAAAACCCACTGGCTCCTCCTTGTCTGAATCATGGTAGTGAGTTGTTCAGCAGAGGTTTAGCACCAGCTCTGCTCATGGGTGTCGGAACTGGCTGTGTGGCTTTGTTTCCTCATACATGGGCCTAAATGGCAGCACGGTCATTTAGTGGAGGTGCTAGAAGCATTGCAAGGATCCCTCGGCATGTAAGAGTGGCTCCTGGAGCCCAGGCCCTGGTGAGGGGCACCCAGTCCAACCTGGCCGTGGATGAGATCTGTGGCAGTTGGTTCCCTGCTGCTGCTGTGCAACCCGAGCCATAAAGGAATGGTTATTTCTCCAAGAAACTGGCTGGGGATGCTTGTTCTACAGCACATGCTGGTGAAGACTGACTGACACAGACCTCTTCTAGCTCTGAGGTAGCTCACGTTTGGAATTTCTTCCGGCAATGTTGTGGCTGTTTTCTCACCTTGTGATGCTCCCCGAGGAATACCTCTGCTATTCTGATACAGGCTCTCAGCCTGTGCTTCCAGGCCAGATGTGACTTTAGGACAGGACTTCTTGGCTTAAACATGTGCGTTCTCTTGACCAGCATGCTACACGCCTGTCCACTGATGTGTGAATGTAGAGGGCCCCACAATAGTAAGGAACTTCTGCAAGTGTTCACGGTGTTCCTACTCCACCAGGGCTGGTCAGAGGACAGGGCCAAAGCCCCAGCCTCCTGGCAGTTGGAGGAATTACACTGGGGTAGGAGAAGCACCTGATGTGGGTGAGCCACAAGCGACACTTACCCCTCCTCCTCTCATTTTGGAAGCTGCTCACTGTTTTTCTTTGGAGAGGCCGGATAGTTTCTGAAATGGATGGACGCTTGGAGCACACACCAGAGGAGCCTTTCTGCAGCCACAGAGCCTTTCATCTGGCTTCCAGGCAGCTGAAAGCTTCCCCGGCCCATCCTTTTTAGCTGTCTTTACTGAGACCGATTTTCAAAACATCATTTTAGAGAAGATCCTCATGCGCTGCAGTGGGGTGTGGGGCTAAGTGCTCCTCTTGAGCCTTGGTCTGCTCACCTCCCAGGTAGCAATGTGAGCAGAGGGCTGGACTGGGCACTTCTTGCTCCTCCGCATTCTGAGCTCTCATTTCAACAATGGGACCCTGTCCATCTGCTGAGCACAGGCACCCGCTGCCCTGGGGGTCCCCACGAGGCTCTCCCAGGCTCAGGTCCAGCCTCTTGGCCACCTACACCCCACACAGGCCCAGCAGCACAGCCCCAGGCTCCACTCCTGCCCGGCCCTGGGGTGCATGTGGCCTCCCTGGCTCTCCCGGAAGAGGCTTCAGAGCCTCTTGCCTGCCAGCCCTGAGTCTCCATGGCTTCCCCTGCTGGAGTTTCTCCCCTTGTGGTCACCACAACCTCCCACAGCCCGAGCATCTGGATGCCTGGGAGCAGAAGGTTCCAGGTCTGCAGAGGGGAGCCGTCTGGGGGGACCCACATCTGAACGCACAGCTCACATGTTTCGCCCACACCCCAAATCGCTGTGCACAGCAGAGCTGTGGGTGCACTGGCCCCTTGGCCTTGACCAGCCTGTGAGGTCAGGGATGGACACTCCACTTGGGGCGCCGAGCTGGTGCTCAGAAAGTTTCAGCTTTGGCCATCATGGGTCCCGAATTTGCAGATGGGGACACAGCCTGCTGGGAGCCTCTGTCCTGGCCAGAATCTTGCTTCCTAATTTTGCATTCAGTGCTGTCTCCCTGCAGCTGGTACCGGCACACAGTGGGTGCTCAGCGGGCTTTGTGATCAAGCTGACAGAGTGGGTGTGGGGAGGAGGGTCCACAGCTCCCCCATCAGCCCCTGCTCCCCACATCGGCCCCACCCTAAGGTCCCCATATACTGGTAGAGTCTTGGGGAGCCCTGTAAGGCAGGGGATGCCTGCTCTGCTTGAGAGGCCTCTCAAGGCTGTCCTGTCGCCTGGAACCTGGGTTTCTTCTAGTGCTGACCCTGATCCCAGCCCACCCAGGAGTCAGTCACGGCCCCCTTCCTGCAGCAGCCCAGAGTGCCCTGCCACCCCTGGGGGACAGGTGGGCGGGGCTGGGGTTGTGTGTGCCTGCTTTCCCCATGACCGCAGCTCAGCTCCGGATGGCACTAGGGGCCTGCAGAGCGACGCTGTCACCCCGTTCAATGTCTCTGTGCCGTGAGCTTCGGGGCACAGTGCCTTCCTGGAGCTGCCAGTCAGCCAGGCCCCCCCACCCTCCACCGCCCGCGCTGTCACTCAGCACCTGGGGAGCTGGGCGGGGTCCCTGGGACTGAGGCGTGTGGTGCACGTGTCCCCAGACACCTTCCCTGGGGGCAGCAGGTGATGAGAGGGTCCCGGGCTGGGATCCGCAGAGCTCCAGGGTCAGATGCGGCAGGGACCGCCATGGTCCCCAGGTGGGGTGAGGTAGCTTGGCAGGGGGCAGGCCAGGCCCTACAGGGCAGGAGCTCGCATCCTTCACACACCTGCCCAGCACCAGAGCTCAGAGCCCCAGGCACATCCTCTACCCCTGCACCTGCATTTCCTCTCCTGCATCAACAGAGCCATTCACAGCATCATGCATGATGGCGTGATCCTGAGCTCCAAGCCTGCTGAGCCCACCCAGTAACTGACACAGGCTGCCTGTGACTGTCTGAGGAAACTGAGGCCCAGAGTGCCAGGTCGCCTGCCCAAGGACTCACAGAGAGGAAGCCATGGAGCAGGACTCAGCCCTGGCTTCGAGGCTCAGAGCTCCCTGCTCCACCATGCAGTCAATTGTGTGGCAGGTGGGATGTGACACATTCTCAGTGCCTGTGCCACTCAGACTGGCCATGGCTTGGCACCCCTGGTCAGGGCGGCTCGGCATCCTTGGTGGGACGACACCTGTGTGCAGAAGGCTGCGGGTGAGGCCAGCTTCCCTGCTCAGCTGGGGATGCAGCCCAGCTTCCTGCTAGGCTGAGATGGTGCAGGTACTGCTGGTGTGGCAGACGGGAGCCAGGACGGCTGCTCCAGGCCCCTCCCCAGCCGTCCGTGCCGCTGGTCCCTGAGGCCATCCGGTGCGGCCCCTGCACGGCTCCTCTCAGGGGCCGTGGCTCTCCACAAGGGGCGGGCAGGAGAAGAAATGACGTGCCAGGGACTCCTGCTGGCAAAGCCACTCCCAGCTTGGCGCAGTGACGCACGCCTGAATCCCAGCCCTCCGGAAGGCTGAGGCAGGAGGAATGCAAGTTTGAGCCCTGCCCAGGTAACTTAGGACTTAGTGAGGCCCCATCTCAAAATGAAAAATAAGAATGTGCTAGGGATGGAGCTCAGTGCGAACACCCTGGGTTCAGTTCGCAGTACAGGAACCCTCAAGCCCCCAGGCAAGAAGACCAAGGACTGTAAGCCTGCCTTCCTACACAGTCACCCCGGAGAGCTGTCCCCAGGACCCAGCAGCATGGTGATGGCCGTGGACATGGCCTCACCCTAGCAAATGGGCAGAGAGGTAACTTCAGGGGCCGATGACAGATGGGTGAGCGGGCCTGAGATGGAGAGGTGAAGGCATGGATGATGGCCTGGCTGGTATGTAGGTGGGTGGGTAGATGGGTGGGTGGGTGGACAGATGAGAGGATGGACCAATAGCGATCAACAGAAAGACTGGGAGCCGTTCAGCTCAGCAGACAGATGGGTGGTGAGGTGAAGGCCTGGACAATGGGCAGATAGAGAAGGGGTGGGTGGAGGAGAGAGACTCCCTCCCCCGGGACTGACGCTGAAGGGCTGGCAAAGCAGCCGCAGAACTCCTTGGATGTCCACGAGGTCAGAAGAGGTCAGGAGCTGCCTGCTCCACTTGGGGATCCTGTGGAGGCATCTTGAGTGGTCACTTATTGGGCCAAGTGTCCATGCTCGGGGAAGAACATGGGACGAGGTCACCTGTTCCCAACCCAGCATCGGGGCAGGAGCTGCTGAGCAGGGAGATGAGACCCGCAGAGAGGAGAGGGGACCCCTGCTGGAGAGGTCTTAGCTGAGCCCAGCTGGGACACAGCCTGGGGACGCCCTGGATCTGGCTCGGAAGAACAAGATGTCCTGTCCTGAGGGCCCCAGGAGAGAGGGGACCTGCTGGAGGGATGAGCCAGCACTGGGCACCGCCACCAGTGCCTGCTGGCCTGACACGCCCTGCCTCTGCGTCTCCTCTCCGGAGGGTGGACCAGCTCCCTGCGGTCCTTCCCGTGCTGACACTGGGCAGCCTCTTGGGTTGGGGGGGGACAGTGACTGGGGTGCCCATCTCACTCCTTAGATGGCCAACGTGCCTGTGGGTGATGAAATCACCCTGCTGTGCCCACATCACCCCAGTGGAGGCCAAAGTCCAGCTGTGACCACCCCACCCCTCCAGTTTCCCCCCTGACCGGACCTGGGGTGAGGCTGCCTCACACGAGGGACAGGGCAGCAGGACCCAGGCAGCGCTGCTTCGCCTTCCACCCCTCTCCACAGTGGCTGCCTCTGGGGAGCTTCAAGCAGCTGTGGGGTCAGGGCTGGAGGCGGGGCAAGGACAGGAAGCTGGGTGTTTTCCCAGGCTGAAGGCCGCTGAGGAGCTGCTCCCCGGGCCCTCATGGCGGGCTTCGTCCTGCTGTGGTTTCCCAGACCCTACTGGCCCCGATGCAGGGTGCGCAGGGGAGGCTGCTCCGAGCAGAGGGAGAGGGCACAGGCACGAGCCTCCCCACCAGCTGGGATCACCGGGCCCCAGGTTCTGTCTCCTAGACTGAGGACAGGTTCCCACCAGATGCCCCCAGGCTGCCTGGGCTTCATGGCCAGGACAGCAAATACAGCAGGTTCCCATCTCTGTCCTCGGCACAGAGGCTGCGTGGCTCGGGCTGGAAGTGCAGGGTCCCAAGGGGAGTGAAGGAGGGCTCCTGGGAAGGGGCTGCTGGGGGCTTTCAGACACCGTCTCACCTCCCTGAGTGTTGACGGCTTTGCAGGACTCTGACCAGACCCCCGAGAAGAGCAGCTGTGAGAGCAGGGTGGCATGCTGGCTCAGGTCCAGGTTTCAGCCCGAAGCACAGTTGCTGACTCCATGGTGGGGACAGCCAGGAGACAGCAAGGTGGACACAGCGCTCACCTCCGACAGGGACACTTCCCAGGCCATCGCAGACCCCCAGTGGTGAACCCAGCAATGGCTTTATCCACCTTGGGGTCAGTGCCCCGAGACCCCATGCCCTGTCCATGCCACACTCTGAACCCTGCTGCACAGGGGTCCAGCCTCAGGACAAGGTGTGTTCAAAGACAACGGCCAGTGTTAGTAAAAAAGGACTACAGGAGGAGACGCATCGCCATTGAGCTCCCTCCGCAGCCCTCCGCCCTGCAGTGCCTCAAGCATGCTCATCCCAGGCTCTTCTCTCTTTCTGAAGCAGCTTACGGTTTATGTTTATGGCATTTTTTTTTTTGGAGACAGGGTCTTGCTATGTAGTTCAGTTCAGGCTGGCCTTGAACTTGTGGCGACCCTCCTGACTCAGCCTCTTGAGTGCTAGGATTACAGGTGTGCACCACCATGCCTGGCTGTTTACTGCAATTTCTGTCAAATAAAGACATGATGCTGTGTCCTCGTCCACCTCATTCCCTGGATCTAGAACCGTTCAATTTCAGGGTCTTTCCCAAAGTCAAAAAGACAATGAAAGGTCAGAGTTTTGAGTCGATTCAGGACACAGAGCCAGGACAGCGCAACTGAAGGACTCCAGAAGTCCTCAGGAAAGAGGACTCCAGAGCTGCTGCAGAAAGTGGCACGGATGATGGCATGAGTGAGTTTAAAGTGTGGGAGGAGGATTTTTAGGGGAGTGATGTCAGTGTCTTTTACTGTAACACATTGAAAAAAATTTAAACATTCACGGTTTTGAGGTCACTGCTCTGACTTGAGCCTTGGGAACACTTCACATCCAAACCTGGATGGTCAGTGGATGGGTTTCCTCTGCTGCTGTGGCAAATACCCACCCGCATGGCAGCTCACAGCAGTTCACGCTCCCCGCCCCAAGCCACTCTCACGGCCCTGACAGCAGGCTGGCCCCTCCCCAGAGAAGACGCTGTTCACTGTCCAGCGCCTCCACAATCCCGTCTCTTTCTCCCTCTTCAGAGGCCCTTGGGATTCAACAGGGCCCACTCAGGTAATCTGATGACAGCGCCCTTGCCTCCAGATCTTTGACTTAGCCCCATCTGTGGCATCGTTCCCTTTGGCATGTGGAGTAACCTGCAGGTCTCTGAGCAGGGCCACCAAGCAGCTCCCTGTCTGTCAACACGTCAACTGTGGCCTCGGTGTCTGCTGCTGTGATGTAGCTCTGTGACCTCAGGCGAGGACCCAGCTTCTCTGGGCCTCGGCTCCCTCGTTCGTGGATGGGGGCAACATGAGGGCCAGGGGCTACGCCTGCTGCTGTGTGGGAGTGCGTGGACGGGGTAATCGGGCCAGCTCGCCTTCATGCCGGCACCAAGCTGCGGCCTGGCCCTCACAGAACTCACAGCAGAGCCAAGAGGACAGACTCGCAACAAACGACTGCCTGGACAACTAGATTTCCAGAGGAGCCCAGGTCACACAGCTGGGAAGAGGATCCGAAGCAGGGTTCACGCCCAAGCCTGCCTGATTCCCAAGCCCTTATTTTCTACCACGCTTTCAGCCTCTCAAGGCTGGTTGGGGCTGAGCAGAGGACCAGAGACAGGAAGTGACTCGCCAGAGGTCACAGGGCAGGAGAGCAGCCAAGTGCAGACCAGGTTTCCTGCAGCAGAGGAGTCCTGGGGTCATGAGGGACAGACTGCTCACGAAGCACATGCTGTGTGGGAGGGGTGTGGACTGGGGTGTGGCCCTTCCTGGAGGTTGCAGAGGTCTCAGGACGGCTCCACGCCCACCCAGGCCTCCCCCAGCATTCATTGCCTCAGAGAGACCCAGGGCGCTCACTGAGGGGCCCGGTTGGAACCTCTGAGTTCAGATTTGCCTTAGCCTAGCCCACCCCAGCCATGCCTCCGGCCGCTTTGACTGGTTCTGCAGGGCTCAGCCTGCAGGAGGAGGGTCCTGAGGTCCCAGCAGGGAGTAGAATGACTGCTGGTGCCATCTAGTGGCCGTGAGGAGCCACGCCACTGCCCCGCCGGAGCCTGGGCCCCAGAGACGCCGGGCAGTGAAGCAGGAAGCCCTGTCCTCGCAGTCTGGGGCAAAACCGAGCTGAAAGTGGCAGTGACCCCCACGTTTGTAGTGAGGAAACCGTGGCCCAGGAGGGAACCAGCACACCCAGTAAGACCCAGGTGGCTGGAGAGTCCCGTAGGGCGGTGGAGGGAGCCAGTCCAGGCCCTCAGGGCCCTGAGAGCTCTGCAGCGGCTTTGTGGAGGCCCGTGCCTCAGGACTGGGTCTGCTGGGAACAGCTGGGGTCGAGGAGGGGTAGGCCTGGTCAGAGCCAGATGACGGCCAAGTATGAGGGCGGGAGGCTGCAGGGCACAGACGGTCTCAGCTGAAGCGACGGAGTCTCCTAGGCCCCATGTCCCTTCCCAGACCCTCTTCCTCAGGGCACAGCCTCCTCTGCAGGCCCCCGCCCGCCCCACACTGGCTTCCTGTCCTTCCCTGGCACTGTGCTGGGTTCAGCAGGTGCGAGGTCCTTGGGAGGTCGCTAACTGGTGCTGCAGTCGGCATCAGGACTCATGAGATGCAGCCAGGCCCACCAGCTTCGAGTGCTGCTGTCGGACAATGGCGATGCTGTGCCTGTCCAGCATCGATGATGTCTGGGCCCGTGCCAGACTCCCCACAGCGTCCCCTTGTCCCTTCAGCCCTCAGGAGCTGCCGTTGTCCCTAGGGGACCGGAGACTCGGGCAGGCAGGTCGCCGTTGTGCTGCACCCCTCCCTCTGCTCGAGGCCCTTCCTCCCCTGCCCAGGCAGTTGCTGCAGCCCTGGCCTCCCAGCCTCCTCCTGGGAGAGGCTGTCTGTCCGCATCACCCGCCACACCTCCAGGTTCTCTCGCAGGACGTGATCCAGAGCGCAGTCTGTGCCCCCAGTGCACACACGTGTGCACACAGTCACACTCACCGTGAGAGGAAGGACCACGAGTCTGCTTAGGACTGGGTCAGTCTGTGTCATCACATGATGCGGCACCCACGGCTGGATGCTCTGCGGAGAACAGGCCGATTCTGGCCCACGGCTCTGGGGATCAAGGCCGAGGACCCCATCTGTGGTGGCCTTCCTGCTGGTGAGTCCTGAGGTGACACAGATGTCACACAGGAGGAGGCAGGAGCCTGTGTGGGCCTGGCCACAGACCTACCACAAACCTACACTGGGGGCTTCACCTAGTGATGACACCCTACCCCAACCACCTCCCAGAGCCCTTGCCCAGTGACCTCCAGCCCTAACCCCAGCCCTGACACTAACTCTGAGCACCTCTCGAGCCCCGCACAAGGAACCACAGCCCTGACCCTAACCTGGTGAGGACACCTGGCCCCGCCGCATCCCAGAGCCCCCGCCTGGGATGTCTAAGCCCAGCCCCTAGCCCTCATCACCTGTCCCTGACCCTAACCTTCTTTGCAACCTCATGGTCTCCTACGTGCCGTGTGGTCCAAGTCAGGGACCCAGGACAGTGCCCAGCAGGGAGGCAGGACCCTGGTGCCCAGCTGAGGCAGATGAGGAGCAGGCCTGGGCTGGCTGTGGGTCAGGCAGTGCTTCTGGCTTCCTTCCTCCCCGACTCCTGCGGCAGCCGAGGCCGTGGAGAAGCAGATTGGTCCCGCTGCTTTCAGCACCCCAGGTCCTTCCTGCTGTCCTGGAGGAGGCTGCCTGGTAGCCCTTTCTCCCTGATGGTGGGCGCCGGCCAGCCCCACTGTCCAAACCAGGGCAGAGGGTGAGAAGTGTGGGTGAAGCTGCTGTGTTCAGGGAAAGGTAGGGGCAGCAGGGTTCCCCGTGGGGCAGGGAGGAGGGTTCTGGGCCTGCCTTCCTGAGACCGCCCCCGGCCCTCCTCCACGAGCCCCTCTCCCTGCCTCTCCCCGTCTCTCCCTGTCTCCCTGCCTCTCCCTGCCTCTCCCTGTCTCCCTGCCTCTCCCTGTCTCTCTGCCTCTCCCTGTCTCCCTGTCTCTCCCTGTCTCTTCCAATCTTTCCCTGTCTCTTTCCTCTCTGTCTTCCCTTCTCTCTCTCCATCTCTCCACCTTTCTTGCTTTCTCTTTTCCTTCCCTGCCTCAGGGTGTCATTGAAAGAATCTTGCAGCCCCAGCAGAGAGGCTGTGTGCCTCAGGCCTGCGGCCCTTGCACCTGCTGGGACGTGGGGACAGTCCCTGGCACACCTGTAGGGAGACACGGTGACTGACTCTGGCCACCTGGGCCTGCTGAGCTCCGGCCAGTCCTGCCCAGATGCCTAGAGGGATTTGGTCTCGGGCTTGAGCTGTCACTGTTCTGCCTTGGGCTGCGAAGGGGAGGAGGGCTGGGGATAAGAACGGGGCGGAGGGCGCCACCCTGGCAGGACGTCTCCCCTTCCACTCACTGGTGACCTCAAGCTGCTCTGGCTGTCGGCCCCAGCTCTGCTTCTTCGCAGCTGGGTGGTCTTGGACGATGTCTAACTTCTGTGCCACAGGGGAAGGATTGTGCCAACCAGGGCTCCCAGGAAGTGGAGCTGTGGGGATGCGTGTGGAGGGTTTGTTGAAGGGTCAGCTTTCATGGTTGCAGGGACAGCAAGACAAGGCCTCCAGAGACTGGGGAGCTGATGCCTCTGCCTGGGGCTCAAAGGCTGTCGGGAGGCCTCATTCCTCCTCAGGGCAGCGGAGTCCCTTCTCTCAAGCACCTCGCCTGATGGGACGAGACCCTCCCGTGCTGCCCACCATCCGCCGCACTCTTGGCTAAATGCAGTCACATCCAACAAAGGCCTCTGTGCCACCTCTGGGCTGCTCTGGCCACACGGTTGGGCACCATAGCCTGGCCAGGAGGATGCCTAAGACTAACACCGAGGAGGCGATGGTGGTGCCGCCATGGTTACCTGGTGGGGCTGCACGAACGTCAGGGCCGTGAGCGAATGCAGGATCGTCCAAGAGTCTGGGCCCTTCCGTTTCCCCGCACCGCCATCAAACCTTCCCTCAGCACCAGAGCTGGCAGCGACACTGCAAGGCCACCGAGGTCAGCAGGAAGTCCTCCAGGTGTGAGCCCGTCTGGCTTCTCGTGGGGCCCTGTCTGAATCCCAGGAGGCCTGGTGCCAAGCACTATGCCCTGCAGGACCCGGGGTCCCTCGCAGCATCCCTGACGGTGGAATCTGGGCTCGGAGCAGCGGGTCCGTACTCCTGGGCTCACACGGGTACCTCTGCCCCTTGGCTACGAGGTGACTGGTGGATGTGGAGACTCCAGGGTGTCCAGGTCTGCATGTGCCATGGTCAGGAGGCAGAGCGCCCAAGAACAGAGCCTGAGAGCATTTCCAGCTCGCCCTGTGCCCACCGTGGCAGCACAGGCCTGTGCTGCCGTCTGCTGCTCTGCCAGGCCGGTTTGCACAGGAGTCTGCATCTGTGGCTACCCTGCAGCCAGGCAGTCACTGATCAACAGCAGAGGTTGTGTGATGGTATTTTGTGTTTTAAAGATACATTTTTCACTTGTCTGGAAGCCCAAAATGAATGGTGTGTGATGTGTGGTTTGTTTGTGGTGTGTGCGTGCGTCTTTGTGTGTGGTATGTGTGGTTGTGTGCACCTGGATATGTTGTGTGGTTGTGTGTCATTTGTGTGCAGTGTACGTGGTGTGCATGTGTGTGATGAAACCTCAAGGCCTAGCCTGCTCACCAGCAGGGGCCGAAGTGAGTGTACTCAGAGCAGTTTGTCCCGGTGGCCTGTCACTTCTGAGGCCCGGTCCCCTGGCTCCATGGGGCGGTGGCTGGTCAGGCCAGCCTGGTGCGTCAGTGTGGCTGACCGTTTTGTCACCGCTGCCCTTCAGGCTGACCGCGCACCCTCTGGTGGCTCACCCTGCCTCAGCACCATGGTCCTGGGCTGCCGCGGATCAGCCCAGTGACAGAGGCATTTGGGTGGCCCTGGGATCTGCGTGGCCTCCAGAGACAGCCATGTGGGCGGACTCTGCCAAGCTGACAGCAGGAGTCAGGCTGATGTGCACACTCGCTCGGTGTCCTTTCAGGGGACACCTCCCTGAGGACGCACACACACCTGTGCACACACATACACATGTACACATGTGCAGACACACAGGGCTCCACTTGCAGAGCCGAGCTCCTTCTGGGGCCTCCTGTGTCCATCAGGCTCCAAGTCCACACCTGGGCCTTGCGACAACACTCTCCCACTGTGGGCCACAACCTGAACGACCTCACAGTGCCGCCGGCCCGGGCCCGGGGTCTGAGCGCCTCTTGTCCCAGCAGCCTGTGAGCAGCCCTGGAGACGCGCACGAGGTATACCTGCACACGCTGCCGCCGCCTGGCACACGTACGCCCTCAGTATTGGCCACAGCCCTGGCTGGGACAGAAGGAAAACCTACATAAGCACGCTGAGGACTCAGGACAGAAGCTCAGCGGCACCACAGATGAAGACAGAGCAGAGGGAGGAGTGGGTTTCTTGCGTCCTGCCGTGCTGGCCGTGTGTTGGTGGATGAGTGTGGGACATAACTGGTTCTTCCCTGTCACCTTGCTCTGGGTAGGTTCAGGGTCAGGACATGGTTGCCCCGGACAAGGCTGCTGGGCAGGGCCAGTGGCACAGCCCCCCAGGCCCATGGCCTGAGTCACCAGTAGATGGCTGTGTGGCCCTTCAGGGCAGGCACAAGGCCCCACGGCCCCACACACCTGCCTCAGCCTCCCAGAGGTGGCCCCGAGTGGAGGTGGCATCCGAGCTGGGGACCCTCCAGGCCCTTCCTGCCCTGGCTACTGGCAGCCTTCACGGCCCACTGTGGCCCTGGGTCTGCACAGGCTCATGGCTATCTCTGCCCCTGGGGACATGGTGGCTTCCAGGCCATGGTTGGGGAAAAGACTCCACGCCTGTCTTTTCCCTGGGCCCAGAGGTCTGTGCTGGTCACCAAGACTGCCTGGTTAGAGTTCCTGCCAGAGCCCCAGCAGCTTTCCAGGCTGTGGCCTGAGTCCCAGCAGTGTCACTTACTGGCCTGACCTTCTCATGTTGCTAGCTTTGTGGTGACCACATGACCCTGTCCCCTGGTTCCCATGGCCCTGTGCACCCGGCCTGGGCCATCATGTCCCCCACAGCACCCCAAGCCCCACGACGCCCGAGGGTGGAGGCCCCGGCCCTCTCCCTGCCCATGAGGCCCCTGTGCCACCCAGTATCCGCTGCCTGTGTCTTCCGGCGAGGGGTGGGGGCACCTGTTCCAGCGCGGGGAGACACTGGGAAGCTGCAGAGTCCTTTATTGAAGCCACGAGCACGCCAAATCCGCCAGGGCGCATGCGTGCTCCTCAGGCGGGTGAGGGGCGGGAGGACGCTGGCTGGGCCTGGAAATGGCCAGGATTCGGGGCACAAGTGCGGCGGGAGGAGCTTGGTGGAGCAGCAGGGCAGTGCGGGGGCACAGGGCTGGGTGACAGGGCCTGGCCGCACCCCGCCACCTCCCCAAGCGAGCGGACACTTGCGGCACACACCATGCGGCGGCCAGGCCGCTGGGCTCGGGCGCGGCTTAGCCCTGGAAGCCCAGCTCCTTGTACTTGGCGCCAATGTCGTTCCGGAACAGCTCTAGCGCCTTGCGCATGGCGCCCTGTGCGTCGGCTCCGAAGTCTCCGGGGTGCTTGCTCTGCAGCACCTGGATAATGGCCTCCGAGATGAACTGCGGACCAGAGCGGGAGGGTCACTGAGGGGGACCAGCATGGCCAAGCCCTGCCTACGCTGCCTGCCTCGTCTGCCTCACCAAGGGGGAAACTGCTGCGGCTGGTGCTGAGGCTGCAGGTGGGCGTTTGCTGCTGTGTTTGGGCTGCAGCGGCGGGCGGCGGGGAGAGAGCGGGAGAGAGTGGGAGAGAGCGGGAGAGAGCGGAGCGCCCCACTTCACTAGTGCATCCACACTGTACGTCCAGACGGGACGTCTGGAGGATGGCTTCACGCTGTGTGCATTGAAGGGCTCTGCACGGAGAGTGCTGTGCAGACTGCTCAGGGCCCTGGAGTGGTGGTCGCAGCTAATCCCAAGCCCCTGGAGGCTGTGGCAGTACTATTGCAAATTGGAGCTCAGCCTTGGCAACGTAGTAAGACCCTTCTCAAAATGAAAAATAAAAAAGGGCTGGAGTATAGCTCAGTGTGAAGGCCCTGGGTTCAATGGCCAGTACCTCAAAAAGAAAAAAAGACTGCTTTGTGGCAGCACGACACTGTCCGTGTTCAGAAGCAGGGTGGGACGCAGGGAGGGAGAGGAAGGGCTTCCGGCCAGGTCTGCGCCTGGGCTGCAGGCCAGAAATGCTGTTTACTGGCCGTGGACAGGACTGGATCCAGCCGCCACCCACTGTGCACAAGTGGTGACATTTGACAGCGGTGACAAGCGAGTGCCAGCCTGAGGTCACACTGCAGGGGTGCCAGGGCTGGACCTGTGCTCGGAGACAGTGGGCAGTCCCAGCAGTGGTCTAGCGAGGATTACTACTAGTCTCCGGCTCCAGCAGCCAGGAAAGGCGGACAGGGCTGGGACAGCGGGGAGGAGGCAACACGGGCACCCACCCTGGGGCGCGGACCCCCAGGTGCCAGCACTGTGAATGTCGCAAATGCAGCGGAACAGAGTGGGGGCTGGGCAGGGCCCTGCTGTCCCCGAGTGGTGCCACCACCCACAGGGAGTGAGGACCTGCTGGTGCCCCACCCGCTGGCCTGGGTCTGCCTGCAGCAGAGCCCCAACTCGGCCACCCTCCCCAGCCTCAGGCCCAGTCCAGACACAGACAGGTAGCCATGGGGATTCGGGGTCGAGTGACACCTCTGGCTGCTCACCTCCTTTCTTGCCAGGCGCCAGGCCGCCCCAAGGCGCAGAGCCCACCCTGTGTCACGTCAGAACCCAGCCCACCTGAGGAGCTGAGGTCCACCTGGCCCTTGGCAGGGAAGAGGTAAAGGACCATCCAGGCGGAGGCATCACGATGGGCCTGGGACAGAGGCACTGGGTGCAGAGCAGCTGGGGACTGCAGCGGGTGGGGAGGCTGGGTTTTCGGGGGTGGTGAGTGGGACGGGGAGGACCCCAGGCCTGTGGGTTAAGGGAACGGGATCTGACGCTGCTGTCTTACCAGCTGCTCCAGCCGTGGGAGCCTCATTTCCACTCAGTAAAATGGGACAGGGACCACACGCACCAGCCCTGTCTCTGTTCCCTCTCCTCCTCCACCTGAAACACTAGCGTCCTTGGAGTGGGAACAACCGCCTTTTCCTGCTTCTGTGCACACATGGCCTCATAGACTTCGGCCAATGAGATGCATACAAAATCGTTAGATGGAGCCCCTCAAAGGGATCCTCAGAAGGGAGATTTCCCCCCTGTCTCCCACTTTCTGTTTGGAGCATTGCTGAGGTGGCTAGAGCTCCTGCAGCTACCTGGGGCCACGAGGCAGCTCTGAAGCTGGACATGGAGAGTTGGCATGCCTGGTGACTTGGCCCTGGGTCTGGACCGTACCACTGCTCTTCCGTGTGAGGGGAGATGGGGACACAGTCTCCACTTCAGGGTGGCTGCGGGCAATGCCTGGCACCACCCCACCTGTCCCTGGATGCCCGTGTGTGCCTCGTCTCCACCCCAGACCCGAGGTGGCCTGCACAGCCGTCCCACCCCGCCGGCTTCTCCACGAGTCTGACCTGGGCCGGGGACGTAGCCCAGGGGCGCCGCGCCTGCCTCGGTTTCCCCTGCACCTACGTGCAGACTGTGTCAGGGTGGTACCCGCCCCACCTCGGCTCCCCACGGGCTGCTGAGCCCCGGACAGCGCAGGCGGGGAAACTGAGGCCGGGAGGCGCGCTGTGCCCCTCCTACCTCCAGGTACTTGACCGGGATCTTGTGCTTGGTGGCGTGCGTCTGCGCCAGGGGCGCAAGCTCTGCTGCGTGCTGCCCCTTCTTCTTGAGGATGCCGCCCAGCGCCGTGAGCACCGTGCTGCCGTGCTTCTTCAGGTCCTCGCTGCCCCGCATCTCGTCCTCACTCTTCAGGCTCTTGAACTTGTCGAACTTCTCCAGAGTCTCGGGGTGGCCCTTGAAGAGCCTGAGTGCAGGGGGTCGGGGTCAGAGGGGCCGGGGGCGGGCCGAGGAGCCGGGGGCGGGGCCGGGGGCGGGCCGAGGAGCCGGGGGCGGGGCCGGGGGGCGGGGCCGGGGCGGGCCGAGGAGCCGAGGCCTGCTCCCTCCCCCGCTGCCCCACTGGCGGCTCTGCAACCTTGGCGGCCCGCTGTCCCTCTCCGCCTCCTAGTCCTCCAAGGGACAGATGCAGGGTTAGGGAGGCGTCCAGGGTGAGGGCAGCGGGCGGGCCCAGGACGCGTGTGCCGCAGACACCGCTGTCATCCCCGCGCTCAGCAGCGTCCCTGAGCCCTCTCCTCGCTGCTGCAGGAGTAGGACGGGAAGGGCCCTCGCGTGGCACCTGCGTCGCCTGTGCCGGGGGCTGTGGGGAGGGGACAGGGAGCTGACCAGCTGCACCTGTGCCCCTGCGTAGCCCTCGCGCCGTCCCCACTGTGCAGGGCAGCCAGGCGCAGGGCCAGGCTGGGATGGGGTCCTGTCCTGCAGGGCTCGCACAGCTTCCTGCCTGGGTCCCAAGCCCGCTGCAGGGATCCCCAGCCTGTCGGCGACTGGGCTCCACTCCCGCCAGGCACCTCGCGTGGCCAGAGGGCTGTGCCCAAGACCTGGGTGGCCACCTTCAGGCACGGTCACGAGGCTGCTTCTGGGGAGCCCTGGCCGGGTGGCCGTTAATGCCAGAAGAGCCCTCCGGGGCTCTGCCCAGACCCATGGCCCTCGGAGGCCCAGGAGAGGGGACTGGTGGGCACAATGGATGGCACCCTTGGTGCCTGGTTGCATGGGCATCCAAGGAGCCGGCCAGTGGGCCGTGAAGGGCCCCAGGGACAGGAGGGACATGGGGCAGGCAGAGCTGCCCTCCACACACAGCTGTCTTGCCCTGCAGAGACACTCTCGACCCCGCAAGGCTTTTACCGGGGTCCGACCCTGGCCCAAGCACCCAGGGCTCCCTGCCCAACATCCTGGTCACACACACCCTGTGTTAATAGCGGGCTTTGTAACGCAGCCCCACACGGGCACTCAGCCCATGTGCGATATGCACTGACATGTGCCCCACAAGGGCGGGAAGGCCCGGGCAGGGGGCCCAGAGACAGGCAGGAGCCCCAGGGCCCGGCCGGGTAGACCCAGCTTCTGTCTCATTGGTGACCTCTCAGGTCCGTTATGCACTCAGGTGACACAGACAGAAGTACTGGAGTGGCCACAGATGTGTTTGCTCCTGCAGGGGCTCGACGGGCGGGGCTCTGAGTCTCCCAGCCGCCTGTCCCCTGCCACGACCCCGGGACCCCAGCCAAGCCGCCTGTGTCAGTGCCAGCATCTCTGCCACCTCCCCTCCCTGGGTTCTGGCGCCTGACTATTATTATCTGGTGACAATGATCCCTGAGTCCCTGCGGACAGGTGCAGGCCCACAGGCGAGCCCAAGGTCAGGCTGGAGAAGGGCGGGAGGGGCTAGGACAGGCCAAGGCAGCGAGAGCTCAGCTGTTGGGCCACCACACAAACCCAGTGCTCAGTCTGGAAGACATCCACGGCCCTGCGCTCGAAGCCCCGACACAGCCCGGGAACCTGAGGCCGGTCCGCGGGGTGAGGTCTGCCTGCCTTGCCCTGGTGCAGTCCTGGGAGGGGTCAGTGGGTGGGGAGCCCCGGCCTGCCTGCGGTGCAGAGGCCCTGACCCTCTCCTCAGTTTGTCCCAGCTCTGCCTCTGCCTGCCTGGTGCACCAGACCGGTCTCAGGGACATCAGTGAGCAAGGCCACCCATCATGCCCCGCACCGAGGCCCAGCTGGACCCCACAGGGCCCTGAGGACTGGCTCTGCAGGAGCCAGAGACCCCAAGGAGGGTGGGCTGCGTGGCTTCGGGCTTGGCCCCCAACCTCTCTGTTCACGGCGTCAATGGTGGTTTTGAGAGGCTGTGGCGAGAACTTACACCCAGCTGAGGCCTGCGCACAGTGTGCTCCGTGCGTCTGTCGCCAGCTTCCCTTACCACGAACACCTGCGCCACGAGCCCACTGTGGCTGGCAGGGGCTCTCAGGATTTCCTCCCGGGAGCACGAGAGGCCAAGGCCCGCAGCAGTGGCTTCCAAACATCACGGTCCTGGGAGCCTTGGCTCCCACAGAAAATGCCAGTGTCCCGGGCGTGTCCTGCCTCAGCCTTGTTCCGAGCTCTGTGACCACGCCCTTGGGGTGAGGCCTTGTGTGAGTGAGCCCCTCTCAGTCCAGTCAGGGCTGGGGGGTGGCCTTGCCAGGCTCACCGGAGCAGAGGCTGCCCCACCCGGAGGCCAGCACCCTGCACCCCACGCCCCGTGCACTGCCGCGGGACACGGGCGCACTGCCGGCCGCCGGCGTGTGACAGGGCGGGGCTCTCTGGCCTTGTGTCCCTGCCTGGGAAGGCAGGAGATGCCCGTGACGCCTACTCGCCTGCCTGAGGCTCCCTCAGGACCCAGGGCACTGGCTGGGGCTGGCAGCGCCTGTGTCCCTCCTGTCCCCACCATCCTGCCGTCTCCAGGGTGAGGAGGACGGGAGGCTCAGGGTCCTCTTACTCCACCCAGAGGCCCAGGCCTGGGCAGAGGATGAGAAGCCCAGGGCTGCTCAGTAACCAGGGCTTGGGGCTGATGTCAACCCGGGGTTTGGGCTCGCTCAGTGAGATGAGGCCTGGCGCAGCCCTGCAGCCAGAGACAGGCAGAGGACAGGGGCAGCCAAGGAGCTGGGGGTCAGCGGAACACACAGGCGGCCTGCCTGGGTCCCCACCGTCCCCCGTGGCTGGGCCTCAGGGAGGTGATGAGTTCTCTGTGTGGGGCAGCTCGCCCTGGCTCCTAAAGGGGCTGCAAGTCCACCCCCTCCTGGGGCCACTCGGACCTGCTCCCTCCCCAAGGTAGACAGGACCCAGCCAGGGTGGTAGGAAGGGCTAGGGGAGGGCTGGTCACCACTGACCCCACCGTCACCGGGGTGAAGGGGATGGGGATACAGGGGTGGGGGTGTCTTGCACCAGCTGCAGGCACATCACCAAGACTGCAGGCAGGGGGGCAGGAGGGGCGGGAGGCCTCATCCAGAGCGCTCAGTTCAGGGCCCAGCGGGCCCTGGTTCTCTCTGATTAAGGGTGCATGCAGGTGGTGGCACTGCGACCGTCCCCAGCTTCACAGGAGCCTGGGTGTTCATCTGTACCTCACTCCTGTGATGCAGGTGCAGGGGAGGACACGGGCTCAGCGAGGTGACCTTCTCCCCAGAGGGCTTGCACCACTGGCGGCAGAGCCACCTCCAGAGCTCCATCAGTCCCACCTTGAAGGCCACACCTCAGCCTTGACGTTTTATGGACCTTGGTGGGTTTACGGCTCTGGGGACATCCTTCCCCTCTGGTCCCTTTTGTCCTTGTCCAGTAAGTAAGGTGGCTGGACAATGCCTGCACAGTGCTGACTGCTGTTCCAGGACCCCTGGTGGGTTCTGGGCACCCTCCTCGGGCCCCTGAGCTCCCTCCAGTGCTGGTTGCCCGGATGGACCCTTCCCCGTTCCTGGACAGAGAGGCGAGAGGGAACAAGTGGAGGCAGCAGTCTCCCCACCGCAGCCAGCTTCCGCCTGGGAGCCCAACCCAGGGGTCTGAGGGCGGGTGAGGGGCGCAGCTCCTTTACCTGATGAGGACCTCCTGCCCGTGGCCGCTGAGGTCTCCCTCCACCTTACCCCAGACATTCAGCACCAGCTGCCACTCCCCATCACTGAGCCCCATGGTGTCCGAGAGCAGAGGAGAGAGTGCAGGCTGTGGTGTCAGGAACAACTGGGGTGGAGGCCGCCTGCACCAGGTTTTATACCTGCTGGGCCCTGACGTGGTCACCTGATGCCTTGCCCCTCCTGTTTGTCTTCCTCGGGGTCTAATCTGTGCCCTCACATGGGAGCTATTTTGGGGCAGGCACCATTGTGGGGAAGCAGGACAGCTCAGGCCACGGGGGTGGGGGAGTGGGACGTGGGCAGAAAGGGCACCACCCAGGCCCCTGCCAGCGCCTGAAACCCAACGCTCCCTGCGCGCCACCCGGGAGGGCCTGGTCTGACTCTCCTGGGCACGGACTCTCCTGCTAGCCCCAGGACAGGTGGCCAGATGCCTGCTACACTCCCTGGGTCCCTATGCCCCACCAGACTGGGCCGGCGCTGGGCTAAGTGGGCATGTCCCCAGGCCCCAGAGAGCCCTGGTTCTGCGACCTTGCTCCCAGAGTCCCCCGGGAGAGTCATGCCTGGCTTGCTCCTCAGGCACAGCTTCTCCTGCCGTCCTTTTATTTATAAATGCTCCTGTTGTGTTACTTGCTGCTGCCTTGTGCCATGTTTCCTCGTTTCCGTTCCGGCTCCTCCGTGAACTGTGGCCAATGCTCCCAGCCTTTGCCTGTCCTGGGCCTCGGGCAGAGCTTTACCTGAGGTGACTCACTTAACCCCGGCAACCCTAGGAGATGGGTCTCGACACTGTCCCCTGTAACTGGGGAAGTGAGGAAGTATGCCATGCTCGCACAGCCGCTGACTGGGAAGCCAGGCCCCAAGTCCTGCTCTTGAAACCTTCATTTGGTTCCCAGGAGCCTGGGCTCTGTTTGGTTCATTTGTGTGTCTTTGGGGCTCACAGTGCCTTCTACCAACTTTGAGCTCAATAAGCACTTGTTGAGTAAATATGTATGGCTTGGCCAGGAAGGCAGGTGTAGGCTGATTGGACTTGTTTCTCTCCATGCAGCCACCCATCCACCCATCACTCATCCATACCACAAACACAGTATGTCAGACGCTACGTGACATGCTGAGGATAACAAAGTAAAACCAAGTCTTTGGGGAGATAAGTAGGAGGAATACACGTGCAGTGCAGTTTAGTTAGTGCTGGGGTGAAGACGCTCACAAACTCCTCCTTCCACCTGCTCAGGGCTTACAGCTCATCAATGACTTGCAGCCGGATCACGCCTGACCTTGCCAGCTCCCCTGTGAGCGTCACTGGGACCCAGTGCAGGGCCCAGAGCGGGGCCTTTGGCGCCCAGGAGGAAGAGCAGGAGGGCACTGGCATCCCCACCGCTGTTTTACATCTGTGTCTTAATCGCCTCACACTCTGGGTCAGCTCCCCGCTCGGCTCTGGATACAGGTTGTTAGTCATTCGAAGACTGTCTGCTGGAAACTGATAAGCGTGGTGTCTTGGTCCCAGATGTGCCCATCCCACCTCGTCTCCCTTCAAGGCTGAGGCAGGGCTCCAAGGAACATTCAGGTGCCAGTGTCTAAGGTGTCCTGTTCCAAATGCCTGGAGCGGCGCCCTGGAGTCTGCAGTCGTCCTCCACCCGCAGCCCCTCCGACCCCAGGACAGCAGGGCCTCGAAGACCACCCCCACCAGGTCACCTGACCTACCCAGGGCAGTCACCTCCAGGGAACCAATGCCCTCGACCCATCAGGACCCATCCTGAGGTGGCAGCAACCGGACCCCGGCTTGACCAGGATCCCCTACGCTGCCAGCTGTGCAAACCCCACCCTTCCCCGGCCAGCCCCTTTTCAGCACAACCCCAAAGCTCCTGCACCCCGAAGCCAGGCCCGGAGCTGCTCCATCGGTCCCCGACCCAGCTCAGCCTCTGAGGCAAGTGCTCTTCCCGCCCGTCCCACTGCTGGTTCCTTGCTCGGCGACAGGGCCCTCAGAGCTAGGGCCTCTGCCCCACAGCCCAGTGGCAGGAAGCGCAGTGCCAGCCTCTTGGGGGTGGAACCGGGCTTGTCCTAAGGCTCTGCTCTGTAACACAAGCTGTCCTGCTGACAGCTGAGGTTCAGGAAGGCTGAGTAGATGTCTGGCTGCCCAGGACTGCATGGCCCCAGCCCCTGCTGAGGCGTCACTTCCAGGGGCCACAATCCCCTCAAAGCCATTTCCAAGGCCGGTGTGGGACCGATTGCCACAGCGTTAGGTGGTGGGGCTTGCAGCAGGCGCTTCGAGGGGCAGGGAGAGTCACATTTGCGGCCGGTCCTGGGTCCCCAGGCTTAGGTCTCCTTGTAGGGTGACCATGAGCAGCTCTTCCCCTGTGACTTGCAGGTGACCTCTGTGAGTACTACATGAGCAGATTCCCAGGAAGCCAAGAGGCCTGTGGGCTCAGGTCGCCCCTCCTGACATCCAGAAGCAGACCCAGCATGGCCAGTCACCACCTGTCCTTCAGTCCGCAGCAAGGGCCTAGTCCGGGCCAGGGGGAGGCGGGCCTGGCAGCCAGTCCTGCTGTTGGGGCCACAGCCATGGCCCAGGCTGGCTCGACCACCTGCCCTGAGTGCTGGGTCACAACCTTGACACCTGCTCCAGGACCTGTGTCGCAGGGCTCTGGTTTCTGTCTCCACACTGGCTAGTGCTGGGACACAGCATGTGTCTTCCCCAGGGGCAGTGGCTAAACTCTCCAGGGGCAGCCTGGGTGTTTAGAATCTCATCAGGCATTAACAGCAGTGCTGAGATGTTTGATGCAGAGCTCAGCAGGGGCCATGTTATGCCTTGTTTGAAGTTGGTGAGCCTTTTGGAGTTTCCAGTTAAGCTAATGGGAGGCATTGCTGTCCTAAGCCAGAGAGGTGCCTGTAGGTGCTGTGACCACCTGGAGCCGCTGTCTCTGTAATGGCTTCCTTACCGCTGGCCAGGGAGGCGGCAGACGGATGGGGAAGCCAGGCTCTCCCCAGCCCTGCTCACAGGCTCGCATCCTGCTAGTGTGTGGTTTGTGCGACCCCCTCCGACACACTGGACCCGCCCCATTTCCCAGGTACTTCGTGTCCCCAAACCTGAGGGTGCACAGTCAGCCTCACACCTTCAAATTCTGGACCCTCAGATCCAGGATGAAAATTCTGCAGAGCCAAAGCCAGCTGTCACCGGCAGTGTGGCTCTGGCTTCCCCAGTCACAGGAAGCTGGAGAAGGCGCCTTTTGCCACTGTGGGCCCTGGGGCCCTGAAGGAAGAGGCCTTCTGTGGAGCCCCATCCAGTCCCCAGGAGTCTTGTCCTCCTAACAGCACCCGTCAAAGAGCAGGCAGTAAGCGCTATGTCCTTCACTTCCCTGTGCTGTGTCCCAAGTTCAAAGCCCAAGGTGACCTATCCCAGGCTGCCGGTGAGCCCTTCTGCCATCTAGTGGTGGAAGGAAGAACTCCCTTTTCGCTGGCCCGGCGGGGCCTCTGCGGTTGGTTACCTCAGCCATCTCTGTCCTCAGGGTCTTGGAAGGTGGTGACCCTGGTCCTCACTCTCGGGCCTCGAGGAACAGTGCCGGGTAAGCCCTGTGCCTGAGGCTGGGGAGCCTCTGGTCAGTGGTGCCTGTCGCACTGGTGCTGGGCTTCCTGGGCCCTGGGAAGGATGCGGCTTTGTGGGGACCCTGGAAGTGGTGCCTGACTCTGCCAGACTCTCTGTCTGTGCCCCAGGGAAGCGACATGCAGCTCCCAGGACTTTGTTTCCTTCATCGGTAAAATAGGAATTTAAAAACCGGCACTAAACGTCTGCTCTCAAGGATCACTGTGAGGATGAAACGGCAGCTCCAGTATGGCCCAGCCAGGTGTGGACAGGAGGCTTCTGGACATGAAGATGTGAACACACTGTGTGGTCTGCAAGCCTGGTGTGCACACGGCTGCTGGCTGACACGCCTGTCCCAGCCACAGCCCCATGGCATGCTTGTCTCCAGGCATGAGTCCAAGCTGGCTCCATCTTTCAGCACTGGACCCTAGAGAGCATCCAGTCTTCTTCAAACCTCTGTTTCCCCATCTGCAAAATGGCAGTCTCAGGGCCTCCACCCTGCACCTCAAATTCTGAGGGCCTGATGCATTTCTGAGTTCCCAACTTTTGGATTTTTAGAAAAGTAATAGAGAGAGTGTGGGTGTTACTTCATATGTAACACTATGTTATGGATTAGCTCCAAAATGTACCCCAAAAGTCATATGGGTGGAAGGTGACTGCATCATGGATTCACTCACTGGTGACCTCAGGGCTGAGTGTGCTGTTAGGCGTGGGCCTGGCTGACGCTGGTCCCTGGGGTCTCTCTGCTTCCTGGGTGCAGCTGTCCTCTGCTGGGCCTTCCACCAAACCTTTCTGCTGTGGAGCTGGTAGACCATGGACAGAACCCACTGAGACTGTGAGCTAAGTAAACCTGTCCTCCCCTAGGCTGTGGGTGCTGGTATTGTATTCCAGCAATGGAACGTGACCGAGACACACCACTAGTCCTGCGTCAAACTTACCAACATTTCTCCAGCAAATCTATGAATGTCCAAATTAAGCAGATTACGTAAAACCACGAGTAAATTCATGCTAGCTGAGGTCAGGTTTTGCCACCAAATGAAGTAATTGTTTTAAGTTGCTGTGTTCAGAACATTGTGCGTGAAGAACTAGAGATGTGAGTAGCCGTCCAGTGCCACCTCCCTCATGGGAAGACAGGAGTCCTGTGCCTGTGGAGGGTGCTGCAGGGACATGGCTTTACAACACTGGCTGCCATGCACAGCTTTTCATGGTGGCTCTGAGCCAGGAGCCATTTTCCTTATGATTGGTGTATGTTTGTGGTACATAAAAGTTCCGTATATGTGCCCCTCTCTCTTCCCTGGGTCCCTGTCCCCTTCTCCACAAAGTCTGCCTCCCCGTTTCCTACCATCTCTTTTATTTTGCTCTTTAGATTATTTATATTTTGGGTTTCTCAGAGATGAGAAACTGATATTTAACCCCTGTCTGATTTCTTTCACTTAGCATGATGGTCTCAAGATGCACCCATTCTGTTAATGACTCACATCTGTCCTGCTTCTCAGCTGAGTTGTACTCCATCGTGTGTGCAGCATACACCACTTTTTTTTGGTACTGGGAATTGAACTCAGTTCCTTGCACTTGCACAGCAGGCAGCAGAACCACTGAGCTAAATCCCCGGCCCTACGCCACATTTTAATGCCCATAGTGAAGAGGGGAACAGAGGCCCAGGGCAGTTGAGTAGCTGCTCATTGTACATAGCTCTAAATGACCAGCTGGCCCTCAATGTCCTAGCCTGGCAGCATCCACCCATTATGTGCTTGTCACTAAGCTGGGAAGGAGAAGTGGCAACTCAGGCCTCTGACTCCTTTCTTTGTTTGCATGCGGTCACACTCTGGGCAGGTGCTCACCACTGAAATGGACTCCAGCCAGGCCTGGACTTTGACTCTGCCCTCTCAGCTCACCAGGCCTCTACTGGAGGGAGATGTGAAAGAGAAAGTTAAAAGCGAGCACGTCTTTCTGGAAGTCTGGCTGGGCCTGCACTCAATCTCCCAGCCCCGCTGTCCGCACTGCAGTGCTTGCTCTCCTCGGGCAGCGGCCTGACTGCCTGGCTGCTCCTGCTCTGTCCAGGCAGCCCAGCTGGTCAGAGATCCCTGCAGGGCCCCGGCCCTCAGAGAGGTGAGGACAGAGGCACAGGAGAGTGCAGAGAGACATGCAGGCGAGGGGGGTGCAGGGCCTGGAGGGACGCAGTGTCCAGGGCTGGCTCCAGAAGCCTGGCTCAGGAAGGGGGCTGTGGTCAGGGAAGCGGGTTCCAGCCCTAGACAGCTCCACTCTTTGAGCTTGGGGAGGGGCGCAGGCTCATCTGGCAGGAAGGATGTGGGTGGGGTTTGCTTTAGGGTCCAGTTAGAGACCCTCCCCCCAACTAGAGCATTTTAAAATCTTGTTAATAGTTACGTAAACTGTAACAGCGACTGAGTTAGACATTTTGCTGGGGTATTTCACAGACAAAGAAAGGGAGACGTTAGTGGTGGGTTGAATATCTTGGTATTGCAGAGCTGGGACTTGGTAAAGCGGGGTTCCCTGCTGTGCTGTGCTAACAGGCAGGTCTGTCCCCCACCGAAGGTCACCCAGTCCCCCTTCCCAGCGGCCAGGTTGCCTGGCCAGTGTGGATGTGGGGAGGAGCAGAGGTCTCCTGGATGCTGTGGCTGCACAGACATCTCCAGACTGCCAAGTTCTGCCTGCCTCCCGTGCAGCCAGCACCCGGCCAGGTAACTCAGAACACAGCAAGGTCTCTTCGGGAGAAAGATGTGGAGCAAAATGTCCCGGAAGCTGGAAAACAGGAGGTGTGGGCTCGTGGGCACCTCAAATGCTTAGTGCAAGGCCCTGGGTTTCATCCAAAAAATAGAACTCCGGAGACTCAAGATCTGCTGTTCATATTTCAGCTTCTTGGGATTCTCAGGAGTGTTCCCCTTGGTCCCTGGGCCTCACCCCTCATCCAGTCAGTGCTGCTTCCTCCTCCTGCTGAGCTCTGACCCTGGGAGCCCTGCTCAGGCCCTGCACTAGTTTGCTGCTGTTGCTCCTCCTGCCCAGGCTTGAATCATTCTTCAGCTTGAGCTGCGTCCCACGCTGCCGGCTCCAGTTCGATCCCTGCAGAGCAGCACTCATCCACCCACACTTGCTGCTGGCACCCGGTTGCCTGTCAAACTCACCCCGCTGCATGCTGGGTCCTCACACCCATGGCACACATCCCAGTTCCAGGGTCGCTGCAGTGACGGATTGAGTCCCAGAGCTTGAAATTGTCCTCAACTCTGCCCTTGCATCCCTGTCTGATGGTGAGGTCTCTGGGTTCCTGCAGCCTGGTCACTCTGGTCAGCGGGTCCAGCTCCGATGACTGCAGTGTTTCCTGACATGTCCCCTGCTGCCTTGTGTGTGGTTTGTGAAATCATGAGAAATAGACACATTGATCTCTGCCCTGGTCCCTGGCCTACAGCTGCTGAAGCCCTTGCAGACAGGGGCACTGGGAGGTTGTTTGTTCTAGTATCGGGTCTTTGACCCCAGTTCCAGAGCTCCTAGGATGTCTGTCATTTCCTGAGTGATAGGAGGGTCCAGCACACAGGTCCTCGTCCTCTGGAATTTCCTGGGAGGTGAGAGTATCCATTGTTCCTGTGAGGGACCTCTCTGGTGGGCTCCTGGGAAGCGGGAGGACCAAGCCAGCTCCACCTGCCCCTCATCGTCTGGGAAGAGGATTAATAATTGGTTATGCAGATGGGATGCAGCCTCCATAAAAATCCCTGAATTCCTGGGTTTGAGAGCTTCCGGACAGCTGAACACACAGAAGTCTCTGGAGGGGAACCCCGAGGATGGACCCTGTCCAGGGCCCTCTCCACTGTGTCCCTTGTTGTATCCTTTATGACAAATGACTGTACTATGTAGAGTGTGCTCCTGCATTCTGCTTTAACAGATTAACAATGTCGATGAGGGACAGTAGGAACCCCTAGTCTGTAGCCTGTCAGTCAGAAGTTCCAGAGGCCTGCACTCGCAGGTGGCATCGCAAGAGGGGACAATATGGCTGAGCCCTGTGACGCTGTCTCCAAGTGGACAGGGTCAGAATCGAGTTGAGCACACACTTGGTGCTGAAGGCTGGAGGGCTGGCTGTGAATGGGAGAAAACCTCACCCACGCTTGGATCTGGGAAGTGTGTTGTGTGGTCTTCACAGTAAGACTATTTTCTAGCTGGAGTTAGCTCAGCTGACCCCATCTGCCTGGGTGACTTTCACAAACTTATTGAGTGAAAGGTGCTAAATACATGACTAAATGTATGTGAAGTTCAAGAATAAGCAGACTGGCAGAGGTAGGTGCTATCATTGCCTCTAGGGCGGGTGTGCCGCAGACCAGCTGCAGTCGATGTAGGGTAGGAAGGGGAGATGTCCTGGGCCAGAGATGAGAAAAGAACCTTCACAAGCAATGTTCAGGTTCCCTCTGAGAAGTCTTTGGGTCTGATTTATTTTTATATCTTTAAGCAACAGCTAAGAGGCATTGGGCGGAACATGTTCACATTTTATGTTGCCTTAGCAATATCTGATGAGGTACAGGTTATTTTTGCTAAACAGTATATTTTTTCTAAGCTGATTCATTTCATTGAACATCATGAATACATTTCTTAAAAATTGCAATTGTTCCCTCATTGTCCCATACCTAAGCAGAACAAAAAGTAACTTAATCAAATTAAATGTCAAACTTGTGGTCACCAGCTAGCCCTTGAGAAACTGCACAATGGTTAATATAGTTTGCTATTAGCTCTATTTATCTTAACTAAATGTCATTTGGGTTCATAGTCCATGAGCAGGAGATATTTACAGCACTTTGAGAGATATTGAGTAACTTGCCTCCTTAATGCATTTACCTGTCTTAACGTTCTTTTTATTTCCCATTTCCCACTATTTCTTACATCTAAAGCCTGACCTTTCAATCTCTTCATAAGACCCCTTTAGTAAAAAGAATGTCAGCAATAAGAGAGGGAGTTATAGTAGTGGGCAACAGAGGGGGTTTTAGGAGAGGTTTCTTTAGGAGTGGATGTGGCAATAGAACTAAGAGAAACTGGAATTTGGGGCTTATGAGCCAGATCAGATTTCAATATATCATTGCCAATTTGCCTCATGGAGAGTTTGTTGTTAGTCATAAACACAATGGCTCCTGCGATCAGAGGAATAATTATAAACATTATGGCAAGAAAAAAATAAAACATGAGGGTACGATGTGTTCCACCCTTTCTTTCCCCCAGCTGGAACTTTGTCAAGCAGCAATGGAGGTCCGTTGGGCTTCGCCACAGGTGAGTACTGTTGAGGGAGGAGGTTAGCCTGGTCTGGGTGGTGGCTGCTGGGGGTACAGTAACCCTTACCTCAGCTGTGCTCTCTGCAGCTCCAGCTACCTGTGGTCACCTGTGCGCTGCCTGCTAGTCGCTTATGCAGTGTCATGTAGTTTGCTCCGCATGGGGCTTGGAGCTAGCCTCGGTCTCGGTGTCCTCAGGGTCCTTAAGGGAGGTCCACTCTATCTGCTTCTTCTTATTCTCTTCCAGCTCAGAATTATCCTTATGTCAAAGTGACATGTTTGGGGGTAGTGTATTCTGTTACCCTCTGAAACAGATGTCAGAATGTACTGAGCTGAGTACTTCATTGTGTGCACTTACTATACCTTGATATAAAATTGAAAACCCACGGTCTGTAAATGTTTAGTCATTGTGTGTTTCTTTATGATTTCAGTTCTGCATGACCTAAAATCCCTCCACACTTGGATTTCATGATGTTTTATGGAATGTGCAGTGACCTTGTTTTCCACGTTTCGAACCAGAAAATCTTTGGACTCATGGGAACATGGGTTTGGAGCCAGACAGACAGCCTGACAACAGGGCTGTGGAAGAACTCAAGGCCGGTGCTGGTCCAGGGAGGTAACCCCACTGCTTGGTCCTTGGCAGAAGGGCTGCAGGCATCCCTAGGGTTAGGAAGAGCCATGCTCCAGTCCCCATCTGCCCAGTATACGATGCAGGCCTGAGAAAAAAGACGCTAAGAGACAGAACTAGAAGGGAAAGTGGGGGCCAGGATGGCCAATGCCGGTACAGCTGACAAAGATGCTGGCCAGTCCCAGGCACTGAGTTTTACTGGCAATCAGTTGAGTTAAAGGCGAGCTACAAATAGTCTCTATGGAAATTAATGTAAAAAAGGCTCATAAAGGACAAGACAAACCATTCTCGAATTTAGGAACATAATAGACAAAATATATGGTTGCAATTAGAACATTGTCCTTCTAGTCAGAAGGGTTTAGTTGTGGGAACGGAATTTGGGTGTGAGTTACTCTGACCTCAGCACGTAGGCTTCAGCCAGACTCACTTCTATAAACAAGCCAGCTGTGGGGTTAACTCTTCACAGCCTGCTTTGGGAATAATCAATTTTATGGTCCTCTGCACTCCAGGAGTGTTAGTTGTGCACAGGCTTATCTTCTCACTGCTCTGATATGCACATGAAGATAGGTTTCAAGGCAAAAAGCTTTCCATGAGGCTTAGCTGAATATTTTGAAGAGCAAATCAAGACTCAGTCAGGTGTGTGATGATACATGGATAGGGCTACCAGCAGGGAAACTGACAGCCAGGAAGGCAGGAGCTCCCATCAACGAAGCTCTCTAGAATCCACAAGCTAATGAAGTCAAGGCCAATTGTCAGTTAGTCAGCAGGCATATCACCGCCAGCATCCAGGGCAGTGGGTGCAACCACAGGTGACTGCTAATGGGCAAATTAGGGAACTTCACGGGCAGCAGTTCACAGAACTAGATGGCAGGGAGACAGGGCTGCTGGATCAAGGAGGTCCTGGGCACAGGGGTCCACATGTGGGATTTCTGGTGCAACTGAGAAACCCAAGGAGCCGGCTTCCTCTAGCTGCCAACTGCAGCAGCACGGTGCGTTCATGAGCACACGGGCATTCTTGTTTGCAGTGGCATCACTGGTTGCTCTTGCCCTGTTTTCCTCACGCACCAGAGGAAGCACAGGGCCGAGGCTGGGCCAGATGGTGCCACTTGTACAGGCTGGAGTTCCTCGTAGGACCACCTGCTTACCTTCATGCTGCCCGACCCCACTGCAGCCCTGGGAACCCTCTGCTCCATGAACTGACTTGACTCCACTCGGTAACTGATCACTGGGCCCAAGTTCATTGATTTGTTAAACTAAAGGGTTTTTGTGGTGGTATATTTGATTTCTAACCTTTTCCTTTGAAGATTAGTGTGTATATGTGCAGGGGGAGATTAAGAGACAAGTGCATTTGCATATCTACACATACAGCCAGTGTTCTGTGTCCCAGATCCACATCTGTGACTGAACCTGCTGTCTCCCTGCACTGTGCAGTTAGGGCCATGATGGCTGCACCTGTACAGGACATGTCCATACTTTCCTTCCTGCCATTCCCCAAACAATGCAGCATATCAGCTATTTAGGTGGCGCTTACACTGCTGTAGGCATCACAAGTCATCTAGGGATGATTTATACTGGGGTTGTACAATATTTTATGGAAGGTACTAGAGCATCCTCAGATTTGGGCACCCATAGGGGGCCCAGGGGCCCATATCTGTGGATACTGAGGCAGGACCATGCTTCAGTGAGGAGCCCATGTTAGTGCACAGAGGAGAGGAGCAGCAGAAAGCACCGGGCATCGAGGGGCCCTGCACCCACAGTGACTTTCTGTGTCCCTTCACCAGGGTCCCCTTTCCTCTTTGAGTTTTGAATCCCTCCACTGGAGGGTAGAGAAGATGATTTCACCCTGCTCTGGGCTCCGCTCAGCTCTGATCTCCTGCTCTGGGCTGGGACACCTGTGTTGTCACCTGCCTCCTCTGCTCACCCTGCAGGAAATACACTCGAGAAGGACACTTGGCATGAGAATGTGCCTGAGGGAGGCAGTCTTGCTCTTCCTGACACTGCTTTCCTGGGAGGCCAAAGTCCACTGGATTGGCAAAGACCCCTAAACACTGTCCTGAGAAAGGCCAGGGCAACCCTGTGCCCTACACTTCTTCCATGAAGGACCAGTCCCAGCTGCAGAAGGGCCAGGGCAAGGTGGTCAAGAAGACTGTCCAGGGCATTCATCAGAGGTCACCTTGACCACTCAATGTGCAGCTCCTCAGGGCAGAGAGGGCACAGCTGTGGCAGCTAAAGCAGAGGGCACATTATACTCGGGCCCCTTCCGCCTCTGCTTCCCATACCCTGCCCATACCTGGCTTTGTTTCCTAGTCTCCCTCCATGCGCCCACCCTCCTCTTGAGCAGAATTCCAGCATTTTCCAGTGCTCTTGTTCCTTCAGTGAGACTGGCAGCATCACTCAGACAAATCTGCCTGCTCAGTCTCTTTGGCCAGGGTTGAGTTGCTCCCGCTGGCCACTCCATGTGCCTTATACATTTCCTCTCGTCACAGAACCAGGAGCTTCTGGAAAGCCTGAACTCAGGGATGCTGTGAGACTTCTCAGGGCACATTCTTTTCCTTAAATTCCTTTATTGGTACATTTTAGGTAAACAATACAGTTACATTCATCATTGGGATCTTGCACCTATACATGATGCATCTCGGTTCTTATTTTTCCCCTCTCCCCTGCCCTCCCTTCACCCCCTCCACCCTTCTCTATTTACAGAGACTTTGTTTCCATTTTTTCCTTTTCTCATATTTTTTCCTTTCCCTTTTTTCCTTTCCCCTACCCCTCCCACTTCCCCTACTCCTTTAGACCTTTTCTTCCTATTGCACATTATCAATTATTCATTTTAATCCTTATTTACACTTTCAGTTTCTCACACCAGAGAAACTATTTGGTATTTACACATGTGTGTCCTATTTATTTCACTTAATAGTATCACCTCAATGTGGATCCATTTAGCTATAAATGTCTCTAGTTTGTCATTCTTTATGGCTGAGTAGTACTCCATTTTATTTTTTAAAAACCCCACATCTTCTTTATCCAGTCTCTAGTTGATGGGCACATGGGCTATTTCGAAGCTTTAGCTATTACAAACTGCTGCTATAAACATGGGTATGCATATATTGCTGTGGTATGATTCTTTTAATTCTTTTGGGAAAATACCCAGCAGAGGAATAGCTGGGTCAAATGGGACCTCTAGCCCTAGTTCTTTGAGGTATCTCCATACTGATTTCCATAGTGGCTGCACCAGTCTGCACTCCCACCAACAATGGAGAAGGGTTCCTTTCTCTCCACACCCCGCCAGCATTTGTTATTGGTTGATTTCTTGATAGCAGCCATTCTTTGTGGGGTGAGGTGGAATCTCAGCATTGTTTTCATCTGCATCTCTCGAATGACCAGTGATGTTGAACATTTTTTCATATGTTTCTTTGCTGCTTTTACTTCTTTGAGAAATGTCTGTTTATTTCAGACATTATTTCTGTTTTATTTCATTTTTTGGATTGGGTCTTTATATCTGGGGGGTCTGATTTTTTTTTAGTTCTTTATGTATTCTAGATAGTAGTCCTTTGTTTGAGGTACAGCTGCTAAAATTTTTTCCCCACATTGTAGGTTGTCTCTTAGCTCTGTTGGTGGTTTCTTTTGCAGTGCAGAAGATTTTAATAAGATGAGATCCCAGTTGTCGATTCTTTGTGCTAGCTCCCATGCTACTGAGGTTTTGTTCATAAAGTCTTTTCCTATGCCAATGTCTTTGAGAGTTCTACCTAACTTATCTTCCAGCAAGTTTAGTGTTTCTGTTTTAATATTTAGATCTTTAATCCACTTCGATCTTAGTTTAGTGCATGGTGATAGGTATGGGTCTAGTATGTATGATAGGTATGTCACTCTTTTTGTTTTATATAATAGAAAATGAATGTCTATTTGGCAAAAAATTTTCCCAATGATTATTAAGCTTTTTTGTTCTTTTTTGTTGTTGTTGCTTTTTAGGCAGGGTCTCTCTTTGTAGTTCAGGCTGGCCTTGAACTCACTGTGCAGCCCAGGCTGTCTCAAACTTGTGGCAATCCTCCTGCCTCAGCCTCCCGAGTGCTGGGACTACAGGAGTGCACCACCACACCCAGCTTTAAGCTTTTTTTTATTCTTAAAATCAGCCTGGGGCCAGGGATTTAGCTCAGTGGTTCCCTGCCTGCCTTGCAAGCGGAAGGACCCGAGTTCGATTCCCGGCACCAAAAAAAAAAAAAAAAAAAAAGCAGCCTGAACCTGTGTTACCTAAGATAAAGAACAACTTTCTACCTCCATGTGATGAGATCAGGGATGAGGTTAAAGGTGCAGATGGCCTGGTGTCTCTGTAACTCATGTGACCCTGTGAAGGGGGTGGGAGGCTGTGTCTTGCACCAAGCAGTTCCCTTCCTGGATTTGTCGTTTGCTTCCTTGTTAAATTCTGCACAGTGTGAACGTGTTGCTTTCTCTATTTGACCCTTTAGCCTGGGAGGGTCCCAGCCTGTGGGTAACAGTGCTGAGGTGGGATGGGAGAAACGAAGACAGGTGGAGAACGGGCAAAGAGAGGTGAAACTTTAAAATTGTGTTGCTAGAAAAACTCAGCTTCAGGACACAAGTCACTCGGCACACTCAAAAATACTTCTTCTTTCCCCTAAGGGTTGTAGGGAAGGTTGAGGGACAGGCAGGGAAAGTTAAAGGGCTTCAGCGAGGTTTCTGGCAAATAAAGAGTTAAAGCCCTGCTAGAGACAGTAGCTAAGAAAAACAAACAGAGCTGATGAGGCTCCTGGCTCACTTAAGGGCAAGGCTCAATTCCTGCACCTCTGTATAAGTACATACATATTTTGTTATTTTCTCACCATATTAATACACTAAAATGCACAGGTATCCTTTTTACTAACTCAGCCTTAAATGTAATTGTGCTGCAAGTCTCACAAGATAAACACCCGGACAACACAAAGGGACCGCAGAAGTGCTTGTTCCAGAATGTATACATGGGCAACAGCGAGGGCCATGGCCGAGTCAGAGGTCTCAGAGCCCAGAACAGCCAGTGAAGTTACGACAGCTCTCAAGGGACACGGTCCGTTTCTTGCCATGTAATCAGAGGCTACGAACAAAGACCCCTTGAGTTCTGGCTCTGGGCTCCCTAACTTACTCCAACAAAGTAGCTATCTATCGCTTTATTTCTCTCCCTCTCTCCAATCAAGTAATTTTGTTTCCCCTTTTCCCTTCCTTTCCTAATAAAGTGATTTTGTCTCTCCTTCAGAACATATATCTCTAATTCTTTTTTGTGTGTATGTTGTTTTACAAACCCTAGGTAAAAATCTACCCTCAGGAGCTGTAACAGGGTGAGGGCCTAAGGCACCTGGGCTCAACTTTTCTCCCATGAATTATACTTCCTGCCACAGAAATCTGGAAGCTGCGATACACACAGACGTCAGCCTTCTAACTTAGCCTGGCCGGCACGGAAATGAAGTCCTAGGTCCCCCACCTTGAGGACACCCGACTCCATGGGAACTCCACCCCAGACCAAGATGCATCTCTGTCCCAAGGCTTGTCCTCCATTCTCTGAGAGGGGACTGTTTTAATTTTGCCTAATAAACCTCTTCACTCCTCTTGCTGATGAATCTTGAAAATACTTTTTCTGCGATGGAAGTCAGCGAACTTTCAACCTGTTGCATGGGTGTGGTGAGTCCCAATTCCCATCTTCAGTTTGGGGACTTGGACCCTGTCCAGTGACACCTGGTGCTAGCTGTTTACTGAGCTTGGGTTTTATTTTGTGGAATGGCTGGAGGATGCAGGCATGTGTCCCCTCCAATACTTACTGGCTGTCTTCCTAGTGGGTTTTGGTTCCTCAGCCATGAAAAAGTGTAGCCTGAATAAAATCCAGCACTGCTGTGGTCCAGGACCACAGGGCCATGCACAAGGACAGCAGCCTGGGGGAAATTCCATGCATCAGCCTGTAGCCTGTTGGTTGGACACACCTGTGTCAAAGTAAAAATGCCTTAAAAAAGGAAGCTTGTTGCTTATACACATTAACTATATTATGTATTTTATACGAAGCACAAGGCAATTCCTTGTCCCCTCCTGTGGCCCAGGCAGGCCAGGCCTATCCCACCACAAGCTGCTCCATTCTGACAAGACTGGACGACAGTTGCATGTAGATACCTGAGGTTCCCGACTGAAAATCCACTGATTCGTACAGGGAACACTCTTAAGTTATCTTGTTACTGAAAAATATCACAATAGTTGCAGCATCATCCAGATTGAAAGAGAAATACCTCTTGCACAGTTTCTCTCCTTCTCAACCCTAAAGATTCTGAGATTTGAGTCTTATAAAGGCTGCTAATTCATATAAGCGAGAAGAAAAGCACAAAGCTGCTTCTTGCTTGCAGAATGCTGCTGATCGAGGGGACCTGTCTCTGGGCCGACGAACCTGCCCTCACCAGCATGGCGCAGTCGCAGCTGAAGAGAAGAAGTGGCGCCACGGGCATCCACACACTCGCAGAGTGCACACCGTGGGCCAAGCCGAGAGGTGCCTCAGTGCTAACAGAATTCTGCACAGGGTTAGATGCGAGCCTTACCAACAGCTAGAAACCATACACTATGACACGGATTACCTTTTTAGCTATTTTATTTTATTATTATTATTTTTTTGAGATGGGGTCTTGCTACATAGCCCAGGCTGGCTTTGAACTCACGGAGATCCTCCTACCTCCCTAGTCTTGGGATTCTAAGTGTGCATTACACACCTGGCTCTTTTTAGTCTATTTTAACTCTTGATCAGTAAGCTTATAAAACTGTGTTTCAACCAGCTTTGAACCATCATATACCATAATTTTTTATCTGAATGAAATTATTAAGGCAGATATTCATAATATAATTAAACAGAAACACTATGAAGTTCTGGTTTTTTTTGGTTTTTTTCAGTACTGAGAATTGAACCCAGGGCCTTCACACTGAGCTACATCCCAGCCCTTTTTACTTTTTTTTTTTTTTGGTACTGGGAGTCTAACTCGGGACCTTGTGCTTGTGGGGCAGGCCGCAGAACCACTGAGCTAAATCCGGCCCCTTTTTTAATTTTTATTTTGAGACAGGCTCTTGCTAAGTCACCAAGTCGCCCAGGTTGGGTTCAAATTTGTGGTCCTTCTGCCTCAGCCTCCCAGAGTGCTGGGATCACACGTGTGCCCCACCCCACCCAGCTTAGTGTTCTTCTAGCCTTAATATTCTTTCCCCTCATCCTTCTCCTTAATTTGCTTGTCATCACAATGAAATGTGTTTGCTGAATTATCAATTCCTTCCTTTTCTGTTTATTCATCTTTTTTTTTTTCTGGTACCGGCGATCGAACTCAGGACCTTGTGCTTGCAAGGCAGGTGGTGGCACCACTGAGCTAACCCCCCAGCCCTGTGTATTCATTTTTTGATCTTTCTAATTGCTCGATTGCTCTATTCTAACCAGATCAGAACATACTCCTACTACCTCAGTTACTTCTTCATCAGTATCCCTACTCCCAGCTTCACTGCTGATCTTTGTGTTGGCATCATCAGTCATAGTTACTCCTCCCAACTCTGATCATCTCTATTGGAAAGGTGGACCTGAAACGTTTCCTGCACTATAGCTGGTTCTGCCTCCAAAGGCTGCCCCCCCATAATACCCTGAGCTACACTTGCCACAATCTGCCACAATTAGGTTTCGAGAGAACCAAAAAGAACAAAAGAGCTCTTGGAGGCTGAGGCAGGAGGACTGCAAATTTGTGTCTAGTCTCGGCAACTTAGTGACTTAGTGACTATCCCTAAGCAAACAATAAAACAACTTGGAATGTAGCTCAGTATGAAGGCACTGGGTTCAGTCCCCTCCTTACAGCCTGTTGCTTGGCCTGGGTGTAGCTGCAGCAGACAGCAGCGTCCAGCACACAGGCAACAGAAGCCCTAGCTGGTCAGCTGGAGGGTGTAGGAGTCAGCCCCAGGGACAAGAGAGTCCTGGGAGGCTGAGAAGGGCAGGAGCTTGGGCACCTGACCCTGTGGTGTTCATGACCCTTGCTTGCCCCAGGCTGCATGTATGGGGCTGTACTCTAAACAGCTCGCCCCAACCAACCTTGAAAAATGAGCTCTGAGAGACACCACAACAGCCCACGCTGGCCTCTGCATAGTGCACACAGGGGACGGCAAACAGCCCACAAAGGTTTTGAAAACTGAACTCACACTGGAAACACAGCTCCAGTGTAGTGGTTGGAGCTTGTGGCCTGAATCCAAAGGAGCTGATTGTCTGCTAAAACAAACAAAATTTAAATTGTACCTAGGATAAAACAGGGCCTAGAAATTCACATATTCAAAATAGATGAGTCTTGAGACATCATTCTCTGTAGACCAAGGATATTCAGAAATCTCACTTTCATTTTAATGAACCTCATGTCTAGGTCTAGTTAATAAACTAAGTAAACTTCCTGTAATAACTGAAGTGATGTTTATCATCATAGACGGTTGTTTACTACAGCAATGGGGACAATAATGTATGTTAATCCAGTGCGTCAGAGAACAAATCCTGATCTCCATCCTCAGGGCTCTGTGCTCCCGCTGCCACTTTTGGTACCAAAAGAGCAGGGCAGTGGGCTCGGCAGAGCGAAGCTATGAGAAAACTGTGCTATCTCAGCTTCTCTGGGACTGAGGCCTCTGGCCAGGGAGTGTGGGAGGCCAGGACAGTTACTGGCCACTACTCTGAAGGCCGGGTGAGCAAGTGTGGAGGAGCCCAGAGAAGGCTTGAGAAGCTGCTACGTGTGAGGGGAGACAGGACGGGAACGGGGAAGAGAAGTCGCCCCCCTACCCTGGAGGAAACCACTGCTTCTTCAGCAGCCACGAAGCCCGGTCCCCAGCGGTCACTGTGGCCAGAAACCAGAGAGACAGAGGAGGAGAGAAAAGATGGAGAGAAGGAGCAGGACCTCCCCTCCCTTGGTGCTCTGCGCCCAGTGTCCTGGCTGCTGCCTTGTTTTCCCTCTCAGCAGCTGGCTATAACCGTCTCGGGAAGGGCCGGAGTAACATCAGACATGCACAATGCCCCAGACACATGCCAGGCAGGGTGGGTATTTACTTACAAAGCTATCTTTGTGGTTTTTTGGTGGGCGTTGCTGGGGATTGAACCCAGAGCCTCGCACATAGTATGTAAGTGCCTAACCACTGAGCTACATCCTGGCCCGTTATTTTCTTTTTTGAGACAGGGCTTGTCTGGCTAAGTTGCCCAGCATGGGCTTGAACTTGTGATCCTCCTGCTTCAGCTTCTAGAAAATGGGATTAGGGACATGCACCACCATGCCTACCAGACTTGTAGTTAAGTGGTCCCCTGCTTAAGATTCAGATGCCTGTTCATCTCCTGGAGAGTGAACTGAGTGGTATCCCCTCTGCTGTCATCTGTCCCCGACATGGTGATGGCTATGCACAGCGGGCTGCCCAGCCTCACTGCACCAGGCCCTGCCCTCTGCCTTCTCTGCACCCTGCATCTGCCTCCCAGCCGAGGTGGGATCTGCTTCCTCAGCGATGTGAGCTTTCGTGCCGGTGTGACCCCTGAGAGACTGTCCGTCACCCAAGCCTCCTGGCTCCTCCTCCACTGCCCACACCCTCCCTGTGCTCCTGCTCTGTCCTTCGTCACCACAGGGCAGACCATGCACCATCGCCTGTCCCCCCACGCTGCTCCTCGGTACCTGTAACAGAACCTGCACAAGGCCAGAGGCAGACGCTTGTCGCATACAAGAAGCTCAAAGAGCAGTAACAAGGCCCAGCGAGTAACAGAATTATACTGGCGAGCGCTAGCAAGTCACAAAGGCATGGATAATTCCTCTTTTAAATATTTCCTCTGAAAACAGAAAAATGTAGCACTCAAATTCAAGATTTTAAGTATCATACACAAAAGCTATAAACAATCTCATCTATAAATATAAAATTATATAGAAAATATTAACAAATCAGACTATGAGTTTATTAAAAGAAGTGCATGAGGACTAAGTAGTGTTTGAACCAAGAAAATAAAAATGGTAGTTAGCCAAGAATGGCTGACGCATTAATAAAGCAGAATATGTCCTGTCGATAAATCGCCATAAAGCATTTAAAAAATTGGCATTCATTTATGATAATCCTCGGAATACGTAATGACAAAAGAGAGAAACGACTAACCCAGATCCCTGGAACTCCCTTGGTCCCTGCTGTTGGGATGGGTGGGTGAGAGGCTGAGAGGCCAGGTCTTAGTCACTCTGCTCCCGTGGTGGAGACAAAATACCCGACACCCAAAGTAAAAGGGGTAAAGGTTTATTTAGCTCACAGTTTGTAGAGGTTTCCATCCCTACTCAGACTTCCCTGACTAGCTCTTGTGCCACCTGCTCATTACCCACTCCAGGTGTTTTTCTAGCATTGTTTTCTACTCCTTATAAGAAAAAGCCCTTTTCTGCTCAATATTCAAGTTGCTTGTTCTGTGGGCCAGGGCATTTTCCTACTGAAATGCTGCCCTCTGTTGCAGTAATTCCTCTCCCTACTGCAATAGTCTTTTGAAATAAAGACTTTGTGTACTTAAGTCTGGATTTACTTTAACTGATCCCACTCACTGTGTAAGAAAAAACTCCTCTTGTTGTGCCCAGATCGCGAAGTCCCCAAAGACCACCAGGAAGCCGTTTCCGATGCAAGCACACGAGGGTCGTTTATTCAAGATCGAGCAGGGGCTCCCAACCATCACCGACGCAGCGGATCAGAATTGAGAGCCCCGAATTTCAAATTAGCGGGGGTTTTTACTAAAGTTACAGCAAGGTTAGGGGATTTTCCATTTAGCAATCACGTGATTGGTTGGCATTTAGCAAGCATGAAGTGTATACTTCTGATTGGCTAGGCCCATTGGGGGTTGAGGGGTGATTACGTATAGGTTTTAGGAGGGAAAAGAGGGACAAAGGTTAGTGGCTGACTGTCAAGTACTGGCAGTCAGTAGACACAATGGCTAATGGCCACGACCATTATGTACTGATGGTCGGCACATTGACAGACTGTTTTACAAATAGGGGGCCCAGACCGTTTATTTCCTGGGCAAACAGATGGTTGAGCAATTAACTTAAGAACTTTGTTTTGTTACAGAGTGTGTCTTTTGTCCCAGAGCAAGCACATTTCAACCATTAATAATAGAGGCTAGGGGAATAGTGGCTTTTAGCAAACTGGAGTCGCTTTGATCTCACACTCTCTACTCACCGCAGAGCCTAGCTAAGGGTCGCTGACATGGAGGAGGCGGAGCCCTTGGTGCTGTGAGGGAAGAGAAACCGGTCCCTGCCACCGGTCTCCGAATCTGTGAAGAAATTAGAAACCAGTACTGGGAGATAATTCAGGTGTCAGGGAGGAAATAGGAAAGGAGATTAGAACATAATTCAGAGCCTAATGAAAGCAAGCTATTTATAGAAACTCGTGGTGTTCAGTTGAGGCGGGGGTTAGGAGAAAATGCCAGCTCTACCTTCTTGCTTATGTGAGAGAAAAGCCAAAAATAACGAGTGTCTAATACGATCTTGTTATTGTACTGATTAGTACTTTTCTGATTCTAGTGTCGCACGCCTTTCCTTGTGCTGTACTGGCTATTTATCATCTTCTTGTGTCTACTTTTTAATTGGGGTGTCTGTTAATGAGCTGTAAGAGTTCTTTATATATTCTGGTCATAGGTTATA
>NW_004624750.1:189591-219254 GCF_000247695.1 Heterocephalus glaber | reverse complement strand
AATTCATCCTGTGTTGTTGTTCTTTAACATTCATGGCATTTGTCTCAAAACTGGAGGAAAAAGAAAAAAATATGAGAAAAGGGAAAAACATGGAAACAAAGTCTTTGCAAATAGGGAAGGGTGGAGGGGGTGAAGGGAGGGCAGGGGAAGGGGAAAAAATAAGAATCAAGATACATCATGTAATAGTACAAGATCCCAATGATGCATGTAAGTGCATTTTATTTTTATTTTATTTTTTAATTCTTAAAATATTTTTTGGTATCAGGGATCAAACTTGTGCTTGCACAGCAGGTGGTGAAACCACTGAGCTAAATCCCTGGCCCTGTAACTGCGTATTATATCTAAAATGTACCAATAAACTTAATGGGGAAAAAAAATTTAGTTGTCTTGTATCTTTATCAGTTCTGAGATGCTTATTTTCTTTTCTTAAACATAATTTACATTGGAACATTCAAGGGGTAGTGGCTTTTACCTTCCTTAACAAAACATAAAATAATGGTGCTTTATAACTGATGGAATCTTTGCTTTGACTATGCTGCATAACTTGCCATACTAACAGACAGAAGTTGGAATCATACAATAACCTACACTGATACAGAAAAAGCATTTTTTCATCCAGTTAAGAAAAATCTCTTGGCAAAGGAGGAACAATTTTTTTGTTTTTACCGGACCTTGTGCTTGTGAGGCAGGTGGCGGAACCACTGAGCTGAACCCCCAGCCCCAGTTTTTAAAAATTGTAAAGCAAAGGTCATTTGCAAAACTATGGCAAACATCATAGTGAAAGGTCAGATGCACTCCCTGTAAACCTGAGGACAAGTCAGGCTTTTGATCACATCTGTCTTTGTGCTGGTGATTGTCACCAAGACATTTGAGCATCAGCAAAAGAAACCAAAAAAAGAAAAAAAAAAAGAGAAAAAGTTAAAATGATGATAGTTTTAAAAAGAAAGAAGAATCATTCTTTAAAGATGATATAGTTACAGAGAGAGAAAATAAAGAAGGCCCATAGATGAGTTTGGGGCATTTGCAGGACACAAAGACAACACGCAACACACCAGCAGCCAGGAAAGAAAAGGACCTGACATTTCCAGTGGCTCTGAATAATAAATGCAAAAAACAAAAATTAAGACATTTAGGGATAAGCATAACAAAAACTTAAGGACAATTATAAAATGTTTTTAAAAGCAGTGTTTACATCTAAATAAAAGGAGAATTATGCCATCTTTTTGAAACAGAAGAACCAATATTATAAATATTGCATATTAATTTTCTTCAACCATTCCACAGATTCAACACAATTTTGGTTAAATTTCCAACAGATTTCTGTCAAACTTGATGCATAATTTTTAAAAATATATGGCTTTCAAAGGCCAATAATAATCAAGATATGAGGAAGGATAACAGAATGAAAGGGCTTGCTTTAATAATTTGTGCAGGGATAGACAAATAGATCAGTGGGAGAAATACAGAGATAAAAATAAATCTGCACAGATATTTAAACTTGGTTGGGGATAAATAATGTTGCAGGTCACTAGGGAAAAAATAGAAATGTTCCTGGGTGATGTTTACAGGGCTTGACAGGGGATGAAGATGTCCTGAAATTAGATACGGTGATCTCAGTCCTGTACATATACCAAGAGCCACTGAGCTATACATTTTAAAAGGGTGAATTTTATGTTAGATGAATAATATATAAAAAAGCTTATAAAACTATAAAAACAGGCTGGGGGTATAGCTCATCATTACAGTGATTGCTTAACATGTGCAAAGCCTTGAGTTCAATCCTCAATATATATCTATAAATATTTGCCAGATGGATTAAAAACAATGGGTGAAAAAAACCCCAACAACAACAACAAAACACAAGGGGTGAAGGGCGAATAAATACCTGAGACCAAGCAGAAAAGTTTCACCACAAGAGGGCAGTGTGGCCCTACTAATCTTTGGCTCTTAGGGAATAGGATGTTTTGAAACCCAGGAGTCCCTGGGATTTGCTCTGTTGGTAGCAGTTGCTGAAAAATGAAGATTCCCCTGAAGTCCACTCAAAGTCAGTATGATGATCCTAATTTGAACTAGGAGCTTCCTGAAGCCAGTAACTTATTGGCGACACTCTATTATTTTCATCTGAGAACAAAATAAAAGGATGTAGATACAACTTTATGGAAAGACTTTAGGGCCACCATAAAAGGGTTGTGGAGCCCAAGGACCCGCCATAGGGAAGTTGTGTGAGCATTTGTCATTTAAATTATCTCCCACGTGCACAAGCAAACAGAAATGACAATCACCAAACAGGTTCAGTCCATCTGTGTTTATCTCCAGGGAAAGGGACCCTTGATGGGCACAGAGGACAATCCAGTCTGTTCTGACAACAGACGCTTGGAAATGTTGGCTTCATCAGGGGATTCTGGTGCTAAAATACACAAGCTATTTGTAAAACTCTCCTATTTGAACACTTCAAATAGCTCTAAAACAAGTTCATCTGATCTATTTTAAAATCTTCCAGAAAACTAGTTCTGAACTCTTTCATTTTAAATATGAAAATGCAAACAAACTTGTTTATAAGAACAATTTATTGATATCCAGGAAGATGGAAATTTGCTACTTATATTTCAATAAAACCTTTCTTTTTGGTACTGGGGATCGAACTCGGGACCTTGTGCTTGCAAGGCAGGCAGCAGAACCACTGAGCTAAATCCTCAGCTCCTCAATAAAAATCTTTTTATATTTCGCTGCACAAGGACCCGAGTTCGATCCCCGGTACCAAAAAAAACCCCACAAAAAACCCAAAAATCTTTTTATAATTACTATCTACCAAATAATACTTTTATTTAGTAAGTGAAGCTAACTTTTCAATTTGAATCCATAATTCTTGCAGGATTATTTTAGCTATGAGAGCCATTAATACCAAATTCTAAAATAAAATATGCATGATGTTACATAATTTTTCATGGGTAAAATATCCATACAAAGTGCAGTGAATTTTAATATAAGTAAGAAAGTTCACTGACAATGGTTTGGGATTCTACATTGCAACTACTCTTTAATAAATTTCCACTTTTAGCTGGGTGTGGTGGTGCACACCTGTAATCACAGCACTCCATAGGCTCAAGCAGGAGGATATTGATTTCAAGAATATCCTGGGCTACATGGCGAGACCCTGTTTCAAAAACCAAAACCAAAACCAAACAAAATAACATGACTAAATAAATCATTAGATTTATTTAAATAAATAAAATTTTAAATAAATCATTACATTGATTCTTAATGTCCTATCAAAGAAACATATCTATACCTATGTAAAAAGGCTACTGAAATATCCTTTCTTATTCAATCTGCAAATTTTCTTCATACACTGCGACCAGAACAATGTATAACAGATTGAAAACACAAATAGCTATAGCAACCCAGCATTTGTAAAATCTTTATTTCTGCATGAGTTATTTTTTGCTTTAGAAAATATAATTTACTTGAAACATACCTTATTCATATTTACATTTAATGGATTACTGTTTTAAAGTCAGTTAAAACTTTGACAATTCTTAGCTTTTCTCTTTTTCATGCTGGTAATCAAGTCCAGAACCCTAAGTAGGCCAGGCTTGCCCTCTACCACAGAGCTTCACTCCAGCCCAGTTTCCCAGGTCCAGTAGCTGTGGCCCATGTGACCAAAGGTTACTTGATCATTTTGAAGAGTATTGCAGAAATGACTATTGTGAAGACAGGGTTTCTGAAATTGAAGACAAAATGGTAAATTATGATGAACTACTCAAAGAAGCTTCAAAAAGATGAGAGAACAAAAAAAATTCATTTAACGTCTACCACACAATGTTAAGAACAACATAAAGCTAATTGGAGTTACAGAGAAATTAGAAGACAGCGCACATGGAATAGTACATTTGTTTACAGAAATCATAATAGAAAATATCTCAAATATGAGAAAAGAGTTCAAGGCTTACAGAACACCAACCAATTACAATGAAGATAGAAGCTCCCCATGACACATTGTAATGAAGACTCAAGTATGCAAGAAAAAACCCAGAATTTTAACAGCTGCTAGAGAAAAGCCAAAAAATCACATAGCAAAGTAAACCCATTAGAATTACAGCAGACTTCTCAGCACAAACTTTAAAGGCCAGAAGAGTTTGAAGTGAAGAATTTCATCCCGTAAAAGCAATCAACTTCCGATCCAGATTAACCTATCTCTTAAGATTTTCTTCAAAATAGTTGAAGAGATAAGGACAGTCCATGAAAAAGAACAATTCAAGAGATTCATGAATACCAAGGCAGCACTCCAGAAAATACTCAAGACCATCCTAGACTGATATAATAAACCCAACAAAGCCAAAAATCCAGATGGAATGAATACACCAAGGAGGAAAACAGATAAACAGAAAAAATAGGAAAAGAAAAACGAGAGTCATCAACAGAGCAAGAGCTTGATGTTAGGAATTAACTCCTCTCGGTAGTAACTCTAAACATTAACGGTCTCAACTCCTCGATTAAAAGACACAGCTTGGTAGACTGGATCAAATAACGATCCAACAGTCTGTTGAATTCAAGAAATTCATGTAATCCAAAAAGATATTCATAGACTATAAAAAATCAAAGGATGGAAAACAATATTTTGTGCACCAGGACCCTGAAAACAAGCAGAGGTGGTAATTTTATGCTCAGACAAAGTAAACTTCAAGCTACAAGGGACCAGAAGAGATAGAGGAGGTCACGACACACTAGTTAAGTGAATAATCCAACAAAAAGAGTTAACGCATGGGAAGGAGGTGCCCGTGTCCTTTCTGGCCTGCATTTAAACTTCTCAGGCGGTGTCTTCCTAGCCTGCTCTCTCTCCGCAGCTGGCTCCCGTGGCTCTCTCTCACCCAGTCAGTGTGGGAGGGAAACACTAAGAGCTGTGACGTGAGGTTGTTTTTCAGTTATTCTGAGTCTCAGATTTAAATTATCAACCTCTTTCAGAAATGGCCCCTGGTCAAGTACACTCTGGCAACACGGTGGATCCCTGCGCTTGAATCCCTCTCTGGCTATTACGTGTCATGTGGAAGAGTATCGGCTGAGCAAAGCCCCACCCTGCCTTTGCAGTTCACAGAAGTTGTGGATTCCATTGCTGTGTGTCCCTGGATCTCCCAGGCCTGGGCACCTAACTTGGCTCTCAGGAGCCTGGTTCCCCTGCCTTCAAGCCGTAAGAGTTGGGAGAGAGTTCAAATTGTTTCTTTCTTTTCTCTGCATTGTAGACCCTCTTCTCAACTTCTCTATATCTGCTAATTTTTCCTGTCAGTTCCCTCCTCATTCCCAGTGATCTACTTCTCCTTTTAATTTGATAAGTTATTATTTTCCAGTTTCTGGATTCTGGATCTTAGGCTGAATTTTGCTACCAGTCACCACTCTGCCATTTTCTTTTTCTGAAAGAGAGGCATTGGTTTGACAGAATTATCCAGACTGTTCATATCACTTATATTCATTTTCCAAACTCAAGATTGGCTAAAGTTGGAAGATTCTTCTTAATTTGCAATGTTCTTCTGCCAGAGCTAAAATTTTAAGAAAATTCCTTGTTACCTTGAACATATGATGATCTTGAAATTATGGTTCTCAAGAATGAAGGAATGTTTATTGAGAACAGGCTCTGTTTAAGAAAAATCCAGAGATTAAATATGCACTGTAAATGTAGGAGTTGGTTGTGTTCTGTTGTCCTTACATAGAACTCTCTGTGATACTGGTTTATCCTGAATATGTCTGGAAATAACACCATAGTACAGTAAATCCCTCTTTTTCCTAAGAGCACTGTGCAACAGATTTCGCCTTGGCCCTAACAAGGTTCTCTTTATTTATCAAGGGTTAAACTTAATTCCCTTGATTTGTGCTTATTCTAACAATGGTTGATACATAGGAATTCAGAAAGGCTTTTCCAGATCTGAGAGGCAAGCTCGGGGTCACCGATTTATTTTATTTTATTTTTTTTAGTTTAGCTAAATTAAAACAAAGGAATAGTTGGGCACCAATGTGCATTCTGCAGAATCCAGGATTCTGTGGTGACTGGCATTGGATTTAATGCTCTTGATTTGGTGAGGATTAGATGCAGCTATTGAGAATATAGTGGCTTTGGCTTTAGGTTCCATAGCCATAAGCTGAGTTGAGAAAAGGCAGAATCTTACTATGCAGCCTCCGAATCTCTGCCCCAAGAACTTCTTACTTGAGATATTGTTGATACATCATCCTTAAAAGCTGCGAACTGGTAGAAAACAGAGCGTAGTGGTTTAGCACACGTGCTCAGGGCTACACCAGCTGTAGGCTGTGTGATGGCCTCAGCCCCATCATCACACTGTCAGCGTCTGCAGCCGTAGAAGAGGGAGGAATGAGCTACCTCATAGGGTTCTGTGGTTTGTAGGGAGGATGAATGTAAACTGTTTAGTCTGACACTAAATGACCAATAAAGGCTGTTTATAATAGGCTTACTTCTAATTTTTGTGCAACTCCGTGGTCCTTTGGATTTGCATCCCTATGGGTAAATGGAAGGTCAGGAGTTAGTTGTCACTTCACCCACAGCTTCTCTGTTGCAGGCTCTGAATCCAAACAGGCCACTCCTCAATATGGCCTATCCTGAATCTACAATTTTCATTCATTTTTCATAAGCATAGAAATCCTAAAACCTTAACCTCTGATATAGTCTTAGACCCCAGTAATAAATTCAGGGAATTTATAGAACTCATAAATATATAAATTTTGAAACTTTCTGAACAAAGAACACATTGCTTAATTATTTGCTTTATTTAAATTTCTATTAACCATATGTTTTCATTGCCTTCACATGATACAAAATGTGTCTTTCCATCCCTTGTTCCTGGGTAGGAAGAACCGATATAGTGAAAATGGCCATACTTCCAAAACTACTATATAGATTTAATGCAATGCCGATTGAAATTCCAACAATATACTTCACAGAACTAAAGAAAACAATCCAAAAATTCATTTGGATCCAGAAGAGACCTAGAATAGCAAAAGCAATTCTAGGCAACAGAGACATGGCAGGGGGTTATCACAATCCCCAACTTGAAACTATACTACAAAGCTACTGTGATAAAAACAGCATGGTATTGGCAAAGAAACAGACCAGAGGATCAGTGGAATAAATTAGAAGATGCAGAAACAACTCCAGACACACTCAGCCACCTCACCTTTCACAAAGGAGCCAACCACCCTCATTGGAGGAAAAATACCCTATTTAATAAATTGTGTTGGAAAAACTGGATTTCAACATGCCAAAGATTAAAACTTGACCCATATCTATCACCATGTACTAAACTAAAATCAAAGTTGATTAAAGATCTAAATATTAAGACAGAAACACTAAACTTGCAGATAAGTTAGGTAGAACTCTTGAAGACATTGGCATAGGAAAAGACTTTATGAACAAAACCTCAGTAGCATGGGAACTAGCAGAAAGAATCAACAACTGGGATCTCATCTTATTAAAAAGCTTCTGCACTGCAAAAGAAACCACCAACAGAGCTAAGAGACAGCCTACAATCTGGGAAAAAAATTTAGCAGCTGTACGTCAGACAAAGGACTACTATCTAGACTATAAAAAGAACTGAAAAAAATCAGACTCCCCCCAAATACAAAGACTCAATTCAAAAGTGGGCATGTGAAATGAATAGACATTTCTCAGAAAAAGAAGTAAAAGCAGCAAATAAACATGAAAAAAATGTTCAACATCACTGGTCATTCGAGAGATGCAGATGAAAACAATGCTGAGATTCCACCTCACCCCAGAAAGAATGGCTGCTATCAAGAAATCAACCAATAACAAATACTGGCGGGGGTGTGGGGAGAAAGGAACCTTTCTCCATTGTTGGTGGGAGTACAGACTGGTGCAACCACTGTGGAAATCAGTGTGGAGATACCTCAAAGAACTAGGACTAGAGGTCCCATCTGACCCAGCTATTCCCCTGCTGGGTATCTTCCCAAAAGAATTAAAAGAATCATACCACAGAGATATATGTGCACCTATGTTTATAGCGGCACAGTTTGTAATAGCTAAAGCTTGGAAACAGCCCAAGTGCCCATCAACTGGATAAAGAAGATGTGGTTTTTTTTATAAAATGGAGTACTACTCAGCCATAAAGAAAGAGGAACTAGAGACATTTATAGCTAAATGGATGCATGTTGAGGCCATACTCTTAAGTGAAATAAATAGGACACACATGTGTAAATACTGAATAGTATCTCTAGTGTGAGAAAATGAAAGTGTAAAGGATTAAAATGATTAAAATGAATAATCGATAATTTGAAATAGGAAAAGGTCCAAAGGTGTAGGGGTGGTCAGAGGGGAAGGGGAAAGGAAAGAAGGGAAAGGAAAAATTATGAGAAAAGAAAAAAAATGGAAATGAAGTCTATGCAAATAGGGAGGGTAGAGGGGTGAAGGGCGCACAGGTAATGGGGAAAAAATAAGAACCAAGATGCATCATGTACAGGTACAAACACCCAATGATTAATGTAAATGTATTGTGTACCTAAAATGTACCAATAAAAGAATTTAGGGGAAAACTGTGTCTTTCCTTGGTAGATACCTTGGCAGATATCCAGAAACACACTTTTGACGTGGCAGTTTCTGAGTTCTAGAGGGCAGAGATGACCTACCCACTGTACAGAGCTCCACACAATGGCCTTGAAAGGGAATTTCTAGGCAGATGATATATTTTTAACAAAAAAATAACTGGATTGGACAACTATGAGTTAAGCAACTATGGGTTAACTAGGTAACTATGCTCGGTAGAATGTACCTGAGTAGCCATGACAACTTCTGTCATCTGTCACCAGAGGAGTGTAAAGGACTCAGAAAGTCCTGCCAGAACTCTTTGCTGTGGCCCCCTCTACTGCTCTGCTTTGTGTAAACTGTGCTTTCTGTATTCCCAGGGAAACTCCAATAGACCCTATAAATCATTACTAACTAGTCAGAGACCACCAAGTACTCTGCTTCTATACCTTCTGCTTGCAACCCTATAAAACTTCTGGCCCACTGATATTCTGGGCCTGACTTCTTTGGGGAAAGGTCTTGGTCAGGTTCACTGGTGTACGTAAAGCTGTTTACTGCCTCCAAACCTCTGGGTGCCATCTGTTTGCTGGTGCTGGTATTCTGCAGAACAGCCTGAGAGACTGAGAATACTCAGGGAGTTCGCAGAGGTCTTAATTAATCCAGCTAGCGTTTATTCTGCCCCTGGAGTGCACAGTACTGGGATGCAGCAATGGGTTAGTCAGATACAGTTGTTGGTCTCACAGAAATTACCTTATGGCAGGAGAAGGTGAGCACTCAACTACTAAATGCAGTGAAAAGATACTTCAGGTTGTCTAAACAACACCTAAGAAGACAGTGAAACAATGTGCTGGACTGCAGGTGGATGCGGAGAGACACGAGGGGAGATGAACAGGTCTTGGACATGGTTGTTGGGAAGACCTAGTTCTAAAAGGGGCCTTTGAACGCAGTGCTCTGCTCCTTAAAGAGAACTGACTGTGCACGAGCCTGGCTCATGCAGTGGGAACTGGAAGGACTCCCAGGTGGGAACATTCTTGGCACATTATAGGAATTAGAAGAAGGAATAATTATGAATATTGAAACTAAAAATACTTATGAAGTTTTTTTTATCCTTTTAAGAAAAATACAGGCTTTGGATCATCAGTTTCATCAGTCATCTTTATTTATTTTCTATAAAAAAGGATAAGAGTGGATGAGGTACACATTTCTTTTGAAGCAGTTTGAAGGGAAAAACTGGTTTCAACTTGTTGACTCTTATTACAGTGCTAAAATATGTACCAGTCTTCCTTCAGAAATTGGAGAAACAAAACGCTTAGGTGTAGGAGCATTCACAAGTGTGTGGAATGTCAGTTTCTTTTAATAAACTTCATCAAGGCCCTGGAATTCAGTATCCTTACTTATAAATCCGATCTTTAAGCACACGTGATTGTCCACACACAAGAAAATGTAAATCTTACTCTAGCTCCACATTTTCTCTCTCCCATTTTCTCTTCACTCGATGTGTTATTCAAAAGTTTCTCTCTTTCCTTCTTACTCTTTTACACACACACACACACAATATCACATTCATATCCACTGAGCATGTTCTTCCAAATGATTGTGCAAAATGTTCAGAACAGGTTGAATCCACTGCAACAGGAAGTAGACTAGGGGTTGCCTGGGGCTAGGAGATGTGGGAGCTTGGAGCCTGACAGCTGAGGGCATGAGAGTCCTCTTTGCTATAATGAAAATGTCGTAAATGAATTCTGGTGATGACTACTGAACTCTGAATTTGCTAAAAGCTATAGCGTTGTGCACTTTAAATGGGTAAGTTGCATTGTATGTAAATTCTCAGTAAAGATGTTTAAAAAGCCAATAGAGAAGAAAATAGAATAATAGTGTGTTGCAAAATAAGGCAAGAAAGGAGAAGTAAGGAATAAAGAACAGATGGGGCAAACATTTTGATAACTACGTTGAATTGGACTAAACTCTCTTTGAAAAAGTACACGTGGAAGCACGAAAGATAAAGAAGGCCTTGCAATAAGTAAAGGTGCATATATGGAAATGCAAGAATAAAGAAGCCTACCATGGCAGGGACAAGGTGGAGGCTTTCAAACATCAAGCTGAGTTTCAGAGCTACAATTAAGAGAGGGTGCCAGTGACGCAAGGACAGACACGAGATCAGTGAGCCATGTTGAGCCTGGCACAGATCCACCCACCTAGAGTCACTAGCTCACCTGACAAAGGCCTTGATCACAGGGCAAGAACGGGCTTTCCAATGCCTGGTGCCGTGTGCTGCACACCGTAGGAAAGGTCTGTGAGGGGATCAGGAACCAAATGTTCCCCAGTAAAGCTAGATGAAAATATCTTTATGATCTTGGCGTAAACAACAACAAAATATATGCACATATGTGCAGAGAGATACAGACAGGATCTTGCTCTGTAATTCAGACTGGCCTTGAACTCACTATGTAGCCCAGGCTACAAACTCACAGCAATCTTCCTGTCTCAACCTCCTGAGTGTTGGGATTACAGGCATTCACCAGCACACCCAGCAACAAAAATATTTTAAGCAAAACAGAAAATATAGTGCACATAGTAGACTAGGTCGATAAATTATACTTCATTGAATTAGGAAATTCTCTTTATTAAAAGATAATCAGGGCTGGGAATGTAGCTCCATGTAGATGTGTGCTTAGCATGTGTGAGGCCCCAGGTATGATCCCAGCACGACATGCACACACACATCCACACACATCCACATGTGCATGCATGCACTGAACCAACTGACCGGCAACAGTCATGCACGGCATGAGAAGGTTGTGGTCAAGGAGAGACTGCATACATGACAAAGGTGCTTAGGTCCTGCTGCTTAGGGACTGGAGCACATTCTGTGGTGTTGGCCCAGTGATGGATGGCTGAGCCACACACCTCTCAGAAGGTGTCCCCATCAGTAAGCCATGTGTGATGATGAGAGTCAAGGGTTGGAATGGGAGAAGATACTTGCAACACATACACCAGACGAAGGACAAGTTAATGCTAAAGACACACAATGCACTGTTTAGAATGAGCAGAAATAGGTGTATCTTATGCAAAGACAATCTCTTCTTGGCCACCAAGTGTAAAGGAGCTCATCATTAAGAAAGCGAATATAAACGGGAATGAAGTGCCCTGCACCTTGGCCAGAACACTGGCCAACTCCAGGCCTTAGTGAGAGTGGGGGACAAACTGCACACCCACTTTGGAAATCTGTTCGGCATGTCTAGGAAAGCCTTGGGACCCTTCATTTCTACTTTCGAGTGTGTACTTCACAAGGGTGAGTATTATAGTTATCAAAGGACACAATAACAAGGTTTGTGGAAGCATTAAAATTCCTGATCTGGTAGAAATTCAAATGTCCATCCCAAGTTGAATGAATAAATAAGTTGTGAGTGAATGATAGGGAGATAAAATAGTAATATAAAGAATAAAAACATTCTACTATTATATTCAACAACCCAGATGAATCTTGCATTCAAAATATTGAAAGAAGCCAGAAATAAAAGAACATATACTCTATGATTCCATTTATATGTAGTGCAAAACCAAATAGAACTAATCTGCAGCAGAAGGAAAAGCTGTCATCTTTACTGGCGTCTCGACAGCGTGGCACGAAGAAGCCTGTGGACATCGGGGAATGTTCCACACCTTTAGTTGGTGCTTGTGTAAGAGTCACTAAGCTGCACACATAAGATGTGTGCACTTTACTGCAGATAAGTCATCTCGCAAGTAAATAAAGGGACGGATTGAGAGTTACGTCTATGTCACTACAAAGAGTTATAGTGAACAAAGTAAATTTGATACTTGATTTTAGAGGTGGCAATAATTCTTGGGTCTGTAAATGGAATATGGCCAAAACATGCAGTATAGTGTAAGGAACAACAGTCCTATAACAGGCAAAGTACTTATGTACAGAACAACTAGAAAATGGTGAGGAAGATTTGGGCTGTCTGCATTTCCTAAATAAATTATGTGATGCAGAATGCTAGAGTCATACAAACTGCTAATATGTTTTCTGGGGAGAAATGCGATGTTTGCATATTCTAGCATCTATCCAGAGCAACAGAAACAACTTGAGGCATTTCTAACATTGAGTCTCCTCCAGCACTGGGGATTGAACCCAGGGGAACTCTCCATTTAGCTAAAATCTCCAGCCCTTTTTGTTTTCTATTTTGTGACAGGGTCTTGCTAAGTTGCCCAGGCTGGCCCTGAACTTGTGACCCTCCTGCCTCAGCCTCCTGAGTAGGCGGGTATCACACCGACAGAGAACTGTTGGCAGACAGGTTCGAGGGGCCGGGGGTGTAAAGGTGGCAGATGCTGCTCAGATATCAGTGACCAGAGGAAGCTCCAGTTTGTATGGCTAGAGGAGCAACAGGGAAACCAGTGCTGCCCAGATCTAAGAGTGCCACCAGCACCACTCCTGTTGTTCCACTGCAGCTGCCACTTCGAAGGAAGCCAGGAGCCCCAGTGCGGCTCAGGATTCTGTGCGGTGTCCATCCCACATTTGTCACTGAGCTCACTGTCCCTGAGGCTCTGCCACAGCCGTGCCCTGTTGATACAACCTCCGTTGCTCTAGGGACCCACCACGGCCTCTGCCCAGAGCAGAGCAGGAGGAAATGGGTGCCTCTCCTCTTTCTGCTGGAACTTCTGGCCAGGGGCTCCAGGGCCAGAACCGTCAAAACCCACTGATGAGAGATTCCAGGAAAACATTGTTTTCAGACTTCCAGCCCCTGAAACTAAGAAAGCAAGAGAGGATGGAGTTGAGAACCAACAGCCAAACAACTAAAACTCTACTCTAGAGTGACCAACTTTGAGCTAAAGTTAAATCCTTTTCTTTTCCTTACTGCAGTATTTCCCACAATCTTTAATACACTGCTGGGCTTTGAAATATCTCAAAAGGGAGTTGCAGTGCTTCTCGTGTGTGTTCGTGGGTGGTCCTGGAGGATGAATCCAGGGCTTCCTCACTGAACTACACCTCCTTTGCATTGTTTTAAATTTTGAGAGAGGGTCTCACTAGGTAATCAAGTTCCCCAGACTGGCTTGGACTTGCACTCTTTCTGGCTCAGGTTCCTGGAGCGCTGAGGTCACAGGCGTGTGTCACCACACTCGCTTGCGTCTGGATTTTATGTGACCAAACACCTATTTTTCCACCACAGAATACTTTGTTTGTTTGTTTGGTACCAGGGATTAAACTCGGGACCTTGTGCTTGCAAGGCAGGCGGCGGAACCACTGAGCTAATCCCTGGCCCACACAGAATACATTCTTAATACACCATAAGACCTCAGACTAGTATAAAAAGAGGGGCAAACAAAAATGTTGTTGTTGTTGTCTTTATGTAATAGAAACATAGGAAGGCAGACTATATAAAAGATCTTTCTTAATATAAATGATAAAAATTGCAAAGGAACGAGTTAGAGAGGTAATATAAATGTGAGATGTGATAAAAATACAATGAAGTGAATGTTTAAATTAAAAAACTATTGCAGAGAAAGACACATTGCCATCAGTCCCCTCAAAATCCTTCCCCTTGCTTCAAACACACTTATCCCATCATCCTTGGCACTTTCTGGAGCAGCTCTAGAAGTCCTCTTTCCTCAGTGTCTTTAGTTGCTCTGTTGTGGCTGCCTTGATGTCCCGAATCAATTCAAAGTGTTTACCTTTCATGGTCATTTTGACTTTGGAGAAGAGCCTGCCGTTGCATGGTGCCTGAATTGGTGAATGAGGTGGGTGAGGACACAGCATCATATTTTTACAACCTTGTCTTTCTGTTGGATGACACTTGGCAGTAATATTCACTGTATTTTTTATCATTCCTTATAGGGATGGGAAAGAGGACTCCAGAGCTGCTTCAGAAAGGATGAGTGTGTTTGAAGTGATGGGGGAAGTTTTAGGGGGATCCACACCAAGGTGTCTTTTACTGTAATAATTTGTTTTATTTAAATACTCATTGTATATTTCAGTCACACCTACTATACTAACATTCTGAGTGACATTTCCAAGCACCTATATTCTTGAATCTTTCTCCAACAGTTACTTATGCTTTGGCAGCTTACTGGGTGAACACTTTCCTGTTTGGGAGACCCACAGGGGTGAAAATGGAAAGGGAGGTTTCTGTTCACAACACAGGCTGAAGGGGAATGATTTTCTCCTCACTGCTGGTAACCAGAGTGTGGGACAGTGACCTAAGTGCAGTCTCTGTGCTGACAGAGACACAGCGAGTTCCAGGGCAGCAGACCCTAGATATTTGGCAACTCAGGCACAACCGCTGCAGCAGAACCCCTAGGGCAGGAGTCTGGCTGCACTTCTATCTGGGTTCCTGCCCTAAACTGTGCTTTTAGCTTTCTTGCCCATTGTGCAACATTTAACCTTCCGAAAATTATTTTTCTACCTAACGAGGCTTATATTCTGCCATTTGCAGCCAAGAGCTATAAAAAGAAATAGTTTTACAAAGAAGAAAAAAACCAAAAGGGGAACTAATACTCTGAATTTTTTTCTAGCTAACATGAAAGAAAAGATTAGTTATGTGGGGAAAAAGCTACTATGAAATAATGGTGTTCTAACACAATTTTAGGTTTAGAAAAGATTTGGAGATGCACAATATGTAATGACAGGGCAGAAATTATATATCTGTATAATTGAAGAAGAAGCCATATATGGAAATTGGGGTAGCTGCAATGAGGTGCTAAGTGGCCCCAACACAGACAAGAGAGAACTGTGTCCTGACATGAGTGTCTGCAAAAATGTGAATACTGTGGTTTTCACCATGACCCCAGCTTCAGGGCCACAGCGAGGATGGGCTGCAGGTGCCTCCTGGTCGGGAATTGCCTGCACTGCAGGGGGCACCCCACCAGAGATTCCAGCTGCTCCGAGGTCTGGGTGATGGGGAAAGAACCTGCTCTCTCCCCACCTTGAGATAGGTGACCGCTGAGCTTAACTGCCAAGCTGACTGGGTTAAGAGTTGCTGGACAGCTGGCTGAACCACGGGGTATTATATTCACTGGTAGATTAACGCTGTTGTTCACAGTTGGATGTGCAGGAGAGAGGACCTGGTGCAGGTGGTCACCGGGTTGTGCTTTTGGAGGCTGTGTCTCTTACTAGTGCTCTTAGCCTGTGGTCTGCTTCCCAGCTACTGTGAATGAAGCAGCTTTGCTCCACCACAGCCTTCCACCATGATGCCACGGAGCCAGCCGACCATGGACTGAACCCTCTGAAGACATGATCCAAAAGAAACTGCTTCTCCTTTAATTTCAGGTGTCAGGTAGGCGTCTCAATGATGGGAAAGCTGACCAATATGTGACTCTGGAGAGCCCAGGGGACCAACTGGAGTCTCAGTCACCACTCCTCCTCTGCCCAGCTCTGTGTCACCCAAGGTCATCCTCCAAGGACACTTCTGTGAGAAACTCCTCAACTCAGAAACTGACTCTAGAGAGCTCACTCTGAGACAAAGCCAGAATAAAATAAAAATAAATATAAAAATAAATAATAAATAAAGCCAGAATAAGCTCGTGAATATTCTCAGTAAAAATTGGAAAATTTTTTATGCATAATCTGAACAAGAACAACTGGAGAATGGGCCAGCATTCCAGGAAGATGATTGCCATAGTGCTTGTGTTCAGCAGGTCACTCACTGCCCTCTTCCCCGCTCCTCTAGCGAGGGTCGTGTTCCATCTGTAAATGGCAGTAACAATTTGCCTGAATGAGGAACTGGAGTCTGGTGAAGACAGGTGAGATAGTAAAGGAACACTCTGTCACGTTTGTAAGCCATTAATAAAACAGAATCATCCATGGTCATTGTAAGAATGTGAGCCAAAGTTGCCAGCAGCTCTATCATGAGGGGAAATCCTGGTGGGCAGAGGAAGGACCAAAGCCTAGAAGCTGAAAAAGCTGGAAATACAAACAGAATGAAGGTCCAGGAGACTTGAGACCATTAGGTGGCATCCCTGTCCTTTCTTATTCTGTGAATAAATAAATCCACTTGTTTTGCTTAACTTTGTTCCAGCTGAGTTTTTTGTTTTATTAAAATCCCTAGACACCAGGCATGGTGGCACATGCCTGTAATCCCTATGCTCTGGGAGGCTGAAGCAGGAGAATTACAAGCTCAAGCCCAGGCTGGAAAACTTGGTGACTTAGTGAGACCCTGTTTCAAAATAAAATAAAAATGAGAAAAAAAATGAGGATCAAAGAAAATATCTCAGCGCAAAGATCCTGGGCTCAATCCCCAGTACTGTCCTCTCTCCCATGTCCTGGAAAGTAGTAAATTTATAGATGAGATTTCTGATATTCAGAGGAGTAAAGCAATTCACTTACAAGCAGTAAGTGTTGCAGCCAGGCTTTAACTGAGGTCTCTTCGAGTTAGCCATATTTCCCATTTCCATTTTTCCTCTATTGATCATTATTTTGTGATCCATCTGGCGTCTGCACCATGGGAGAACCCCCTGAAGAGTTCCTCATTGCTCCTGATCCTTGGCCCTTCTCATAACCTGGCAGTGCTGTCCCAAGGAAGAAGGTGCATTTCTGCCCTCAGTGCCCACTGTGGCATTAAACTTAGGGGTTTCAGATTCACAAAACTACCATTCACTGGTTTGGCTTTGGGTTCATTGTGGGGTCCCCAGTTCTCCTTGCACCCCACTGATCTATGATCAGCCATGTGCAGGCCCCCAGGCTCAAGCCTGTGCAGAGTTCCAGACCTTTCAGGAGCTAGAAGAGCTGCTTAGGTTGTGGCCCAAACTCTGAAAGAAGCTGGCCTTGGCCCTGAGCCCAAATCCCATGCCTCATCTGCTCTGTGTCCCTGACCCTCCCTGTAGATGCCCTTGCAGAGCATCTCTCCTCCGGCTGGCTGTCCTAAGATGCGTCCCGCACTCTGGAAGTCCCCCCAGGAAAGGCTCCGGGCAGTGCTGCTTTCTTTGAATCACAAGTGGCTTCACCTTTGGAGGGTTTGGGGCACTCCCTTGTGAAATCTCCTGCTGCAGTTTTTGGGGTGACCCTAGCAGGTTTGGTGGGACAGAACATCCCATCACAGCACAGGACAGAGCTACAGCTTGCCAGCAGGGCCACATCGACGTCCCATTTCTGTGGGACTCCAGGCTCTGTGGCAGTTGAACGGGGGACGAGACAGACAGGGCCTGTGTGAGGCCATCCTGACTCGGTCCCTTCCTGCAGCGTGTGACACTCCGCTCCTGGTGACGCTGCAGCGGTGCAGCCTCTGCCATCCCCACGAGGGACACAGCCTGTTGTAGCCATTCGGCCTTCAGGGGAGCTAAAGCCTCACAGTCCCCATCAGGTATTCATTCACAGCATCTCACCACTCCGATTTCCATCAGAGCTCATCTGTGTAACAGGCCACGGGCTGTGTCTGAAGCCTGGCCCATGGAGACACAGCTACAGAGTTCTCCAAAGGTCAGAGAACGAGCGAGGAGCGGAATGTGCAGGCTGGGTTACTGTCTCCCACAGGGACTCCCTAAGTGAACCTGCCCATGAAGCCAGCCAGCTCTCTGGAGCATCCCGGACTTCTGAAAAGATCCCCAGCTAGGGAGTCCAGTGGAAAGTCGCCTCTCCTTTCCGAGCATTTGATGTTAGGACTGTTTCCATAATGCCTGGAAAAAAATGAACTTGGAGATTGGGATGCTCAGTTGCTCTCATTTCTCATCTTCTTTCAAGAGACAGAAACTACATCCAAGCTGCCCAAATAAAGACATTTTTATATTACAGAACTGCCAACTCTACATAAAACTGCCAACTTCGGTGACCAAATGAGTGAAAGAAAACCCTGAGCTACCACAGGGGCAGCAACTTCCGGGAACTAATTCCCCTAGGGTTGTGGGGCAGAGGGGAGAAGGCGGAATTGCAACTAGAAGGTAGAGCCCAAGGGTACAGAGCTGTGAGCTGCTCCGCTTGTGTGGGGGCTGGGACCCCTGAGGGTGCCACATGGCTAGAGCAGCTCTGCAAGTGTCGGGAAGCTGCGGAAGGAAGCTCAAGGGAAGGGCAAGTAAGTCCCGTGTGTTCCCCTGCAGCGCCTCCCGGTCAGAGCCAGCTGGCACAGCTGACAGTGGGGGAGCCCAGATCCACCCTGTGGCCAGCACACAGGGACCCTGGCCAGCGGGGTTGCAACTCACTCCTGCCTTTCTTGCCAAGAGGCATCACGCAGGCTTCTATGCACAGCATGCTAGTGTCCAAAGGTGAACCTGCCATCCATCTGGCTGTGGAAAGCGTGAGATTTTTATTGTAATGCTCCAGGAAACCTTGCAAGACATCAACATGCAACGGTTGCAGTTTGCACATAGTTCCTCCCTTGTGTAGCATCAAAGAAATGCCCTGAGTACTGCTGTGTATGTGCAGGTGTGTATGTGCATGTGTGCGCGTGTGTGTGCATGCATGAGTGCGTGCACATGCATGCATGCGTGTGTGTGCATGTGTGCGTGTGTATGTGCGTGCATGTGTGTGCGTGTATGTGCAGCACTGGGAACTGAGTCCAGCTCCTCACACATGCAAGATAGGCACTCTGTCCCTCAGCTACTTCCTCAGCCCTTTTGAAAACTTTTATTTCTTTATTTTTTTTGGTACCGGGAATCAAACTAGGTCCTTGCGCTTGTCAGGCAGGCGCTGTGCCGCTGAGCTAAACCCCTAGCCCTTAAAATTTTTATTTTGAGAGAGAATCGTGGAATTGCCCAGGCTAGTCTGGAACTCATGATCCTCCTGCCTCAGCGTTCTGAGTTGCTAGGATTGCGGGCACGTGCCACCACCCCTGGTCAGTGCTGCTTTTGGTGTGCAGTGTGGGTTCAGTTCCCAGCCTGCTCATGTGCCAGGCTTCCAGCTGCAAGGCCACACACATCTCTCGGGCTCCTGCCGGTCTCCTCATTCTCTTCTGTGTCTCCCTGGAGCTGTCTTAGTGAGCCACTTGCTCTTTGCCAGGGTTCCCTATCCTAAGTGAGTTCAACATCTCAGTGAATGACTTAAATACAGACTCAGAAGAGCTTATTCCCAAATTTGTTGATGATAAAAATAGGAGGGGGGAGATGAATTGGCAGATTATGAAATCAGGATTTCTAATGGTTACTACAGACTGAAATCCTCTATTGGTAGCAATAAAGACAGAAAAAAATTCATGAGGTGAAGGAAAACTTCGGATTTTAAGTGATATCGAAGGCAAAGCTTGGTGCTGAGTGCTTATAACCCTAGCTTCTTGGGAGGCTGAGGCAAGAGGACCATGAGTTTGAATCCAGCCTGTGCAGCACAGGGAGAGCCCACCTCAAAAACACAAAGTCAAATAAGCATGAGAAAAACAACCAAAATTAATACAAAACTCTATTTTGTAAGCCTCGTGGCAATATCAGCTTCAGGAAAGAATCAGACCATTTTTGTGCAACACCCTAAATAGCTACTCCCTAAATGTGTATGTATTTAATACTTGACAAATAGTCATTAATTATAGTCAGAAAACATTGTCATTTCTGCCTATTCAACCATCTCATGAAAACCCTGAGGAAACACAGTGACTTATATACAAATAAATAAACCTATGTGTTTATACATATACAACAAAACATTAGTGGTGGCTGTCTCTGGCTCAGGATCGGTAAATTTTTATTTTATTTTATTGCTGAAAGTCTTATTTTTTACATTTTATGTGTTTACTTTGTAAAAAAAATAAATTATAAAAACAACCAAATGAAAAGGGTTCAAACATATTTTGAGTCTTAGGAAAATTCTGATGTAAAAATACCTTTTTAGGCGAGGGATTTAGCTCAGTGGTTCCGCGGCCTGCTGCGCAAGCGCAAGGACTCGAGTTCCATCCCCGGTACCAAAAAAAAAAAATTTACATTTTTTAAAAAAAGGTATTGCTCGCTGGAGACTTGGGCAAGGAGGGGCAGGTACCTTTCTCTCTCAGCGTCTCAGTGCTGAGCTTAGGGCTGCTCGTCTGGTTAGAAGGTGGCCCAAGAGATGGAAAATCAAGGGGTACCCGTTTTATTGATGGGCACAATCACACCTGGGTCTAATTTACACTGGGGACACGAGTCAGGATTTTCCTGAAGGCAAAGAAAGTGTTTACAGAAGGCACCTCTGACTGCTTTCCTGCCTTGTTTGCAAAAGAGATCTAAGTGGATATAGTGCTATAGGTTCCTTTTCTTCCTTGTCTGGGATCACACCGATCCCTATTGCGTGAGATGCATCCGAGAGGCAAGTCAAAGGGACCAGACTGGTAACTAACCATCTGTTCAGAAAAAGAACATGTAGGTTCAGAAAAGGCACCCTTCCGGAAAAGGAAATGGACTGGCACTAGGAGAAAAAGGCTCCCCTTCTTCATCTATGGCCTAGGGTCCGATATTAGGTGATCATTCTCTGACTCACTCACCTTCCAGCTCCTGTGGTCTCCTGCCTGGCACACAGAGCCCAGGGAGCCAGCACCCTCCCACCTGAGGCCCCTGCAGCCCTGGGAGGGACACGCCTGTCCTGTCTTCGTGCCCACCTCTGTCCTACAGGGCTCCTGCTGTAAACCACAAGGCAGCAAGGACTGCCCATCAAGCGCTTCGCAAGCACTTGTGATCTCTTTGAAATCCTCACAGCAGCCAGACCTGAGCCGACCCCAGGTGGCAGGGACTTCTACAATTAGAAACAGGTACCAAGCCCAAGCAGATGTCAGCCCTCTATCCTACTCCTCTAGGTAGCTTTGTGCAGTTCAAAGGCTGCACAAGTGTACCTGGCAGGCCTGTCAAAAACCTACTTAAGGTCTCATCAACCTTGTTTTACGGAGGAAACTGAAATTTAGAGATGTTAAGTGACTTCTCCAAAGTTGTTCACCTAGTAAGTGGGAGAGCCTTGACTTGGCTGCATTTTTCAGTTTCTGAAACATCGTGGTTCTTCTGCTGTTTCAACTTGCCTTTGTTTGTGAGGCTTTCCAAGAATCCCTTCCCGGGGTTGTGATGAGAGACCTCAAAGAGCCCGTTACTACTTCTCATGCCTGCTTCCCAGATGGTCTTGGACGTCTCCCCTCCAGGCTCTCTGTTAGCTCTGTTAATAACAACGGCTAAAGGCTTCCTTTTCCCCGTTGGTGTAATTTAAATCGAGATCATTTAAACAAGTCCTCAATACAAATGTTATTTTTAAGCTCTATAAATCCAGCGGGTGAAGATGGAACACATTTACAACTCATCTGTAGGGCCGGAGATGCTGTTCAGTGGTAGGCTGTCGCCCAGCCCTTGAGGCTCTGAGTTAGATCTCCAGCCCTGAAAGACAGGAAAGCAGTTAGCATGGAAGTGGACACACAGGCTGTCCAATGATTGCTTTTACAGTGGCTGTCGTGGCTTGTCCCAGAAAGTCAGGTTCTGGAACTTGGTGGAGCTGTTTAAAGGTGCAGCCTGGTGAAGGGGATCTGGTCAGTTGAGGGACGCAGCCTTGGAAGGGACAAACACAGGACAAAGGTCAGAGACAACTCAGTGAGCACAGAGGGCTGAGCCAGCTATGACAGCGCTGTGTGTGTACAGTTAACTCCTAACACCGACTGCTCCCCTGTGCTGAGGCAGTGCTGTGGCTGATTCTCTTGCAGTTGTCCACAGAGCAGCTGTGAATCAAGGCTCAAAGCCTATGCTCCAGAGCCAAGATGATGAAGACACTATCCAGCTGCAAGTTACATAATTTTATGGAAAAATAAAATGTCATAGTTTCAAAAAGATATATATATACTTTGTTTCATGTATAGTACTAGTTTATCTTAGCTCTTTGAAAAGAAAGTTTTGTGCTGTTATTTGTTTCTTTGTAAGAATCCTTTTGGTCTATATCTTGTACTCTCAGTGACTACTTTGAAGTTTTATAATTTTAAACACGCTGCTTAACTTCTGGTACTGGGGATCAAACTCAGGACCTTGCACTTGCAAGGCAGCCACAGCGCCACTGAGTTAAATCCCCAGCCCCAAGTTGCTTAACTTCTCTAAGCCTCGGGCTTCTTGTGTAAAAATGCAATAGGAATAGATAATAATAGGTCTTACACCATAACTGGGCCCATGCATGAGATCCTGAGTTCAATCCCCAGCACCACCAAAAAAGGGGGTACGATTGCAGTCGCCCTGAGTCTCTTTATAAACACAGCTCTTTTGCTGGGCAGCTCCCTGGTCTTCGTCTCTCATGGGCTCCAGGCTCTGGTGATACTGCTGCTGCTCTTCCTGCCCCATAGACAGAGGGATGATAATGGCATCCTTCACTGATGGTTCCTGAGGCCAGCCTGTCTGTCTGCTGTCTGTCTGTCTCTGTCTCTCTCTTTTTCAGTTTCTCTCTCTCTTGTTGCAACAGACTGATTGAGATATAATCCATATACCATTGTATGGCCACTTAAGGTGTACAGCAGCTTTTCACATATTCAGATTTGCCAGCATCTCCCTGCATTTCCTTAACCTCAATCACTTCTTTGTAAGCAGCTCCTTTGATGAATTTTCTTCAGATTTTTCCAGTGTATTTTCTCTTTCCTGCTGGCACCACTCATCCTAACTCATGAGAGCCAGCTGTTAAATTTATAGGAATTTTGTGAGCTTGTTATTGAGCACAGCCACTGTTTAAAAATAAACTTACAATTAAGTTGTAAAGAAGACAGTAAATACTAAGAATTGCGGCTGGGTTGTAGCTCAGTGAAGGAGTGTTCACTTAGCATGCACAAGGCCCTGGGTTCAATACTCAGCACTACCAAAAAGCAAAAAGAGAAACAAACAGAAACACGTAAAGTCCATCACTTCCTAGCTGTGGTAATGTGTCTGTGCTCCGAGCTGGTCTGGCAGAAACACCCTGTGATGGTGTGCACGGAGGTGGGGCATGCCCTCCCTGCCTTGCAGTCGGTGACAGTATGTTGGTCCCTGGGACCTGGACGCCAGCGAGAGCTGCGACCAAAGAGGCTGTCAGACGAAGGCAAGCAGGGTATGATTCTTGTTTTGTGAAAATGATATAAAAGTTAATAATATAAATAAATCTGAAAATTTATCATTGTGAAGAGAAAAAAAAAACCCGTGGAGCTATAATTCTAGTATCTGAAATGATCTCCAGTTCAGCAAAATCACATGAGTGCCTGGAGTGCAGTGAAGTCAGGAGTGTGACTCAGCACGGCACCCTCACCCAGCTCACCTGGGGAGCTGGCTGTTGGACGCTGTTGTGGACAGGTGCACGCACAGGCTCATGGAGGTTAAATGCCGCTCTGCATCACCAGCACAGCTCTTTTGGCCTTTTCAGGTTTGTGTTGCGTGCACCTGGTTGATAGACACCTAGATTGCTACTGTTGTGCCCAGATTGCGAAGTCCCCAAAGAGCACCAAGGAGCCGATTCCGATGTAAACACATGAGGGTCGTTTATTCAAGCTCGAGCAGGGGCACTCAACCGTCACCGACGCAGCGGATCAGGATTGAGAGCCCCGAATTCCAAATCAGCAGGGTTTTTATTGTGGCTACCGCAAGGTTTGGGGATGTTCCATTTAGCAGTTACATGATTGGTGAATATTTAGCAAGCATGGGGGGTTGAGGGGTGGCTACATGTAGAGTTTATGGGAAAAAGGAACAATCAGCACATTGACAGAATGTTCTGCAGATAATGGGCCCGGGAGCATCTGTTTTCTGGGCAGACAGAAGATTGAGTTAGGAGCTGTGTCCTTTTTTATCTGTTGTCCCACAGCAAGGACATTTTATCATTATTTTATGGGCACAAAGGAGACTAGGGGAATAGTTGACTTCAGTAAAGTGGAATTTATGTCAAGGCCACTTTACTGTCTTATATTTAAGATAGAGTCAAACTTTAAAATGGAGTTAGTTAGGTCTCACACTACCTTTCACTGCTATAAACTAATGCTTCTGCGAATCACCTCGGGATCGTCATGGATGCAGTGCAACTTCAATAGCTGGTGGCGATCTGCCCTCCACGAACACTTCAGTAGTTGGTACTTCTGCCAGCAACATGGCAGGAGGTCTGTTTTCCCACACCCCGAGTGATTTCCATACTGTTTGCCCAGTGCGCTGTGTTTTGCCACAATATTATGTTAATGATTGTTAATAATCCACTTAAGATTTATTAAAGTGGGCCGGGATTTAGCTCAGTGGTGCTGCTGCCTGCGCCCCCCCCCCCCAGCACAAGGACCCGAGTTCGATCCCTGGTACAAAAAAAAAAAAGATTTTTTAAAGTGTAATTTTAGTTGATAGAATGAATTGCTGTTTGTATTTTTGTTTTTGCAGTAATGGAGATTGAACCCAGGGCCTCGTTCATGCTAACCAAGTCCTCTCCAACCGTGTGTTTGCGTTTACTTATTATTGGAATTTTCTTTTCTTTTTCCTTCCTCCCTCTTTTCTTTCTCAGTGCTGGGGTGGAACCCAAGGCCTCACACATGCCAGGCAAATGTTCTGCCACTGAGCTGCACCTTTAGGCCTTCACCGCCATTGTCAGTGGTCGCTAGGTGGTTTGTCTGAGTGGTGGTAACGTATACTCTGAGGCACCAGGCAGGAAGCAGCCTTTCTCAGGAGGAGATGGATCACTCCAGAAGAAGAAGAGCTGGAGCCTGGAAACCTTTGCAGGCACCCTATCTCGGAGTAGAAGGGGTGGCACTGCTTTGAAGATTTCTGCCAGGAATAGGGTAGGTTAGATAGGTAAGTAATGTTTTGGCTCATTCTCTTCTCTCACAAGAGCAGTGTAGGAGCATTTTCCAGCAAAGGAAAAAAAGAAAGAGGAATGCCAGCTTATTTTCAGAGTCCACCTAAAATGAAGTGATTGTATGACAGTGTTGGAAATGGGTCTCTGGGCTCCATGCTGCGGGGTGGGGTGGGGGAATCCAGGCAAAAGGAGCCGGGTTTCCTGGTTTCCAGTGTGATGTCCCAGGCTCTGGGGAGGCCCTTCTACCTCCAATACAGCTTTTACTCCTCTGCAAGCAGCTGCCTGCTGGGGTTTGTGAAACTTGACTGCCTCAGCATCTCTCTTTCCCTTTGCCTTTTCCACATCAAAAAGAAATAATGCCTGGGCTGGGGATTTAGCTCATTGGCACTGCATCTGCCTCCAACTGCAAGGTCCTGAGTTTGATCTCCGGTACCCCCCAAAAAAGTCTTCTGCAAATGCAGCTGATAAAGACTCAGTCTTGCAGACTCAAGAATCTCAAGGCTGGCCCAAAACAAAGAGCATAAGGAGGAGCAGGACCTGATTCGACCCAACTGCTGTCTCCTGGGCGACGAGGCTTGTGGCTCTTAGTGTGCAGTGTAGGGCTCTGGCTCAGCATCTCTGACTTCAGGGAGTGGCTTGGCCTTGTGACCTTCAGTGTCCTCGACTGTAAATGAGTGATGACGGTTCCGATCGCACAGGGTTAGTCAACTGCACAGGGCCTTTGCGGTGCTGGAGGGAATGAGATGAACCCTTGGGCAGAGCAACACTGATGTGCATGCCACTGAGCAGTGTGTGTGTACATTAGCTTCACAGACCACACTGTCACTGTGTGCAGACTGCTGATTCTGTGGAAGAAGCCCACTCCACAGCCCAGTGAGAGATCACTGGGTACATTAGCTTTCTCTGACAGAGAGGTGATGGAGAAACCTGCTCTTCACAGCACAGTAAAGAGGCCCCTTGCTCTCTGACTTGGCTATAAGATACATTGAGTTGATCCAGGCCCATTTTTAAGTAACCATCTATTTTATGGAAAACGATTGGCATTTTTGTGGATCCATTATAGCACATCCAGGCTCTGTTTAATCTCCCAGGAGACTGAATTCACTGAATGATATCCTCAGGTCTGTGGTAGAGCTTACTGAGCATAACTGAGCAAGCCTTTTCCTCCCCTCCGGCAGGTTGGATGTCCTGCTTCTTTTTGACCACCAGCAGGCCTGGGAAGGGGCTGTGCATAAGAATGCATGTCCCCTCTCCTTTGGCTCAAAGTTGAGTGAAGTACGGAGTGGAGAAGGGAAGAGCTGTGCCCAAAACTCCTAAATATGCCCTAGGACACAGCGATCTGATGACAGAGATTCATATTCTCCCTCTCCTCTCTCTCACATTAAGCAGCGAAGCAATGGGACCTATTTAAGAAAAGTAGGTTTGGTTTAGAGGGACCCCCTTCCCTGCCAGGCACTGGGCTGGGCTGTGTGAATGACAGCAGATGAAGGTCAAGAGGTCACCCCAGAGGGAACAGACAAATAAGTGCAGAGCAGGCAGCAATAAGGCGTGAGGAGCACTGCACCACACACCTTGTGGGGACCACAGGGAGCTGGCGATTCCCCAGGCAGCAGAGCCCTGAGGAGGCGCAGCTGAGAGACACTTGTGTGGATCTTGGAGGACTTGCAGGAGGTTTGTAAGAGGTGGAGAGCAGACAGACAGGGCAGGGATGCCAACAGGGCACAGCTGCCCCGGGGTTGAAGATGCATTTGGAAGATTTGCTAAGATGGGTCACAGAGGGTGCAGTCATCTTTAAACGTGGGTCAGTATTGTCCGAAAGCAACAGAAGTGGGAGGCCCTGGGTTGAGGCAGGACCCCAGACAGGTTCAGCTGGAGACCAGGCAGGCAAGGGCTTGAAATGGAGCCCAGAAGAACTCTTAGGGGGAGATGTGGAGGCAAATGAGGGAAGAGGCTCCCAAGAGTGGTTGTCAGAGAGCCGCAGGACAAGCACAGGAGCTGAGGGAAGGGACTCACAGTGTGAGCAGCCGTGCATAGGTCCAGGTAGCAACCAGAGAGAAACCCCGTAGTTCCCAGCGGCTCTTTGAGACCAATTTCAATAGAATGAGCAGGGTGGGGACAGAGGCCGTCGCAGACATGGTGAAATTGTTACAGCTACAGGAAACCTAGACTGGCAGGAGCCGAGCTGCCTCTTTCCAGATGGTTGTATTTAAGAGCCTCCGATGGAAATCTTGAGAAACAGGAACTAAAAGGCCTAATGCCCCATCCCAGACGGACAAGAAGTGTTTTCAGAGTGATGTCATCCTGCCCACTGGATGATATCATTTCAGCCCTCAGATATCTCTTCCAGACTGCGTGAGTCAACTCTATATTTGGGCCTAAGGAGAACTACCTTTGTGCTATGCTCCAGCTTAGAAGCCCGTGTCAGTCTGGTTTAGCTCTGCCAGACTATTTTCAGCTATGAGTTCATCAACAGCCCATAGTTAATCTTCTTAAGCTCATACCACTGGATTCCAGTACACCTCACTTCCATGTGATGTAATCTTAATGGGTTTTCTCCCTTTGTATCTGCAAGACACAGGAATTATATTTACAAGTACACTCATAGCAGAATTCTGAGGGGGAAAAGTGGAAATGTCAGGAGCAACCATAAATAGATCCAAGAGCTTATGTGGATTATTGGGCATGACTGGGATAATAGTAATAGCTTCCGTGAATTAAGTGCTCAGTGTCTGCCAGACAGTTTTCACAGAACATTGCCAGTTCTCTATTGCCCTAAAAGGTAGCTGTAGTTTCCAGCTAAAATGATGAAATAGTAGCCTATATTCCCTCAGACACCAAATGAAGAGTAGGGACTCAGGCCAGGCCTGAGCCCCTAGCTCATGGGCTTTTCTACACTGTGCTCTCCTCTTCAAAATACCGTGGTGAATCCCAGCTGCCCAGGAGGCTGAGGCAGGAGGATCACAAGTTTGAGGCCAGTCTGGGCAACTGAGTAAGATCCTGCCTCGAAATACAAAACAAAAAGGCCTGGAGATGTAGCTCAGTGGTGGAGCACCCCAGTACAAAAACTAAAACGAAAACCAGGTGACCATTACTGCAAAGCAGAAGTGAGCCACGCTGGATCAGGTCTGTTCACAAGTGATGCTTAGGCTGTGGTGGCAAACCTATGGCTGCTGTCAGCTGTTTGCATCATTGAAAGCTCTAAAAGGTTTGCCATCACTGGCCTAGATACTTGTTCCTAGATGCTCTTATTAGACATAAACTCTCCTTAACTTTTGTTGCTGGTGTTTTTTTGGTACCGGGCATTGAACTCGGGTCCTTTTGCTTTCAAGGCAGGTGGTGGAACTACTGAGCTAAATCCCCAGCCCTCTCCTCTAACTTTTATTCAGAGATAAATATTATCACATGCACCTGGTTGACTAGTCGGCTCCCTTTGAGAGATCAGAAGAGAAGGCAAGAAGGAAAAGAGGAGGAGAATTCTACAGCTGGACCAGTGCCTGAAAGAAATGTCAGGTTTCAAAAGAGCTAGAGATGAATTCTCACAAAATCATGAGTTTTCTGAAATTTTGACTATAGTGGTTCTTTCTTAATTTAAATTATAATAAGAGCATTTGTCAGAATTGTATTTCTTTTAGTACTATGGCCAGTAAGAAATGTACAGTGCTTACTTAGGAAAAAAAAGGAAACCAGTGTTTGCCAGTGCTTACCCTGTGCCTAGGATGTAGTAGCTGCACAGTAAATATCAATGAATGGTGGTCGACTTCGTCCCAGGTGCTGTACTGGCTTTTTCTTTCTGTACAGGGCAAAGGGTTTTACATTTTTAAATAGAAGTGAGGGAGAGGGCCAATGAAGCATTTCAGGCTAGAAAACTGAGTTATCAAGTTGATGATATTTAATACTATCAGGGTTATTTCCCTGTGATGCATACTATTCAAAGAAGCTATTCCAAGGCACCCATCAGGACACCAGAGTCTCCTTCCCTCTTCGTTGTCTTAGTACATGTTTGCAGTACATAACGATTACACTGATCTGTTACATCTAAATAGTCCATGGAGCAACAACGGGAAAACTAAAAGAAGGGAGCAAGGGGATGCTGAGCTCTAGTACCTTGCACAGTACCTGGTGTGAAGGGGGTAATGGGTATACTTTTCTGATGCTACTAATCACTATATCCTCAACTCAGTATTCTTGGGTTACTTTTTCCTTTATGACTAAACAATAACAGTGCCCTTCATCTTCTCATCCTGCCTGTGTGACAGTGAACTTCTCAAGAACAGGGTCAGCCTCCTTTGCTCAGTGCTTTACCCCCAGTGTCAACATGGTAGTTGTCATGTGGAAGATGCTGGATGAATGTTTGTTGAGTGAGTGAATGAACTCTGTGTCATTATAGATTCTGTCCCTGAGCCTGCCTTTCTTTCTCTTCTCTTCTCTTCTCTTCTCTTCTCTTCTCTTCTCTTCTCTTCTCTCTCTTCTCTTCTTCCCTCCCCTCCCCTCCCCTCCCCTCCCCTC
>NW_004624750.1:82991-173206 GCF_000247695.1 Heterocephalus glaber | reverse complement strand
ATTTATTAATCATGTGTTGCATTATGAGCACAATCTCTGCTGTTATCTGAGAAATTTCTCATTTCATTTTTCCCAGATCCTCTTTCATTGCCAGTTCAGGGAGTCCAGGTGGTTGAGTATCAGAGCGTTCCATCTCCTTTCCCTTTGGGGTTGCTGTAGGTGATCTGGAAGTCTGGTTTTAAGACTTGTTTATGTGTCTTCTCATTTCGGGGTGGGGCTGCGGGGAGTAGGGTGTGTGTGTGCTGCTGGTTCCCACATGGCTCACCTCCTCTGAGCTGGGACTGGTACTGCAGTGGCCTGGAAGCCTCCTCTGTGCTGGGAGCAGTGGGACAGTGGTTGCAGCCATCTTTCACATGACATTCATTTGTTTATTAATCAGTCCTTTGAAAGGACCTATTTCTCTGTGCCAAGCACTATACTAGGATATCTGTGGAAACCCATTCAAATTGAATTAGCAATGATTTCTACTTTCCAGTAATTGCCAGTCTAATGGGTGAGGCAGATGCATAGAGACAATGTGATAGGTGCACAACGCAGCAGGGTGGGGTTTGGAGGGAATACAGAGAAAAATGCATCATCTAACCCTAGCCAGGATGGGGCTCAGTAAAGATTTCCTAGGGTGTGTGCATGCTGGTGGAGGGGCTCCAACAATGAGATAATTAGTCAGGGAGTGCTGAGAGAAAGGGTGGAACATAAGGGCATTTCATGTAGCGCTAGCTCCTTAGCTAAGGAGATTCCAGAAATAGCATGATTCAGGAGGAGACAAAGCTGTTCCATTAAAGGCAGAGGCAGAGAGCACCAGGAGATAAGGACAGGAATGAGGGGAAATGCAGCTGAGCTGGAGTTTGGTTTTTATTCTGTGGATCAGAAAAAGCAAATACACAGAATAAAGGCTGCCAGTCTTTCTTCCCTTACCAATGACAGATACTAATCATCCTTCCCAACACGGGACTCTAGAAGCTACCTCCAAATGGCTGCAGTTAGCTGGGAGATGAAAATGCTTCACTACATAAGCTGCGGGATGTACATAGGAATGTACAGGGAACCACAGGATGTGTGTGGCTGTGCTAGCTGGAGCCCTGGACGACCCATGGGGGATGGACATAAGAACAGCTCTGGAGGCAAGGAGGAGACCTGGGGCAGGCAGATCGGTCCAGATAAGAGAGAGGGAGGAATGGAAGCTGGATGTGGGGCAGTGTCTGGAGAGGAAGGCAGATTCCAGAACTGCTTAGGACACAGTAGGTTAGGAGTGAGGAAATGTGGAGTGTTGATCATGTGAACAGCAGAAAGGGAAAAGGAAAGCTACTAAATTACAAATTATATTATCTTTCCTTCACTTTGCTTTCCAAGTCAGACCTGAGACGTTTGCGTGTATGTAGATGTCAGGTTAAGTGGCAAAATGCAGAAAGAAGACCAACACCACCATGGCAATGAGGTTCCCCTTCATGAGAGAGCAAATCAGAAAGAGGCAGAGAAGGAGGAGAGTCTCCAAGTAGAAATTGTATTGGGGAAATTTGAGGGATCTTAGGCAGAGCACACAAGCTTGGGGTGGACAGGAGGTGTCAGTCAGCAGCCATGTGAGGCCAGAAAGACAGACCTGGAAAGTGGGTATCAAAGGATGTGGCTGTGTGTGGCGCCTCCTCAACTGGTGTCCTTTGAGAGAACCCTGAAAGGACTTGAGCTGATTTCCAACTACTTTATGTGGTCTTCCCATTGTTTACTGGGATATGATAATATGTTTGGATGGAGCCAGGAGTGATTTGACATTTTTCAGCCTGTAATTTTCTGAGGGATATGAAGAGGAAGTAAGGCAGTGGCTTGGGTCTCCAGCTTTAGTGCATGAGTAGTGCCACCACCAGAGAACAGAGGAGAGGAGTGTCAGGAGAGAGCTTGGGACACAATAGCTTGCAGTGTCCTGGGGGCATGCTAAAGAGGCAGTTACTTGAGTTACTTGAGTGAGGCAGTTCCTTGTGGGGAGGAGATGTTGGGATTCTCTGCATTCAGGTGGCTGCTACAGTTATGAACGTGCATGACTCTGCCAGGGCATATAGAGCAAAAAGAGAAGGGAGATAGGGATGAAACAGGGGGGACAGTAATGGTCATGCAGTGGGCCGTGGAAAAGGAACTTGTGAAGGTTTAAGGGGAATCAGGAAAGTACGGGGTCACCAAAGCCAAGAATTTCAAGAAGGAAGAAGTGGCCCCAAGCATTGCATTCAGCTAATAAGAGCAAAGTGCTATCGTGGGATTTCTCAGTGGAAGTCAATTGTCACTCTTGTAACCATGATTTAGTGGGGTGGTTGGGACAGAGCCAGTCTGCATCTGTGGACTAAATGGAATGTGAAGCAGCAACAACCACCAGCAGGTATAGATTGCTTTCAAAATTTAGGTGGATGAAGGGAGAAATGACAGCAGCACTGGAAGAGGGTATAGGTTTAAGGGACAGGTTGGCATTTTCAACGCCCTTTAAACAGAAAAATATAATTCCCTCCTGATTTTGAGCAGATAAAAATCAAATAGCAACTGCTAAGGCAGTGCCTTTGTAACTGTGCGCTGATGTGTTAAAATTTTTTAAAAAATAAACTAAAACAAAAAACAAGCACACACACAAAAATCTGTTTTTTATTGTATCCTGATTTGGTCAGCTTTGCAGTTGTTGGGACAAAATACCTGACACCTGCAATTTAAAGGAGGAGGCACTGGCTCACAATTTCAGTCCATAGTCAGCTGGCTCCAAGGCTGAAACATCCTGGCAGAGGAAAGCTGCACAGTTCATGGATCACAGAAGTAGAGAGCAGGGGACCAGCCAGAGAGGAGGAGCCTGGGACTAGATATAGTCCCCAAGGACTATGTGACCACTGACACATAGATGACAGACACTTCAGTTGTTTCCCTATCTTGGTGATTATGAACATGGGAGTGTAGACCTCCTTATGAGTTGATGATTTCATTTTCTTCATGCTTGTGCCCAGCTAAAGGATTGCTAAGTCATGGTAGTTCCATTTTAATTTCTTTCTTTGGAAACTGCCATACATTTTTTTTCCCCATAGTGACTGTACTAATCCACATTCTCACTGACAAGGGTTCCTCTCCCTCCACATTAGTTTTTAATTTAAGCAATACTCAGTATGGGTATAAGTGGTGAGAATGGTCTAGACCTGGCTCTGTCCTTGCCTAGTACCTCACCCCTGTGAGATGCTGGGGGTCTCTGGGCCACCCTGAGAAGCCTCTTCCATCTGTCCCAGTGCTGCTGCGCCCCTCCACTGTGCCCCAGCTCCTCCTTGAAGGCCTTCCCAGTCCTCAGTCCCTGAGAGGCAAGGCCTCAGCATCCACAGTGCTTGCAGTCCTGCTACACACACCAAACAGCCCCAGGAGCGCAGTGCCGTGGTGGATCCTGTCTACTCTGTATTTCAGAATTAATGTGCCCAAGGCCAGACTTTTAAATACCTCTACCTCAAGCCAGGCATGGTGGCTCACAGCTGCAATCCCAGCACTCTGAGAGGCTGACGCAGGAGGGCCACAAGTTTGAGCCCAGTCTGGCCAACTTAGTGACTTAAATGACAGCCTTAAAATAAAATACAAAAGGCTGGGGTGCAGCTCACTGTGAAGCCTTGGGCTCACTCCTTAGTACTGAAAAACCAAATCAAAACAAACAAGCAGAAGCTCCACCTTGGAGCCTCTGGAATGAGGCTCACCTGGTGAAGCTTGGCATGTGCCCGGGCTCAGAGCCGGCACTCCAGCGAGAGTCCCGTCCGGTCCCGTCCGGTCCCGTGTCCTCCCTGACTAGATCCAAACTCTTTTCACCAGTGACCAGTCCCACCAACACCGTCTTGGAGCTGGACTCTCCTTACTCCCTCCTTCCCTCCTGATGCGTCTACAGTTTAATGTCATTGCCCTTCAAATCCTTTTCCTACAGCCCAACTCTGCTCTTTAGCAGAATCAAAGCTCTCATCACAGCCTGTAGGGCCCCACACTATATGGCCCTGCTGCTCCTCTGGTCTCATTCCTGCTGCATTTCTCCTGCACACCTCTTGAGCCACACTGGCCTCCTGCTGCCTCAGTGACAGCCCTCCTGCTGTTGGCGCAGGACCTTGGCAGATGCTCTGGTCCGTCCTGTTCCTGGAACGCTTGCCCCCAGATAGCCACATAATTCTCACCCTTACTCCAAATGCCATCTCCTCCTCACTGTTCCATGTGAGAGCGTTTTCTCACCACTATCGTTTCCTTAGGGTGCATGGTATCTGTTCCTGCAGAACATTGCCTCATGCAGGGTGTGCCCATTGGTTAATGTCTGTCACTCCCACTAGATGCAAGTCCATGTGTACCACTGTACTTTCAGCATTGGAAACAGCATTTGATTCAGGGTTGGCATTTGATACTTCTTTTTTTGGTGCTGAGAATTAAAACGGAAGACTGACCTACATCTCCAGCCTTTTTTATTTATTTACTTACTTATTTTGTATTTTGAGACAGAGTCTCACTAAGTGGCTTAGCTGCCCGGATTGGGTTCAGACTTGTGATCCTCCTGCTTCAGCCTCCCAGGGTGCTAGGATTACAGGTGCCCTGATAGATATTATTAATAAAAAAATTTTAAAATAAAAATACCTTTTTATGTACTAGGCAATATTCTATATGTTCTTAAGCATTAATTATTTTACTCTTTCTAATAGCTTTACGTGATAAGTACTGTTGTTATCTTTCTCATTTTGTTCTATTTCATTTTACTGTTGTGGTGCTGGGGATGGAACCCAGGGCCTGGAGCATGTCAGGCAAGTGCTTTACCCCTGAGCTGTGCCTGGCATTGGCTTTGCCTTAGTGAAGGATGACTCCCCTCTGGACAGCTTGCTCCAAAAGCTCCCATGGCTGCAGCATCGCCGTTCTCTACTAGGGCAGCCTTATGAGGGGTCCTTTGTGATTGTTGTGTCCCAGCCTCAGTGCTGCTCTTGGGGAAGAGCAATCGGGCATTGTGCAGACTCCGCTCCCTCTGCACACCGCACTTTGTGGGTGTCCCTAGCTCCTTCACAGCACAGCTCAGGGTTTTGTGCTGATCCCTTTGTCATTCAAGAAGCAACTGGCCTGAGAACAGCATAGCCCTCGGGTGGTGGTGGTGTTGAATATCGAGTTTGTGGAAGTTCTGTAGAGGGTGTCACACCGGGCTTCCTGCTCGCTGCTGCTCCCAGCCCCAGCCTTTGAGCGCATCCACTTCCCGGAAGAGGCACCTGGTGAAGGCATCTGTTGCTGGCCTCAGAGGACACCTGCATGTGGGGTGGACCTCATGGGGCCCTGGGAGCACCGACCCCCAAAGGTGTGTGGGGGAGGTCAGAACCCTCTCCTTCCTGAGAGACAAAGACAGCAGGAGGGGATACCACACTCTTGCCCTCTGGACAATGCCTGAGCCTCTCTTCCTGGAAGTTACTTCGGTAGGTTCTGAGCCTTAGGTTGGCCTGTTTGTTTTTCCCTCCCACCCTCTTAAGATTACACTCAAAATCCCTTATGTGCACTTGCTATAAATGTGTGGGGCAAAGAATTTCACGCCCCTAATACGTCCCCATCGTCTCTCCCAGCTACTTGCTGCATGGGCTGGCTTTGGTCCTCCCCAAGTCTTTTAGAGACAATGATGTCATTCATGGGTTTTCTGCAGTTCATGTTCTTTGGTATTTCTTAGGATTGTTGGATAGGGTTTTGTGCTGCTGAAATTCTATTGTGGAGTTTTCCTATTAGTTTAAAGTACAGAGTCTGTCTCACCACCACCCTCCTCAAAGCTGCATATGAGCTCTGGCCTCTGAGGCTTTCCGGATTGCAGACTTTCCAGCCATGGTGTTCTCTTGCTGCAAGGAAGATCCGCAGTGCTCAGCAGCTGCAGCTCAGGAGGGCAGAGCACAGGTGGCTCTGCAGGAAGCATGGGACACACAGGCGCTTTGTCCTGGGCAGATTCTCCCAGGGATCCTGGTTAAGCTGGGAGTGGGTGGGGTGTGACGAAACAGAAGCCGGGCCATTAACCTAGTTCCAGCAGCGCAAACAATAACGGGAACTTTTGCTTTTCTTCTGTCTCTCTACGCTTCATCTTTCTGCCACCTGAACCTCTTGTTAGCTCTCTTCTTTAATGTAGAAAAAAATGTTGACATGAAGTGTTTCCATTCAAAGGGGTATTTAAAAATATAGTCTCTCCACAGGGTATCAGTAGACCAAAGCTCAACAGGGCAGGTCACAGCTGCCTGCCTTTCTCCTTTTAATCCCAGCAGCTGCCTTTCAAGAAAAAGGTGCAGGAGGTGAGAAAGGGTGCTGGGTGTGAGCCACGCTGTCACATGGACTGTGCCTGCCTTCCCAAGCCTCGTGCATAGGGAGGCCTGGGTTCTTTCTCTACGCATCCTACACTATAGTCATGTGCCAAGGATTGGTGCTGGGGACGAACATGGTGGCGGTCAGTGTAGTCAATATAAAAATAGTTCCTGCCCTCAGGAGCCATCAAGGAACAAAAGCTTTTGGTCATCCTGAGAGTGATGAGGGTCCCCTAACACACAAGAAGGCTGCATGGAGCCCACAGGGGGCAGAGGTCTAAGGCCCTGACCTGCAGGTACCCCATTGGTACCCCTAGAATTGGCATCTGGGCAGATCCACCACACACAGCCTTCCTGGGGATCGCCACCATCCCTTCACCCTGCATTCTGGCACTTTCCTGGCATTCAAGTCCCTTCTCTCTGTTCTTGCTAGTCCCTCCCCTCTGAGACCAAACTTTCTGTGTTCTCCAGACACTGACTAGGTTCTGCCAGATCTGTGATGCTTTCCACCCATCTGCAACTGGGCTTCCTGCTGCTGTGAGTGGACCCACTGCCCAGCAAAGCCCTCTTGGCCCTGGGCCACAGAGAGTCACCACCGCATCTGGGGTTGGCTCTCAGGCTTGTTCTCCCTACTTGCTTCCATTTCTTCTTGCTGTGCCCCAACAGGCCTTGTAGCTAAGTATGAGTTAGGATATTGTTGCCCAGTGTTACGGCTTGGATCTAGATGTCCCCCCAAAGCCTCAAGTGGTCATAGGTGGGGAGTTTGGAAGGGGTCTGGATTGGGGTGTGTGAATGTGGATTGAGGGTGTGATTCTGGGATTAAGGGTGGATGTGGAAGCCCGACCCTGAGTGTGGATGGCACCAATCAAGAGGCTTCCAGCCTGGATGGGATATAAAGGGACAGAAAGAAGGCAGGCTCCCTGCTGCTGCTGCTTGCTGTTTTGTTATCTCCTGCCTGTTTGCCATGGACTGTTTCTCCTCTGCAATGTCCCTCTGCCATGCTGCCTTGCTTTGGAGCCAGCTGGCTATGAACTGAAACCTTTACAAACTGTGAATCAAAATGAACCTCTTTCCTTTAACTTGTGTGTGTCAGGTATTTTATCTCAGCAGCAATAAAAGTAACTAAAACACCCAACTGGCTTGCTGGCAGTTGAATTCCTATTGATGGTTCTTTTCTCCTTTGCACATATTGCCTATTTGGGCAATAAAACTCTGATTAAAACCTATTATTATTACATGGCTCATGGTTGCATAAATACTCCTAAATTATTTCCTTCAACAGTGATTATAATCTTGTGGCAAATCACACACACACACACACACACACACACACACACACACACACACAATCATTGTGGTATTTTTACCCTGAACATGTATGTGATTCTCTGTGCTGTTCCTTTAGTTGTTTTCTTTCTTCCAGTTTCAAAGTTCTCCTGTTGATTATGATAATCACTGACCAGACAAATCTGACCCATCAAGAGTGATTACCACTTAGCAGGATGTTTGAATCCCGCCCTAAGACCTTGAGACAAACGTTGCCCCCTACTCTAGCTGGGTAGCCATGGATCCAGGCAGGATGGGTTCCTGGTACTGTAGCAAATGCAGGAATGTGCCAGTCATGTGAGGTGGAGCTGGCCAATGTCACACAGGTGGTGAGGATAATAGGGCAGATTCCCAAGAAAGGAGGCAAATTGCAGGAGTCCTCCTTCTTGCCTGCAGATGGGGGTTGTGGTCCCTCGAATGAATGAGAAGTGAGCCTCACCTCCCATTCTGCCTGCAGCTACCTCAGTGTCTGTGCCCCAGGATGCAGATCCAGGGAGCAGCCCCTGGTTTGGGATTCTTTGGTGACAGTGTGAAGCTCAGTGTTGATCGTGGTGCATCCCAGGCCCCAGGCGGGGGACTCTGACCTCCACGGGGGGAATCCTCCTTTTTTTCTATCATTTAACAGTGCCTTCAAGAGCAAAGTACCACGTAAGACACAAAAAACACAAGGCCAAGTAATATATATGAGATGTCATTTAAAAATACAGTAATGAGGGCCAGGGATTTAGCTCAGTGGTTCCGCTGCCTGCCTCAAAAGCCCAAGGTCCCGAGTTTGATCCCTGGTACCAAAAAAATAAAATAAAATAAAGTAAAATAAAAATACAGTGATGTTTAAATTTTAAAAATGATCACAGTAAAAGGCACATTCCATGAATTCCCCTCAAAATACTCGCTCTCACTTCAAACATGCACATATCCCATCATTTTTGCCACTTTCTGAAGCAGGTCTAGAAGTCTTCTTTCAGACCTTGCATGGCTGCTTCAATGTCTGACATTGAAAATATTTATGGCAATTTCTGTCAAATAAAAACACGATGGTGCCGGGGATTTAGCTCAGTGACACCACATCTGCCTCGCGAATGCAAGGTCCTGAGTTTGACCCCTGGTACCAAAAAACCCCATCAAAACACCTCATGACAATGTGTTCTCATCCACCTTATTCACCAGGTCAAGCACTGTGTGACTTCTGCTTCCTCCCAAAGTTAAAATGACCACGACAGGTACATGTCTTGAATCTGTTTAGAACCTCAAGGCAGTCAGGACAGTCCAGCTAAAGACATTCAGGAAAGAGAACTCCAGAGCTGCTCCAGACAGTGGCAAGAACTATGGGACAGCATTTTGAGGGGATTAAGGGCAATGTGTCTTTTACTTTAGTACTTTTTTAAACACTCATTATATGCTTTGATCACACCTTGTATGTCCCTTCTCTCAAGGATCCAATGAGAATAATCAAAAGGAAACACTTAAAAAGATATAAATGAGGGAGATCTTTGTCCTGAAGAATAGTTCTGCATCTTGATTGCAGTTGTGGTTCTATGAACCTACACAAGTGATAAAAGGGCCTAGAACTACGCACAATGTTCCCATGCCAGTGTCCTAAGTTTGACCTTGTGCTATAGTTATATATAAAATGTGACCTTTGGAGGAAACCAGGGGAAAGGTACAGAGGACTTCTCCATACTATCTTTGCTACTTTCTGTGACTCCATAATTCAAAATAGAATGATTTTTTTGGCGGGGGGTACCAGGGATCAATCTCAGGACCTTGCACTTTTGAGGCAGGTGCACTGCCACTGAGCTAAAACTCCAGCCCAAAATAGAATGATTTTTAAAGAATGGAAGAGCTGAGGTGCTCCTGTTTCCATTTTATACCCAAGAACAGAGGTTATGAGAAGTTTAAAGACTTGGCCAAAGTGTCAGAATTGAGCATGTATGTTAGGCAAATGCAGATGAAGTCTGGCATTCAGGGTAAAATTTGGGCTGGTTCTGTAGATACAGAGTCATCAACTTGGCATAGAAACAGGAGGGATGGAAGTAGATGAGCCCGGTGGTGGAGAATGTTGGGGAGCTAAGAGCAGTGTCGTGGAAGAGATAAATTGAGAGGCGCTGCCACAGAGAAGGGTGCAAAACCCAACCAAAGCTGTCATGGAAGGCCAGGGAGAAACTAATTTGCATAGTCATTTAAAAAAAAAATTATAAACAAATCATGAATATATCTTCTCAAATCTGTGTTTTATCTGCAAAGCAGAGTTGTTCCCCTGCAGAGTACGTTCGCCTGTGCTTTGGCACTTCTTCAGACAGTGCAGCGGGAGTCTGCTGCTTTACACACCACAGAAAGTGCCATGCACACATTGCTCCTGTGTCAATGCATGAGTTTGTAATTTTTTACAAATATTTGCCTGTATGATGGGTGAAACTTATTTTTTGCTTGTTTAATTATTAATGAGCTGGACATTTTTTCTATGTCCATTGACCATTTGTGTTTTTAATTTATGTATTTGTGACTTTTGTCCATTTTTTCAACTGAGTTTTAATTTTTCTTTATTTATATACATTTTTATTATTGTGGATGTTGACCTTGTGCTTTGGATAGTTTCATTAGTACTTCTCCTGTTTGTCATTTGTATTTTAATTTTGCATATAATTTTTCTTTTCTTTTTGCCACACACAAGTTCTTTTCCCTCCCTTTTCCTTCTTTCTTTCCTTCCTTCTCCTCTAAAGCTCCCCCACCTCCCACCCCGTTTTGTCCTGGGGATCAAATCCAGGGCCTTCTGCAAACTAGGCAAGCACTCTTATCTCTGGGCCACATCCTCAGTCACAGAAAATTTCAGTTGTACACAACATCATTTATCTATCATTATTTTTCCTATATTCTTTTATTTTTGTATTTTAAAGTATTTACATTTAAATCTTTGACCTGGCTATAATTTCTTTAGATGCAATGCAGTAAAGATCTAATATTTTCCCCCAATTACTAATGAATATTTCTAGATGATCCATCCTTTTCTTCAGTGATTTGAATGTGGACTGCAATCATTTGTCACACACGGACAGGACTATGCTTGTGTCTTCCCCTCCCTCGCCATCTGTCTGCTATCCTAGGCTCTGGTTAGGTGACTTCGTGGGGCTACTGGACCCTAATCCAGGCAGCTGCAGGGAGCCAGTCAGTCCCAGAGGAAGCAGGGAAGAGGGTGGGCTGGACATGCGGCTGCAAGCGCTGGGCACAGACTCTGACTCACACACTGGCTGCAACACTCATGGGTGGCTCCTTCAAGCACAGGAATAAACAGTGAACTGGCAGGCTGCCTGGCATGTGTTCCCTTGGCAGAAGCCCAGGCTTCTTTTCCAGCCACTGCCTTAGGTGGTGCATGATGGCCTCTCGTAGCAGGCCTGTCCTCTGATCCTGGCCAGGACCTTCCTGGGTGAGTGGTGAGCTCCACCTGGGGCCAGAGGGTGCCCAGATTCCAGTCTGCCAGAGCCTTCTTTGCTCCTTCCCAGCCTCAGGGTATACCCACTCCAAGTAGACTGATTCCTCCCATTTGGGGGCAGTGGGCTATGGCTTCTCTTCTGAGAGTGGCTGGTCTGCAAGTTGAATGCAGCCTGATACAAATGGCACCCATGAGTCCTCATGTTGCTTTTTCTAAGGATAGCTCCTTGAAGTCCTTGTGCAACCATTCCCTTTTTTAAAAAAGTTAGTTTTGGTGTTTCAAAGGTTAAAAGAAACTAAAAAAGTTTTCTCTATCAAGGCCTTCTGTTAGCTAAATTCTTGAGCAAAAATAATTTTTTTCATGTTGGAAGAATGCACCCATGAGCACTGCTACTACTGCTCTTTGCATCCCTCGGGCCCTGTGCTGGTGCTGCTGCCGCTGCCAGGCTGTGGAGGCCGGGCTGTGCCTCTTCACTCCTGAGACAGCCCCGTTACACACCGTGACTGCTGTGCTGGCCATCCTTCCTCGGGGTCCACCCAAGCCTACAGATTGCAGGGATTGGAGTCCCCGCTCTTGTGGGTGGGCGGCCTCCCTCCTTCCCTCTGGGCGTGGGAATCCTGGGGTGTAGTAGAGAGGCCGGGATGCTGGCCTGCGTGAGGGCTCTGCACAGGCTGGCACCATCCTGGGCAACACCTGGAGGAGCCATGCAGTAGTCACATCTTGGCCATTTGCGTCAGAAAGCAGACCACAACCTGCTGGGTTTGCTGGCAGCATCCTGGGCTGCATGTAGCAGGTTCTTCCCTGGGCTTTTCTCAGTGCCACGGCTGGAAGCCTGAGGCCACTGCTGCACTTCTTTGAGTGGACACCTGGCTTCTCTTGCCTCTGGCTGGGGCTCCTGCTGCTGTGATCCCAGCATCTCCTCCAAGGTGTGCTGCATCTGTCACCATCCACTCAAGTCTCTAGCAGCTTCAGAGTTTGTTGCTAAGTGGGAATTTGTAAGGAGGATGGCCCACGCCCTCAAAAGGAGGGCAGAAAACATCTAGGGGACATCCTCCCAACCCCTTCTAGGAATTCCGCCCCCACCAGTTTGTTCCTATATGACACCTCTGTCATATACGACAACCTAGACCAAGTTTTTCCCTGGGATTTTTCTAATTAAAATTAAGAAAGATTTCCCCTCTCTAGAGGTAAAGCTGTAGGATTTAAAAAGAAAAAGATGAGTAGTGTACAGCTGATTTCCTTCCAGGTGCAGAAGGCTGATCTACAATGAACAAGAGCCAGGGTAACAGATTCTGAAAGGGGAAGGAACACCCTGGCTGCTTTCCAGGCTCTGGGTCCATTGTTCCTGGCCAGCTGCATCCTGCTTACCCAGGGTTGGTTATTCACCTATGTCTTGGATTTTGTGAACCAGCAACCTCACCACATCCTCCCTTTCTAGGCTAATTCAAGCTGTTTCTATCATTTCGCAGCTGAGAGTCTTTTACACAGAGGCAAGTGCAGTGCCCTGGGATGCTTGGTTCTTCTGCTAGACCCCACTGAGCCTGACTATAAATACTGCATCTCACAGATCAGCTGTCACCAGGCTTGCCACATAGGATTCCTTACCTGTGGATGGTTTACAGTAGAGTGAACAGTTAAGGAAGAAATTCCAGACCGGTCTGGTTCACAATAATGCTGATTTCCAGAGGAACTTGCTTGGCCCCAGACAAGGCATTTTCTTTTCCTAGAGAACTGTTCTGTCTTTGAACAACAGAGTGCTATTGTATAGCAGGCATTCTTGAGACAACTTCCTTTCTGTAGATGTGGATGAGCAAATTAAAAAGCAATAAAACCAACAAACAGCATGGAAATGTATGTGAAGCAGAGAATGAAGACTCTCTGCTGAGGCTGTGCCCAGGGTTGCACAAGGCCAATGTCATGAAAATCTGTGTATGTTTGCAGTGAGACCTTCCTCTATTTGATAGCCCCTGCTTTGAGACAACTCTGTGGAGGCTGCCAGGTTGGACCCCAGGTTCCTTATCAAGGGTGCTTGCAGGCTGACTGGAAATGCATGTGGAGTGTGTGCTACAGTTAAAGGAGTGAGTATTCTGGAAGTCTGGGGGAGGAGAGGCTTGTTCCAGCTGACAGAGCACGAAGGGTCTCTACATGGTAGAGTCCTAGCAACTCTGCTCAGAGAAATTATCTGCAAAGCAAAAATGTTGCCCTCTCCTCCCTCTCCCTCTCTGCTTCCCTCCTTCTCTTTGGTGTTTTGAGATAGGACCTCAACATGTTAGTCCAGGCTGGCCTTGAACTTACTACGTAGCCATAGCTGGCCTCAAACTCGTGATCCTCCTGCCTCTATCTCCTGAGTGAAGTTATTATCATTAGTAACTTGCTGACAAGGGCTGAGACGCTTCTGTGGTAGTACCCAAGCTTACCACAGGACCCTTAAGCCAATACCTGACACTGAATTGAGATTCTATTTTATGATGAATATTTCTCAAAGCATGTCACAATTATATGCTAATAGATTTTATAAGACAGGAAGAAGGGTAGTGTGTCTTAATGGACTGAGTCACAGGACAACTTTTCTTCTCAGTAAAAATGAACAAGAGCTGATGATCCTTTTCTGGAAAGGGTCAGACAATATGTGTCTGTGGCTTTGCAGACTGTAGATCTCTGTCAGCACTGTAGATCCCTACTCAGCACTGCCATGATAGAGCAAAAGCAGCTGCAAGTAGTGGTAAATGATGAACATGACTGTGTTCCAGTAAGACTTTATTGATAAAACCAAGTAGATTGGTGTAGGAAAAGATTTTATGAACAAAACCTCAGTTGCCCATGAACTAGCACAAATAATCAACAAGTGGGGGGCCAGGGATTTAGCTCAGTGGTTTTGCCGCCTGCTGCGCAAGCGCAAGGACCCGAGTTCAATCCCCGGTACCAAAAAAACCCAACCAAACAAAAAAAACAAGTGGGATCTCTTTTTATTAAAAAGCTTCTGCACAGCAAGAGAAACCATCAACAGTGGGAAGAGACAACCCAGAATGTGGGAAAAAAATCTTCACCTGCTCTTCCTCAGACAAAGGTCTACTATCTAGAATCTATAAAGAACTTAAAAAAAAATCAGACCTCCCAAATTTAAAGACCCAATCCAAAAATGGGCATCTGAAATGAACAGACATTTCTCAGACAAAGAAGTAGAAATAGCAAATAAACATATGAAAAAAATGTTTAACATGGGCCAGGGATTTAGCTCAGTGGTTCCACCGCATGCCTCGCAAGTGCAAGGTCCTGAGTTTGATCCCCAGTACCAAAAAAAAGAAAGAAAAAATGTTTAACATCATTGGTCATTTAAGAGATGCAAATGAAAACAATGCTGAGATTCCACCTCACCCCAGAAAGAATGGCTGCTATCATGAAATCAACCAATAACAAATGCTTGGGGGGTTGTGGGGAGAAAGGAACCCTTCTTCACTGCTGGTGGGAGTGTAGACTGGTGCAACCACTGTGGAAGTCAGTGTGGAGATACCTCAAAGAACTAGGGTTGAAGGTCCCATTTGACCTAGCTCTTTCCCTGCTGGGTATCTTCCCCAAAGAATTAAAAGAATCATACCACAGTGATATATGGTCACCCATGTTTATAGTGGCACAGTTTGTAATAGATAAAACTTGGAAACAGCCCAATTGCCCATCAACTGGAGACTGGCTAAAGAAAATGTGGTTTTTTAAATAAAATGGAGTACTACTCAGCAATAAAGAATGAAAAACTAGAGTCATTTGTAGCTAAGTGGACGCACATTGAGGCGATACTCTTTAAGTGAAATAAATAGGACACACATGTGTAAATACTGAATAGTTTCTCTAATGTGAGAAATTGAAAGTGTAAATAAGGACTAAAAGGTATAATAGATAATATGAAAAAGGAAGAAAAGGGGCAAAGGGGAAGGGGAAGTGGGAGGGGTAGGAGAAAGGAAAGAAGGGAATGGAATTAATATGGGAAAGTGAAAAATGGAAACAAAGTCTTTATAAATAGGGAGGGATGGAGGGGTTGAAGGGAGGGCAGGGAAGGGGGAAAAATAAGAACCAAGAGAGATTATGTAAAGGTGCAAATTTCCAATGATGAATGTCATTATATTGTATACCTAAAATGTACCAACAAAATAAAATTTAAAAAATTAAAATAAAATAAAACCAAGCAGAGGGTTAGATTTGGCCCCAGACTGATCTTTGAAGATCTCTGAACAAAATAAAGAAGGGTTATGAACATTTAATAAAAAGAAGCTACTAGCACTTTGCGGCACACTGCGGAGAGACAGATATGCAAAGGACACACTCCAAAGGCCGTACAGTGAGGAAATCTGTGAGCAAACACCAGAGCAGGAAGTGGAGCAGGTAATGTCTGAAAAGGGCTGGCACCTCTGACTTAGCTCCTGTGCAGCAGGCGTAGGAGCTGCTCACCGGAGAAAGGTGGGGTAGTGGAATGGAGTGCTGTGTAAGCAAAGGTCCAGGGGCCCCAGGCACAGGGACAGCTAGAAGGCAGCTCTGATGTGTGGCTGTGGGCACAAAGCTGAATCCTGAGGTCCTTGGCCAGTACTAGAAGAGCCAAGAGGATGTCCCTTGCAGTGCCTCTGGAAATTGTCATTCGAGAGCATCTTAATGACTCCAATAGCAAGACAGCTCACCCATCTCACACCTGTTGTTCCAAGCAGACCCAGATGCCTTTGGAAGCCTGGGGTGAAAAGACCTTGTACTGAGACCAGTGTCACTGACATCACTTGAGAGCCTTTGTTCCAGATAAGTACGTTTACCTTAGTAGAGCTAAGCAGTACAATGTGAGAAACCTGGTCAATGCTGGCCCAGGCCATGGCTCCCAGGGTGGCCGGGTGTTATGGTTTGGGCCTAGATGTCCCCCCCAAGCCTCATGTGGTCCTAGGCTTGATCTAGAGTGTGTGAAGCTGGAATTGATTCACGATGCAATTCTAGGCGCAAGGGCACTAGAATTAAGGGTGTGAGTGCTAGCCTCCCTACGTAGTCTGAATAAGATAAAGTGGGCAGGAAGATGCTGTTAACTCTTGTTACGTCTGCTGCCTTGTGTGTGCCATGTTGTTTCTGCTCTGCCATGCCTGTTTTCAAGCAAGCTTCTACTGCAAACATCATCTTCATTAGAGAGCCCCTGCCAATCCATCTTCTCCTGGCATCAAGTTGCCTCCTGTTGAGTAATTAAAAAAGAAGTGTGTCTTATTCAGGTGTGGTGGTGCACACCTGTTACCCCAGAACTCCAGGAGGCTGAGGCAGGAGGATAACATGTTTGAGTGCAGCCTGGGTAACTTAGTGAGGTAGCGAGATCCGGCTTCAAAAAAATATATGTATATATTTAAAAAGGCCTGAGGATATAGTGCAATGTGAAGGCCCTGGTGTCAAGTCTCAGCACTGTAGAGAAAAAAGGAGGAGGAGAAGGGGAAGGGGAGAAAAAGGCAAGCAAAGATGTGGGGCTTGCTTCCCAGTGAAATGGTGGACACGGTCATGGTAGAAATAAGTGAGCACGATGAGCAGAGAGTTGCTTTTGTATTTTTCTTCTAAGTTTTTACATTTTTAGAAAGCACTGGCATAATTGAGACTCTCCCTCTGGGGTTATGAACATTTGGCTCATAGATATTCAGTCGGCAAATGGAGAGAGATCAGTGTCCCAGTCTCCCCCAAAGGCAGACGTGCAGAGGCTCCTCAGAGATACACTCATCCCAGAGGGGACCCAGGGGAAGCAGAAGCAGGTGGAGTGGGGCTGGAGGAGCGGTGGGTTTGTCCACTCAGGGTGCTGCTGTTCCCAATTTGCTGAAGTAGTCTCCTCAGTCTGAATATGCCTGGAGCGGGGGAGAAAAAGACCCTGTGTGGAGCAGGAGACGCATTCAGCTTTCTGCAGCACAGTCAGGTCCCAGGCGGGGTTACGAAGCAGACCCCCGGCCTCTCTTCTGGCTGCTGGCTCTGTGCACCCCCTGACTGCTCAGTCACTTGGATGAGGCCTGGAGTGTGGAAATGCGACATGATGGAGCACACATGTGCAGCTCAGCTAGTCATTGAAAATGATGAATGATTTGTATCCTTAATAAGATTCCTTAAAATCTAGCCAGTTTCTTATCTACCAGTAATTAGGACTTCATTTTAGCTTCTTTTCTCACCAAGAGAAGAAGCATCAGTTTTAAATTGGCAGTGAGGTGTTAGAGGCTTTTCAATGTTTTTGTTTGTTTGTTTTGGTTCGAGACAGGGTCTCACTATGTAGTTCAAACTGGCCTTGAACTCACCATGTAGCCCAAGCTGGTCTCAAACTTGTAGCGATCCTCCTGCCTCAGCCTCCCTAGTGCTGGGATTACATGCATGTCTTATTTAAAATTTAAAACAATAAAGTTTTAAATTTTAAATGACACATTTATTGTAGAAAATAGAGGAAAAGACCAGAATGATACCCTAATTTTACCATCTAGAAGTAATTAACATACAAAGTATATTCTTTCAATCTTTCATAACATGTACACATTATGTTTGAGACAGGTAAAACTGCAAATAGTGAATGTAAACTATGTATAAAAGGTATGTGCATGTGTGTATATTGCACACACAGAAGCAAACAACTAGTTGGGACCATACTCTGCATGCTGCTATGTCTTACAAGATAGCCTGACCTTTTCATGTCGTTAAATTTCTTCTACATCACACTTTTCAAAGCTTGTACAGTGTTCAGTTGAATCCATGGTCTGACTTATTCAATTAATCCATTATTGGACATTTTAATTCCTTCTCGATTGTCACTGTTCTAGACAATAAATCATAGCCTGATTATCTCCCGAGAGTAAATGTGTCATGTGTAGAGCACTGTGTGTGGATGTCCTGGTTGCTGCCTGCCCAGACTCTCCTCCCTTCCTCCCTGGACAGAACTGACCTCCCACCCCTCACTCGTTTTCTTTGGGAACTGCCACACCTGGGAGATGATCCTCATGGGTCTGGACTCATCAAGAGAGCCCTGCCACTTGCCCACTGCTCCAGAAACAGTGCCTAGCCCAGGTGTGGGTGAGGGACCCAGGCAGGGCCAAGAAGGGGGAGTCTTCTGAGTCTGGTAATAATGCCAGGATGAAAGCAGCTCTTTCCCTCTGAAATTCCTAAATGGCACCAAAGACCACGTAAGATCGGGACTGGCAAGAAAACCCAGCCGAGCACTTGGTTAAAGAGGCTCCTGGCTCCCATCATGCCAGCAGCGATATGCTCCCCTAGACATATCCAATTACTCGACTCTTTCACTTAAACTAATTTGGGCTGGCTTTCTGTCTTCGACAATGAAGGTGCTTGACCAATATAAATATTCTGAGGACTCTGATACATATTTCTACCTTATCTCCAGATCTATATTGCCAAATATATTGTAGAGTGTGGAGTTTTAGACTGAATTAATGTTGATATTGTTGCAATGGGTTGGTGTAGGATGACAGTGTGAATAGCTCTTCTGATTGTTCCTTCCTGACCAAAGCCAAGCATTCCAAGCAAATACTTCCAGGGATTGTGATGAATAACATGGCACCGGGCTGAGGAAAAGCCTTGTCACCAGGGAGGGAATGCAAAGGGCCAGGTCCTATTGGCCAGTTATGCCGTGGGTCTCAACCCTTTACTTCTTCCCATTCTAGGAAGTGAACACGAAGAGAAGTCTGAAGAGAAGTCAGACCTAAGAGAGAGAAAGTTATGCAGGAGAAAGTTGCCAACTTCCAGTCGGGAGCACAGGAAGGAAGAGCATGGCTCCTGAATGGGGCAGGGGTTCTGAGCCCCACAAGAGAGGTGCACTGGGCAGCCGTGGGAGAATGCCGGGAAGCTGAAGGAATGCTGGAGAAGCAACTCCAGCTCACACCAGCAGGGTGGCCTCGAAGGCAGGACCTGGGATTCCAGGCGTTCTCCCAACTCCTTGTGTGGTTGTGGAAATGAGAACTGGCTTCAGCTCACTGAAGTAGATGCTGTCCTGTTAAATGCAATGTGTAGGATGGCAATGAACTGTGCAGGGCTGCTGCCTCTGTGGACAGAAAGACTAGGTAGGGTTGGCTCCAGGTCACCAAACGGAAACACAGTTATTTTCCAACCTTCCAAGAAATCAAAATGGATCCAAACAGGCCAGGTTTAGCTAGTGCAACAGGGAAGTCCTTCCCACTTTAAGTCTATAATGAAAGTAACCTTGAAATGACCAGTCCATTGTTTTGTTCCTTATGACTGCCTCCTTCAGCCTTTCATACTGTGAAGGTCAACTACTCTGCTGCACCCATCTGAGAACCTTTTCTAAGGACTGACAGGGGCTGCCCTCGCCCATGAATTATAGATAAGAGCCAGTGAGTCACCTGACAAGACTTGGTGCAGTTTTCTCTCAGACAGTCCAGGAAAGGAGATGGAAACTGTGCTCTCCATGGGCACCAGCTGTTCAGGGTGGACATTTTTTTGAGGTGCAAGTGTAGCTCCTCAGAGTGAGGGGTTTGTTTTGCTCACCCTGTCATATAGCTATCAGAATGTTTTCTGGCTCACAAACTTACAAATGAACAAAATTAGAAGGTGAGTTTCAGAAAAATTGGAACCAATCTTTAATTTTTAAAAAAAGTACATTTCTTGTTCTTCAGCTAATTATTAAGAAAGTCAATTTTTACTTAATACTTTTTATAGATTAAAAATCTTTCTTGGTGTCTTGACCAAATCAATATTGAAGCCACATTTGTTTGCTTATTGAGGCAGCTTGATACAGCCCAGGCCTGCTGGAGATTGGAAGTGAGGAGCAGGATAAGCAGCAGAGGGATTTATCTTCGCGCTATGTCGCATCATTGAAAAGATGCCTTTCCAGGGACTGTCTGGGGACCCAGGGTTCACAAAAAAGCAGACTTAAGGGCTGTCAGCTTTGCATTTTGGAAGCATCGCCTGAGCACAGAGAGTAAACACACATCTGCAGCCATCCACAGCAATTTCGGGCGGCCCATGGGCACAGATGGGGGAAACAGCAGCTAAGAGTCAGTCACAGGGTTTGGAAAACTGGCAGAGTAACTGCCTTGCTCACCATCCTCTTCTTCCTGCTGGCCGCCCTTTCAGGTGCCTTGGCCTGAACACAAACTGCATCTGAATTCCAGGTTTGCTCAGTTCAGTCTGGGAGTTCAGAGAAAAAACTATCTCTGTCCGCAACTCCTTCCACAACTTTGCCATTCCAGTGGCAATAAGTGAAACAAAACACAAATGTAATAAAGCTTAAAAAGTTTATTTGGAAATTCTGAACAAATTAACAACAACAAAACCTCCTAGAATTGGTGCAGGATCTAAGGTTAATATACAAAAGCCAATCACTTTTTATATATCAGCAATGAGTGAGTAAAATTCAAAATAAAGATACTTTCCTATTTCAAATAGGAAAAAAGGTCCAAAGACGAAGGGGTGAAGGGAGGGGAAGGGGATAGGAAAGGAGGGAAAGGAAAAACTATGAGAAAAGAAAAAAAATGGAAATGAAGTCTGTGTAAATAGGGAAGGGTGGAGGGCTGAAGGGCGCATAGGTAATGGGGAAAAAATAAGAATCAAGATTCATCACGTACAGGTACAAACACCCAATGATGAATGTAAACGTACTGTATACCTAAAATGTACCAATAAAAGAACTTAGAAAAAAAATACTAGCCAGGTGCAGTGCAATACATCTGTACTTCTAGCTGCTTAGGAGGCTGAGGCAGGAGGATTGCTTGGCCCCAGGAGATAAAAGACAATGTAGGTGACCTAGCAAGACCCTATCTCTCTCTTTGGGGGGGTACCGGAGATTAAACTCAGGACCTTGCGCTTTCGAGGCAGGTGCGGAAGACCCTATCTCTTTAAAAAATATCATTTACATTTGCACTTCCCAAAATGAAATACTTTGATGTAAATCTAAAAATATATCCACAGATATCTATATGGAAAATGACAAAACTGATGAAAGACATAAAAAAGAACTAAATGAATGAAGAGATAATCCATGTTCATGGATAGCTATAGGACCACTGAATATGGTCAAGATATCAGTTCTTCCCAAATTGATCTATACATTCAATGTAGTTCCAATTAAAATCATAGTAATATATTTTGTAGATATCAATGAACTTATTCTGAAATTGATTGGGAAAGGAAAAAGATCCGGAATAGCCAATACAATACCATAGGAAAAGAACCAATCTGGAGGACTGACATTGTCTGATGTCAAGGCTTCCTGTAAAACTGCAGTAACTGAGACAACAAGATGCTAGTTAAAGAATAGACTGATAGATCAATGAAACAGAGTGGACACGGAAAGCATAATTCACATGATGAGCAGAGGCAATAAAATGGAGGGAAGTTAACTTTTTAAGAAATAGTGCTGGAACAAGTAGACATTCACAGACAAAAAAAATTAATCTAAAACAATCCTTACATCCTTCACAAAATTAATTCAAATGAATACTTACATGTAACATATAAAAGCATAACACTTGTAGAAGATAACATCAGGATCCCAGCACTCTGGAGGCTGAGGCAGGAGGATGACCATGAGTTTGAGGTCAGCCTGGGATCAGTAAGTTCAAGCCTGGCCTGAACTACATAGTGAGATCCTGTCTCAAAAAAAAAAAAAAAAAAAAAATCAGGAGAAAATCCAGATAATCTTGGTGTGGCAGTGACTTCTCAAATACAACACTGTGAGTCATGATCTGTAAGGAATCACTGGTAACCAAGACTCTGTTAAGGTTAAAACTTATGCTCTCAAGAGAACAAAAGACAAGCCACAGATGAGGAGAATTTTTGTGAAAACCATATTTGATGAAGGGCTGTCATCCAAATAGATAAAAAGCTCTCAGAACTCAACAGTCAGAAAATGAGCAAGGGGCTGGAATGTAGCTCAGTGGTAGATCACAGGGCTGGTGTGCTGAGGCCCCAGGTTTGATTGCCAGCACTGAGAAAAGGCTATTTATTTATATATATAAGTCTTAGCATTTTAAGCCAGAAGAGACTTGTCTTATGATCTAATGCCCCATTTTTCTTTGAGAAAGGTAAGGTTTGATGAAGTAACACGAGTAACCTCACATTGTATACTGAGTAACTGAGATTAAACTCGTTGTGCTGACTTCCAGACCAATAATTCAATTCACCTTATGGCATCTGGTAACTGGGCACATGCTAGGCAAGCACTCCACTGAGCCACTTTCCTACCTATAACATATTGTGGTTCCTATATGTTAAATGCAAATTGTAGGTGGTAACTTTTAAAATCCAGCCTCGTTTCCACCTGTGCTATGAATGTCCTTCTCAAAGTGAACTTAAAAGCCTGAAAAAGTTTCTAATAAAGGCCACGCTTCAGCTTTCAATTCCCAAAGCAGAGTTGGATCAAAACGTCTCATCTTGAAGCAGGGCAAATCCTAATTTGTACCCATGTTCTTTCCACTCAAACTCAGACACTATTCGTGTGGAAACAAGAGAAGCATAGTGGGCGAGGTGTTGTCCTGAGAGGCTGAAAGGTCTCTGGAGGTAACTGCTCTCCAAAGTGGGTTGGGTTGCTATGAGCTGTTTCCTGCTAGAACAAACAGCCCCTCCTAAGCCCTTGGGGTTAGATGGCCTGGGGACCCTGCTCTGGGATTCAAGTCTACTACAGTGGCCAGTGGGGTTGGAGAAAAATTAATGTGAACAAAGGGGTCCCTGGGGTTTGACTCCAGGGCAGCCCAGAAACAACAGTTTTTAGTCTGGAAATGAACAACTCAAGCCTGTGGCCAACCTGGCACATGATCCCTGGCCTATCTTAGTTAAATGTGTGAGACAGAAATGGCACTGGCCCAGGGAATGGGAGCCAAACTCTGTCTGTTCAAGTCTGGTTCTTGGCCAAACCGTGAGCTTGTTTGTCTGTTTTCAAGTCCTCCTTTTTTTTTTTTTCCTTTGGTACTGGGAATTGAACTCAGAACCTTACACTTTCGAGCTAAATCCCTGGCCCTCAAGTCCTCCTTTCCCTCATCTCCTTTTAGATGCTTCTGCTCTCCCTGCAGATCAGCCCCCTCCCTTCTATCAGCTACCCTTCTGTTCAGACATGGATGAGTTCGGAAAGGACTTGATTACTTCCTACAAGTTTGGTCATTCCTGTCAAGAGAATGCCTGCTTTGCACAGATCATAAAGCCTTCAACAAAATCTCTAGTGAGGGAATTCTATACCAGCAGAGAAAAGCATTTGAGCGGAACACTTTTTTGTTCCGCTCAAATTGTATCATACTTTACGGTTTTAAGGATTTAAGGTCAATCCTGTGGACACATTGTTCTATCTTATTACAAGTATTAACTTAATTATTCCTTATTGCTATAAGACAGGTACATTTATTATCCCCATTTCACGGGTAAGGAAACTAAAGAAGAGAGAGTTTAGTAGCTTCCTGATGTCACACAGCTAATGAACGGTAATGCTAGGATTCAGACAGTTCTCAAATTTAGGAGTCATTTGCAAGGTACTGTGCAGTTCTGCTAGCCCAGTCCTCCAATTCCACCCTATGGAATCATGTCAGATACCTCCCGATGGGTCTTTTTTTAAGACAGGGTCTCACTTTATAGTCCAGGCTGGCCTTGAACTCACTATGTAGCCCAGGCTGACCTCAAACTCACAGTGATCCTCCTGCCACAGCCTCTCTCTCAAGTGCTGGGATTGCAGGCATGCACCACTACGCCTTGCTCCGATGGATCCTTAGGAGTAGATGAATTTATTTCACATGATGGATCATAAAAGAAAATTTTGATAATTTAGACAAATAGAAGCAGATTTGGGAGTTCTAGATTTATTTAATTATTTATGTTAAACTAAATGTTTTAAAAGTAAAACTGATAAATGTGTTATTTTTAAGAAATTAGAGCTAGGGCTTAGAGCAATTAAAAATCCTTTGTCTCTGTCTTTACATCTCTTTTCTCTTTGTTGAGTTCAGAACTTCTAACTCCAGTTATCTACATGCCTCTAAAATATATATGCTGTGTGCTCAGGGTAGCCCAGGATTTTCCTCAAGGCCTTCTGTTTGCTAGTGAATCAGCATATGTTATGCAGCCTGCACATGCTCAGTAAATATGTGAACAAGTAGTGTATGTTATATTACTTTTTGGCAATTTTCCGGCTTTGTGTGATATTTTCCACAAGGAGTGGCACGTTGTAGTGTTGCCCCCTGTGTTGCTGAGGTGGTAAAGACATGTCAGACATTCCCACAGCTCTACTGAATCTGAACTCTCAGGGCTGCCTGAATCTCAAGTGAACCTTCTCAGCCTGGACTGGTGGCAGAACAAATGTGTATACCAATCTTTCTGATGGACAGAGCAACATTAGGCCTTATCTATTGCCTTCCTATGATTGTTGTGAATTTAATTTTCCTTCTATCACTATACTCTCCTTTCCTCTTGCCAATATATTTAACTAAAAAAATTTTTTTTTGATACCAGAGATTGAACTCAGGATCTTGCACCTGCGAGGCAGGTGGCAGAACCACTGAGCTAAATTCCTGGCCCCTAAATATTTTTATTCTTCTGTTGCTTACACCTGAAATTTTAAGTAAACTCCTTTGTGGTCTATTATAGAAACCTCCAAAATTCCTATTCTGCTAGTGCTTATTCCTCTCCTTGAGCAATCATGATGAAATCTGTCTTTTATTATAGTTTGATCATAAAGATTGAAAATCAATAAAATTATTTCTATTATTGTATTTAAATGTTTTCTAATGGACAGGCAAGTAGTATACATTTATCCTCTTGTACAACTTTTTTTCCCTATGGTTTCAAACAGCCTTCCATTTTTTCTTTTGTCCTTTGGTTTGGTTCTTATTGTGTGACACCATTTTGTCTTGCTACAAAGTTCCCCCTTTTCCATATTCCGCTGTTGTCCTGCTCACTCCATCCTGTCTCATTATGGCTCACACGGAGAGGGGGCCTGCCTATCTCTGCCATCACTGGCTTCCACTGTTTCACTCCCACTGCTCCTGCCATTGCTGCTTTTTTCCCCACTCTTTGAACACAATACCACTGGCTGTGGGGTTGCTGTCGGTTCTCCCCAAGATGAATTGCTCCAGAGGTGTTAGTTCCTCCTTCTATTCAGGCCTCAGCTCAAGTGGCAGCCCTCAGAGGTTTCCTGTCTACTGCCTAAACTAGCACATCTTTCCTTTCCCTGCCTTATTTTCCATATGGTATTTATCGCTATACACAACTAGCTGATTCACATCTTGCTTGTATCTCAGCTCCTAGAAGAGCACTTAACATGTAGTAGCACTTAACATGCACAATAAAAATACTTGGTGAATAAATGAAGAAATTTCTTTTGTTTTCTTTCAGTGCTGGTGATGGAACCCAGAGCCTCAAGCATGGTAGCCAAGTGCTCACCATTGAGCTACGGCCCAGCCCATGAGTTTCTCTCTTAAGCCTTTCAAATAAATGACATTCTGCCTTTCCTTTACCTTCATTGCTCTTCTTGATTGGACCATGGATTTTTACTTCTCCATTTTTCTGAAGAATGTATTCAAATAACTTTCTAAGAAAGGGTGCAATTAGAGTAAATGTCCAAATTTTTGCATATTTGAAATGTTTGTGGTCAGCCTTCAACCTAGTTGATAGCTAGGTTGAAACATTTTCTCTGAATTTTGACAGGTTTGCTGCTGATAAAAATGAAGCTTGTCTGGCTCGCATTCCTTTGATGGAGAGAGAACTTTATGTCTTTAAGTTTTTAGTTTCTCATTATACCTCCCCAGTAATGTATGTAGGTTTTTACTTTTCCGTTTTCTTCATTCATACTGCTCTGCAATCAACAAACTTTTTCAATTTGAAGACAGCTTGTTTCTCCACTTAGCTTTTTCTATTATTTTGCTGTTATTTCTTTCTGAAATATTCTTTACTTGGTTTGGACTTGGAGAAATTATGCCTTCACTTTCCTATTTTTTAATTTAATGTCTTTTTGTCCAGTATTTCACAAGATTTTCTCTTTCTGTCCAAGACTGTGTGTGAGGTACTGGGGATGGAATCTGGACCTTGTGCATGCTGGGTAAACTGGTCTATCACTGAGCTATTCCCCCAGCCTGATTTTGCATATTTTTTAGGCAGTTGGATTTTTAAGTTCCAAGAATGAGGTTTGTTCTCTGGCTTGTCCTTTCCCATAGCATCCTGACCATGTTTTAGGAACATAATGTGCAACAGTCATCTATGGCTTCCATAGCCATGTTCCACAGGTGGATGGCTCACACCAGAGAAACATTATCTCCCACAATTCTCAGGGAATTCAAAGTCATTGGCAGGGTTAGCTCTCCTTGCTTCGCAGAGAGCCACTGTGTTCCTGTGTATTCACATCATCCATCTTCTCTCCATACAATCTCTTCTTATAAAGACACCAGAAAAATTGGATAAGTGCTCATCCTGATGACCTTTTTGAATTTAATTATCCTTTAAAGACATTTTCTCCAAGTACTATTGCATTCTGGGGTAGGGCTTAGGAATTCAACATATGAGTGGGGAGGGGTGTCACAATTCAGCCCATGTCATTTCAATTTCTCTGTGTTTTGTATTGTACCTGTCTATCTACATACCTACCTACCTATCATCTATTGTAGTGCTGAGGAACACTGGTCTCATTTAAGCTGAGTATATCCCCAGTTTCTTTATCTGTATTATTTTATTTTATTTTTAAAATTTTCTTATTACTTTTTTCTAGCACTGGGGACTGACCCCAGGAGCTTCATACTCAAGCTATGCCCCCAGTCTTTTTCTTTATTTTTTGTTTTGAGACAAGGTCTCTCTAGTCGGTAAGTTTCCCAGGCTGGGCTTGAACTGCCTGGCCTTTCATGTTCATTCTTAGCTCTCTTCCGGGGCTGGCCATGCACCTTGGTGTCACAGCGCTTGCCTAGCATGTACAAGGCCCTGGGTTCAATCCCCAGGACTACAAATTAAAAGGAAGAAAAATTATATTCTCTTCCCTGCATTAGCTACTTTATACTTTCTCCAGTATCACTTTTTCTATTTCTCTTTAACGTAAACTTTCATCAAATGTGTGTTTCTCCACTCCTATTTAAGAATGAGGCAATGGAAGGTTTGCTGTGTGGGTGGGATGTGCTGACTTGTACACCTCCCTTCAGGAGCCAGTTGTGATGTGGGAGGGTCCCCCCAATCCTAGAAATAAAGGGGGTACTGTGGAAGTCAGACTCCCACACTGGCGGCCTTGTTCTTTCTGCTAAAGAATCCTCTGCTTTGTGACCAGGAGGTTGTGAGACTTACAGAGAAAAAGAGGACACCCAGTTAAATGTGAATTTCACACAAACACATCACTTTCCAGTGCAGCTGTGCCCCTGGTGAGGTGCAGCTGAGCGGGGGCTCACCAGTACTAAAGGATGATTCATCCTGTGTCTGACTTGAAATTCATCTGGGCATCCTGTACTTTCTCTAGCAATCCTACTCTAAGGGTGACATGATGGAGACACAGGCCTGGGTCCCTGACATTCCGCCTAGTGGGTAGAAGAGAGTGAGAAGAGAGGACAGTTCTTTTTATAGAGCTTCTAGAAACTGGGGATTCCATCCACTTCACAGGCCATGACCACAGAGCTTTGAAGCAACTGTCTAGCTCGTATGCCCCCTCCAAGCCAGAGGCCTCTGCAGTGTGCTATTATATACATCTTCTTTGCCCCAGCGTCTTCTTTCTTTTCTTTTCTTGGGGCAGTACTGGGAATTGAACCCAAGGCTTTTGTACTGAGCTCTATTCCCAGTCCTTTTAAAATTTTGAGACAAGGTCTCTTTAAGTTTCTTAGTTGCCAGGCTGGACTTGATCTTGTGACACTTCTGCCTCAGCCTTGCATAGTACTGGGACTGCAGTCGTGCATCACCCTGCCTGGCTCCTAGGGTCCATTATTCTTCACAACATCTCTGAGTGCACTATTGATTTTTCTCTGACATATTACATTTTTTCTATCAAACCTCCCTACTATAAAGCTTTAAGTTCCTTAGAACTTTAATAACTCTATTTCTCAGTGTTATGACTTTTTTTTAAGTGTTATGAATTTGAAGAGTGGCTCATAAGAGGCTAGGTAACATGTAATTCTCTTTTGTACCAATATTTACATACTCATTGTACACTATTTACACGACTATGTACACCATTGTGCACTATTTACATACTTATTTTTAAAAAATCAAATTAAAATACTGGGTGGAGAATGCAAAGGCCCATGTATGTTGACCCATGTCTCTCTCTTAGAGAACAAAGTGATAATTTAAGTTCACAGGACCAGTGGGCCAGTCTACAACTTACTGTTTAACCAACGGGATCTCTGAGTTTTACAGTCAATTTCTATTACCTGAAATACAAACAGAAACTATACTTAGGTTAGCCAATTATTCAAGTTTTCCTGTGATTGAGGAAATTCCCAAGCCATAGGATTTTCAGTGGTAAAACCAAACTAGTCCTGGAGAAACTGGGATGAATTGCTCACCTATGTGTATTACAGGCACAAATAAATTAAGGGGATTAGGCCTAATTCTAATGCTCCAATTGTTTTCTAATTTATTTTATATCCCATGCAGTAACTTATGTATACATTATATATGAATATATATGTTTACCTATCTTTTTAATTTTTCTTTAGTTGAATCATCTTTAAAATGAAGAGAAAAACATGCAGTGTGCTCACAGGAGTGTTGAATAACTTAATTAATGCTTACAAATTGCTTTGGGATCCTCTGATGAAAGTAGTGAGTGCAAAGGTTTTTAAACAATATCTGTATTTTATTACTGGGACACACCAGGATGCAAAGCACCTTCTTGACTGAGCATAGAGATTACTTTGTCATTGCTTAGATGTCACAATCCCCACAGAGATTCACCAACATTATTTATATAATATAGAAGTAGCTGACAACAAATTGTTCTTTTAAAAAATATATCAAAGGGGATTGTAAGTAGTACAGAGCATTTGGACTTAATGAACAAAATGCATGGGCAAAAAGGAGGTAGTTATATGAATTTGAAATAAACAGAGCCCCATGACATTTGTAAAAGGTTTGAGAGCACTTTTAGAAAATAGTACCTAGTCTCCTTGTAGGCATCTATGTAAACAAACAGTGGACTCTTGACTTACTAACTCAATCAGTTCCTGAGGGCTGGTTGTAACTCAAGTTGGTTGTGAGTCAATACAGCTGAGATCTGGATGTTTACCTGGGTTCACGCTATAGATAACAAGAGGAAAACGAATCTTCCATTAACCTAATTAACCCAAGTTGTTCATATGTCAGGCCGGTTATAACTTGAGGGTCCACTGTACTTTTCTGTGAGGTGTAATTAGTTCTGGTTACTAAAAATGTCATGTTCTCCACTTATAGATACTAAAGCTTTTCCTAGGGCAAAATTGGGACTATTTGAAATAGAATTAAATAGTACTATTTAAATGGAACATTTCACTGTTTTATTTTTAATACTGTTGTGTGTATTTCTTAAGAGTAAAGATATTCTCTTAAGCATAGAACAGTCACTGAAACAAGAAAACTTATTTTAATAGTATCTAATTTACAGATCTTAATCATGTTTTGCCAATTGTCATAATAATGTCCTTTATAGAAAATAACAACAATACATTTTGGCCAAAGATCTAGTTGGGGATTAAATGTGTTAGGTTGTTTTATTCCTGCAGTCTTTGAAATCAGCCTATTTCTGTTTTCATGACATTTACATTCTCAACAGTGTAGGTCAGGGGATCTGTGTAACAACCTTCACAAAGGAGCTGAGTGAGTCACCTCCTTCCCTCCATTTAACTCTAAACAGCACCCAATGGTTATGGTTATTCCTGAGAGAGGTAAAAAATAAAATAACAGAAGCCTAGGAGATCTGATGTGAGCAGGACAGAAGCCATCCTATGCTTGCCTGGCTCTAAACTTCCTGAGTCTAAACTAGCCTGTGATAACCATACGAGCGGTGTGCCAAAAACTTACCTTGTGAACTCTTTTTGAGAAATGTCTAAAAAAGGAAAAGCATATTTCTGCCTCTCTAAGATTAGCACATGTTGTTTGTACCAAACTCCCCACGGCATAAAACATAGACCTTTGGGCGGCTCTTTGGCCCAGTCTTGTGGCTCAATGCTTGTGGACTTTGCCCCAGGTATTGCTCTTCACAGAGCTGCTGTGTCCAGAATGACCTGTTTGGCTCCACTGCTGTAATGGTCTCTGGATCACCATGAATTCCAGTGCTCAGTCTCAAGATCCCTGTGAATTCCAGTGCTGCCTCCAGGGCTGTCAGCTCCAGTGCCCACACCTCCCCCTACTCCCTATGTTATCAGGGTGCATTGGCTAGGTGGAAGAAAGATCCTGCACCATTGGCAGCACCTCCAGCTTCCAGCTTTTTCTGTTTTGCTGTTTACATGTTAAATGCTCAATAAATGGTTGCATTTGGGAGATTGCTTGACTCTTGAGTTGGCAGATGCACCAACTCCCTTTGGCTCCTCTGAGCCCCAGGGCGCCTTAACTCAGAGGCCCTTTGGGCCTGTAGAGTGGCCGCCATGTCCGCTTGTGACAGAGACTGCCAATGCCCTAAGTGAGAACACAGGCGCCAAAGCACTGGGGCCATGGGAGATTCAGTGGGAGGTACCTAAAGCAGAGGTGTCTGGCCTTGGAATTCTGAAAGCCCGAGTTATCAGCCTTTCTTTTTCCTGTTGCTGCTGCTACATGTGACTGGTGTGCAGTGCTTTTCTGTTGCCCTGGCACTTTTTTTGGTTGTGTTATACCTTTGTTGACACAGACTGACTCTGAGCACAACTTCCCATTATCTTTCATAAGCATGGTTGCTTACTACTTACTACTGGATAAATGTTCAACAATTCTTTCTTTAGGGGCAAAGGGGAAGGAAGTGGGAGGGCTAGGGGAAAGGAAAGAAGGGAATGGGATTAATATGAGAAAATGGAAAAATAGGAACAAAATCTTTGTAAATAGGGAGGAATGGAGGGGTTGAAGGGAAGGCTGGGCAAGGGTGAAAAATAAGAACCAAGAGAGATTATGTAAAGTTCCAAATTTCCAATGATGAATATCATTATATTGTATACCTAAAATGTACCAATGATTAGAATGAATAATCGATAATGCAAAATAGGAAGAAAAGGTCCAAAGGGGTAGGGGTAGTGGGAGGGGCAGGGGAAAGGAAAGAAGGGAAAGGAAAAATAATGAGAAACAATTCTTTCTTCATCATTCACAAGAACCTGGATTATAACAGTATTGGCCCATTCAACTGTAACATAACCAGGGTTCAGCAGAGATGTGAACTCACCATGTTGCATCCACAGGAAAAATGGAACATTTCTACTAGAGTGCAGAGCTGGCTGTTGTATGGTACCAGCAACATGATGGCCTGGGACCCAGGACAGCTCTGCCACATCACCTAAAACCACCTCCCAGGGCCTGGGCATCACAACCCCAGCTGCCGAGGCCCACCTGTAGTAGCAGATGAGTTGGGTGCACTGCTCCACCTGGGCAGCTCAGTGGGCCATCCTGAGAAGGTGCCTGTGGGAGAGGCTGAGGCCTCTGTGCAGCATAATACGCCCTTCCTTGTTCCCATCCTCTGCCTTCCTGCACAATAAATCTCCTGCACATTAAGCTGAGAGTGTAAAGATCTTTTTCCCAGGAAAACTGACCTAGGACTGGGTCTTTGAGTAGGTATGTGAGTAGGTCTTTTTGTTTGTTTGTTTGTTTTTGTGGTTTTGGTTTTTTTTTTTGGTACCAAGGATAAAACTCAGGACCTTGCACTTGTGAGGCAGGTAGTGACACCATGGAGCTAAATCCCCGGCCCAAGTAAGTCTTTTAATAAGCATTTCAAACATTAAAACCAGTCTATTTATAAACATTTTAAAATCAAGGTAGTATGCACATAAATTCCGTCATAAGAATTTTGCTCCATTGTGATTCTACCTCAGAGACTTACATTTAGAGACCAACAACCATAGATATCAACCAGAGAGAGCCTGGACTGCTTGAGGTGGACAGCACTGCACATGTAGCTTTGTGCAACCAGAAGCTTAACTTTGTCAGACATGACCTTCTAGAATTCTTTATATTTAAACAAATCACAGGTTTTGTGACTTACTTCCTTTCACAGCCTGTTCTTAACCTTAGCCCCAGAGCTGAAAAGAAAGAGGAACTTAGGTTCTGTCCCTATGGGTGGCTGTCATTTAACACGCCTTATCCCATTTAGTTCTCAAGGTATCTCTACCAGACAGAAAGAGAGGGGACTTCCTATTTAGGAATTTACTGTTGAGTTCCCAGCTGTTATAAGATTGTGCAAGGAAATAGGTAGAAATATTATAGACATTCAGATAGGGCTAGGTCCTGGAGGGTGTCAGTGCAGAAGATGTGAACACATCAGAGCTATGGCTGGAGGTGCATCTGAAGATTCAAGTCACAATGACCAGATTTGCATGCTTCCCTAGGAGATAAAGAAAGCTTAATATTATAGTTACCTTTCTAGTTTTAGTCTCCAAATTTCAGCTGTTGAACACCCAGAAGAGAAGATTATATCAGTAATGCAGAGGGAGCAATGAGCTAAATTATTATAATCTCATCTGAATATCAAGCACTTTGAAATGTAAAATATAGCCAGAGGACTGTTACGTCTTTCTTTCTTTTTTTTTTTTTTGGCACTGGGGATCAAACTCAGGACCTTGCACTTGAGGGGGAGGCGCTGGAACCACTGAGCTTAATCCTCAGCCCTAGGACTGTTACTTCTTACCAATGATGGTTGTTTTAGTAGTTGTGTCCCTACAGAATGTTCACAGACAACAATTATACAGTTTCACAGAGAAAACTTAGATCAAGACCACACATAGTATTTCAGCATATTATTTTTGAAACACATTTTAATGTCTATCTTTGTATAGAATAGCCTTTTTAGTCAATCATCTCTCTCTAGTACACAAAAGAAGCTCTCATCTAATTTGTTATCCTTCCTTCAGTAGGATTGAAGAAACATGTGTCATTGTCTGGACTGCTCAGTGTCTGAGCATCTCTAAGTGTAGTGAGACATATATAACATACAGATCACATAAGCTTTCTGTTTTTAAAACTATCATTTGATTGGTGGTCTCATGTTGATTTGAAATGTACCTCTTATGATAAGTAGCTACAGCACAAGAAAAAAGCAGATATGAGTCTAAAGAAAAAAAGCTTACACCATAAGCAACCTAAGTTTTACATCTTTGAAAACCTGTACACCCAGAAGGCATGAATACATTTAGTACACCATGAAATCAGCAATAATGGGTGTCACAGCTATATGGAAACCTTTACGTCTTAAATTAGTTTTGTACCAAGTACATCTATTAGAAAACCTTAGTTTTACTCACAGAGAACTTAACCCTTTGATGATAACCAATGTAAACATATTACATATTTAGCAATGTTCATTGGAGTGTGTTTCCCATAAGGCTATGGAAATTATTGGGGATCCCATTAGTGAATAAAGACAGGAAGAAAATGTTTCCAGGCAGCTGCTCCTCTATTTACCAAGGGGAGTCTTGTTCAGCAGTTTCCTTAAGCCAAAGGGGTCCCCATTTAGTTATTTTAACAAAGTTTTCAGATGACCTATGAGAACCAGATCATAATGATTAATACATTGTTCTTGACCAGTACAAGACTCCCAAGTTATTGTACACAGACAACACTATGAAACTGCAATTGTAAAACCAGACTTGACATCATTTTGATCGGCTGGCAACTTGGGTGGAAGCATGCCCTTAACTTTAATGACACTTAAGCCAACTTAAATTGCAGACATAATTTAAAATCCAATAAGGCAATAAGAATAAAAAAATTGTTGAGCTCAAACAAAACAGATGTGGATGTTGCAACCAGTCACAAATTGAACAGACAGACAGATGTAAGACGATTTTTTTCCTGTACCAGGGATCAAACTCAGGACCTTATGCTTGCCAGGCAGGCATGGTGCCATTGAACTACATCCCTGGCCCAACAATTGTTTATAGTCTAGAGTGCACTCAGATGTATTTGGGCAAGTTGAATTACAATAACCCTTTTACAGTTTTTAAGTTTGTGACTATAAATAGATTAGTCAGAAATTTTTATAGATCAATTATTAGAGATCTCTTATAATAAGAACCAAAAGGAATAAAAACCTTGTACACTGATGAAAGCAAAGACAGTTTTTAAGATGGGCCCTAGGCTGACAGTTTTATCTGATTGGAATACCTAGCTATACAGGCTTCTCAATGCTGCTTTGATAGCCACAGTTGTTTGATAGCCACAGCAGATAGAGAAAATTGCTGTTTTGATAGGCACATGTAACTGTTCCCTCTAAAGGAACAGATTGTTAAAGGTAATTTTAACAATTTCTAGGAGGGGTGTGCAGACCAGGTTTGGGTGTAGAAAAATATTAAATGGCTCTTTTTTGCACTTTTTTTTTTTTTTTTTTTAGTACTGAGGATCAAACTCAGGACCTTTCGCTTGCAAAGCAGGTGCAGTGCCACTGAGCTAAATCCCCGGCTCCCAAATGGCTCTTTTTTAATATGTGAAGGTCGAACATTCTCTAGTGCTTAACAATACATTTTAAAGGAGTGAGAGATTTTGACACTGAGTCTCCCATCTGAAATACAAGAGAAAGAATTGGTGTCCTTTTAATTTATACTTGATTTCTATATCCTGAAGGCATCCCCCAAGCTGACTTGCTCCAGAGCAAGTGGCTGCTATCTGGAGAGTGACCAGAAGTCAGGTTGGGTCAGACTGTCCAGCCTTACCAACTCACACCCCTACCTTCCCTGGAAACTTACACTCCTAACTCCAGCATGTGTTTCCAAAAGCACAAGGTACAACTGATGCTAGATGTAACAGTGATGTTTAAGGAAGGAAGCATTACTAGCAAAATTAAATCAATAATCAAGAGAGTGGAACCACTGTTTTCCAATTCTTTGAAAGAGAGGAAAAGAAAGATCAAAGGACAAACTGGGAATGGTTGGAGCACCTCCCAGCCTTCTAAAAGAGATCAACTCTAGAGATAGAATTAAGTAATGGAAAAATCCTGCCCTGGTCCCTAAGGTGAAGAAGTCTCCAAGACATTTGTGCTATCTACCTAATTACCCAGGCAATCTTCACTTGCAGCAAGACAAGGCTAAGTTTTACTCAAAATCCATCCTGAAATTTCTGTCTCTACAACACACTTATGAAGCTCATGGGTTAAAACTTACACTCATCACCCAGCAACCACAACTTACATGTTAGTAAAGGCACATTTATCAGTTTTTTACATGTACATGAAAGAAGAGAAAGGCTAACCAAACCCCCTTTTTTCTATTCCTAGTTAGCATACATAAGGCACAAGTGAAAATCACTCCTCTGATAGCTGTTCTCTTGTGTTAAAGACAGTTTTTGAAAGCTGTCTCAGCCTGACCTCTTGGAGGAAGGTCCACTCTTGTTTAGAGAAGGTGGTCTATTGAGCTAAGGAGTTTCAACGACAACTCCCAGTAAGTTGAAATGAAAAGAAAAAGCCTGAGGGGTTCTCTCTAAACTTAGACCTTTGTCCTACCAAAACTTTCTCAGGGGATGGAGAGAGTTATTGTTTTCACCTGTTTCTAGCCCTTGTAGTTTGTTTGTTTTTGGTACTGGGGATTGAACTCGGGTCCTTGTGCTTGCAGGGCAGGTGGCAGAACCTCTGAGCTAAATCCCCGGCCCTAGCCCTACAAATGTATGAAGACCTTTCTGAAGAGAGGGTCTCTCTTACTAGCAGAGAGAGAAGTCAGACCTTGTGGCTCAACTCTTAATGGAGGCTTAAGAAAGGCTCCAATAATGTTGTCTTAGGTCACTCGGGACAGAGGATACCAGAGGATCACTGAAGAGTTATCTCTCACGTCACTGAGGAGTACAGAAGGGATGATACATAGATGGAGATTTTCCTACTGGTTACCCGCTCACGCTGTTGGGACCCAGCTTCCAGGGAGGAGACTTTGAGTATCTACCAGAGAGTCGCCCTGGCCATGACCTCTCAGTTGTTCTCTCAGCTTTCACTGGTTCCATACAACCAGAGATTCGTCTCCAGAAAGGAATCCAGCTGCCTGTCTGGCCAGCATTCCCACTGGCTTTGGTGGGGGATTAACCAGAAGGTGGTGGGGAAGCCTGTCCTCTGCTTTAAGAGTGGCAGCTGCTCTAAGCATTTAACTAGCTGGCAGAGTAACCACTGTTTGTTAGGCTTTCATAAAGTCTGAGCTGTCTAAAAACAAAACAAAACAAAATCATTACAAAGCATTTTACAAGTTTACAGCAAATGTTTCAAAGTCCACAACTTACTAGTGAAAATACTTCCCTCCCCTAAACACATCAATGATAAGCAGCAGACCCAGGAGGGGAGAGAGAGCCAGCGGGTAGGGGATTCTCCCTTACACCAAATGTGAAAAGTTCTTAGTTGCTGGATAGGAGGGAAAGGTTGAGAAAGTTTAGGATTCTTCCCTCTTTAATCTAACATGCCTCCCAAAAGGAAAATAAAGATCAGAAATAAGATCAGAAAAAGGAAGTCTTTTCTTCTCACACTCACGGTGAGTTATTGAGACACCTTGGCCATGAGTAGTCACTCTCAGCCTGGAAAGGCAAGAGTGAGGAATCTCAAGAGCTAAGATTGCCTCCTCAGCAACAGAAGATCAGATCAGAAAGGAAACTGAGGCAGAGCAAGTTCAACATTCCCTCTAGAGTGTAAAGGGGTGATCAAGCCAGACTGTCCCAGTAAAACCTGTCCCCCAACTCTTAAGAATGGCTGCTGACCTATTGTCCTTTACTGGGAATTGGTGTCTCATGATTTATTAATACGCAAATGTATAAACTAGGTTTCAAAAAATACCCATTTTACAGCATTTCATAAATTCACATTTTAGTTAGTTTCAACGTCCACTAAGGGACAGTCTTACATAACAGCTAAAATAGTCAAACAAGTCAAACAGGTCAAGCAAGAAACACTAGTATACTCAGGTTACTAGTTGCTGAACTTAAGTCCAAATGCAGCATATACAAAACAGGAATACAAGACCTTGCCTGTAAAAGTAAAACGTCCATCAAAGCGGGCCGGGGATTTAGCTCAGTGGTTTCGGCGCCTGCTGCGCAAGCGCAAGGACCCGAGTTTGATTCCTGGTACCAAAAAAAAAATGTCCATCAAAGAAATCATAATCTTTCCATGTTCTCAACATAAATTTACCATCATTTAAACTAAAATAAATGCATAAAAAGACAAGAATGAAAATTTCTGATTACCTAAACAACTTACAATCCAGAATCCATGAAACAAAAGCAAACTCTTACCTCCTTCCAATTATCTTGATGGGATCTCTAAGAAAGATATAGGGGAAATAAATGTAATTCCCAACCTGCTAGATGTACGATACACCAAGTTCATGCTCCATGAAGTCCAAGAATGAATTCTAAGGAAGAACAGATATTAAGAGTAGGAAAACTTATTAGTCTTCTTCACTGACTCCCTCAAGGGCCTAGCCCTGTCTGACTGCCTATAATAGTCCTACCTAATTTAGGTGTCTATAATAACACCATCTCTAAAGAGCTATGTTTTTTTCTTTTTTCCCTTTTTTTGTGCTACTGGGAATTGAACTCAGAGAGTGCTGAGCCATATCCCTAGCTATATTTTGTGTTAAGTTTGTCATATACACATTATGTAGTGGTCATTTATAGTATCGACAAATACTTCTAGCTTTCTCCTTTGGTGGTACTTCAGAAGGTTGTACCTCTTGGCTCCCTTGTTTAAACATCAGACTCTCTTCAACCATGCTTTTATAGGGCCTATGACCAATTCTATCCTATGGTTTTGAGTGGAATGTTAACTTGAGACCTGTGTGGTTTTTTTGGTTGCTGTTCTTTTTAAAGACAGGATCTTGCTGTGCAGTTTAGGCTAGCCTTGAACTCACCATGTAGCCCCGGCTGGTTTCGAATTTATGGTGATCCTCTTCCCTCAGCCTCCCGAGTGCTGGGATTACAGGTGTGTATCACCATAGTAGGCATGTGTTTTGATAATTGTATATTTAGTCAATTTCCACTGTCATCTTAAGTTTATATTTTTAATTTAAAGATATTATTTTGAAAAGGGGCCCATAGATTTCACTGAACTTCCAAAAGGGTACTTAACTCCAATTTGTTTTGGTTCAGGTATCTTCAACAACTTCCTGAGGAAATTTCTTCAGAATCGTCTCAATTTAGAATCTGGAAATCAAACTGGAAGTTAGCTTCTGCCTAAATCTAGTAACCTAGTCCGATTCTCTAGACTAGTTTATATTACCTGAAAAAGGCACGGCACATTTGAAAACATACTTTACTCTGCGGTGCACTGGGACAACAGCATGTGTGGTGCTTGGATCGCCCTTAGTTTCAAGCACAGCCCTTCCAGCGCCGATACGCCCTGTACGACTGTGAAGGTGGCATTCTGATGGCACGTGGGACACGTGAGAAACTCTCAGCTCCTCTCCAGAGCAGACTGAATTGTCAAGCGCGAAGCGGACCCAGCGACGCGAAGGTTGAGAGCAGAAATCACCTTCTTCACTCCGGAAACAGTCCGAGGACACTGCGGCGATGGGCAGGGCGGTCGCTGACGGCAGAAGGCCACTTCCGGTCGCAATGAGTGTGACGTTAGTCCGCATGAGACAGCCCGGCCGCCTGGAAGCCTAGGAGGGAGGGCTCGCGAGAGTTCAGGGCTGGCCGAGATTCTGCGCGGGCCCCGCCTCCTGGGGGCGGGGCGAGGCCGGCGGGAGGGCGGCCGTGGGGCGAGTGAGGCCGGGCCGCCGGGGGCTGCGAGCAGGTGAGTGCAGGGTCGTAGCCAGGCCGCCCGAGGCACGCGGGAGCGCGGGCGCGTCCGCGGCGGCCGTGGCGCCAGCCTTGGGCCCGGCCCCGGGTGAGGCCGGCCGTGCGTCCACGGGCGTCCTCGAGCCGGGTCTGTGTCCCCCGCTGCGTCCTAGGGTCCCCGGCGCGGGGCGGTCGGTGCGCGGTCCGCCGCTCCCTCGCCTCAGGTTCCCCAACGGTGCTGCGGCGTCCCCGCCCGGACCCTACCCCTGGCCCCGTGCCGTCCAGTCCCCCCAAGGTCGGGTCGGCGGCCGTGTATGGGTGGGGAGTGGGGGCGGCGCACCTCTGAAAAGTTGCCAGGCTGACAGCAAAGAGCAAACTTCATTTCCATCCACCCCCGCGCCCGGTGCCCCGATGCCCCCAATGCTCCGATGCTGCTGGACCTCCTGGGGCCGCTTGCGGTCCTGAGTTTGGAGAAATGATACAGGCCGGGCGAGGATGCTGCCAGCGCCGGAGCTGGGGCGAGTGGACGTAAGCCTCCTCCTTGGGGCTGATCTGGGCAGTAGCTTTACGACTGCAGAAATCTGAGGACACATCTTCAGTTGATTTTAAATTGTGCTTCTTGTTTCTCAGGTGGGGATTGAGGAGCGAGACTTTGTCTCTTTGGCGTGGGGCTTGAAGTTGACAGGTCTTCCTGCTTGAAAGCAGAGTCTGTTGTTCATAAGCCTAGTTTGTTTATCTAGTACAGATTTTTGAAAGTTCTTTGTTTCAGTCTTATATGTGTGAGTACTAGAAGCCTTTTCGAATTTTTCTGGCATTCTCTATGCCTCAGGATATATAAAACAATTAAGTTTATTATATTCTCTCTCTTGTGACTATGTATTGTCTGTAAACTAACCGTTCTTGTGACTGGGAAGAAATAAATTAGTCCAAAAGATGAAGTTAAATTATGATATCCCTTTATTGTACAGGTTCATCAAAGCACTTTTAACTGAAAAATCCCAATCTCAAAAGAGATACATTGGCTAAAAAGATTTATTTGGTTTGACCTCACTTAGCGTGATAAGATGGCTGATAATGTTTCCCATTTGGTTGGGATGTGTGTAGAATGAGAAGGGAAAGTTGGGTGTATGATTTGTTTTCTCTTGAAAGGGCTTGCCACTGGGGAATGACTGGGAAAAGCCACATTAAATGAGTTCTCTAGCCTTTTGTTTTTGAGTTTAAGTCAAAGAAGAGAGAAAGATTATTTGTGCAAATAAGTAAGTGTTCTCAGGAGATTTTTATGCTGAAAATTTAATTTCAAAAGGTAGAACTCTGTAAGAACAAAGAAGAAATTATGCTTCCTAGAAAATAACAAAGCATTAGTCTCAATTCAGCCATTTGTTTCCAGAAAAGTTTTGTTCCTGCAAGGGAAACATCAATGTGTTTGTGAAGTTGGATGAAATACCTTAGAAAGTGATTTCCCTGTGATCTGAAAGAATTTGAAGACTTTTAGGGGGGCATTTTTTAAAAGAGGGATAAGAGGGCAAAAATCAAAGCCAGAAAGATTTGCATCTTAATGCAATGTTGAAGTGTTTTTATTCTACATAAATAAGTGTAGGGTGAATTAAGCAAGCATATTGTCATTTAGCATCTTAAGGAGTACATTAAAATCAGCAGATGGGAGAGTTATGATTTTGTTAGACTTGACATATGTAGAAAGTATGCTGCTGTACTTTTATGTTAAAAGCCCCATGAGTGTTTAGAATGAGGTAATGAGGGCCGGGGATTTAGCTCAGTGGTTCTGCCCCAACTGCCTCACAAGCGCAAGGTCCTGAGTTCGATCCCCTATACCAAAACCAAAACAAAACAAAACAAAAAAACTGACAACAGAATGAGATAATGAAAGCAAGCTTTAGACCAGAAAAAAGTTTTAAATTAAAAACAATCTTTGGTCAGTAGTTAAAAAAATGTTAAGTGAATCCTCTTTTCTTCCTTCCTCCTCCAACATTTTAATTCACATCTTAAGGGAATATTTAGTAAGGGCTGACCAGTATGTGGTGTCCTGGTTACATCAGCCTTTTCCAGGTGAAGTTTTGCTGATTGGCAGGTTACTATGGTGCAGGAACTTAGAGGGACATGAACGGCCACAAGAGGCATGTTTGCTGTCTTGTACTCAGATGAGGTGTACTCTCATGAGATGGGAGAGAACTGTGTCCATTCAGCTAACTAAAATATAAAGTATGTTTTATGAGGAAGCCAAGGAGGGATGGATTGAATCCTACCAGACCAATTAAGGAGGGCTTTGAGTAGGAAAAGGCATTTGTGTAGATGATCTGGGGAATCTAGTCATACGATAATGATGGTGAGGGAACACTTTATACTGTATAATGCTGCTTGCTGCTAAGACCTTTTCTTACACTACTTACATACCTGAGTTTAATCCTCACGACTGTATGGATTAGGTGTTTTTACTGATGGAGTAACTGAGGTACGGAGGACTGTTAGCAAGTGGTAGAATCGGAATCCAATCCAGCCAGGCATTTTGGCTTGTAGCTGTACTCACTGTCCTTAGTGAGTACATTCATAATGTACTCTCCCATTCATGATGATCTTCCTTAGATCTGTAGATTTAAAGAATTGATTTGGGAAAATGCATTTCTCTGTCATCTAAATTGTGGGATTAGTTTTCTAGAAAGAACTCCAAAATAATGAAAGCTTAGGTAAATGAATCATTTTTATCATGGTGGATATTTCAATCCATTTTTGATATTTGTTTTTTGATGCCAATTAAAATGTAACCATTCAGTGGGACTTATGGTAATTTTGACTTTACTACCTGTTGGTATTTATAAAGATTCAGTAATGAGAAATTGTAACTGTATTAACTCCTTCACTTAATGGAATGTTTGAATCATTGTGTATTTTGTCATAACTTTAAAAAGCCACTTGGCCTTGGTATCTTTTGGATTAAATTATGAAGTTGGAATTTAGTTAATGATTGAATATTAATCTAACCCTTTCAGTTTTTGTTTCTACAATAGCTATGCTTATCATGTGCTTATAATATTTGAAACAAGGTTTTTAATAGAGTATTTACATGTATAAAATGAGAATTTAGTCACTGCCACTTTATGTTGGGACGGCTTTGAAAGTTCTTTGGGATTGTGAAGTAAAAGGTGTTTAGAAGTGCACTGTGCCTCCCGTAGAACCACTCAGTGAATGATTGTTGAAAGAATGAGCCCGATGATTTTATTTACGAAGTTTCGGGAATAGTTCATATTTGTTTTATTGGTTATCTAAAGACTGAAATCACAGTCAGTTCATTTGTAATCACAGGGAGCATGGGGTGAACTGCGGTAGGGTCATTGCTGACTTTCCCTGTCTTGTGAGATCCAAGCTCTCTAGCTTCTTTGCTGATGCCTTGGTTGCCAGTACTTGTAGCTTAGGAGAGCTCCATCCAGATGCCAGTCTCTCTCAGCGGATCTGAGTGTTCTTTAGCCTGAATACGGTATGTTCCCTAAAATATCTGTAGTAGGATAATTTATGGTTGATGGGCCTGAACCTGTTTCCTAATGGGAAAAGTAGCAGAACCAAGGCAAAATTTAAGGCTTTATCTGTAATAATATTACACCAAGACAAAGATGGCAAATCAAATAAAAAACAAAAATATTTTTAATATAAATTAGTAGTGATGGTACACTGTTTCCATTTACCATCCTGACTGACAAAATTTTCCAGATCTTCAGCCCATAATTTCATGGGGATGTTTATAAGTCCACTTTGTTATAAAAATTTTACAGGTTTAAGCATAGGTTTGGGTTTGAAAAATTGTACTTAGTAAAAAGGACCATGAATTAGTCATCGCAGGGAAATCAGACATATTTACTTCTTTGTGAATAGAAATTTTGGGGGCATCTTTTTCCCACAATGTAATAGTTCTGTCTACATTGAAAATCCGCTGAGGCAAGTAGTGTCCCTCTTAGAAGGTCTCTGTATAGGTTACAGGGAAGATGCTAATAGTTACAGGTCCTGTGGTGACCTGACCATTCACATTGAAGCCTTGTCAGTTGTCTGTGGTTTGTGGTAGTAGTACATGTACTATACTTAGGTTTTAAATTCTTGAACAAGATCCTTGCCTTCGGACCTTTGGCCAACAAAATTGATGGCTATATATACTGGAGGTTCCTTCTTTCCTTCCTTCCTTCCTTCCTTCCTTCCTTCCTTCCTTCCTTCCTTCCTTCCTTCCTTCCTTCCCTGATTTGTACTGATTCCATAGGTACAGTTTTCACATATAAAAATAAAATTCTCTGATCCCGTATGCACAGGCAGCATTCATTGTGAGAAATTAAATTTATTTGCCATCTCTACATCTGATGCAGTAGGGAAATTTATTCCCCTTTCCTAATTTTGGAATACTTTTACTTCTTTTGCATTTCCTGAACGGGATGGAGTTAATGATGTTTAGCACCTCAGATTGGCCATAGATGACAAATGCTTCCAATAAAGAACAAGATGGCAGCAGGTGAAATGACTGTGCATGATTGCTGGTACCATCTATTTTTAGCATACAGAGTTGCTGTGCCTTTGCAATAGAGCCTAGCTTTTATTCTGTCTACAAAAGTTTAGAAGATTGAAAATTGGACAGAGAAACTTCTGTACACATCGATAAGCACTTCGTTTTGTAGTACATTTCTCCCATTGCTATTCTACTGTTATGAATGTAGCCATCGCTGTTGTTTTATAACTTGGAGATTTTGACTGTGTTCTGTAGAACCCTCAGCAGTCTTGGAGACACATAATTTTTACATTTAATATGAAAAATGCTTTTTGTAATATATATTTCTTCAGTTGTCTCGCAGTAGTAATACATAGATTTAGCTCTCTGTCATCTTACTGGCTTACACATGCCTGGCCCTCCTTTTTCTTCTTGAATGTCACCCATCATGTTAGAAGTCTAATGATTTTTATCAACAACAGTAACTGTTACTTACAGTGTACTAGATGTAATGCTAAGTACTGAGTATATGTACATGTATAAATTTAGTTTTGTTTGTTTGTGTGTGTGTTTCTGGTACCAGGGATCAAACTCGGATCCTTGCGCCTGCAAGGCAGGTGGCGGAACCACTGAGCTAAATCCCCGGCCCTACATGTATAAATTTAAATGTTTGTATATTGAATATACATATGTGGAATCTAATTGATTGCCCACAGGAACGCTTTTGAGTTATTATCTCTACTTAACACACAGTGAAACTGGAGCTTAGAGAGAAGAGGTGACTTGGCCAGGGTCACAGGGGTGGATATTAAGAGGTAGAGTTAGAAACTGATCCCTAAGGGCCAGGTTTCCTCTTTCTTATATTGCTTTATTTTATTACAAAAAGTTGCCTTCCTGTTCTAATCCCACTTGTTTTTTTTTTCTTTACTCTCCCTTTCTCTCTCTCTCTCTTTCTCTCTCTCTCTCTCTCTCTGTCTCTTTCTCTCTCTCTCGTAATTTTCCCTTTAGGAGTTATTTACAGTTTTGCATGTGAAACTTTTTTTTCTTGGGAAAAGTATACAGAAATAATTCAGCTATATTCAAATTTCCCATAAAGGACTCATCCTTAAAGCTTATTTTAAGAGTAATATGCAACATACTATATTTCTGTTGTACTTTATAGTTTTATAAAGTACTTTCACACATTTTCTTAATTTCTATAACAATCATGCAGTGCAGAATGTGAGGGTATGACTGTTGCAGCTATTCACAAGTAAAGGGAAGAAGTACTCAAGTGGCTTGTCTAAGATCTCAAAATATGACTGTCTGAATTTAAACTTGGGTATTTTGACTAATATGGATACTGTGACACACTAGCCTTCCTATCAGACTAAACCACTGTATGTGCAGTGTGTAATAAAGATGCTATAGGGCTGGGATTTAGCTCAGTGGTTCTGCTGCCTGCCTTGTAAGCGTAAGGTCCCAAGTTTGTTCCCTGGTACCAAAAAAAAAAGATGCTACAAAATGAATCCATGAGACATGGGTCTTGTCCTCAGCAATTTGAATACTAAAATAAATGACATAATCAAACGTTCTGATTTCATTTAAACAATTAGGAGTGTCTAAATGTCATTATAGCACAGCATTTCCATAAAAGGTGTTGTAGTTTTGAGCCTCAACTTTTGTTTTTTGCTTTTGTCAAAATTGTGAAGCTGGAATTTTAATTGTGCATTTTAAATCATGAGATATAAAGTCCTCAGTTCTAAGTTAAGTTGCTGTGTACCTCATTTTATACTCATCTGCTTGCTTCTTGACTAAAACAATTATGATGAAGGAATGAGATAGAGGAAGGATGGCCATAAAAATGCAATTAAAGAATTGATAGTCCCTAGGGCCAGGGATTTACCTCAGTGGTTTCACCGCCTGCTATGCAAGCACAAAGACCAGAGTTCAATCCCCGGTACCAAAAAAAAAAAAAAGAATTGATAATCCCAATAAGGGCTTGATGAGGTAGCTGATAGTGGTCTGGTTGTAGGAAATTGGATATGGACTTTAAAGTGTGGATAAACTGCAAGTGTTCACTCTGGAAAGTTGTATTCATTGAGCAGTTCAGGAGTTTAATGCTTGTGTGTGTGTGTGTGTGTGTGTGTGTGTGTGTGTGTGTAATGAGCCCAGGGAGCACTGAGGTATATACACATCCCAATTCATGCTAATCCTTCTGCCTGGCATGCCCTTCACTTTAAAGTGGCCAATTCATGTAGGAAGCTTTCCTCTATATATTTATTTGAGACAGTGGCCCACTGAGTTCCCCAGGCTGGCCTCAAACTTGTATAGTCCTCCTGCCTCAGTCTCCTGAGTAGCTGGGATTACAAGTATGTGCCACCATGTCTGATTTTAGCAATCCATCTTTGGAATATTATCTTGTACCAGTGCCTTGTTTCATTAAATTTAATTTTTATTAGCAGTAGATGTTTTAGTTTAGTTAAGTGTTTGTGCACTGACTGGCACCCATTTTGTAAGTACTACCCATGGTTTACTTTTGATGACTTCTCTGTATTTGTTAGTGGGGGCTGTTCGCTTGGTTTATAGCATGAGGGAGTTGCCCTTTGTTGTGTTTTTATAGTGGAGCTCTATTTCGCTTGGACACGTCTTCAAATCTGGTTGATGATATTCTCCATTTGCCAACTGTTACCTAGCCAAACAGAATAGACTTTTTCTATTTTTGTGGCTAGAGGAAAAATTTTAGTGCTGAATTGCATGTATTTGCCCTGCTGATATTCTTAATACTGGCAAATCCTAAAGGAATCACAGACTCATAATGTTTTACTGAGGTTAATTATCATAATTCCACGTTTATCACCTATTCGTGATAAACAAATAAGATATCTTGCCTTTCCATTTAGAAAAATTTAATCCTGTAAGAGGTATGATGTGTGGATACAAATAACTAATTCAAACAAAAAGTGATAAAGGAGTAATAGGGCACACACTGGGAGCATAGGAAGGAGCGATTGCTCCTGGCTGGACAGTTAGGAAAACTTCTGTGTGAATTGACCTGCAAGAGTGAAGGGCACAGCAGGCCAGGCCGAGGGATTAGCGTGCATTACGTGGGTCTCTATAGAGCCCAGTAAGTTCTCTGTTAATTGTTTACTTTTCTCTGCCCCATTAGATTTGAGCCCATTGAGTTAGAGAATAGATGTTTTTCAGCATTGCATTCTCTGCATCATTAATTGCTGAACCTAATAGTTTAATTAGAGTTGTACTTAGTGGGATTACAGTGATAGTAGTGTAAATAGGATGTATTCAAGGGAAGAGAGACCAGTGAAGGGAGACCAGTGAAGGGAGACCAGGGAAGGGAAGGACTCCTTGAGATAACCTAGGAAGTGATGAGTTCTCAAGTAGGTGAGGTTGGAGCGGAGCAGCTGGAAATGGATGAGCATTCCCCATCTAGTGAGACCTGGGAGTTCTCCGTTCATTCTGAGTCACCTGTGAGCACACCAGGTAGTGCGAGGCTGGAAAGACATGGTGCTGCCCCAGAAGCAGGGTGACTGCAGATCTCCACTCATGGTGAGGGAATAATTGAACAGGGCCCAGAGCAGAAGGAGCAGAGAAGAGCACCAGTTTGGGCGGGTGAGAGCAGCTTTCCCGAGGTGATGGTGTTTGAATTTACACTGGAAGGATGAGTAGGAATTTCCAGGCCAACAAGCTGCAGAAGACATTATTACATGCTGAAGTTAGAGACAGAAACAGATTTAGAGAGCCATGAGAACCTGAATTGTTTCAGTGTTGGGGCTTGAGGCTGGATAGGATAAATAACCTTTTATTTGCTGTGCTTTTTGATGTTTCTTTTATCCAGCTTGAGCACACTGGCCTTTGAAAGGAAAGGTTTCTGTTGCTTCTTAGCCTAGTGGAAGGCTTTCTGCTGTTCTTTCAGCTCCCAGCCTGTGAGTGGAATGGCAGCAAAAAGTTGTGTCTTGCTTCCACTTTGTGAAATTAGACAGAAATGTGTGGCCCCATCAGCTAGAGTGGTACAGAAAAAGATAAACCCACTAGACACCTTCCCTTAGTGAATGCCTAGAGCCCCTTGGTGTGTTGTATAGAAAGAAAGCTGCAGCTTCAAGAGCACTGGACTTGAGCGAGGCGACCATGATAGAGACATAATTATTTGCCTTTTCCAGGAGCTTTTATGTAACCCTTAAAATTTTCCCAGGACTATAATACTGTAATATGGTACCTGAAGTTCTTTTATTCTATTCCTAGCCTTGATTTTCAAAAACAAAAGGATCACTGAGTTTGAGGCCAGCCTGGTCTACATAGTGAGTTCAAGACCAGCCTAAACTACATAGTGATACTCTGTCTCAAACAAAACAAAAAATAAAATAACTTCTCTAAACCTTATTACGTTTTAAAATAACACAATTTAATAACTTTGCATGAGTTTAAACTTCAAATGGTGTCCAACATTGTCTCTAGCCACTCTCCACCCACTTTTTTGTTGTGCAGATACCTGCTTCTGCAAATCATGATTCTGAACTTTCCACTTCTAGAGCTAAAAAGCATTATAGGGTTCTTTTACATGTAAGTTAACTTTCTAGGGTGGTTACATTGCTTTTTCTGATCTTTGGGTTGGACCACTGAACCAGGATATAGTGAAGTTGTTTTCTATAGAGAACTAAACAGTTAATGATTAACTTCAATTAGAATTGTATCCATTGTATTTCTGGGCCATGGGTTGGCAACTGTGTTAGCTTTTGTGCTATTACCGTAATGGTAAAAGTTTATGGGCTACAGGCATAGCTTTCACTGGAAAGTGAAAGACAGGAACAGAAGAAAAAGGCCTCTTGTAGAGTGCTGGGAGAGGCACAATGGGGCAAGGACAGAAAAAAGTGCATGTGGTAAAAAGAGGTCAGTACCTCTGACACCTGTTCCAGGTGCACGGTGGTGGGACTGTAGCCAAATTTTAGTATTAAGCTGAGCTGCCAGCAGTCCTGTCTTAGAGTACACTGAGTGTGTTGCTATGGCAAAAATGATACTTTGTTTTAATCATAGATTTAATAAAAGATTTGTAAATATTGTAGTCTATTTTTGGAATTAAGCAGAAAGGGAAACAGAAACCAACACAATTTAAATATTAGTAAAAATATAGTCATTTCTGAATTATAATAAGTGATTTTAAGTAAATGTAGTAAAAGATATAAGATCTAAATCTATAAATTATGTATAGCCTCAGGCAGAGAGTGGCAAAAAGTGAAGAGAAGAATAAATAAGAATGTGTGTTTGAATTTTTGCAAATGATAAAACTGCATTTTCAAGTTGACTAAAAATATAACTAGACCCACAGAAGGAAAAACAGCGTAAGAAGTTAGATCTGGAGCTGGTGTACTCCTGTGCAAGTAAACCAAGTGTTCCTTTCCTTTCAGAAAAACAATTACCAAACAGCAAAACAGCTTTTCTTCAGAATGTTTTTATGATTGGACCAGTAAAGCCAAAGAATAAAAATACCCTTTTTTGTTTTTCTGTAGTGGTGGTAAAAAGTTATTTCTCAGAAATATTGTATTGCGAGTTTTGATTCGTTTTCAGAGTTGAAAGATGCTGTAGAGGTCATCAAGTCCAGTTCTTTGCTGCGAGTCCCTCTCCATTATCCGCAACAAATGGGTGTCTTGTGTCTGCCTAAGTATCTAAGTTCCTTCAGATCCCAGGCTAGCTAACTTTCATTCCCTTACATGGTTGGCATTTCCCAGCCTTGTGCTCCCAGGCCTCCTCTTAATCCTTATTCGTATGTCCTGATATCTTCAGGAGCCCTTCTGTGATGATGATTTCCAGACCTGCGTATCTTGCTCTAGCCTCTCTCCTGAACTTGAGACTCCATTGTCTCCTGGATGCCACCACCTTAGCGTGTTCCACAGATAACTTGGCTTCACCTTTTCCACAGCTTTCTTTTCTTCTCTCTTCATGTGCTCTTTCCCCTGTTCCTTACCTCTCCCAGTGCATCATATTATCCTTCACGAAATCATAATCTTGGAAATCGACCTTGACTTCCTTCTTGTTTATCATCATACCCAGTCATTTATTAAGTCTTCTTTATTACTCTTGGAGCTCTATCTTTGCTTCCAGGGCCAGTATCTTCATTCAGGCACCAAATTATGGAAACAGTCATCTGTTCCTGGTCCCAGTTTTGTCTCCTTTCAGTCCATCTTCTGTTGGCTATCACAGGGTTCTCCCAAAACATAAATCTAATTATATTACTCTCTCACTTAGAATTTCTGGTGAGCCCCAGCCACCTGCAGACGCCTTCACATGGCATCTGAGTCCTTTTGTGGGGTGGGGCCTTTTAATTTTCTTGCCTTACCTTCCATCACTCCTACTTCTCTCTCCAACCACACTGAACCACTAGCTATTTCTTATGTTGGGTTGCACACACTGCTTTCTGGGTAATTCCTGTGTGTTTTTAGGACTCTGTTTGGGCATCCCTTCTTTAAAGAGGGCCTTCCTGACTTCTTACCTCCTGTCACATACGTACTTCTCTTTGACTTTCCCACAGTGTTGTGTGCATGTCCTTTTTTTATATCCTAAAACACAGTACTAGATAATATCTTGAGCACTTGTAACTTAGTGATTTTTGAAGATGGCTATCTTATTTCCTCTCTGTTGCAGGTTAAGTGTCTTCACTGAATTTGTTCAAATGATACGAGTGCCAGTGTTTTCACCATCCTGGCCATGTCTCAGTGTATATGTTTTTATTTCATTTTCTCTTTTAAAATTTGTACTTCAGTTTTAGACAAAATAGAATTGACATAAAAGGTATGGCTTCTCAGATGTTTACAATTTGGAGATGGATTGTCATATTTTTATTTATTTATTTGGTACTGGGGATCGAACTCTGGTCCTTGCGCCTGCATAGCAGGCAGCAAAACCACTGAGCTTAAATCCCCCGCCCTGGATTGTCATATTTAAGGTATAAACCTCACTTTTCCAGGTCCATGCCCGTGAATTTTTTTCTTTGGGTTCAGAAGTCATCAAGATTATGGAATTCATTTATACTTAACAAGTAATCAAAAGACAAGAATCCTAATTAATGAACTTGTTTATGTCCCTGTGAGTAGAATGAATGGAGGCTGGTGTCATTTGGTTGGCACACTGTCACCTCTGCAGGAGAATCTATATGGGAAGTCAAATTATTCTGGTCACAAGGTCAGCTTAATAGAGAATGTCACTAAGCCAAGGTAACTGGGTGGAGCAGCTTCATGAGGATGCATGCACCTGCCCTATCTATGCTGCTCTCTGTGGTTAGAATGCTTTGACCTCAGTCAGCATTGTGGGCATTCAGGTCGAGTCTTGCTTTTGCTTCCCTGTCTCTGGACTAATAATCCTTTTCTGGCAACACAGTCTTATCCAGATGAAAGCACAGTCAAAAAGGTTTCATCTTTCTTAGTGTATATTCTAATCCTGCCTGCCAGAAATTATACCCTACTTTTGATTAGACTTGGGACCTTAGTTCTACTCAGCCATGCATTTTCTTAGAATCACTTATGTTGGGGGCTAATTTCTCCCACTCCATTTGATTCATGATAACATTACTTACAAAGGGTGAACTAATTTTAAGTTATGAGAGTACTTACTTTGCCCCTTCATGCGGCTTAGGGCCTTGCCAAGTGTTGGAACACTTTCTCAGATCTAAGCCAATTAGTACAGCATAGAATTTGGGGTTCACCTTCCTTTTTCCTGATCTTAAGGATCTGTGAACTCAGCTTAAGATTAATGCATAAATTTAGGGGGCAGTCACCTCACACTTATGTCTTTGTTTTTTTTGGTACTGGACATCAAACTCAGGACCTTGTGCTTGTGAGGCAGGTCGCGGCACCACTGAGCTAAATTGCTGACCCCTAATTTGTGTCATTTTATTCAACAAAATGTTTTGCTTTTTTTTTTTTTGGGACTGGGGATTGAACTCGGACCTTGCACTTGCAAGGCAGGCGCCGGAACCACTGAGCTAAATCCTGGCCCATTTTTTGCTTTTTTATATGTTTGTCTCTTAGTATTTGATTTTTTAAAAATTGTTACATTTTCTATATTAAATTGTTGAAGATGATCATTTGTTAAAATTGTTTTTTTAATTCTTTTTTTTTTTTTTTTGGTACTGGGGATCGAACTTGGGACCTTGCGCTTGCGAGGCAGGAGGCAGAATCACTGAGCTAAATTCCCGGCCCATTTGTTTTTTAATTCTGATTGTGCTGCCCCACTGTCCAGGTTCTACTCATCCCTACATTTTGATAAGGATGTCAGAAGTTTTTTCTCTGATCATTAGTAACATAGCTTAGGTCCTATGAGTCTCACAGAACTTATTTATGAGTATTCTGAGTTTTGTTTTAATCAGTTTATAAATATATCTGTCACTCAGCCAAGAACTGTTGAGTAAGCCCTGTTAAATACCTTTCAGGGAGTCACGTAGATTTGTCCCATAGGGTTGCTGACAGAAAAATTATCTGGCAGGAATTGTCCTCCCTCTCGGAGCTCAGTGATCACTTATCTTTGTCTATTCAAAAGCTGCTTTAAATCTATACCAAAATTTTCCCCAGGCTAGATGATAAACAGTTTTTTTGGAATGTCCATGTTCTTTCTCACTTTGAAAAATCAACAGTTTGTCTCCTATGTTTTATTTAGCAAAGCTCTCTGGCCTTACAATTTGTCAGTATACTTGTAACATGCAACAGAATTACACGCAGGCTCACGATACTTAAGTGTTCATGATACCTGGCCAAGTTAGAATGTTCACAGTACTTTGGGCATTGCTGTTAGGGCCTCTTCACCATTGTGGGCTGCAGATTGTATCATCCCAACACTCCAATTCTGACCGTTCTAGCCTGAGAAGAAAAGGCAAGGCGTGGGAGATGCACATGAACTGGGAATTCTTTCTAAAGGAGGGGCTGAGATGACCTCTCAAGGGTGTTGGAAAATAGAAATATGTAAAAAGGTCTTTGTGAATTCTGTTCAAGTGTTAGGTTTTTAAAAAGCAAAACAAAAGTGAAGGTTTTCCTTTTTTCTTTCTCATGTGTTAATTGTACCACTTACTTTACCAAACAGGGCCTGGGCTTTGTATTTTCCTCTCCAGACATAAATTCAAAAGCCTCTTTTGTAGCCCTTGATGGATTTCTTAAGTTCCAGTCATGGTGGGCATTTTACTTCCTGATGTCATCCCGTGTTTCCTTTATAGACACCATGGTATGTGTCTATCCTGTGCTTTTCTGTGACTTTAAAAACCTGTTTTTCGAAGAGCTCTTAGTGCTACTAGTCTTTTCAAAATGAATTCTCCTTTTCTGTCATTAATATCTTTTGCACTTTACAGCCAGAATTCTATTTCATAGAGACCAAACCATTTCAGGTTTTTATGTGACTGAAATGAGTAGGAGCAATATTGTTTTGTTATATGTATTTTTCTGACTCGAACTCTTTAATTCTGTCTCGTCTCTGTCTCTCTGTATCTCTCTCTCTCTCATCCTTTCTTGCATTCTTCTGGTGATGTAATTTTAAGAATTATTAACTCTAAGACCCAGAGTTTAAATATGGTATTTTTCAAGTCATACATAGATATAAAACATTTTCCTTGCTATTCTTTTAAATTCATTTTTGGTTTATAATTTACTTTTAGCAGAATTTAAAATTTACACTCTCTTCTGGGCAGTAATCATGTTTTCTACTTCTTTGTACTTTCCCCATAACACCGAATAAAATGTAGAAATTGTACCTGCACATTTAGTGTAATAGAGGCAAATAAGTGTGAATTCTTGGGACAAGTAAAACTCATAGTAATCTGAGTCTTCACGTTCTCTTCAAGGCCTTACACATTCTGGCACCTGTCACTTTCTGGTTACTTATTCTGCTCTTGTATTAAACTGCTGTTTCTTACAGGCCTACTTCTGCCTCAGGACCTTTGCAGTTATCCTGTATGTACCTTATTCCCTCAGGTTTCTAAGTCACTCTTTTTGTTTTTAATCCTGTGGTGCTGGGGATCAAACTTCAGGCCTCATACATGCTAGGCAAACATTCTGCTACTGAGCTGCTCTCTCATCCCTCTGAGTCACTCTTTTTCACCTCATTTAAACTTCTTCTTTGGGGCTGAGCATGTAGCTCAGTGGTAGAACATGTGCCTAGCTCAGGCGAGACTGTGAGTTAGATCCTTGGCACTGCAAAAGAAACAAAAAGCACCAGACCCTTCTTTAAAATTTAATAATGCTGTCCTCATGACCTTCTTTAAAATGTTAATGCCTCTTCCAGACTTTAAACTTTGTACCCACCTCCCTCCTGCATTAGAATTTCAGCTCCATAAGGTGTAAGGTGTTTTGTAAACCCTGGCCAAAAACAGTACTGGGGACATAGTCATGAACAGTAAATATTTGTTGAATTAGTCAAAGCTAATTTAGATAGAATTCTGTTCTTGAGAGCTTCCTAAAACATATGACTCATCTTTTCTTTTAGGGTCTCAGACAGATTTGCTTTTCTTTTCTCTGAATGTGTTGTCATTTGTATTCCCTAATTGTGTCCTGGATTCCCTCTCCCGCCTATCCTAATGAACTTCAAAATTCCATGGTTAATTGTGCTCAAGTTTTCCACCACTTTCATTGAATCAGCTGATTTCTTCTCAGTGGTTACATTTATGTCAAGAATATTTTTCTTGGGCAAGGATTTAGCTCAGTGGGGCCACTGCCTGCCTCACAAGCACAAGGTCCCGAGTTCGATCTCTGGTACAAAAAAAACCCAATATTTTTCTTATTTGAAACATGATGGAAGGATTAGCATTATTAAGGATTATTAGAGGGATTGATTTTAGCTGTGGGAGAATTCTAGCAAATATCTCAACATTTGAAATTCCTGTAACCATTCAGCTCATTTCCATCTCTGGAATATCAATAGTGGTTTATGCATCTGCTTTCCTGCATCACACCATTTCAATTCAGAGGCCCATCCCATTAGATCGTAATGGTATCATATTAACTTATTTGTACTCTTAAAATTCCAGTCATAACCCAAGTTGTTCATATGTCAGGCTGGTCGTAATTCGAAGGTCCACTGTATGTGAGAAACATTTTACTATGACTTCTGTAATCGTATTAATAATTCTATCTGTATTATTTTCTAGCTTTCTCTAACTCCAGTTAGCCTTGGGTTGGTCTTTTTAATGTCATCTAGTAGCCGCTGGATGGTCTGTTGTGTTCTCTTTTATTTTTTTTTGGTGGCTTCTTTGAATATTTCTTTTCTTTCTTTTTTTTTTTTTTTTGGTACTGGGGATCGAACTTGGGTCCTTGCTTCTTTGAATATTTCTTAGTAATATACCATTTTGTCTTCATTTCAGACACTGTCTTTACATTGACACTGGTACATCAGTTCATGATGTCAACACTTTCCGTGATTCTGGTCAAAAACTCCATTTGAGAAGAACTGAATCAAATTCAATGGGTAGCTTCAATGGATAGCTTCAGATGATATGGGGAAATTTGATTCAATTCTCATCCAATTCAGTTTGTGATCAGAATTATGGCAAGAATTAAGTTTGTGAACTGAGGTGCAACTGTAATTTCTGTAGTTTCTGAATTGTATATTTTCATGATTTCTTTTTTTTTTTTTTTTGGTACCAGGCATCAAATTCAGGTCCTTGCGATTGCGAGGCAGGCAGCGGAAGCACTGAGCTAAATCCCTGGCCCTGTGATATCTTTTCAAGGACTCTATATCTTTGGTGAATTTGTCATTCATGTTGTGAGACATTTTGGTCGGGACCACCCCTTCTGAGGATGTCCCCCTCCAGACTTGGACTCTCACAACAGAAGTCAGGTCCTGGGGTCTTCCTGGTCGGCTCTGGCCTCCCTGGGGATCCTAGAGACCCCTATCAAACTTTCCCCTCTCAAAGCCCATCTCCCAAGGCTGTCTAGGTTCTACAGTAGGGCGACAATTCAGTCCTGGAGCGACACTCTTCCCCTGGGTGTTGGTCTCTTCTTCCATCAGTTCACAGGCGCAGGGTATGTCACCTGGTTGTGGGACACCTAGGGGTGGGGCGCACGGTCTCAGGGTCCTGCCTGGTTCCGCATGCGGACCTGGGCAGGCTGCATGGGTGACAGCACCATCTGGGAGCTGCTAATCAATTTTAAGGCACTTTTTATTGAAGAGAGTTCCATTTTTTTTCTATTATCTAATGTCCTAATACGGTTTGTCAGTTTTAAAATAAAAGACCACCTCGGTAGTTAAAAACTAAAAATCATATATTTTTTCCATACTGGGGATTGAATTCAATGCCTTCTCCCTGAGATACATGCCAAACTCATTTTATTTTAATTTTAATTTTATTTTATTATTTTATTTATCTTGGGTTTTTTTTTTTTTTGGTACCAGGGATCGAACTCGGGTCCTTGCGCTTGCGCAGCAGGCAGTGAAACCACTGAGTTAAATGCCCAGCTATCTTGTATTTTATGTTGAGACAGGGTCTTACAAAGTTGCTAGGTTGACTAGGCTGGGCTCTAACTCGTAATCCTCCTGCCTCAGGCTCTAGAGCACTGGGATTACAGGCTCAGCCACTATGCCGAGCTGTGATTGTTTATTCTATCCTCAATTCTGCTTGTTGTGGAGCGGGGCAGAATGGGTCCTCCATGTGGCACAGGACATTTACTGGCCCCGCCTTGCAGGGCTGTATTTCCCCACCCTGCCAGGGAAGACAGTGCTGGCTGTGAGCTGCGACCAGCAGGGGCTGTCGCTGCGGCTCTGAGACTCCTCCAGATGGTCCTCCGCTGGGAGGCTTTCATGTTTAGACATTCTACCCAACATCACTTCAGCTCCCTTGTCCATGGACATTAGCACTTGAACTTTATTTCACTTGTTGGTCTTACTCAATGATTAGTATTTCAATATTCCTTCTAATTTCTTGACTTTTCAGTTACTTTGTTTTATTTCTCATTTTTCTTTACTTTCAAAATTACTTTCTCACATTTAAAGGGAGTTTTCCACGTAGCTGTCATATTCTCGATGGTTTTTTTTCTTTCTTAGCTTTTCATGATGCTTATAAGATCATATTTTATATTTTTTGGTTGTCTTTCCATTTCTTCACTGAATCTCTTTAAATCACTTTTCCTATAGCTTTTTCTGTCTCAAAAGGTTTTACTTTGCCAATTTCAGAATTTATTTCAACTGTTTTTTGTATTAAATATAATCATGCTTTAACATAGCAGCATGTGTCAATCATTTCTACAAGTCTGTCTATCCTAATTGCTGTCTTTTGGAAGTTTAAAGGACCTCATTTGGAAATTTGTTTGAAGAAAAAGTCTAGACCAAATTTACAACATATGTATCAGATACTTATCTGGTGGTTTGTTAGATGTTTTCTTTCTTTGTTTAATATCCACATTCTGGGCATGGGTTTGCAAGGACCTAAGACTGTATTGTTGCCAGCTCAGTCAACCATTCCCAGTATTGTCACTTTCTTTTCAGAGCACGCCCAGGTTCTTTTGTAGTTACAGTAATATCTGAACTTTTTCTTTCTTTCTTCAGCTTTTCAGCTAAAAGTTCACTTGATCAATGAACCAAAAATTATAATGCTTCAGAAAAAGGTTTAGGATCCACACTCTAAACTTCTTTTTGTATTGGTATGCTTTACTCTTCTGGGCATGGATTTGCAGGATCTGTGACCACGTTTTTGCTAACGCCTTTCCCATTTGTTTTTGTGCAGCACATAATTTCCAAAGTGAAGTAATGCCTTCTTTGCGTAACATTAATCTTCTTTCAGCATTAAGTGATAGGAAGATAACGGTGGTTGACTTTTACTTAGGGTTTACCATTTGCTAGACATTGTTTTAAAAGCTTTACATATATCTACACACAGTGTATGATGTATGTGCTTGTTAGCATGTGCTTGCCACCCAGAAGCAGTCAGCAAATCTTAGATTTTATTACCACCAGCAGAAGCAAATCTCTTGCTAAACATTGCTTTCTTGATTTTTACAAGGTGTACTTCCCTATCAGAAAAGAGATTATTACAGAACCTGTTTGTTAAGGTATGAACCAGACGTTAATATACCTTTTACACTGTTCTTTAATGCTATTAACGTGATAGACGAAGCTTCACAATGATCCCTGCTCTCAAAACATATGTCAGGGTTGAGGCCTAGGCAGCAATAGTGCCTTTATTGAGAATTCAACCGTTACATCTGGAAATTAAATTCATGCCTTTACAGTAAATTTCAGCTTTTAAAAACAGAAATATTGAAAATTAGTTTTTATAATTTACATTTTATAAATTCCATGCATTTTAATTAATTCAATACAAGATGGACAGATTGAAATACCTTTTTACAAAGTGACCACATTCGAAATTTTGTTAGGTAAACATTTTCAAACATTGTATTTTCCATGGAAGAAAACTCATAAAATCATTGTGTAAGTTGGTTTTGAGGTGGTCCTGAGTTTGTGTATTTAAAATATATTCAGAATAAAAATACCTATTATATCTCTGTGTTGTTTAATAAGACATTTTGTGTCTGTCTCATTCTATATTTAAGAAAGTTCAGAGAGCGAGCCAGTGCATATAGAATGTCTTTTGAAGACTGAATAGCTTCATAAATTTGGGACACTTCTTCCACTTTTATGAAAAAACTGCTTGTTAGTTGGCTATTACCATCTCTTACGTAATAGCAGTACGATGCCTCTTGGCCTCTGTTGAGGCTCAGTGAGATTTGGTGATTTATGTATTAGTATCTTATGAATAATAAGCAGAACTGTAGGCAGGTCTTTTGTTTTATTATGTGCTTGTCTTTGACATTCACCCCAGTGAAAGCACTCCTGGCAAAAAACCAGATGCTTACTCTCAGAGATGGAAGGTATTTGAGATATCCCATTACTGTCCCCTTGAAAGGAAGTACTTGGCCCCCATTGTCCTTGCTAAGTACTCTGTCTCTGTTATTGCTGGTATAGGACTTAGAACCACCTGTCACCCATCCAGTAGTATACCCCCAGGACCTCCGTGATCCTGTGCTGTATCCCTCAGGATGGTGCTTGACCTGCCTAAATTGCTGTGTGCATGTTAAAGAGAGGCTGGGGCTGGGGTTGATAAATCTAGCTTTGGATCCATCACAAGCCTGAGCACTTTGTGTGTGTTCTGAATCATCCTATACATTGTGGGAGATAGAACAAGGTAAGGTTCCTGCCCTCAGCTAGTCTGGAATTTAATAGAAGATTACAGCATGTGTGACTAAATCCAGCTACATGAGAGTTCTGAAAAGTGAAACATAAATGAAGTTGGAGAAATCATGAAAAACTTTGCAATGGAAAAAAATTAGTTTCTTTAAGTAGAAGTAGAGAGAAAAGGAAGGGCCGTTTTGTTCTTTTTTGTCTGTGTATCTGTCTGTCCGTCCATCCATCTATCCATTTATCTGGTGCTGGGGATTGAATCCAGGTTTTTTCATGTGCTAAGCCTGTCCAAGGCTTGTTGGTGAGGTTAATTATGGCGTGTCTTTTGGCTTATGTGAATAGTAGAAAGTAAGGTTAAGTAGGGTGGAGCCAAATTACGGGGTTTAAAATAATTTGGGTTAATAACAGCTGAGTATAGAAGTTTTGGTTGAGGTGGCTTTAAAAATTTTTGAGGGCTAAGGATTAGCTCAGTGGTAGAGCATTTGCCTAGTATGTGTGAGGCACTGGGTTCATCCCTAGCACTTGGAGAGAGAAGTTTTTGAGTCAGAGAATGGTATCATCCTGGTTCTATGTAAGGAACAATGATTTCAAGATAGAGAGAATGACATCAGTCCCCCTACTCAGATGCTGGTACAAGAAATGTTAACTGGCAGGGTTGCAGGGGTCTGCATTGATCCAGAAATGGAGTGAAAATGAAGACATGAAGGCAAGATTAGAGGATTTTGATAGAGTTTATTAATAAACTTGAACTAGGTAAAGGAGAGAGATGAATCAGGGCTGCTTTCCAAGCTTTGCGACTGAATATAATAAGGGAAATGCTGTGGACAGAAGTGGGATTGCAGGAAGATTGACTGTGGGGAAAAGTTATGCTTACTTTGGACGTGATTAAATATGAATTCTCAGTAAGGTTAAATTGAAGTGTTAACAAGTAGGAGAAACCTGGGACTACTGGTTGGATGAAAAGATAGGGCTAGAAAATTCAGGTGTGTTTCTCACCCCTGTTTAGTGTTGTCTAAAGCCACGGAAGAGGATGAGCTTACTTAAGAGTTCAGAGACAGGTGTTCAAGAACTGGCCTCATGTGTGACTTGGGTGTATCGGAAGAGTTCTTCATATGCATGCAGACTGAAATTACTTTAAAAGTAAATTTTCCCCAGGTAATAAAAGGCATGTAATACTTTAGGAAATTGGAAAATGTAATTCTTAGTACTTTAGTGACTTTCCTTCCAGGCTTTTTTCTTATGCATGGAAAGGTACAGAAAAAATATATATGTGTGTATGTGTATAGGGTCATGGACTGTATACTCTTATAGCTTCTTAAAATTTAATATGTTAATTTTCTTTTGTAATGAATTATTATTTTAAAATACTCTTAAGAGGCTCTATTTTTCTCATCATTTGAATTTATCATTTAATTACAATTGTATCTGTTGAACATACAGGTTGCGTTTGATTGTTTTGCTCTTAATAATAATACAGTAAGCTTTTGTGAAAGATATAATCTTCATCTATTACTTAGATGTGGAGCTTTCTGAAAACAGAGACCTCTGTATCCTCATACCTAGAGGACTACCCACACATAGTATTTGCTTAATTTAAAAAATAAAATTGAATGCTAGGCATGGTGGTGCATACCTGTAATCTGAGCACAGAGGAGACGGAGAAAGTTTGAGCCCAGCCTGGATAAATTAGTGAGGCCCCTGTCTCAAAATAAGAAAAAGGGATGGGGATACAGCTCAGTGGTAGAGCACCCTTGGAGCGATCCCCAATACTACTCACAAAAATAGATGGAAAGAACATTAAATGTTTGATTTTTCATTCTTTCTGATTCTCTGTGTACCTTGGAACTTCTGATTATGATTTAGCTGTCCATATAAATCTGGCAGTAATGAAAGTGTTGGCTATGTATGGCCATAAACAGGCATTCCTATTTCTATCACAGTTGTATTTGTATAGTATCTGTATTAATAAATTTGTATTCTGATTTCTGCCTTAGTGATGCTGGTAGCAACAACTGAACCTGTGAGGCTGAGGATTGGGCCAGAGTTACAGGCCGTGGTCAGGGTTGTGAATGCCTCCTTTCCTGTTAGGAGCCCGCTGGGAAGACAGCCAGCCTTCAGCAGGTGGAGACTCCCAGCAGCGCCACAATTCCCAGTTTAAATCCTTGTGGTACCATGAAAAGACAGGTGTTTGACTCTTTTCAAATAATATTTTAACACAGTTTGAGATGGCAAAGGCATTGTGTTTGGCAATTTTTTTCTGAAAGTATATTTTATTGCCATTCAGAAGTCACAGACCTAAGTTCTTTGGAATATGTAACTTGCTGCTGACCAAACTATCAATGTATTATTTCCTTTTGGTTAATAGTTTAGGGATCCTGATTGCTTTTAGATTGACTTTTCCAGTTTTTGGAAGGATAGTAAAAAGGACATGTTAACAATGTAATTTTAAGAGTGACCGTGCTAATAGCGATAATGGTAATAGTGTTTTCAAGTTGAGCACTTACCATGTGTACTGTCCTAGGTTCATGACATGTAGTAACTCACAACAATCCTTTCAGTTGATGAGAAAACCAAGGCTCAGACAGACGAAAGTGTCTAAGATACACAGCAAGCAAGAATGGAATCAGAGTTTCCTTCTCAGGCAGTTTAATTTTTTTTTTTTTTGGTACTGGGGATGGAACTTGGGTCCTTGCACTTGCAAGGCAGGCGGCGGAACCACAGAGCTAAATCCCCAGCCCCTCAGGCAGTCTAATTGCAGACTTAGAAGTGGATCCATGAGATATTTATCAATTTGGTATCTCAAGAAGCATTAATTCATTTGTAGTTCAAAACTCTGTTTTTAAGATGTGATGGTGAAGCTGGGCATATGCAGGCCTAGCATTTGAGAAGCTGAAGCAAGAGGATTGGGAGTTTGAGACCAGCCTGGGCTATTTAAGGAGACCCCGCCTCAAAAAATCCAAACAAAGCCAGAAAAACAAACACACACCCCCAAACGCAAGGGTGAGAGAATGGGAAGACACATTTTCAGGATGGTAGGTGGGCTCACATCTTTTTAAGATGAGAGCAAAGCTTGGAGTTAGAGTTGCTTGATGGAAGAATATGGCGATCAGGCTTCCATCTGAAGAGCTTTGAATCTTTGTGAGTGGACCATAGCCTGTGAAAGACTTCAGGAAATCCATATCCTTTAAATCAGTCCCTCATATGTTCATGCAGATATTTGGAGAGTAGTGTGTGGACAGTGGTTTTAATACTACACAAGGCTCCACCTAGGTTTTGAGCTTTAATACCCAGTATCCAGTTCAGATAGTGCCATCCCAAAAGACTGCAATATAGGAATTTGTATGCAGTATTTGGAAGGTAGCTAAATGTGTCTGAAAAATGTCTACTCACTAGCTTTCTGTTAAAAAAGTTCCTCTTCTGAGTCTTTATTTTGGATTCAAAGCATTCTCATTGGTTCATGAGGCAATTTTCTTTAGGTTACTGTTACTGCCTTGGGTATTGGCTATTTTCAGATATAATTTCCTCTCAGCTGTGGCTTACTTATTCATTTAGCTATAGATTAAGACTCACATGAATAAAGGACAATGTATGTACTCTAAAATTAGAGGATTAAGTGAGTAAACAAAAAGAATGAAACATGTTATAGCTTCTTACCCCTTCAGTTTTGAGTAGACTTAGCACAGGGTTGAAATGACCATGGATAGGAAGGATGGTGCTGAGGTGATGCACTGTAAGCTATTAGAGTGATGACTTAGGGTGTGTATGTTAATGGAAAAGTTTTAAAACTTTGCTATGGGCCTTAAATATTATGCTTTTTTCTTTATTGCCTCTCCCTTAAAGAAGGACTGGGAGAGTAGTTCTTTTGCCTTCTTTGTATGGTCATTTAATCAAGGATTAAAATTAATTAGCTGTTTTGAGAGCTTCATACCAATTGAATTCCCTGTTTGTCCCAGAAGGAAATCCAGACTGCTGTGTTGCCTGACTGAATCTGTGCTTTTTGAGACTGGGTCCAACTTCTGAGTATTCAGGGGTGGGATCATCTTGTCAACAGCCAAATGCCCTAAGAGATGGAAATCACTTAGGAGAAATTAGTCTCCTGAATGGGGTTTCTTTTTAAAGTTTCATAGTCTGCCCTCCTCCTGTGCACACACAGTACATTAGAGAAAGGTTGCACTTGCTTGTTATTGGCAGGAGATTCTGTGAGGATTCATTGTGGACACTGTTTTCTATGTGGCTGGGGACAGAAGATTGCTCTTTAACTTGTTCCTAAGTCTCTTCTATGTGCTGAAAACTTAGGCAGCTTAGTATGGACTGTAAAAGAAACAAATACAGAAACAGTTGGAAAATATAAAAGAGTTTACAGATTAGAAAGATGAAATGAATGATTTTCTAAACTATATCCTTTTGTGATTTGACTGAAATTAGCCTCCATGTGTGAGAAACTTCTTTAAAAAGATCCTCATGACCTTTATGCTGTATCGACAAAACCCTCTGTGTGTGTGTGTTTGTGTGTGTGTGTGTGTGTGTGTGTGTGTGTGTGTATGTGTTTTATTTTATATGCTTGTCCTTTTTCCTTCAAACAAGGGTGGGATTTTCTACTCTTATGATTCCTGTGGGAGGATTTGTTCATGAAGCAAGTCCAGTCTTGAGAGGGATCCTGGACCAGGAGCCTCATGTGGCTTCATTTCTAAATGTGTTGCCTAGGTGAGTCTTGTCAGGTTTTTGAGCCTCATGTTTTTATTTTTAAAATAGAGATAAGAATACCTGCTCACCTATCTCAGTAGTCTTCGTGCTGGGGAAGAGTCTTGGGCTGTTGAATCTAATAGGCCTGGTTCCTGGTTTGGTTTATAACTTTGAATAAGTTATGTATCTTCCCTGAGCCCAAATTTTTTGTACTGCAAAATGACAGTTACATTATGTACCACTTCTTAGAACTAATGTGAACATTAGAATCGAATGAGATAATGTACATTATTAAGCATGTTGCCAGGCACCCAAATAATGTTCAGTCAGTTATTATGAATTATACATATTTGGGTTTTTGTGGTACTAAGGATTGAACTCAGTGCCTTGCACATGCTAGGCAAATGTTCTACCACTGAGCTATATCCTCAGCCTATAGATTATATAATAGTTATTATTGTTAATAACATTTAGCATATGGAATAGAATGACCAGATTTTCAGGTTTTGATGGTAAGGTGTACTATTGCAACTTTATTGCTGAGAAAACCAGGAAACATAAGAAGAAAATAATTAAAAATAGAATTTTCTGTTTTTAGAATAATAGACATTAACAGCAAGACATTATCTAGATTATCTACACTTGTATTTCAGCTTTTTTTTCTCCATTTGAATAATGTGTTTTGAGGAAAAATATTGTTGCTGTTTTATAAAATTGAAACAGAAGTCCATGTGGTCTGTAGGACCTAGGGCTAACTAAGCATTCTTTCTGATACTTCTCTTAGAAATGCCCTTTTTTTCAGGGGCATAGATAAAAGACACTATGTAATTTGTAAGGAAAAAAGTATGGTCTACAGGTGAGGAGTAATCTAAATCTCAACAAGAGTTTAATTATCCCACATTTTAAGATAAAATAGTGGAGAGCCATTACTGAGATCGTGAAGGTTATAGAAGGGCGTAAAAATGACCCAAAAATGAATTCTACTCTTTCCTTGCTAGTGCTTTTCATCAGGTCACTATGAATGTGGCAGTGATCAGAGAGAACGTGTCCTGACTGTTTCGTGTGTCTTACTAATTTGTCACAGTCAACATACAGCCTGAATTCACTAAGTATCTACTGTGTGCTACTGTTGTGCTGGAAGCTTGTGACCCATGGATGAATAATCAGTAACTTTGGATTCATGCTGCAGTTTCTGAGTTACCTTGAAAGATGGGGGAGGAATGTTAGGGTACCTAAAATCTGCATTTCTAAAATAATGGTGACTTACATAACTTGCTATATTTTCTTTTCCCTGTTGCCAAGAAAGCATGATATAACCTCTGAGAAATCTCCACTAATATTCCCTCGATTCAAGCCCTTATGGCCTCCTTCTGGGCCATTTTAGTTATCTCCTGACTACTAGGTCAGCCCCCTTCCCTTCCTACTCTCTCCCTACTCCCTCCCTCTGTTCTTGGAGTGTCACTAGCAGCAACTGAATCTATTTTCATGCCCCAGTAATTTATCTAAAATGTAAACTGGACCCCATCATTTCTAGGCTTAGAACCTTTCAGATGGCTTTCTTGTCACTTTTCAAGATACTATCCAAATTCCTTGGCATCAGATTCATGGTCTTTCTCAGTTTTATCCCTGGATACTTTTCTGCTCCATCTCTTCTACCATTTTGTCTCTCCTGCAAATACAATTGTTTACAATTCTAGACTCTCTTACATTGTGAAAGTCTTCGGTATTTTCAGCTTCATCATCCCTATCATCGTACCTAGTTGTATTGTTATTTGTTTATACATTTGTCTTCTTTGAAGGCAGGTATTGTGCATCATTTCACTTGTGTTCTACCCACACTGCCAGAACATAGTATGCATTCTCTGAATGTTTGTCAGATAAATGAATAAGGGATTAAAGATACTCCCATGTGTTCACAGTGCATGATTAGTAACACTCCCATTTCTTAACTGTATTATACAGTATCTGAAGCCAGTTTTATAAACCCAGTAATCTTTTTATAGTTAAAGGGAACTTAAATATTTCATCCAACCCTTTAATTTTTCTCAGTAGATGAACTCAAAACCAAAGACACTGAATTACTTAGACACGGAAAAGCAGCTGACTCGTGTTCACTTCAGGACTAACCCTGGCCTGCCTGCTTGAACCCCTGGCTGTGATCAGAATTCTAATATGACAAGAATTCTAATGTGATGAAAGGGATTATTTTAGCTTTGGGTTGTTAAAAATACTTTATTATGGAAAAGCTTAAATATATACAAAAATAGAACAGTTGTCAAGCCATGACTGTCCTGTTCCATCTATATCCATACCCACTCCCCTCTGTATTATTTTGCAGCAACTCCTTGATGTTATATTAGTGGGTTTTTTTCCCCCCGAGACAGGGTATTGCCGTGTAGCTCAAGCTGGCCTTGAACTCACTGTGTAGCCCAGGGTAGCATCAAACTCCCAGCAGTCCTCCTGCCTCAGCCTCCCAAGTGCTAGGGTTACAGATGTGCACCACAGCATGCACCCCCACACCCAGCTAATGTTATTTTCTGGAAATATTTTATTATGTATAGGATATATTATTAAATCTTCTAGATATGGGTTCCTCTGGTATTCTGGGTCATCGTGCTAACAAAATAATCCCCCTTGAGGACAGGCTGCAGCAGTCTGGCAACCTCTCCCCCAGGCTGCTGGTTGCTTGCCTTTCTCACTCAGCTCTTCCAGGTACATCACTCCCTCTGGGCCCATCTCTCAGAGCCTCCTTCCTTTATGCTTCTTGGCCGAGCTGTGCTTTTTATTTACATTCTGTAAGAGATAGGATATGGGTAAGGGGAGTGAACACTTGTTAGTAAAGAGCAGAATACCCTGTATAAAGCCAAGTACCTTAAAAAAATACTCATCCATAAAAACCTTTAAAATTTCTTGGAGTCTTTGTCATTTTAAAATTTCTCAAAATGACAGTAACAAACAATTGAAATTATTATAAACTATTATAAACATATATGAATTATAGAGAAAAATGCAAGGAACATTCATGGGGGTGTGCTGCGCAACTTTATCAAGTCAGTGTCTTGCCCTACATGCCTCAGCTTTTAAGTAACAAAACATTACAAATAGAACTGAGATGTCCTGGTAATCTTCCCTTTCCCTCCCTAGAAACAACTATTACTCTGGATGTACAGTTTTCACTGTTCTTAATGCATGTACATCCTTAGGTTGAGTAATGTCTTGCCTTTTATAAGGCAGTTTTACCTTTTTCTTTTATCTTTACAGTATCTTTTATCCTTGAAGTATGTAAAAAACTATATGGAATATTTTGACTTCTGAAAAATAGGTAATTCACCAAATTGTCTCAGTTTCACTTCGTGCAAAGCTGTAGGGTGTGAAATGTAGTATTTTATGATTTACAATTTATCTCATAAAAGAGCCAAGTATAAACAAAGTAATAGAAAAGAACCTCAGAGGGGTAAATGGTCCTAATGTACTGATTTTAGTGAAACTATCTTAAAACCAACTCACATGTAAGTTTTCTGTCCATTTGCAAAGAAAATGCTTATAGAGGAAGTGCTGTCTACCTTCTGTGAGAAAGGCTTTCTAGAATGATAAATTGGGAAAGAAGTCATAGAGATGTTTTGCTTTGCATATTCTTACAGTGCTTCAAAAATTGACTACCCTCACTTGAGTATTACACAATGTATACATATGTTGAGACATCACATGGTACCCCATAAATATGTATAATTTTGATGTCAATTTAAAGAATACATTTTTTAAAAATGAAAGAGTTTGCATATAATTTAAATTTTTAAAAGCAAGTTTCTGCCCTAATTCACCCTGAATAAATTTCCCTGCTATGTTTAGCATTAGTTTTTACTCCTTGGAAGGAGATTCAGTGCTCATCCTGTTTATTCAACTAAAAAAAAAACCAAAAAACTTTTCCCATTTAAAAAAAAATCTAGTTCTAGTAAAAACTTCTGACTCAGTAATTTTGGAAAGAACTACCCCTTTCCACAAATAGATGAGCCCACATACTAGGTTTTTTGAGTGGACCAGTAAATTTCCATGACGTCAGAAAACTGGGTGGAGTTTCTGTGGATGCAAGAGGTAGGGGCTTTTAGGGCATGTACAAGAACAGGATCATAGCCTGTGAGCTACAAAGTAGTAGGGGATTTCCCATTAGGTTACTCTAGTGGAGGCCAGTTTATGGGTATGGTCTGAACAGTGAGAGGTGCTTACACCATGAGTGCCATTAGTGTGACCCAGCCTTGATTTATAAACCAAGGGGAGATCATCACTGTTTTCTCTTCCCATAGGTTTCTAAGTAGCTGTCACTCAATTTCAATTATTACCAGGTATGTAGTTAAGCTACAGCTAAGCTACCTGATATATTAGTTTTCATCAGGCAGTGTAGCTTACTGTTTTTCCCTGTTTGGAAGTCCTGTTTATATCAGAAAGGCTCACCTTTATATCAGAAAGGCTCACCTCAGTTGTTTTTACCCTATTTGTGTGGGTTAGATGTATTTTATTTCAACAATACGGCAGGTTCTTGGAGTGCTCCTGTCATATCTTACTGTTTGGCTTTCTTCCTGCTAACATGGTATGTGTATGTGACAGGTGTAGATGTGTAATTATTTGATCAGCCTTGCCTAAAGCCAGTGAAACTATTAGCTTAACTGGTTTCTTCTGGATTTTTCCATTTGTGGTCATCCTGAAAGCAAAATTTTGCAAACATTGCTTACTAGGTTTATTGAACACCTTATTTTGTTTTCTGTAATCAATAAGAGATTGTCAGTTTAGATGCAGCTTTTTAAAGGTGCACCCCTGGTGGCAGAAAGATCTTGGCTAAAGAACTGAAATGAAACTAAGGCTAAATCTTGGGTTTAAACTATGCCTTTCTTGTTTCTTTCTTTTTTTGTTGTTTTTTTGTTTTTGGAGACAAGGTCTTACTATGTAGTTCAGGCTGGCCTTGAACTCACAGCAATCCTCTTGCCTGAGCCTCCCGAGTGCTGGCACTACAGGCTTGTGCCACCATGCCTAGCTTGCTTTTCTTCTTTTTAAGAAGATGATACCACATAAAAATCCCCATAGTATTTTAAATTTAACTTACAAGTAGACTCCCACATTCACATGAAAAAGTACAATAATCTTGGAGTAAGGCTTTCCAATCAGATGTCAAAAATATATTACAGAGCTATAAAAATAAAATGGCTTGGTTTGGCTGGGATAATAAGTGAATAAATAGGTTAATGGAAGATAGTGGTCTCAAAATGGACTGTTTTCAAATATAAAAGTTCCATAATAGCTCATACTTGTTCCTGTAAGTCTTAGGGTACAATTTTTTTCCTCAATTTTTAAAAATGTTTGCTGCATTTTTAAGTATAACTTTTTAGTTTTGTGAAACAGTGGGGTTGTTATTTTCTACAAGTCTTATAATGGAAAGAGGTGAGAAAAATAAAATTTATTATAAAGAACTTGATGGTGTCAGGAACGACATTTCTATATTCAAAGAGAAGGGTTGACATGTAGGAGTCTCTAGGTTTGATCCCAGGCACCACCAAAAAACAAAAAACAAAAACGAAGAGGCTTGCTGAGCCTCTTTGGGTACTTCAGTTATAGAGTATGTGCTTAGCATGCATAGGGCCTGTGCTTCCAACCCCAGGATAAAAAAGGGAGAGAGAGAGGCTTAGCTCTAACCTAGTTAGAGCTGATAAGAGACCAGATTGTTAACAGATTGCAGACTTAGGCTCTGGTATGAGGGAGGTTCTGTTTACTGGTTATATATTTTTGAGCTGGTGACTTAACCTGTTTCTTTGTTTATAAATGTGGATAACGCCTACTTCATGGTTTGCAGAGATCAAAGAATGTCATTCATGTTAAACATTTTGTAGCACTGTACCTGACACAAGTGTTACCTGTGGTTATAATTTGTATCAGAAAGATCTTCACAAGCATTGTGAAGGGTTTCTGTTTTAAATTCTCAGATAAGAACTAGTTAAGATTTTAGAAAAGTGACTTTTTCAAATCAGTTTTATGGTTTTCTTGAGGCAAGCAATTCTTCCCTTAGAAAATGGACTTACAGTTTACGAACTTTTGATTATTTAGTGAAAGAAACAAAGAAAATCAGTACAGATCCAGCTGCCTTTCTCTTATTTACTAGGAGACTTTGACCAAGGTACTTGCTGCAATAAAGTCCATTTTTGTGGAGAGTATGAGAAAAATAAATGAATTTGAATTTCAGTGGAAGAGAATTAGGTTAGATGTAAGAAGAGCTTTCTGACTACAAGGCTGCCAAGCAGGTAAGAGAAACTCCTTTGCCACCGCGAGGAGAGGTGCCTGAGGAGGAACTCTCTCGTTCACCTGAATCTATTTCAGGGCCCCTCGGAACCCGTGTAAGTGCTGCACAGACCAGGACTTCACCCTGGCTCCCTGCTAATGGCATCTTTGCCAGGATTTGGGCTGCCCTTGGATGTTCATTAATCTTGCTCATGCAGGAAAGCATTCTGATACTGTTCTCCTGTGTAGGTGAGGACAGGATAATGTAGACAGTACATATTCAAAATCTGAAATGATTGCAGAAATTCCAGATAGAGATTATAAAAGTCTTTTAAAAGTTTTTGGAGTTGTTGGTTCAAGAAGAGAGGTTGGGTGGGAGGAGGATTAACCTAGCTTTCTTTGTGTCTGTTAGAAGGATAAATAAGTTGAAATTTCTTTCTTTTTTTTTTGGTACCAGAGATCGAACTGGGGACGTGCGCTTGCGAGGCAGGCGCTGGAACCACTGAGTTAAATCCCCAGCCCTAAAGTTTCTTTAAAACCAAAAATTCCACAGACATTTAAGATGTATCAAGAGTAGATAAGATGATCATGCTAGAAAAGACCAGTAACTCTCTGTAGTTGCTCTTAGGAATCCACTGGTTTATTTTTTACCTTAGCTTTGTTAAGTGAGTAATTCTGCTCATAAAAAGTGGGCATGGAGATCAGAACAGTAGCTCTGGAGTTGACAGAGCTATGGTTCAAATCCCAGCTTTGCTCCTTTCTGGTTAAAAGGCATCTGGCAAATAACTTTTCCTTTGCAAAATGGAGAAATAATTCCTACCTTGTGGTTATTATGAAGAGCGAGATAATGCACACAGTACTGTCTAGCACGGAGAAGGTGCTTAATAGATGATAAGAACAATGATAATATTTTCTTTGCTTCTCTCTTTCCTTCTTTTCCTCCCCTGCCTTTTTTTCTTTTACAGTACTAGAAGTCGAACCCAGAACCTTGCAGAAGGTAGCCATGTGCTCTCCCACTGGGCTATCCCCAAGCCTCAAGGATGATAATGACAGTGATAAGGATGATACCTAATTGATTTCCAGAGAATGATCATCTGAACTGGATTTTTTCCTGTTGAAGAGAAAATTGGCATTATTTAAAAGATTTTCTTATATCTTGGCCCAAATAGCAAAGTTTTAATGTCACATCTAAAGAACAGAGACTCTTGCTTTGGAAACCAAGCTTTCTTGGAAACTAAGCTTCTTCCTACTTACGTTTTCAACCTTTGAGTTGTGTGGCAGTAGTTTTGTTTTGATTTGATTGGCATACAGGAAAGTGGCTGTTCTAATTAATAACTATAGTTCCTGCATGAGCTAAAACAGTGTTTTTTTAAGATTGTATAAATTGTAGTTACTTAAATATTGGCATTATGGTATGATTTCAGATATTTAAGATGGGCTATCATAGTTTCATTGTCCAAATATGGTCTCTATCTGAAGAGTGAATGAATTTTTTTAATAGAAAAGTGGACAAAAGACTTAAGTCAGGCAGGATTATAAAAAAAGATATTTACAATCAGAAAAATGTGCTTAACTAATTTTAGTCTAAGAAATAGATAAACAAAACTAAGATTTTTATTTTGTAGTGGTGCTGGGGATCAGACCAGGTCACGTGTGCTAGGCAAAGATATTCTTTCTAACTCATCAGACTGGCAAAATTTAAGACAGTGTGCAATGTGGCTTTCTTTTATAGCTATGAATGGTCAGTTGGTACCAGGCGAGCAATCTTGACACTGTGAATCAAAATTTTACTGTCCTTTGACTTAGCGGTTGCACATATGGAAGAATATAATAAGAAAATAAGAGAAAGAATGTACACTCTGTGATCCAGTATGTTCACTATGGCATTGCTAAAAAATCCCCAAAATGGAAACCATCTGGACATCTGTTCATAGACATTGGTTTAAAACAGTGGCACTATGGAATGTATAGTATGATACAATGGTTTAGTTTTATTTTATTTATTTTTAAATTATTTTGGTACCAGGGGTCAAATTTGGAACCTTGCACTTGCGAGGCAGGCATCGGCACCACTGAGCTAAATCCCTGGCCCACAGTGGCTTAGTTTTAAAGGAACCTGAGTTCAGATCCTGGTGCTACCACATCTAGTTGCATCATCTTGGACAAGTAACTTAGTCCATTAGCTGCACTTTGCTTTTCCCTGAATGGTAATAATAATGGTGTATGCCTCCTGGGATAGTGAGATGATACACGTAAAGCATAGTGTCTGGCACAAAACAACTTATGGATTAGAAAATATTACTACTTATGTGCTCTTTAAAAAAGATGAAATGGGTCTATTCGTATTAATATCAGGATATCTGCAAATTGGAATGGAAAAGGCAAGTTATGAAACAGTTTGTGTGAACTCATCAATATTAAACTGTGTATGCATTAAAGTTTTGGAAGGACATAGCAACAGTCAACATTTAATGAGCACTTGACTGAATCTCAGGCACTATTCTGAGTGCTTTAACACAAATCAGTCACTTCTTAAAACTAAGTTAATATATTTTTAAGTGCTCGGAACAATACCTATACTTTGTAAAGGACTCAATAAACAGTAGTTGTTAATTTTCACATGCTGTTGTTATCTCTGTTTTGTAGATGAAGGACATGCCAGTCCTGAGAGTTCTCATGGTTCATAAGTGGCAGAGCCAGAATTTAAGTCCAGGCAGTCTAGCTCAGACTCTCTTACACAGCAGTTAAAACTGGATATCATGGGAGGTAGGATTCTGAGGTCACTCACTCTGCGGTGTATTACTTCTGAATATTTTCACATTTTTACATGAAGTGTTGTATATTAATATGTAGAAAAAAATCTACTTCCAATTTGGAAAGAACAAAGTGGATATTTAGATTTTAGAAAACTTTTCCCTCTGTTAACAATATCTGTGGCATTCCAGAGATCTGAATATATGTACACTTAGATTTTCCCTAACACCCAGGTAACCTGGTGCATAAGATTCTGAGAACCTCACTTTGGGGGACATTTTTATAAGGAAGTGATTAAAGAGAGAGGTAGAGTCCCAAGCTAAATTGAAATCTACATCACTTAGTGGTGACCAGCATTTGTATTGAAATCTTCATAGCCTTCAAGAAGCCTGTAGCTATAATGTTTTGGTTTTCAGAAAGCTTAAGGGTAAAAGTATTCTTTGGTCATCTAAACAAAGCAAGCAGATGCCAGTTATTCGATCCATAGTTACATAAATATAATATAGGAAGTAGTGACTTAGTGTCCAGCAAGGATATCTGCATTAGAGCTAATAGATAGCACGGAGCCCGGGCCTCGATCCTGGGCATCTGTGTCTGCAGGGATTGTTTCCTGGGCTTGCCCTCGCACTGTGGACTCTCCATATAGAGTGGGAGGTCTCCTTGAAGGTCAAGTTGCCTGTTCCTGTCCAGCTTTTATCAGATACCCTGGTATCTGGGAGCTTCACTTGTATAAAATGAAGAAGATGGACTATGTAGTATGATCTGTGTCCCTTAATGACAAGTAAGAGATTTTCTGTCACTCAACGGCGTCCAACTTCTGTAATCAAAATTGCTTTCCAGTTCTGTGATTGTAACAGACTTGCCCTGTAGTGAACTAAATTTACCATCTTAGATTGTAGTAGTCTAGAAACATCCCACACAGAATTGCATTCGTAAATTGACTTATGGGAGGCTTGTTAAGAGTGTGTAGTTGAATTACAGGATGACATCCAGCTGTGCAATTGACTTTTTATTCCATTTTAGGTATTTTTTTCTTCCTGTATTTGTTTTCCAAATAATCCAGAAAGAATTGTGTTCTAAAGATAACAAATCAACAAAATGGTAAGGTCCTGTTCATAAATTGTTCTTTAACACTTAATTTTTTTAATCTTAAAGTTTGTTTTAGCATTCTGATGTCTTAATTAGGTGGACTTTCTAGATTTTTCTCAGGATTGTGGAAGTCAAATAGTCTGTGTGCTTGACACAGATCTGAGACTGGTGAGTCACATGGTCTGTCTGCTTTTAGTTGGGAATAGTTTTCTTTGGTCACTTGTGATGGTCAAAGGTGAGCTTAAATGACTCCACATAACTAAAAGTAACTCGTAGCTATTTAGGTCTTAAATCAGTAAGCTTGATGATAATCATGTTCTAATTTTAGTCTTAGCTCATTTTTGCCCCTCAAAAAGTCTGCTGCTGGGCTGGGGATTTAGCTCAGTGGTTCCACCTTGAGCCTCGCAAGCGAGTGGTCCCAAGTTCGATCCCGGTACCAAAAAAAAAAAGACTGCTGCTTTTGCCCTTTAAGTTCTTAAATTGGTCTGATATCTTAGAGATAGTCTTCACTGGAAAAGGAACAACAAGCAAAATAACAGTCATTTTAATATGAAAATTAAGAAATAGTAAGGAATTGGTACAACTGAGAAATTGACATAAGTTTCTTGTGAAAATATTAAGTGATGTAGAAACTTTGAATGTTTTATATGAATGGAAAATTAAAATGTGACTACTGTATTTGAAATTAGTGTTGTGTGTTTACTTGAGGAATATTTTACACTCTCTTATGTGCTCTATTTTCAGTTTTCATCTTATTCGCAGTTGTCTGTCTCTGTCATTTCTAGTAGAAGTTTGCTTTTAAGAAAATGAAAAACAAGTATTCAAAATCACCCAAGCCTTTTAATGTATGATTCATCCCTCTAGGCTGCTTCCCAGAAGACTAGGCTGCTTCATTCCTCCTCCCTCCCCTTTACCAGGTTTCCTGCCTTTACCATTCATTGGTTGGTGTCCGATCACACCAGATCTTCACCTTCTAGCACAAAACCTGCAATTTGGGCTGTGCTGGTGTTTTGAACCATGGACTGTTTTCCTTAAAACAAGCAGGAGGGGTAAAGGGGATTGGGCCTCTTTAAATCTGTTGCGTTCCTTTTCTTTCTCCTCTTGCCGTGTTTTGGAGGATTTCTCTTGTTTTAAACAAGACTTGAAGGTGATTGAACCTAGATTTATGCTGCCATACTTTCTGATTTAACATGGGCCTTTTAAGTCACTTGTAGAAAAGCTACTTGAAGTGAGTACGGTGTAACCTCTTATAAATGTCACCAGTATAGGCCATTACAAAATTGTTTCCCTAAGAAGTCTAAGATATGATTGAAAAATCTTTCTTTAAAATTCTTTTCCTTAGTCTTCTTATTTGCCTATAGTTTTGTTCCATGACATGTAGGTGTTTTTTTTTGCCATTCCTCAGAATCTTCCACTCATCCAGAGCTAAGATTTGGTTCAGAGGGAAGAGTAAGTATAGTGATATGTATAATCAAGTATAGAAAACCACTCTGTGAGCTGCAAAGTACAAGTCGATTCCCTTTTACTATCCCCACCTGACACTCTCACACACCACTCTTAAATACTTTGTTTTGATTCTAAAAATGATTGTTTTCTCATTATGGAAAAATTGGAAAATTTAAAAAATGATCAAGGACAACATTTAAATCATCCATAATTTTGAAGTATTTTTACTCAATAATCTTTCTCTGTCCTTTTTTAATATAATTGAGTTCATATTGTACCTGAAGATAGAATTTTGTATCCTGCTTATTTACTTAATATTATTTCTTATGTTGTTAAAATATTTTTGGGAATTTTTCTTAAGCAATCTTTCTATGGTATTTTATGCTGTCAGCATTCTGTGAGTCATTTCACCTAATTTTAAACTTTTTAAGTGGTTTGAAATTTTTAAAAACCCTTTAAATTAAAAAAAAACTATTCAAATCTTTGCTGCAGTTTTGATTATTTCCTTGGGATAATCTCCCAAAGGTCTAGTTATTATTTCAAAACTTAAAACATTTACAGTTTTTTATATAGAATGGCATATTTCCAGCCAGAAGGGTTTCATTCCTCCCAGTTAACACACAGACCAAAAGGTGTGCGTCTCTGGCAGTCTGGACTTCACCAAGAGTGCTTTTCCCCTAAGCTGTGGCTATGTTGATACAGGGAACATACTACAGTTTTTTAAATTTCTCTATCTTTGATTTACTAGTAAATTTGAACATTTTTCATATTTTTAAACTTTTCATTGTTGGTTATTCATTTATTACAGTCTTTTGTTTGTTTACAACTTTAATATTTCAAAGCTGTGTATGAGCTTTATATATATAAGATTTGTTTTTTGAATATAGATTTTTTTCTACATGCACTTAATGGACAGTTTGTGTGTGTGTGTGTGTGTGTGTGTGTGTGTGGTACCAGGGATAGAACTCAGGACCTTGCACTTGCAGGGCAGGTACGTTGCCACTGAGCTAAATCCCTGGTCCACGTAATAGACACTTTTTAGTGTTTTCCCCAAAATTACTGTCTTTGAATCATATATATATATAGTATGTTCCTAATTTTTGTGTGATACTTTACTATTCATTGTGATGATTTCATGAAAGTCTAACTTTCTGATGTTTAATTTCTCTCCCTCCCTCCCTTCCTCTGTCTTTATGTTCACCCTTTTTAATTATTTGGAATTTATTTTGCCTTTTGGAGTGAAATGAACATCTGACTTGATTGTTTTTCCCCAAGTAGATCCTCTGTTGTTGCAGCTCTATTAATTGAATAATTCTTCCCTTCCTTTCATGATCTATGATTAAATTTTCTGATAAAAATTCACCACTTTTTAAAATCAAGGTTATTCTTACGTAGTTTTGGAGTGTTGTTCTCCATCTCCTCCTCCTTACTGCTTTTGTGAACAGGATTATTTTTCTATTTTCTGTCTTTAAATTTACTATTTTAAACTGTAAATTTAAAATTTTACTTAAAAATAGTTTTTCTTCATTCCCACTGAACATATTCTTTAGGACAGGAATGAAAAATATAGAAGAAAACTGCTCATGTTGGGATGTTGAGATTGCAGAAAGCATGACTTAGCTAACAAGCTAAAGGGAAGGATAATTTTTCTCTGTGCATTAGATGTCCTTGTTCATCTCATGCATCTCAACCTCAGTTCAAAGCCAGAGGTTAAACCTGATAGCTGAGAAGTCTCTGAATCAGTGTAATGTGCCACCCCCATGCTGTCTTACTCTCCAAAAGTTTCCCTAGGCTATTAAAATCATGTCTATAAATCTCTAGATATATAACCTTAGGAATAAATGAAATTTGATACCAATTTGTATTTATAGTCTCTTAATACATACTTTTTTCCTGGTTGTTTTGTTTTTACCTATGAACAGTTCTTCCTTACAGAAAGCATTAGAATTCTCACTGTGGACCCTGCTCCCCATCCATCACCTCACCACCCCCATGCCCTCTACTCACATTCTTGCAAATTGTAATTTTTCTTCTTTTAGCCTAATCAAAGCATGTTCTCTGTGTACTCACATGTACAACAATAAACAGAAAGTGATTTAAAATATTTTAGGGATGTCTCTGCTGTCTAAAAGTTAATACTGATTTTTTTTCTCATTGCAGTACCAAATTACAAATATTTGAAGTTATTTGGCATTTCACCTGAAGTAGTTTATTTTTTTCATTGAACTATGCTTTTATAAATTCAGCTGAGAATCTTTTGCATACAGATTCTATACATTACTAGGCAGGGATGCAGCAATGGAACAATTCAGTTCTACACATAAGAATAGGCAGCTGCTTTCTGAGTGTCTTTGAGAAACAAGAGGTGATACCTTAGCTAAACATGAAGATCTGTATGAGCTGAGGATATAGCCAAGTGTGGGACACTTACCTAGCTTGCTCATGCCCTGGGTTCAGTCTCTAGCGCCAAAAAAACAAAATACAGCAATGAAACAAAAAAAACTGTACAGAGGCCAGATTTTAGATAAAATATCTCCTAGTTTAATTGTATATATTTAGTTCATGCATACTTTTCCCATTGCAAGTTTAATAAAACTAAAGTTTAGAATCAACATAATCAGATAATCTTCCACTAATAGTTATTTCTAAAGCCAGATAAACCTTTGAGAACTCAGCCATTGAATCATAAGATCTATTTCTAGCTGAGTGTGGTGACCCATGCACCCTGGAGGCTGAGGGAGGAGAATTGCTGGGAGTTCAAGGCCAACATGGACTACATAGTGAGTTCAAGGCCAACCCGAACTATACAGTGAGACCCTGTTTTAAAAAAACAAAAACAAGCCAAAGCAACCCTAAGCAAAAAGAGCAAGGCTGAAAGCATCACAATACCTGATTTCAAATTATACTACAAAGCCATAATAACAAAAACAGCATAGTACTGGCACAAATATAGGCACATATGGCAATGGAATAGAAGACACAGAAACATACCCACTCAACTACAGCCACCTGATTCTCAACAAAGGAGCCAGAAACATGTATTGGAGAAAAGACCATTACTAACAAATGGTTTGGGGGAAACTGGGTATCCATATGTGAAAGATTGAAATTCGATCCCTCTCATCTTGTACAAAAATAAAAATGTATGAAAAGCCCAGATATAAGACCAGAAATTTTGAAACTGCTAGAAAAAACACATAGGGAAAACACTTGAAGCCATAGACCTGGCAAACACTTCCTGAGTAGGACTTAGAAAATAATAGCAAGAATCAACAACTGGGACTATATCAGATTTTTTAAAAGTTTCTGGGCAGCAAGGGAAATAAGCAACAGAGTGAAGACACAGCGTACAGAAGGGAGAAAAATCTTTCCCAGCTACTGTTTTGACAGAGAATTAATATATAGATTATATAAAGAACTAGGGTCGGGGATTTAGCTCAGTGGTGCCACCTGCCTCGCAAGCACAAGGTCCTGAGTTCGATCCTCAGTACCAAAAAAAAAGAATATATAAAGAACTAAAAAACATCAAAAATCAAGTAGCTCAATCAATGGGCAAATGAATTGAACAGATAATTCTCAAAACAAGGAGTGTAAATGGCCAATATGTATTCGAAAAAATGTTCAACATCTTCAGCCATTAGAGAAGTCAAATCAAAACTACATTGAGATTCCATTTCATCCCAGTCAGAGTGGCTATCGAGAATACAAAAAATAATAAATGCTGCTAAGGATAGGGGGGAACTTCTACATTCCTGGTGAGCTGTGGAGCTTCCTCAAAAAACTAATAGTACTACCATATGACCCATCTGTAATACTCATTGGTGTATATACCCAAAGGAATTCAAGGGATACCTGTATATCCGTGTTTATTGTAGTACAATTTATACTACCCAACATATGGAACCAGCCTAGGTTCCCATCAGCAGAAGAATGAATAAAGAGAATGTGGTGTATCTGTACACAGTGGAGGAGCGACTGTTGGTCGTGTCTTTATCAGGGAATGGAGGAGTCTAGATGGAATGCATGAATAGGGTCAAGGGCCTCTGCCATTGTTTTTATCAATCCAGGAGTTCTAGACTTGCAAATTATATCCTGTTCTTTTTCTGGCTAATGAAAGAGCTTTAATAAAAGACAAAAGAACAGTATTCAACCCATGAGTGCTAATAATCAGATCAGTCTTTGTAATAATTTGAGAGCTTCTTAGTTTTATATAATTTAAAATTTTAAAGACTCTCTGATTAGAAGAACATAATTTTATTCTTATTTTTTAAGTCATTCTCTAAAAAAAAATACTATTTTTTTGGCTTTTTCTGCAAAGCTATCTCTTAAGATTTTTACCAAGTGGTACTGTATTTTTTATATAAATCTGTAGTTTTTTAAGATAAAAACTGACAATGTAGTATGAAGTTTACATGTAAAGAAATATTTTACAGAAATCTATCATATTCTTGAAAAGATTTTACAGTGTAGCGCTAGATGATGTCAAGAACTGATGGATCTCAAGACCCAAGGTGGAACATTTTAGGTGTTAAGTTCATTCTTAAGATTTTTTTCCCCAAAATTTATTTTGTGATACAAAGTGAACCACTGCCCCAAAATGAAAGTTAGTCTTCTTCCCGAGACCAGAGCTTTTGAAATCATTCAACCCTGTAACCGACTTGGTAAAACTTGTGTTGTCAGTAACTGATCTTCAAAGCTCACACTACTCAGGCTCCAGCATCTCCACCCGGAGGTGGACCTGCCCCTTTTCCTGCACTTCCATCACCCGTGCCTCGCCTGGCCCCTCTTCCAGTACTTCAGCCGGTGGCTTGCTTGGACAGGCTGATATTCATAACTTCATAAATGGGAAAAGAAAGGGTCTTTTTGTCTAATTTCAAGAATTAGCACCTTAAAGATAAAATGATGTGCCTGTGTGTTCTCCTCACTTTAAGACTGTCCCTCCTCAGTTTCCACTTCCAAAATGGCAGCAGTAGTAACTTAAGAACTGGCTTAGTCCTTTGTGGTGAATAACATGAATCACAGGCAAGGAACTCCTACAGGTTTCAGACATTCACAGCTTTTAAATAGTCTCCTACAATCCTCATTTATGATACCAATGACAGTTTTTTGAAACAGTAAAATATTCTGGACATAGGACCAAATTATTTATTCTTTCCATTGTTTCACCATTTCCCTGCTCAGGCCCCAAATTGTAATCGAAATGGCCATATCCATCTCCTTCCTTGCCGATCCCTCTCACCCCAGATATACCCTAGTAAAAGCCAAAAACTGCACCTGTCTTGTGCTGTAGAAAAGGCAGTTAACACTGTTGAGAAAAAGGCCACGGGTTGTAGAGATGTTCTTTGAAGAGTGACAGTAACACACACGGTTCTGCAAGTTTGTTTTTCTTTGCAAAGTGCAAAAATGGGTTTCCTGGAAATGAGTCTTTCTCCTCCATTGGGATAGGTGTCCAAACTCTTTAACGGCTAGGAACGGCTCTAAGCACCTAGGCTGCTGCATCTTCAAGGCACGCCTTCTCAGGACACCTTTGGACTAGTAGAACTTCCCTCCCTACTCATAACCAGTCAGAGGTGGCAAGGGCTTGTCCTTTTAGCAGGATGTGACAGCCTGTGAACCCTTGACCTTGGCTTCCTTGGCAGCAACTAGCCCAGTATCACCAGACTCAAGCTTTCCAGTGGAGTCCCTGGATCCAAACCCCAGACAAAGGCTCTTGGCTTTTCTGAGGCTCCTTTGGTTTGTGCTCCTTTCCTGTATCTTCAGAGTCAGAATCAGCCTTGGGCTTGCCTTCCTCTCATTTCTTTGTCTCCTATGGGACTGTAGAAACTTGGAAATGAGATCAGGGCCTCCGGGTCCTCTTCTGGTTCTTGCTTGTCCTCCTCTGAGAAACCCATCCACTTGAGGAGGTTCCCACTTTGACCTTTACAACTCAGCACTCAAGAACTTTCCCACCACAGCCTCTTTAGTGCTTGCCAACTTGCTGGTAATAAAGCGTGATGCTGCTCAGAGCAGCACCAAGAGTCTAAGAGCAATTGGTGTTGTGCTCCTGGTGCATCACGTAGGGCTGGCTGGAGAGTGGCACCCAGGATGTTCACATGCCAGGTAGCCACACCTGAGCCCCTTACTGAACTGGCTACCATAGGCCCTGGCCAGCGGCCCTCCCCTGATTCTGTAATTTTTAACCCAATTAAAATTATTCCATATGAAACATGTATATAGTTTAAAGCATAGAAGTTGAGTAATATCACGTATAGAATGTCTACTGTGTGCATAGCATGTTTTCATCACAAGGATGAGTAGACATAGATTTTGCGCTGATTGGCTTTTAAAAAGGCATACATACTTTCATATATGTATAACAAGATGGAAGGATCATATTAATCATGATTAAATTATACAGTAACTAAATGTGATTTTTCAGTGCTGACCTCCATTTCTGGATTTTGGAGTAAAACTCACTATATCATTTTATGCTGGAAGAAGCCTCATCTGTTTACTTTTCTTGTGAGTCATCAAGTTCATAAATATTTATCTAAAATGACCTCATATTTATTTCTGTATTGCTAATACAGACACTTTCTCTTGTTGGTAATTGTTTTGAATCCCCTAACACTTCCTGTGTTCCACAAAAGTGTCCTATTCTGCCCACCTCCAGCCTGGTCCTACTCCTGTTGGGAAAGCCTGGTCACAGCAGAGGTTTCCAGTACCCATCACTTTATTCCGCCACTTCCCAGGGCTGTGGGTCCTGTGTCAGCTGGCAGGATGTGTTATGTTTCCTTAGAATTCCACCTTATCCTGATGGCATTAAACATTTAACTTGAGTAAGTTCTCTTCAGGTGTGGTGCTCACCAAGCAATCTTTTTTTTTTTTTTTTTGGAACCGGGTATTGAACTCGGGACCTTGCGCAGAAGGTAGGCAGGCGGCAGAACCTCTGAGCTAAATCCCCGGCCCTCCAAGCAATCTTCTAAAGGCAATCTTCGAATCCTAATTAAGGCTCCCTACAAAGGTAGAATGCATTTGCTACAAGATGTAAATATCTGTTCCTTGTTTCTTGATTTCTTATTGAGTAGATCAGTAACTTCCTATTCCATCTTGTCAGTCATTTGTGAATTGGATTAGGGTAAAGTAGCTCCTAGAATTTGATTGCACTAAGACAGCAGCAACTGAAGACCAAGCCTTGGCCCTTGACAGATTGGGCAGGGCAGCAGTCCTACAGGCCTGCAGCCAGGCAGCTCTCTGTCCTTCTTCCTCAATGCTGTAAGCGTTGCTTATGAGTTGCACAGCTCTGTAATTGCTGTGATTTCTTTGCACTTTTTTCAAGAGAAATTATGAAAGGTTTTGTCTGTTTTTTCACTAACTTTTTTCTCTGCATTATTGGGGATTGAACTCAGGCCCTTCCAGCAGCTCTACCATAACTACTCCCACCCCACAGTTTTTGTTTTAAAGACAGGGTCTTGCTATCTTGCTAAATTGCTTGGACTTGGAATCCCCTTGTCTCCACTTCCCAGAGTGTTGAGTGCCACCACATTCAGCTACATTAACTTTTAAAAAGGAATATGTAGGCCATAAACAATTACAGTTGAATCTTGATCATTTTTTCCTCCCAGCTTCTGGAAAACCATTTAAAAAATTCTTTTATCACTTATAAACTTCTGGACATTTCCTAGTTCAAGAGTACCTTAGGTATTGCTCTTGATTGGAACTCTTAAGGTCTCTCCAGCCATGAATGAGGTTGGGGAAAGTAGAAGGCACTTGTTTACCAAAGTGTCTGAAGAGAAATATCTGTGAACTTAAATTTTATATGCCTAAAGGAAGTTCTTGAGTCTACTGCAAATTATATGCTTATCCCCCTTTTCAGGATTTACGATGTATGTTAGTATATAAAAGATTCTTGGAAGTCTTAAAATAGCAACTTGTTGAACTTTATGTAACCTAGCTTTCTTTAATTTACTTGAATTCCTTAATTTTAAGTGCAGAAATGTTTGTTACGTTATAACTGTTTTCTTCTTTGCCTTCTTTTGACTTTTCTGCATCTGATCCTAAAACAGAACATAAGTGCAGTGATTCTGAGATTACCAAAAATGGTTTTGTAGCACTGCCTTAGATAGCACTCCAGTAAGAGAAGCTTGATCCTTAAAAGTCACTTGGCCACTGTAATTAATGTTTCTTTTTATTTTTTTATTGTTTTAAAAAAATAATGCTCATTAAAGCATTCTGCAAATTCAAAAACTAAATTAGGTGCCTAAAGTTATGTTTTAAATTTGTATAAGCCAAAGTATAGTTTTCCTCTGTTTTTCCTGTGTTCTTTTGAATGCCCTAGGCTGGGCCTATTACTGAGGCAAGGCAAATATTATAATCCTTGTCTAGGGGAAAATGACTTCAGTTCATGTTGAATATGACCTATGAATATGAGTCCTCTCTAGAGTGGTCTGTTAATACCCTCATCCAGATTTCTAAAAGCCTCTTTTTTACTCCATCTCATTGTTATTACACTGACTCTAAGGAGTCAGTGTCTATTTACAGTTTTAACCTTTTTGTAGTGCTGTCTAGAATAACATAATTCAGAGTAAAAAGGGAAGTTATGACCCTGTGAAAAAGGGCTGGTTTCTAACACTGGTCTCCTATAGCATCTACCAATACAGAATTCATGTTTCATAGAATGTAAATGGCAGAAGCTACTTTTTACTATTTAAACTGCTTTAACTCTTAGGACCCATATTTATTATGGAAATAACTAAGTATTAGCAAAATCTTATAATTTTCATTGAGTAACCAATAAATGAACAAATGGATTAAACATTTCTTGCTTTGAATGTTGTTGACTATCACTTTTTGTGTTTAATTGTGTCTGTATTACACATGCACTGTCCCTGGTACTGCTTCACTATAATTTACCCCTGGTTTTGCCAATTCAAGATTAATTTATCCTGCTTTGAGAATAGTGCAACTTTTCTGCTTATTAGCTTTGTATTATAATGTATTGGATGTGTTAACTATTGGATAGAATTTTTCTTAGTAGAAAGTAAACATTTCCAGATTTTGTTATGTGATCACATTTTTTTTCTGTTGAATAATATTTTTGGGGGTTTTTTTTGGTACCGGGGATTGAACTCCGGTCCTTGAGCTTGCACAGCAGGCGATGAAACCGCTGAGCTAAATCCCTGGCCCGAATAATTTGTTTTTATATGTCATTTCAGTTTCTGTTACTATGGCAATGACGGCAGGGACTACAACAGCCTTTCCTATGAGCAACCATACCCGAGAAAGAGTGACTGTAGCCAAGCTCACACTGGAGAATTTTTACAGCAACCTAATTTTACAGCATGAAGAGAGAGAAACCAGGTATAGGAAAGGCTGGTCAAGCTTTTGTTAAAGTGGTATGCAATGAGCGGATTGTAAATGTGTTTTTCATTAATAATGTGTATATAAGTGATCCCTGCATGCTGTTCCTGCACTTACCATGCTCCTAGTTATTTTATTTCATGGAATAATTTCTTGGGGTACCCAAAGTCATGTGCGCACATATACTTTTATGTCGGTTGCTGTTTTAAAGAAACATTTTCTATGGTATATATCATTACACATTTTTTAGAGGGATGCTTTATGTATGACTGCCTTTACTCCAAAACATGTATAGGATAGTATGTATATCAGTGGAAGTGGAAGAGTTAAAAAAAATGGCATTTTTTTTGCCTTCATGAAACTTACAATATGATAAAGGAGATAATGCACCTAAATATTATATAAGAGAGTGAAGAGTATCACTAAAGCAAAGATAAAGATGGGGGAGATTGCTTTTGACGAAGGCAACTGGGAACACTTCTTAAATAGTAGTAGCATTTCACAGTCTCTAAAGGAAGAGTACTATTTACACAGCATAAAGGGAAGGAGAAAGGTAAAAAAAAGAATGAGAAGAATATTAGAAGAAATTACCTTCAGGTCAGGCAGTATCCAATTTAGCTCTGGCACAGGATGTGCTAAATTTCAGTATCATGGGAGCCCTGGGTGCTATGTTAATGTCGCTGTTCTCATAATATTGGAAAACCTTGAAGGTTTTTAAGCAGAAGAATTAGATGATCACAAATGTTTCTCTGGAAGAGAACTTTCATTGTGATACGTAGAATGGATGTGGGAAATTAGAAACAGGAAAGGCTAGTGATATCCAGGCAGATGGAAAGGGGCTTAAATTAGGATTGATGACAACCTTAGAGAAGAACTGACAAGTGAGAAAGATTGGCAAAACATGGGAACTAGCCAGATACAGAGTATGAGAGAAATAAGTCTATACTGGCTCCAAAATGTCATTCCCTGACAAACTGAGATTATGCAATTTAGTGAAACAGGACTAGAAAAGAAATAGTTTTGGATAGATTTAACTATAGCTGAGGAGAGAATTAGTGAACTAGAAAATTAAAACCTAAGTAATTATTCAGGAATCAGTTTAGAGAGACTATGGAAATAATGAGAGTTAAGGAACATGGAGAACAGTGAGAAGAGCAGACATGTCTCTGTAATTAAAAGTTCCTAAAGTGGGAGAGTACTTGTACCATGTACTCCTATAGACTCTGGGTTCAATCTCCAGCACCACAGAAAACAAGCACAATTCCTAAGGGAGGAGAATGAGGCATAGGCAACCAAAACCTAGGAGTGTACCCCCAAGAGAAGTTTCAGAAGATTCAATTTAGGCAGAAGGAAAGTGATCACAAATAGGAAATCTAAATGGTAAATTACATGGAAATAGCTCAAAAATTGTACAAATGCTCCCTGACTTACGATGGCTCGGCTTAACAGTTTTTCAATTTTATGATCTTGCAAAAGGGATGGGTACCTAGTAGAACCTAGAGCATGGATTTTGAATTTTGATCCTTTTCCATCCTGGGGATATGCAGTATGATATTCTGGTGATCCTGGGTAGTGGCAGTGACTGGGGCTCCCAGTCAGCCAGGCCAACATAAGGGAAAACTGCTCACGCTCTGCAGCCTACTGTGTTGCTAAGCTGGGAGGTATCAGTAGGTTAGGCATATTAGATGCATTTTCAACTAATGCTGTTTTCAGTTTATGATGGGTTTATTGTGATGTAGCCCTATTTAAAGTGGAGGGGCACCCATACAACCACAACGTAAGTAATAGTGTTAATAATGTCCTGTGCATCTTTAAAAAATAAAATTAAAATACTTCCCAGCAGTAAATTTTAAGTCAGGAGAGAAGTATTTCGAATTAAAATGTTGTTAAGGATCCTTGTAGAAAAGGGAATAAACAGGCCTGGGAATATATTGCTCAGTGCTAGAGTGTGCGCGTAGCCTATGGGGAGTCTCGGGTTTAATCTCTGTACCGCCTTTACAAAAGAAAAAGGGAAAGAAGGAAAAGAAAGGGAATAAAGATTAACTTCAAACTGACAAATAAGGATATAATTTTGATTTCTAGGGTACCAGTAAAAGAATAAAAATACATAGCTTGTAACTTCCAAATAAGGAGAAGGGGGAAAAAATGGCATGAGAGGAAGAAGTTAGTTCAGAAGAACAGAAGAGAAAAGAAAGGCTAAATTACCAAAAACTGCAAAATTGAAGTACCAAAATAGGACAAATAAGTTAGAAATAAAACCATATATATCCATAAATGTAATTAAAGTCTTTGGGAGCAATTGGATCATCATAAGAGCATAAAGTAGGAGAGAACCAAGGAAAGAAAGTACTGTGTTTTTTCAAAGCAGGCATGTAGGTTATTTCTCATAATTTTAGAGTGGTTTTTTTTCCCTGAAACTTTAAAATGATTCAGTTTTGCCCTTTATTCCCAAAGGAAAGTAAAAATAAAAATATCCGCTCTTACTAAAAAAAAAAATCAATCTCAGCCTGGTGCTATGGAGGGTCAGATTAACCAGCCAGCTCCTGTTTTCTAACAGTGAATATTTTAAGAAAGCATGTGAAGTAATTTTGAAGTTTAACTAATTGGATAAATGCATAAGCCTAATAAAGTACTACCCGGAGCAAAATGTAAGACCATTTAGAGAGAAAACTTTTTAAAAGAGGTACAAGAAAATTCATGAATCTGCCTGTTCAGATATGGTAGCAATGGATAAAAATTTCTTTATTTCTCCCCAGAATGAGGGATGATGTCATGAAGTTAGTTTGGGAGGCATCGAGGGAGGTGGGCAGTGGAGATTTGACAGAGAATAAAGTTGCTTGCAGATTGAGAGACCCTCACCTAATAACGATCCTCTCACTCTTTGGACTGTTTGTGCAGAGGATGCTGGAAATCATTCCAGTGAGGATGTTAGGGACCTGTTCCATTCTGAGTGTTCGGGGTTGAGAAAGTAGTGCTTATCAAAAGGTGCACGCCACCAGTGTGCTCAGCACGGTCACCTACGACTAGTGTTGTGAAGGAGTGGGTGGTCCATTGGGCTGCTGTTTCACAGTGGGCTTTAGCTATTTTGGTTATGAATTTTCTAGAGGAAAGAAAAGTAACAGCTGAAGAATGGTTTAGGAAAGATCTTACCTTTGAATATATTGCCACAACTAGCAATACCAAAATATATGTATCATAGTTTTGGTCCTCAAACCTTACATTCATTTGGGTAAATTGGGCAATGTTAGTCTTACCCTAGCACACTCTAAGATGAAATAGGGAGAATTGTCCTGGACTTACATTTGGGAAAAAACAGTGCAATAGAAATGAAATACTGTTTACTTGGAAATAAGTTGAAGAAAGTATTTCACAGCCATCTCTCTAGTTACTAGTTATTTTATCCACGCACACACACCCTTCCAAATATTTAGCATGACTAACTTCAAGGGTACCACTTAAAAAAATGAATAACTGAACTTGACTGTATCTAGAAAGGCAAATATTCTGACAGGTAGTGTGTGTTTTTAAAATATGTAACTTTCCAGTTCCCAAAGAATTATGACAGAATAAAATATACTCAAGTATATATTATTGAACATTGTTCCTTGATCAGGAAAATTGAGCTCAAGGTGACAGACTAACAAAAGCTCTTTTGGCTACTGAGTGTTATGACCAGGTTTTAAACAGGGATAGCTACTTTACAAACTTAGCTACTTTTTCATACTTCTATTACAGACATTGAGAAATAGAATAACAGAGCATTTAGGCAGGCAAGTGAAGTAATCTAGAAGTAGAGCTTTGGGCTGGGGATATAGCTCAGTGATAGTTGCACTTGCCTAGCATTAATGAGGCTCTGGTTAACTTGAATGAAAAATGTATATTCTGAAATGGAAATAGTTAGAAACATACGTACTTAAAATTCTAATTATTTTTTCCATTGAAAAGGCAGAAGAAATTAGAAGTGGCCATGGAAGAAGAAGGATTAGCAGATGAAGAGGTAATGTAATTACCTGTAATTATTATATGAAAGTAAGTGGGCTGGGGATGTAGCTCTGTGGTAGAGTGCTTCATATGTAAGGCTCTGGGTTCCATCCCCAGTACCCAAAACAAAACAAAACAAAAAAGGATTTTTAGCTGGGCATGGTGGAGCATGCCTGTAGTCCCAGCACACTGGGAGGCAGAGGCAGTTCAAGCCTGGCCTGGCCAAGCCAGCAACTCAACAAGACCCTATTTTAAAATTTTAAAAGAGCTGGGAATATAGATCAGTGCAAAGGACCTTTGGTTCAACTCCCAGTACTACAGAAACAAAACAGGTATATTCAAGAGCCATGCCTGGTGATACATGCCTGCAATCCCAGCTACCTAGGAAGCTGAGCTGGAAAGATCACAAGTTCAAGGCCAGCCAAGGCAATTCAGTGAGATTCTATGTCAAAATAAAATTTTTTAAAGGGCTGAGTTTATAGTTCAGTTGTAGAGTGCTTCAGTTGTATGTAGCATGTGCAAGGCCCTGTGTTCAATCCCCAGATACCAGAAGAAAAAGGATATATATGAAGTAATGAATATATATGCAGAATAATGACTAATTGCATTTGAGCTATAAAGGGGACAGTAAAGAAAATACAGAGTAATTTGACAGTACTAGTGAAAATCTAGGTTTAGAAAGCTTACTAAGAAAGATGTTTATTTTCTAGGTGTTAGGAATCACAACCTAGATTAATTAACAGTTTTCAGTGGTCAGCAAAGAGTTTCTCTAAAGAGTAGACCACCAAGTGATTTGAAATCAAGATTGTTTTCTAATCTTTCCTTTCCTTTTCCTAGGTCTGTAGCTCTATCTTTATAGTTGGGAGGTTTAAATCAGATATAAAAACATTTATGGTTTACCCAGAGTGGTTACTTTGTTAATCACCTGACTCAATCTAGAAAACTCAAATTTTAACATTTAGATTTTTACAATTAACATATGAAATCAATATACTGTTTTAAAAGCTCATTTCATTTATACCTTTTAAATTTTAGTGAGAAAAGTAATGCTTTTGACCAATAACTGTATTATTACAGTTGTATTGATTTAGAAACTTTAAACATAACACTTTAATTTGATTTCTGGAGGAGGGGTTGCAAAGCAGATGGAAGTGCAGCCTTAGTTTGGGGGAGACGTGGCCAGGATTTTTTTGTGATGACATTTCAGGTTCTGTTTTTTTGATCCAGACATATTTTGTTTGTATATACAATTCTTAATTATTTTTACTTCCACAACAAAATAGATTCTTCTTTTACCTTTTTTTTTTCTAAAATATTTGATCCTCACAGTTTATGTCTTAATGAAGACCTCCCAGTTTTCACTTTACTGTAAGAAAACAAGAGCCTGGCCCAGTTAGACCTGTCACCTGGTGACTGGCACCCTTGGTGGAAGCTAAAGGCCATGGCCACCATGGCCCAGTGTGGCTAAGTTCTTGTTTTTCAAGAAGACATGGCTGGGCATGGGTGGTGCACACCTGCAGTCCCAGAACTTTGGGAGGCTGAAGCAGGAGTACCACAAGTTCATGCTCAGCCTGAGCAGTTTAGCGACTTAGCGAGACTCTCTTTATAAAGGTGAGAGCACAGGGAATGTAGCTCAGTGTGAATGCCTTGGGTTCTATCTCTAGTACCACAAGAAGAGGGAAAAAAATGGAGCTGAAAATTTGGGCTTTTATGTGACTCACCTGCTTTTTATTAAAATACTGGAAAGTAGGGGCTGGGGAATTAGCTCAGTGGTTCTGCAACCTGCCTCACAAGTGCAAGGTCCCGAGTTCAATCCCCATTACCCCCCCCCCCAAATGTGGGAAAGTAATTCGAGTGTTTTAAAAAACCAGTGCAATCCAAATCAGTTGCAGCTATAGGATGAATACAGTTTGTAGCTTCCTATTTCTACTCCCTGGTTTATAATTAGCAAGTTCTAAGTGCAAGTAGAGCTATTTTAATTCCTCTAAATAACCTTTAGACAATGTGAAAAGATTTTGCCCCTTGCCATACCACCACTCCAAGTGCAGAGGAGGTGAGCCATGCAGATGCCAACAGCACCCCACCCTCCTCATCAAAATGAGAAGACACATAAACAAGTCTCAAAACCAGATTTCCAGGAGATCACCTACAGCAACTCTGAAGGGAAATGAGATGGAACACTCTGATACTCAACCACCTGGACTCCCTGAACTGGCAACAAAAGAGGATCTGGAAAAAATGAAATCAGAAATAA
>NW_004624750.1:33059-66411 GCF_000247695.1 Heterocephalus glaber | reverse complement strand
TAATTTCCTCCCTTGTATGAGCTTTGGGGTTGTCCTGCTCTTCTTTTTCTAGAAGCTTGAGGTTCAGCATCAGGTTGTTTAACTGGGCTCATTCTGTTTTCCTAATATATGTATCCACTGCTATGAATTTCCCTCTTAAGACTGCTTTCATTGTGTCCCATAGATTCCGATATGTAGTATTGTCATTGTCATTTAATTGAAGGAACTGAACAGACAGAGATCTTGTGGAACAAAGGTCTGAAGAGCCAATATGGAGGCCTTAACCAATAATAATCTTAGTCTGCTCGAAAAGGAGAAACAAGCCATTGAGCCTGGAGTTAAAAGAGGGAAGAGCCGTGAGAAATGCTGTGGACCAGTGAGCAGCAGCCAGTCCCTGCTGGGCTTCAAAGGCCATGATCTCGTGCCATGGGATGCCATTGGCGGGATTTTGTTCAGTTTAAACAGGGTAGTGATATGTCTGATTATGTTTTATAAAGTGGAATCAATCTTTTGTAACCTGTAGATAAAGCAAGATTTGAAGCAGGGAGACCAGTGGAGACAGTGAGTGCTGTTTACAGCTAGGATGCAATTGTGGCTTATGCTTTGTTACAACAGTAAAGTTGAGAAGAGCTTAAAAGCAATTATGATTTGAAGGCACACTTAGCAAGATTTGCTCTGATAGACTGTTAAGGGCCAAGAGCATTGGCAAGAAGAGTAGAGAGGAGAAGGGGAAAATCAGGAGAGCGAAATGGGACAAGATAAAATTACCTAGGGAATACCAGGCAGAGGTGACCAAGAAACATCATCTTACCAGATGGGGAAATGAGAAGAACATGGTGTTGTGGAAGTATTTATAAAGGAGAAGGTGCATGGTCAGCTGTGTTCAATGCTGCTGAGACAGAGTAGGACAGGCCATTGGATTTCACAGCGCAGAGACTGTGAATATCTTGGCAAGGCAGTTATAATAAACTGGAAGGGAAGAGGTTAATTGGAATGGTGGAAAAGAGAACAGAAAGGAAAAAGTAGGGAAAGTAGCTATAGATCAGTTTTTCATGTGAAGCAGAAGAAAGAATAGGTTGATAAAGTGAAAATTAGGGTCAGAAGAAGGTTCCTTAAAGACAAAAACTGTTTCAGTGCTGACAGGAAGAATCTGCTAGAAACTGGGAAGGAAAAGATAAGAGAAGAGAGGAGATACTTACGGCGATATACTAGAAGACAGGAGCAGGAGCCCACTTACTAAAACAAAGGAGAAGAAGAGAAAATGGTAACAAATGTAGGGGCATTGACCTGGCATTGGAAGGTTCCATGTTCCTGCTTGGAGCAGGGAAGGGTGGCTGGTTGGCGGCTGAAGGAGACAGTTGTGAAGTGGGCATCTTGCAGTGTGGGAAAGCAGACTTTGTAGGGAAGTGGCCATGAGGTGTACAGCTGTGAATTCAAAGTGAGACTGAGTGGTGTTTGGGTGGTTTTCACCCTGGCTTCAGTTTGGGGAGAAGGGGGCAGGAACCATTCAGAGATGAGATTACAAAGACCTTTGTTGATAACAGTCTGATTCCAGAAGAAAGGTTCTGCAGACAAGGAAGGCTGAGCTATTGAGTTGGATTAGAGAATTACAGACAATGATCACAGTAAGGGTCTGGGTGAAGATAGTCGCTTCAGAGACAAGGAGGTAAGTAGAGCCTTCCTTAGCTGCCATCGGGTACCTAGAGCCTGCATGAGGTATTGGAAGGAGGACAGAAGGCAGTAATTAGTGCAGGACTTGGTCTGGCTGCTAGCACATGTGGCTCTTGGGCTCTCGAAATGTAGTCAGTCTCAACGAGGGTGTGCTGTAAATGTAATGCAAGCAGCAAATGAGAACTTGGGCCCCCAAATATCGGTATTTTTATATTGATTACATGTTGAAATAATATTTGGATATATTTGGTTACATAGACTGTATTATTAAAATTAATCTCACATGTTTCTTTTTGCATTTTATGTGGCTACTTGAGAATTTGCATTATGCTTGTGTTGGACATTGCATTATGAGAATTTGCATTATGCTTGTCCCTGGTCTCAAGTAGAATACCTGGCTAGAGGCTGAGCAGCCTCTGGACCCTGCTCTTTCCTGTACAGGAACGGTCTCCCTGGGGCACGCGGCCAGCTGTCGATTTTGCATGTTGGAGTTTTCCCCCAACATAAATTAATCTACATTTGTCACCACTGAATTTCATCTTAGGAAACCTTTTCCACTCAGTTCTAATACACTTGTATTTAATCACAGTCTAATGCTAAACGCTCTACAGAATTAACTAGCACCTGTTTGGTACCACATTACTATAACATCGTTTTTTTTGGTACCAGGGATTGAACTCGAGTCCTTGCGCTTGCGCAGCAGGTGGCGAACCCACTGAGCTAAATCCCTGGCCTGGTACCACATTACTGTATGTCATCCTTGCCAGCCTTTGTATCCCATTTCGGAAACATGCCCTCAGTTTATCTTTAAGATATTTAGAAAGATATTTAGAAACAATCAGGCCAAAGTTCTGATGTAAACCCAAAAAGTTCAGAGCTTGTTGTTTAGTACCTTAAAATATATTGCAAAAAGCAATAGAAAAGAAATTTAGTTAGCATTTTTCACTTAATGAAACAGATCCAGAGAGATTATAAAGTGTTTTGATGCCAGAAAGCAAGTTCTTACTCCTTCATGTTGTGCTCTCACCTCAGAACATTTACTGCATCAGACGATAATATAATAGTCCCCAAAATGTAGGGTGATTACTAAGCAGATCAGATCTTGTTGTCCTGAAATGGTTTCCAAGTATACGTGCTCTTGTGCTTTCGGCAAGTTCATAATGTTGCATGATGAATGTAACAAAGCATAACATCAAATCTTGTTAACTAATCTTTGAAGAAAGAACATGTAACTATATGCAAAAGCTTCTAAAAACTAAGCATTTATGCCAGCCCCATAAATTATTCAGCTTATAAAATTTTCCAGACTATACAATGTTCACATGATAGTAGCCCCAGCAATTATGTGTCTGACAAAGCAGTACTAAAACTTCAAAAACTTACATTAATTTGCTATAGCTAATGTTTGTATATATTATAGAGGTTTACATTATAACAGTGAATTAAAATACTGCAGTTATTATAAAGGTTCCTGCTTCTTTTTAAAAAACTACCAAAAGCTGAACCCTTTGTTTAATTATCTAAAAGTAGTTTGCTGTTTTTAGCAAAGTTGGCTTTGTCATGCTAATCTACAGGGCATTATGTACTACTCTTAACTTTAAAGTCATACTGGGGTCCCAAATTTATATAGTGAAACCAGTGATCTTCACTAGGAAGAGGCTTGGGTTAGGAACCTTATAGACTGACTAGTCATTATCCTACCTCAAAGGCCTCATCTACCTGCAGTATGCCTATTGACCCCAACTTTTCAAGCCTAAATATATAAGCTAAAGTAAACTATTTCCCAAGCTTCTCCATATTTAATGAGAATATGAACATGTCTGTGTATCACATCTTTTATGAAACTCCAACTTTCCTATTATGAATAAAGAGGTGAGCTTGTGAGTAAGAGGTGAGCTTGAAAAATGTGTAATGTGTTACAATAATTTTTTTCAAAATATATTCATCTAGGTGGCACATATTCGAGCAGAAAGAGATATTTTGGTAGAAGCAGATGGTGCCTGGGTGGTGAAGATGTTTTACAGTTTTCAGGATAAGAGGAACCTTTATCTAATCATGGAATTTCTCCCTGGAGGTAAAAGAAAACATTACAGCAGTGACAGACTGACCTAGCATAACTGTTGATTTGGTTTACTTTTATATTCCTAGGTCTGAGATTTTACACAATTTTTTTGAGTTTTTGTGTTTATTTCCATAATAATGCCCAGATTATCTTGAAGGAGTGATTAGTATGAGATACTTTTAGATGGTACCATTTTGAGTTTACTGTAACCAGTTAGACTGTGTATAAGTGTGGAGTGAAAAGAAATAGCCAAGTAGCCAGGCATGGTAGGATATACCTATAATCCCAGGTACTCAGGAGGATGAGGCAGGAGGATTGAAAGTTCTAGGCCAGCAGGAGCAACTTACTGAGACCTTCTCAAAATAAAAGAATAAAAAGGGCTAGAGATGTAGCTCAGTGGTGGAGCACCCCTGTATTCCATCTTCAGTACTACCAAAAACAAAACAAAACGAAACATATGATGGACAATGTTCAGTTTCATTGATATTCAGGGAAATGCAAATCAAAAGAAGATTGAGATACCATTTCACACTCCTCAGAATCTCAGATCCCTTGAAGTCTGATGATGCTGAGTATTGATTAGGTGGTATTGATTTGGGAGACACTGGCCTCTTGTAGACAGATCTTAGCTTTCCTGGAGTCCATTATAGAGATGTCCCATGAGGCTGAACAGTATGTGTCCTATGGTCCAGCAACTGCCTGGCCAACTATTTCCTGGAGACACTCCTCACGGGCACAAGAGGCTATGAGGAGAATGCTCATTGCAGTATTGACAGGTGGTGGAAAACGATATAGACCAATACCCATCAGTATGAAATGCTTTACAGTAGTTAAAAGTCACAGGATAGGGCTGGGGATTTAGCTCAGTGGTTCCGCTGTTTGTCTTGCAAGTGCAAGGACTCTGAGTTCAATCCCTGGTACCAAAAAAAAAAGTCACAGAATACACATCTGGCTCAGAGACACAGTGGAGTGAAATGAAGCACACTGTAGAATCACAAAGTTTGATACTATTTATGTGACTTTTGAAAATACACAAAAATCTGTAAGTTTACAGATATATATATATATATGTATATGAATGAAAACATTTTAAAAATAAGCTAGAAAGGCATGTACCAAGCCAAATCTAGCCATCATTGCTCAGCTAAGAGGCAAAGGGAAATAGAATGAGAATAGAGGACTAAGGGAAAAGGAAATAGAATGGGAATTTTTTTTAAATGACTCAAAGGAAATATGAGAAATTGTTATCAGTTGTTAATTCTGTGTTTTAAGCACACCAATGTAGTTAAAATACTCTTTGTCCCTTTTAAAAAAAGAAATTTCCTGAAAATGGAGAAATGTCTGGAAATGCCTTTTAGTGGGCTGATGTGTCCTATTTTTGTTGGACTAATGTGCTCGGACTGTTTGTGAAACTTAGAAAAATAGATCTTGTTTCCAGGTGGGTTTGTTATTATTTTGCACAGTTTGACCTGTTTTCTCCAGCAGGCTGATTTCTGGGTGTTGAGTGGGGGGTTATTACTTCAGTGTCAGCTCAGCTCTGATTCAGTTTCACTTACTCTGTGCCTTAAAGCTATCATGTCACAAAACTTTTGCTTATGCATTGACAGTTTAATTTTATCTAGCCCCAGAAATGGCTAAATATATTGGGTAGATCATAACATGCCAAATCAATCATTTGTTTCACAAATAGGAAGGAGATTTGTGCAAAGTACTCTGCCTTGGGAGCACTTTCAGTAACACGATGCTTCCTTTACATAGGTGACATGATGACCTTGTTAATGAAGAAGGATACCTTGACAGAAGAGGAAACGCAGTTCTACATTTCAGAGACTGTTCTGGCCATAGATGCAATCCACCAGTTGGGTTTCATCCACCGGGATATTAAGCCAGACAACCTTTTATTGGATGCCAAGGCATGTGAATAAACTAGTGAAATGTTAGGTGGTTGTTGTTGTTTTTTTAAATAGACTAATAGAGCTGATTTTATGATTGGAAATGGGCAACTACAATTCACATTATTTATTGCTAAACTACAGTATTTCATAGAATAGTACAGTGGGAGAGGACGCTGGAATAGAATGACACAGGATGTGGCTGTCTTTTTAATCTCCCTGCATTTTCTACTTTTCAAAATGATTACCCTAAAATACTTATAATTTTACATTTTTACAAATATAAATTCCAAACTAAGAATTTTTATAAAAGTTGGATTTTTTTTTTTTTGGTACTGGGGATTGAACTCAGGTCCTTGTGCTTGAGCAGCAGGCAGCGAAACCCCTGAGCTAAATCCCTGGCCCTTAAAAGTTGGATTTGAAAGAGGAGTTTGCAATAAGGTTTTGTTTTTCAAAATTAAAATAATCTGATTTTACTATAATTTTTTTAGGGACATGTAAAATTATCTGATTTTGGTTTGTGCACGGGATTGAAGAAGGCTCACAGAACTGAATTTTACAGAAATCTCACTCACAACCCACCGAGTGACTTCTGTAAGTTTGCTATTGTTTTCCTAACTAAAATATAGTTTGTTTAGTTCAGTGCTGTTAAGAACTGAAGATTCTCTCCTATCCTCTCCCCATTCTCTAAATTTACTCATGTGCTTCAGATCAATATGTGCGATTTTGTCTCCTGGTGAGCTCTTCCCTCATGCTTACCATTTTGTCTTGTTGAAATCAGCATTTCAGAACATGAACTCAAAGAGGAAAGCAGAAACCTGGAAGAAGAACAGAAGGCAGCTGGTGAGCCCGCCACTTTTTAAGAAAGGATTCTGTGTCTTGGTCCTGAAGCCTTGTCTTTGTTTACACAGATGTGACAGTGCATGTTCCGAGATCACACCATATTCTTACTTGCTCTTTATGGTTCCCTTACCTATAAAGCAAACTGTCAATTTTTACTTTATGATTTAACTTTAGGGTACTTTAATGAGCATATCTGTGAGTAAGTGATCTACTGTGTAAGTAATGTGCTGTAAGTTATCTGTTTCATTAGTGATTAACACTTTAAATATAATTCACTGAGATGAATGTAACTGTAAAGAATGACTTGTGATTTCTAGTTTTCCATTTTCTGTGCCTGTAGTATAAATCCTGCTGCAACAAACACCAGCCAGAAAGTAAAGCAGTGAATTTCCAGGAACTTCTTTGCAGACCGAGTAAAGAGGAAGTTGGAATGTCAGCAATATTACAATAAAATCGATATAAAACTTTAGACAGATAAACTTAATTACTCCTTTAATGCAGAATTACACTGCCTGTTTTTAATCCCATGCAATTTCCCTTTTATTAGCAAGTATAGAAATTGTTTTCCCTTTTTCTTCTTTCCCTTTAACTTGCTAATTGGGACCATGGGCATTCCTAAGATTAGGACTGTACCTTTTGACTTTGTTTTTCTAGTCTTGCATACAATGCTCGGAGTGGATAGACATTTTATAAATATTTATACACTTTAGCCAAGTGATGACAAGGGACACTAATTTACCATTCTCAGGGGATTAAGTAGACTGAACAATAATAGCCTGACACCCTCTAAAGCCAAACAAACAACCTGTGCACTACTGAGCTCATTCTTTCCTTAATCTATGGAACAGCAGACTTTATGCTTGTCAAACACTTCAGTGTTCACAAAATTTATTTACTGTGTATATTAAAATTTATTATGCATTAGGGAGAAAAACTTCATTCTGCTTCTAAATGTGTCACTTTAGATCAGATTTTACAATTGGGAAGAGAATTGCAGTATTCCCTACTTGCAACAGGAAAATCAGTGAACACTGCTGAAAACTATTGCAGTGGAATTGTGTGCCTCTCTGTACAGGTGTTCCTAATGAAGACTTGTGCACGGGTTCTTGTGCTCCTGGAAGTCAGGCACCCTGTCTAACATTGTTTCCCAAGGGAGCAGAGAGGACTTCATATACAAATGACTTCAGAGTTTCTTCTGGGCAGAAATCATGTATTCTTTAACATGTTATCTGACTCAGTATCTGTCACATAATAAACATGTAAAATAAGGATTACATGAAAAACTAACCTCTTTATATATTCCTTTTATCAGTAGTAAATGATGTTCACATTTTTAAAAAACGTTAAAGATACTGGCTTGACATACTGTCCCTTGTAGGCATATTCCACAGTTGGGACACCAGATTACATCGCTCCAGAAGTCTTCATGCAGACTGGATACAACAAACTATGTGACTGGTGGTCCCTGGGAGTGATTATGTACGAAATGCTAATAGGTATGTCGTTAACTTATGTACATAATAAATACACCTCAAGAGTGCCATTGTTTAACATATTACAGACGTCATGACCTAAAATAGCTGAGCTGCTTTAAACCTTATTGTTAACACTTCTCAGTGTTAAATATGATAAATACCAACAAGCTCCCCAGGGTCCTATGGCAGGAAGGGGGCTGTTGAACCTGAGCTGCCATGCATGCATATTGGACCTACGTGTCTGCAGGGGAAACAGGGAGCAGTCCTTTGTCTTACTGGCTTTATTAGGGTTTTATTGTACAGTGATGAATGGTGGGTTATTCTACTGTTAAACAGAGCATGCAGGGTTGCTTAGCTTCTGTGGCACATATTTAGTAGGTATAATTTGATCAATCACAAAGGACAATAAAGCTTTTATTTTCCCTGATATGTAGGCTATCCTCCTTTCTGCTCTGAAACTCCTCAGGAAACATACAGAAAAGTGATGAACTGGAAAGAAACTCTAGTATTTCCTCCAGAAGTACCTATTTCTGAGAAAGCCAAGGACTTAATTCTCAGGTCAGTCGTTAAATATCAGAGAAATGTAGGGTATCTCAGAACTTAAAAAGTACCTAAATGAACCATTTCATTTTTGTGAGGAGAGAAAAAATAGCAGTGATATGTATGGTCAAAGAGTTCAATAAAGAAAGGTGTTTTAAAAATGTAAACTCCTGGGCTGGGGATTTAGCTCAGTGGTGTCGCCGCCTGCTGTGCAAGCTCAAGGACCCGAGTTTGATCCCCGGTACCAAAAAAAAAAAAAAAAGTAAGCTCCTGAAAAGGAAGTTTGCAGGAAAAAACAGATAAAAACACAGAAAGGCCTGGTATTGTTTTGGGTATTGATGTAAAGTAAATGCAAAATGTCACTTTTGTTAGAATATAGTAACTCAGTCCCATTAAAGGAAAAAGGGAAAATAAATCTGTTACAGCAGGAACTCCTGTCATGGAAGTCTGTGTATGAAATCTTCTGGGCAGGAGACTGCATTGTGCTCCCCAACTGAGTGTAGTGTGCATGTGACCTGCGACCCAGCAATTCTGCTTGTAGGAATTTTGCTTGGCAGATAATCAGATATGTATAATGATTTAGTATGTTTATCATAGTATTATTTGAGTTGTGAAAAACTGGAAACCTAAATGTTAAGCAATGTTGGAGTGGGTAAATAAATTATAATATCACCAGATACAAATTTTAGAAAATTTATAGAAAAATATTTAATAACTGGGAAATTTTTTCAGTGTGTTAAGTGAAAAAGGTAGCCCTGAAATAGTCAAGAAATTAGGAGTAAGTTCAAAATATGTACAGTAACTGGCCCTAAATAATGCAACTCGTGATGACTGATTTTCTCCTACATTTTTCCACAACGAACACAGTTAAGATCAGTAAACAGGAAAAAATTGTAATGCTTTGGAAAAATTAAACGTTTGAAATGATGTGACTAGAGTCTGGATGGGTGTGATTTATGTATGTTAATTTCTGTTTCCTTCTTTCCTTGTTTAGATTTTGTATTGATTCTGATAACAGAATTGGGAATAGTGGAGTAGAAGAAATAAAAGGCCATCCCTTTTTTGAAGGTGTAGACTGGGGGCACATAAGGTATGTTCCTAGGCTTGGAAGGGAGAAGCTGAGGAAGAGGAGCCTCCAGTGCTAACAGGGACTTTACCTGTGATTCCGCTAGATCGCACAGGAGAGGTAGCACTGTTGGCTGCGCTGTGGAGGCAGTGTTTTCCAGATGCTGTGAGTGAGACTGCTGGCTATGAAATGACTCATCTTGGCCAATAGTAAAGCAGCATTTAAGAATTGCTTACCATTGTTAATTGTGAGCTTTGGCCTTTCTTCAGTTGTGGCCACACTGCCTTCTGTAGTCCAGTGTTGTGCACCGAGCACATGGGAAATACCAGTCTGATGGCGCCTTGTTCCCTCCTTCCCTTTGCACCAAGAATGAGCTACGAGCCCTTGATGGGCCTGCAGGGAATCTTGCCACACCTGGATGGGTCACTTCTCAGAGTTCTTTCATCTGTTGCTCATTCCAGCCAGAATGCTCCTCTGCCAGGGCTTGTTCTTACCTCTGCCCCTGCCCTGCCCTGCCCTGGCCTGCCCTGCCTCTTCCTTCTGAAGAGCTCGTGTCACTTCCTCGGTGTAGACCTCCTTGGAGATCCCACTCCGATCCCGCCTATTATAATAACCGTGATAGGTTGATCATTGCTTGTATGTGCAGCCCTTCTATGAGTACTTAGCTTGCATTTCTCCTCTTATCCTCATGATAAACCCTATGAGCGAGGAACTGATTTACAGATGAGGAAACTTAAGGCATGGAGAAGTACAGTGGTACCTCGGTTCTTGAACTGAGTTCTCCACGATTTGGTCATAGATTGATCTAAATGAAAACCGATCCAAATTTCTCTGTTAGGTCAACGTTGAACCTAACCATTGAATTTGACTTTAGTTCTTGTCCATCTCGGTTTGCTACCAGAATTGTGGAAAGAATCAAGTTCGCGAACTGAGCTACTACTGGAATTTGCCTACAGGGCCACAGCTAAGTGAATGAGAGAGCTGGTGTGGCCCAGGCAGTATAAGTCTGGAATCTTAATCCTTTTTTGTGTGTGGTTTGTGGTGGAAATTGAACCTGGGGCCTCACACGTGCCCTAACACTGAGCTACATCCACAGGCCCTGGAGCCCTGACTCTTGACTGCTGCTTTTTCTTGCATCATCTCATTGAAGACAAATATGAGCCCCTTCTCTCTTTTCTTTCTTTTTGTGGTACTAGAGGTTGAACCCAGTGCCTTTGCACTGAGCTACATCCCTTGACCTTTTTACTTTTTGAGACAGAGCAGTCTCAGTAATTTGCCCAAACTGGGCACCAACTCGAGATCCCCCTGCACAGCCTCCCAGAATGCTGGAATTACAGGTTTGTACCGCCACACCTGGCTGATAGCCCTTCTTTGTAGAGTTGGAAGGGTGCTTAAGAGACTACCGGTCCTGTCCCTTGGCTTCATGATGTGGCGACAGTCATAGCAGGGGTTTTGCCTGCCTAACCTCATAGTGCTAGTTAATGAGAAGAAAGGTTAGGTCTCAGAGATCCAAGGTCTGTGGTTCTTTCCACTAAACTTAATTTATTAAGTTAGCATATTAAGTAGATAAGTTGGAATAGTTCTGGTAAAAGTACATACAGTACATGCTTTTACATAATTTGGTAAACTTAGTAAATCCAGTCAATAATGATTGAAAAAGAAATAAAAACTGCAGCTTCTTTTAAGTGTTTCTATAGCTTAGTTTTGTTAACATAAGCAAGCATTTTCGTGACTGGTTTGTTTTACCCTAATGTCCCTAATTCTCTTACAGTGCACGACTGAGAAGCTTCTGTGTTTAGATTTCATCCTTTGTGCCCTCACTTTCCCAAATGACTCTGGATTTTAAAAATATAAATTTTATTTTATCCTATTCCCCCTATAACCTTCCTCCCCTCCCTATGTACAGAAACTTAGTTTCCATTTTTTCTTCTATTTCCACTTTTTTTCTTGTCCCTTCCTTCCTTTCTCTCTCCCCCCTCCCTGTTCCCCTTCCCATTTGAACACTTTCTTCCCATTGCCCAACATCCAGATGCATTTCAGTTCTCATTTCCACTTTCAATTTCTCACACCAGAGAAACGATGTGGTATTTAAACATGTGTGTCCAATTTATTTCACTTAAGAGTATGGATTTATAGATTTTCTGCTAGAACAGTTCTAGTCCTAAATCACTTAGCCCCGATGACATAGGATCCAGTCTGTGCAATATCCCTCATGTTTTATATAGTCTTTTAAATAAAATCTCTTCTGTTTTATTTACTTTTCCTTTCATTAGTTCTTGTTTTTCCACTTAACAAGTAGTGTGAGAAAGTGTTGGCACAAAAGTATGAAAAATCCAGGTAAATGAAAAGATTTCAGTAAAAAAATCACACTTAACTATTTTGAAATCCACTTAACTATTCTCAAATCTACAATAAATGCCCTTGGCCTTTCTGATATCCATAAAATAACATGAAGAACTTGCAGGAAGATTCGTTGAAAAATCAAGTTTACCATGGTTGCTCAATACCTTTTTATAGGGAAAGGCCGGCGGCAATCCCTATAGAAATCAAGAGCATTGATGATACTTCAAATTTTGATGACTTCCCTGAGTCTGATATCTTACAGCCAGGTAAGACAGTTCTGTAATGTGACCCAAGCTATTAAAAGTCTGTGAAGATGTCATTACATTAATGAGAGTACTTTGCTCTTGGTGAATTTTTCTGTCTTTTTAGTGCCAAATACTGCAGAACCAGACTACAAGTCCAAAGACTGGGTTTTTCTCAATTACACCTACAAGAGGTTTGAAGGGTTGACTCAGCGTGGCTCCATCCCCACTTACATGAAGGCTGGGAAATTGTGAGGGAGTTCCACCATGCCCACAACCATGAGCACTCAGGTAGCTGCACCCCGGGCCTGCTCAGTGCAGATCTCCAGACCCTGAAGTCTCCTAAGGATGGCAGTGCTCACTGGCGACAGAGGAAATTCTGCAGGACTAGGGTTTCTAAGACTGGTACAGGAATGGGTTGGCAGTGCCAGCTGGCTTTTTAAAAAAATATTTTATTATTTTTGTTAACTTTATTATACGAAGGTACTGGAATAAAAGGAATGTACATCCCCATCTGACTACCCTGCCTGCCTGCGTAGTGAGGTCCATCCCGCCTGTGTGTGCTCTCACTTTGAACTGGGACTCAGGAGAGATCTAATGCAGCGTTGGCCAGCTGTAGGCAGCACTGCAGCACTGCTGTTTCTCTGCAGATCTTATGGGTCTGGATGCATCAGTAAAAGCCATCTTCCACAGCTGGTGTTAGAACATTTGCTCTATTGGTTTGGACACCTGTAGAACATATCTGAAGACAATTTCTGTAATGCTTTTAAGAAATACACTGGTTCCTTAAAAATAGAATTTATCATCAACTTACTACACAAACTGCACAATAGGGAGTGAAAAGTTTCCATTAAGGTTTTTACTTTGCATTCAGAAATACCGATGATATACATAGTCTATGTACTCATAGGGAGATGTACTGTATTACATAAAACGTAAAGTTGCTTTGTGACATGAGGACTTTTTTTTTTTAACAAGAAGACATGGCATTACTTTAATTTGATTATGTTGAGTTGAATTTCAGAAATGACCATGAAGGCTGCTTTTAGAACCTAGTATATTTTTATTAAGCTATTTTTTTAAATGTCGAACTTCTGATCATGTAAATGGATTTGTAAGAACAAGAACTATTTACTTTGGTTTTATAGAAAGTTGTTATATATCATGCCTGGTTAGCTTTTCTTTCTTTTGCTGAGAAAGTTTCCTTTGATAGTACTTGTATTACTGTGCCATTGTTTTCTTCTGCTCCAGATGTACCAAAGATCCTGGACAAAGTAGATGCTCATGGTGGGGTGGGGTTGTACTTCCCTGCGGGAATGCTGTGTCCAGGCGGGACAGGTCTCTGGTGGAGACCCACCTGTCCGGCAGTGCTGTCATGTGGCTGCATCACTGGTCGGTGCCAATGGAATTAAGACAGCCCGTGCAGGCCAGGGGGGTGCCTAGGAGATGGGGAATCATGTCAGCATCGAAGTCTTTGGGTATTTCCCCAAGAAATTATCTTTTCTTGCTCAACATTTTAATTCTAAAACAACTTTCCAGGATGTGAACTTCGTATGTTCCAGTTGAGGAATTATAAGTTTATTGAAGAATGGCCTCATTTCTATCTTAACTGTTTCTTAATTGATAGAATTACAATTGGTCTGTGATCGAAACCTACAATGATGGTTAATTTGTAACAGCGTCTCTCTAGGGGGAGGATTACCTAGGAACATGGTGCAGAGCTTCAGAGCTGTTATAAACGCTGCACTGGGTAATGCCACAGTGTATCAGTGAGGCCACAGGGCGACCTTTCCTTTTGATTGCTTCAAGTATTTGTTGAGTCCTTATTTTGTTCATCTACTGGCTCATCTCTATTTTCCTAGTCTGGATCATGTGGCTGTGTATTTAGAAGGAGCTAGGAAAACTCTGGGGTTATCTCAGTTTGACTAACCTTAACTACCTTTTATTAAAAAAAGAAAAAAATCTTTAATGCCTGCTGGGGTTTATGAGATTTTCTTGCTCCAGCTCATCCCGTTTAAAGGGATTTTAATTAGTAGAGGTTCCTGGCTATTGGACACATTCAAAATGAGTGTTTTATGTAAATTTACTTTCTCTTTTAAAAGAGGACTGCTTTGCTAGTGTGACAATGAACAGGTAAGATATGAAGAAATTGCAACACCCTCTGGTTCAAGTGCAATAGCTATCCTGGTACAGAAAGTATCGCTAATTCAGGTGGACTGAGAGTATTTGAGATTAGTGCACAGGAGCTGAATTACCCAAGTTTACCTTTTAATTGCATAGAAATGGGGCATTTTAGTTTCATTTCCCTCATTATTATCAGAAATGGGAAATGGATATGATTTCTTGGCAGTGAGAGGGACATTGTGGAAAGTTTGTTTAGTCTGTTTCTTCTTTGGAGTTAGAGTGATCCACATCTTCAGGATTTTTCCTCATCAAAAGCATTTCTTAAGTGCCTATCTAAAAGCAGTGAAAGACTGTGTCTGCCCTTTGGAAGCTAAGATTTGATTCTTGATGCACATTAACTAGATGATTTGCAGAGGAACCTTGAGGTTTACTTTTCTCTATTATACATTTCCCATATTTCAGGTGAATAATTTAAATGATAAAACCCTGTCTAATCAACTGGGCATATTGACATTTTCTTTAAATTAGACTCTATTTTGAATTTTAAAAGTTTTAATATAAACAATGTGGGGTTTTTTTCTAAGTATGTAGAAAGCTTGTAAAATTCAGATTCATTGGTTTCCTGATTTAATGTAGACTGACTTTTTTATTAAAATCTTTTATATTAAAGCAAATTATATTTTCTTTTATGCATTTATTACCATAGCTTTAAATCTTTAAATGTATTAAAGCATTGTGCTCTCTGGAAATATAGAATTGCTTTTTTTTGGTACCAGGGATCGAACTCAGGACCTTGCGCTTGCGAGGCAGGTGGTGGAACCACTGAGTTAAACCCCCAGCCCATACAGAATTGCTTTTTAGCCAGCCACTTCTAAATGAAATATATAGCTGATCTAATAAGCTAGTTAGTTTAATGGAAAAATACCAAATAGGGAATATCAAAAGTGTTCTTTCCTGAAGCTTAAGATAGGGTTTCATTTATTTCCTTAACAGCGTACTTTTTTGTTTTTCAAACCCTTTCATATCTTTGTATAAAACTGTAAATTTTAAAATCTTTAAGTACATTTACTTTTGGTGTTTTAGTGTACAAAACCTCTTTAGACAATCAGTCTGTACTGGTAAAAGAAACACCCTCTATCTTTTGATGGTCTACAAGCACATTAATAATTGAGATTTTAATCCATAGAGATCCCTCACTACTAGAAACATTGTTATTAAAAATTCAGAACATTCAAAATGACTGATACAACCATCATTATTTGCTGTTTTATTTAAAATTTATTTTCTCTTAGAAGTGCACTTATTTCTGGAAAATCTTAATGAAACAAACATTTAGAATAAATATAAGACAGTTGGGACTATTAAGAGATATTTCAGATTTTTTATGATAATGTGGGGATATTGCTGCTTTAAAGAATAAAGTAATAAAAATACCTTAATTATTTTTTAAAAAGCAATATAATCCAGCAGTTGTCTAGAAAAATAATCATCATGCTGTTGAATCCAGCATTTCCAAAATTATTTTGGTGGTATGAGGGCTTTTTCATTGTAGGTAAGACAAGAATAAAAACTGTATTTACAAAATTTCTATTGGTGAAGTTTTTTTGGTTTTGAGTTTTGAGATAGGTGTTATCCGGAACTCAAGAAAGACTATTTTGCGAGTGCAAATTACTAAATAACCATCTCACTTGAAAATCGTACCAAGAACAAAATAAATGTTTGAAGTATCAGTTGTGTTGCATTTAAACAAGACAGTGGAACAAGCTTATATTTGAAATTGTTCAAATCTACAGCACAGTTTCAGGTACTTGCTGGGCACAGAGCTTATATTAGAACTAGCCCACCAGGCAAAAAGTTAGCAAGCAGTGAGTTGAAAATGCCTCAAAATAGCACAGAGACGTGACTCACTTAGCACTACCTCCTGTTCCATGGCAGTTGCTGACAACTGGTCACATCTTTTCCCTGAGCTCAGAAGGAGCCAGTCAGGACTCCATCAGCTGAGCTATTGCTCAGCAGTTCCCTGACTTAGGTCATTCAGCAATGCTATTGTAAGACAAGGCAATAAAAATAGTGAATGTCAGGATGTGGGCATTTGAGCAAACTTGGAAACAATTCAATTTTGAAAAGTATCTAATGATATAAAGAACTTGCATACAAAGTGCTTTCACTGATATGTTTCATTTTGTTTCTTACAACTGTTCTGTAAGTAAACATAACATTATTTTATAGATGATGAACATGAAGCTGGGTGATTATGACTTAACCCAAAACAGGAGTAATAAGTTACCCAGGAACCCTCTGCCCAGGGCTCCTCCTTCCCCAGATCATAGAGCATGCTTCTCAAAATACAGAAGAACATGTGGGTGATGTGGCAGCGTTACTCTGGGTTCTGTCACTTCATGCCACAGAGGGCACAGGTGAGGTGGCTTTAGCGGTAAGGAAAACAAGTTACTCTTAGAACATGAAGACACAAGCTACCTTCCAGAGAAGTCATTTAGCATCTCAGAAACATCAAGTTCGCTGGTCACTTCCACTTCTCTTCTCAGTCATCCTCAAGAGTGTCGCCTTTGGCCCTGTTCCTGTTTTCTCAGAGATGCTAGATGGCTGCAGAGACACCGAGCACCAAGTCTTCACCGCTCAAAGGCCATGAAAGGAGAAATCACAGGGCCAGGGTTGCAGCTCAGCACAGCACTTGCCTAGCACATGTGAGGTCTTGGCTGCGATCCACAGTATGGCAGAACAAAACAAACTCCCATCTTGTGCGCCCTTCTCTTGAAGAGCCAGGAAGATCTTGCAGGAGCATCCTAATAAGCAAGGCACCTTAACATCTCATTGTCCATGGCTGTTATCTCTCCCCTGCTAAGCCATTATCTGCCTGGCAACTGACTTAAATCCTTGGGAGGGGGTCACCTAAAGCACATGGCCACCTAATACCAAATGAAGATTTTGGGTCAAGATGCAAGGTACCAAAAGATTGATTGCCAGGGCATCTATCGTAATAGTTTTTACCTGAAGCCATTTGTCTTAATCACTTTATTGTCGCTGGAACAAAATACCCAACACCCACAACTGAAAGGAAGAGAGGTTTATTTTGCCTCCCAGTTTTAGTCCATCGGTGGCTGGCTCTAAGGCAGGAACAGAATGGCAGAAGGTCCCAGCAGAGGAAAACATGCTCAAGCCATGACAGCCAGGAAGCAGAGAAGGGAGAGGCTGTGTCGCACCCTCAGTGACCCAGCCCCAACCAGGCCCCACCTTCCAGCAGATATGCACCCATGAACACGAAAGAGATGAGTCCCCCGTGGTCCAGCCGCCCTCCACACACGTGAGACGTTTAGATCTTCTGGATCTAAACCATAACCTGGTTGCACCTAGATTCTGTTGCTGGGGCTGCCATTGCCTGTAAATGAACTGAATGTTCATTAACATCAGACCATCAGAGCAATAGGGTTGGGTTTCTGGACCTCATAAAACAAGGATGGATTTATAGTTCAGTGACCAAGGCTTGCTTGGCCATTTTTGGTACTTTTTTATTGGCATATGTTTACGATACATAATAATTACAGATATCTTGGGATACACACACACACACACACACACACTAGCTCATCTTCACTGTTTTTACTTTCACCATCTTTCTCAGCTCCTTTTCATCAGAGCAGATCATAGAGACCCTCATCAATGTAGTCTCTCCCAGACTCAGGGATGCATTAGTCTAACAATTGATTCAATTGCTTTGTGCAAACAACAAGATAGGTTTTGACTACCCTTTTTCTAAAACATCAAATCCATAAACATAGAATGACTTTTAACACATTCAGGGCTGAAATTTGTATGTCTCACTGCCAGGCAGCTTGAACCACCAGTGGTACACGCATGACCTTTTACTAGTAAAAAGGAGACTTTTAAGGAAACTTTTTACTAGTAAAAAGACCAAAAAATTGGATTAGATTCAGTTGTACCACCAATGGTACAAGCTGCCTCATGGGACAGTCATACATGTACCACCAGTGGTTCAAGCCACCGGGAATGTCTCCTTCCACAGAAGAAACTTCCAGGAAAGGGAAATTGTCTGTGGTGGGCCTAATGCTTTACATTTTCTTGTCCTGTTAGGTAAAATAATCTTGAACTGAACTTGAAGAATCCTGCATAATTTAGGAAGACCCATGCCTGTTGTAAGTGTTCCAAACCCACAAAAGCACAAAAGTGGGTTTAGACACAGTGCACACATACCAGCTCTAAAGGAAAAAACAAGCAACACGCAATAATCCACATGGAAAGAGATTTTTTATTTCCTGTACAGGGATCAAACCCAGGGGTGCTGGATCCCAGCCCCTTTCACTTTTTTGAGACAGGGTTTTGCTAAGTTAAACTTCAGTCAAACTTGCTTGCCTCCTGCCTCAGCTTTACAAGTCACTAGATTACATGTGTGCATTCCCACATCCCACTCCCTCATTCTTGTCCTGAGTTTTGTCAAAAACCTAGGCTTAAGATCTATTTTTAACAAGTTGAGATAATATTTCCTAAGGTTGAGTTCTCAGAGCCCAGAGTTGTTTCAAAATCAACCAGAGTTGAAATAAAGATTTAATGTCTCACCTGACACCTAAAATCAGAATCTTTGGGGGTGGGTTTGAAATTTACACATTCTCATGCATACTGGCTTTTGTGAACCACCGAATTAGTAGGAAAAGGCTACTGGTGGACTTTTCCAAAAGGAAACAGTACATGCCACTTTAGCTGTTGTGGGAATGTCCATATAAAGTAGGTGGCATATGATACACGCTCAAATGTTTGTGGACAAATAAATTGCTATGTTTTGTGGGTGGCCCTATTTTCCAGCTAAGGCCAATCTAAAGATATTTTTACTTTTAATAAAAACAAATATAACTCCAAAAGCACTGAAAAAGAATATCACTTTTGCTGAAGATATTTTCAAAGAAAATAAAGAGGGTTTGCATTACACAATGAAGCTGCTTGAACACCTTTCTAAAAGATGTCTCTCACATGTCCATTCCCTGTGGCAACTACCACCACCTCCTTTGCCTTCCTGCCTCTTCTTTTCTCTGAGTACATGCTCCTCCCTGTATATTCTCTGCTTTGTTTCTCTGTTTTAGGCCAGAAGGAGGCTGATCTTTCCCATACCCTAAGACCCCGAAGCCCACTGTCAACCTGTCTGTCCCTCTGAAACTCCCCTTTCTCCTAACTACACTCATTAACTCAGCAAATCTGAGCCCCTTCCCCAGGATCCACTCTCTGTAGACTGCTGGCCACAGGGTAGGGAGAATGGGTCATTCTGAATATTACTTAGTCTAAATATTATTTATTCATTTCCCCCAGTCATGTGGGAGCTCAGAAATGGGTAGTGGCTGTTTTTATGCATCATTGGAAACAATGTCTTCAATCTATCTACACCTGAAACAAATGGCTATTTGTCTTCTGGACCTAGTAAAATATCTAGGCGGCCTTAAAGGAACCCTAAACCACATTGCAGTTTTATAACCCCAGCAGGGGATCTGCAGGGATAGGAGTCTATTGCTTGTGAAGCGGAGGACTGTATGATCTACCCTGAAATCAGTTCTGCTCTTGCCTGAACACTTAGCTTCAGTGAAGCAAAGTTAAGTCCACTCGAGGATAAGGAAAGTCTTCTGGAAAACAAGGCTCTTTCTGGGCATTTGCCAAGAGGAACGGCACTAGGCATTCTGCGGATCAGGTTACCAATCACTCTTCTCCCAGTTTCTCCGTGGAAAAATGTGCGAAGCCTTAATTGGAAATGTGAGATCACCTTCCCAGCCATCGGGAAAGATGTTCCGTGACTATCTCTTCCCTTATCCTGCGAGGTTTGATGAGCTATTCTTAAAAGGGAAACAATCACGTAGTGAACCTTCAGAGGAAAAAGAAAGCCGTAAGGTAGGGAACAATGATTGGAGCTCTAAGACCGAGGGCCTTACCAAACGCTCCGAGGAGCTGACTGTAGCAAAGAACACCCGGGAAGGAACACACCGGACAAGATGGAAAGTAAAACAGACCTTTATTAGTCTGGCCAGACCGCACTCCCAAAGCCAAGTAGCTTAGAGAGGCAACTGGCTCAGAGTCCGAAGCTGTTTTTATAGGGGGTCTCAGGGGAAGTTGGCAAGCAGAAATACAAAAGTGGAGGAGAGAGATAAAACAGACCTTTTACAGATTGTCCTTAAGATAACATATTCAGATATGGAGTTGGGCAAGCATGACAGAACACTACACACACAACAGACCTTCCTGCCACCACAACAAGCACTGGAACTTGATGTCTACCTGGTGATCCATAACAGAAGCAGAAAGTTGGGGCCCTGTTACAAAGATGGAGTAACTGTTGTTCAGTCTTACAGAGCCAGTGATGACGGTCTGCTCTGCCGGCACCTTAGACTTTCAGTTTCACAGTTTCGGGTCTGAATCCTCCCCACTTCCTTCAGGCTTTGGGCGGAAGTAAATCATCGTTTCTTAGGCAAAACAGCCGCAATGCTTCCCAGGCCAGCTTCTGGGCGGCTCTCTCTGGGCGGACAGGAGCCGTGACACTTAGGTCTTGCTTCCAGTGGGTGAGCCTGACCAAAATACCCACGGTTCCAGAAACTACTTTCCCGCTCATGGGAATTGGGCGTTCCGCCACCTCAGAGGTTGTGAAGGACACCAGCCAGGACCTTGGCCCCCGCCTCGCGTAAAGGCACAGCACGCTCAGGTCTGAGTCCCCGCCTGCACACCTGTGGTGAACGCCCCTGAATCTCGCAGCTGTCTGGCGAGCCCGGGCTCAGCAGGTCCCGGGAGAACCGCCAGATCCAGGGACCGTCCCTAGGGCTCTTTTGCAGTCGTTTTTTGAGCTGCCGTTGTGGCCTTGGCCGTGGAGCTGCGGGCCAGAGTTGGGAACGAGACCTTTCTGGACCGGTCTAGCTCGGATTGCCTGCTTGCGACGGGGCTGCCGCTCCTGAGCGCCTCCTTCTACCCCTGGGTGTGAGCGCCCAGGCCCGGTCCGAGAGCCGCAGCTAACCCTAACCCCAGCTCTAGCGGCGGCCGGGTCCCGACGCCGCAGGGAGTCAGTCCTTGCCGGGAAGTCGGCAGTTCTGGGGAGCCGATCCTCAGCCTCGGTGCTTCCTCCGCCGGCCTTTGCTGCCCGGCCGACCGCGGACAGGGAATCTGTCTGGGGACGAGAGCAGGGCCAACCCGCGCCTCCCGTCTTTCTAGGACGAGAGCCTTCAGAGACCTCCCCAGAGTCCCACCGACCCTCGCGGGAGCCTGCGGCTTCCTCTGCCGTCCGCAGAGGCGTCTGCATCCCAGCCTCAGTGCCTCCCTTCCAGCGCCCTCCTGCGGCGATCTTCCTTCCTGCTCCTTCTCTCCCGACCTCTCCCTCGATCGCGGTACCCGTTCCTCAGAGGTCGGTTTCCGAGAGGCTCGGTCTGCGTCGGTCCCGCCCCTGCCCTAGCCGCGCAGTCTGCGACCCCACAGCGTCAACCCCAGCTTCGGTGCTGCCTGCTCCCAGCTCCCCCGGCGCTGGAAGCCGGGGCTGGAGGCGAACCGAGACAGGGGCGTGGGGACCCTCGCAGGCAGGCAGGGCCTCAGTTCGACCCCTTGGTCCCCGGCGCCCACGGGGTGGAGCGCGGATTTCCTCGGTGCAAATCCTGCGGCCAGCCAGGCAGGGACCTGGGGTCTCTGAGCCCGAAGCCGCTCACAGGTGAGGTGGGGGACAGGTGGGGGCAGGACGGGGGGAGGAAGGGGGGAGGACAGGTGAGGGGGAGGACGGGTGGGGGGAGGACAGGGGGGAGGACAGGTGAGGGGGAGGACAGGTGGGGGAGGACAGGTGGGGGAGGACAGGTGGTGACGTGGATGCGTCCCCGATTGTGGTGCCGCTGTTCCACACAACCCCTGACTTTGTCATTATGGCTCGGGGAAGTCACCAGTGTGTGCATGTTTCTGTGTGTATGTGTCTTTGTGTGTTTGCATTTGTGTGTACCTGTGTGTGCATGCGTGCTCATGTTTGTGTTTGTGCATGTATGTCTGTGTATGTGTGCGTGTGTCTGTGTGCATGTGTGTGATTTTCGGGGCTAAGTATCTAACTCAAGACCTCACTTAGGCTTCTACCAGTGAGCAGCACCCTAGCTAGGCTCCTTTCCTTTCATATTTTGTGGAGCTTTTTTGAATCGAGTTGGGATTTTGTGGTCTTTCCCTTCTCTGGGACCCACTGGTAAGATTCTGTGGTTTGTTCCATTCCGCCACCATAACTACCACTGACGAAGATAGATGATTATTAAAAAAACCCAAACAAACAAAACTATTAAAGCAGATTGGAGGCAGAGAGAAGTTCAGAAAAGCAGTTGTTTAAATCTCCGCTTTGGTTTTGAAATAAGGCGATGCATTTTCTATTCTTCTGTGACATTAGACAATGAGAGGAAGTAGCTTTCGTGTTGGGAATTTAGATCTCAGGGATGTCAAAATTTCTATAATTTCAATATTTACAGTTTTCCCAGGTGATTCAAAAGAAGGGGAACCTTTTGTTGAAAAGGGAACACTCTTTTCTGCTCTGTCACCTGGGTTATTTAATGTCAACTCATCTGTAAAACGGGAACAGCTGTGATATGGGCTTTGTAGGGTCACTAGGGTCAGTGAGTTACCAGTGTATGTGAAATGCTCAGTTTGGCCCTGAAAGATAGTGAGAGACCCATAAACAGTAACGCCAGGGTCATTTGCTGCTTCGGTGCGCTTTGTGAAATTAATGAGTCCTGTATAGGCCTTTAAGAAAGTGTCGTCATGTGGGTTAAAATTGGCCAAATTCAAAGAATGTTTGGGCTTTTTGGGAGAAAAAGAAAAGTGAAGATGCTTATGTAGCTCTAAGGGCCACTTTCCTCAGGTAAGTCTTATACAAAGTTTTTAGACAGTGTGCTGCTGTGCGCTGAATACCACCGCAAGGCTGATAATGTGCCAAATTCATCTTTCTTCGTGAAAGTTAGAAACAGTTCCATAGGAAACAAAAGGTCGGCACTTACTGAGAAGCTACTGTGTCCCGGGTGTTTCCCAAGAGGCGCCTTTGTTGGGCTCCTGCTGCCCTTGGTGCTGTCAATGCGAGGGTCTTCCTGTCACCCAGACCAGCCTGGTGACAGCCAGAAAGTGTGAGAACTGGAGTTAAAGCCCACGCTGTGCCTCTGCACTGAGCAGCCATACTCAGTTCCAGATGCCTCTCCGAGGGCGGGAAGATACGTCTTACTGCTTCTCTCCATTCCAGAGGGAAAATAAAGCCAGTTCTGTACATCAGACACCGGGTTGTGCTTTCTTTACAAAAAAATTCCTTGGAGATTCCTTTTTCCTAGGCAGTTTGACATTGGAGTTCTTGTGGTTAAATAAAAATCTACAACTGGTATTGGTGCAGAGGGACCCGAAGTTCTGCTTAACAGTGTGCTTAATGAAGAAGCTTCAAGACTGGCTTTGAAGATGGCCATTGAAACATTGGTAGTGCTGAACATAATTCCCCACTCACTTACTAAGATTGCCCACCTCCCATGGCTGGCATCCTCCTGGGGAATGACTGGCATTCTGGAACCTGTGGAGCAAGGGAGAGGACACATCCTCAATCTGGCTGCAGAAGTGGTCTTGGCTTCAGGCCACTGTTAGTGGCTTCCTCACCTGGCCTTTGCATGCTTTTTGCTGTCTCCAGATCAGAACCAACTCTTTTGAGATGTGGTCCTGCAATGATTGTGGCTTAAATTCATTTTTGTGACTCAGAAACCAAATCATATTCTAATCAACTGTACAGAAGCTGTTCCTGGCCTGGATCCATAGGCAGAATTTTATCCAATGTTTGGTTGCTCAAACCAGGGTGGGCTAATTCCCAGGTCAAAGGCTGAGTTACTCAGGTGCTTGGGGCCTGGACATTAGTCAGCACCAGCACCTTGTCAGTGTTGTCTGGGCTCGGCATCCAGGGCTCTGTAGGAGGCAGAGTTCCTGGGACATCTGCTCAGCCTGTGTGGCAGTGGTCTCCTGTCCTGGTTTTCATCTGCTCTCTGGAGGGGCCTTCCTGGCTCCCAACATCCCACCCCGCTGGAGACCCCTGTCTGACCTAGAGCCCTCTCCTTCCCAGGAGCAGTGGGCTGTGTTGCTCATAGCAGCGGGAGTGTCTCCAGGTACTCAGTGATAAGTGAGGAAGCATGTAGTCCTGCCCATGTCCCAAGCTGTGCTTTTCTCCTCTTTGTGGCTATCTGTGTACTGGGCCCTGACTCATTCTATTTATATGATATCATGTTGGGCTATAATATCTTATTTGCATGCCCAACTTTTAAACTTAAAATACCTTTCAACTTCAGAATCAGTTGTCACAACTTATTTCCTCTCTATCAGATGAGAAACTGTGTGAACAAATGCACTGTGCTGCTTTATGGAACTTGGTGATTGTGGCCCTATTCTTGGCCAAAGCCGACATCTACTTAGCTCCTTGCCATATTCCTGATCTCTCTGCCCATAAACTTTGATTTACCTTCCCGTTTATTTCTACTTTATCTTATTTCCTGAATGTGACGATTAACCCTTTCTTTTCCAAGTTTTGCTTCGGAACTTTACTGCAAATCTGGCTTTTCCTCTAGTTCTGAGGCACCTGCACTGATGCTAGAGAAGGTGTTCAGTTCCCATAGGCAATGGCTCTCATGGGTGTCATAGTGTTTGAAAACGTATTCCAGAATACTTCAAGGTCAACACCACAAGGGTGTGCCCAAGCACGCGATAAATCCAGCCTTCAAGTGAGTCAGTGGCCACATGCCTCCAGACTTGATTCTGTGCAGTAGGAGAGTCCCTTGCTGATCTGTGTAAACGGACCCTCACGATACAGTCCAAACAGCATCACTCAGAAAACTAAAAACACAACAATAGTTAATATTTAAATACTTTAAAAGATACATTATTAAAAAGATAGCATATTTAGAAAAAATTTTCTTTGTCATTTAATATTTTATAAATAGATAAAGATGACTGATTAAATGGTTATTTTATACTAAAAGAAATATTTAAATATATATTTTAAAAATGTTAAAAGTCAATGGTTCTAAGATAATAAAGTCATCATAATTGTTAAGGTAAGATGCTGTTTGCTCTGATTAGGTTTGAAATTTTAAAATTACCCAATATGTCTTTATAGAGATTTTTATTATGAAGAAATATACATGATGTGCAGAGTTTTACATATATTCTCCATGTAACATGGAACAGCTGTATGTTAACCATTTAATCAGAAAAGAGCTGGTAATTGATAATGAAAATGTTGACAATTTGCATATGTAGAATCTATCATCTAAAATGAGAAACGTGCCTATAATCAATAAAATTCCACTTTCTAAAAATCAGAGCTTGAATGACAATAACATGAGGAGCTCCAATTTGTCTTTCTCCACATTGATAAGATTCCTCTGGGTCTAGGCCTCCACTGTACTCAGCGTACCGGAAGGCACAATTCACCAGCCCCTCCTTGCAGCCCTGATTGCCTTGAGGCCAAGAACAGCTTGCAAAGTCTCATTCACTCAGGGAGACCAGGTTGACAGTTTTCCAGAACACATATTCATCACACTAAGAGCCCACAAAGCATCACGTGAATCTTGAAAATGTAACAGAAATCTGTTATCCATAAAACAAATATCAAGACATTTTGTATAATAGCTCATACATATGAATATTTTTAAAAGAACAGTGAACTGCATGTAACACCACAGTTTACCACAGCAATGACAGGGAACAATTCTTGACTTTCTAGTGGGAGATTGAAGGTCTGAATCTGATTCCATGCCTGACCCTTCATAGGAACCACACATCCTCTCTCCAGTCCACAGATGAAGGGTGCATAGCAAGGAGCTGTTACTGAAACACGATTTCCCTCTTGTGCTTATGGTTTTGAAAGCCAACATCCTGAATTCTTCACTAGTCTTCAAGTAAAGGCAAGTATAATATTGAAAGGGCAAGACATTACTTTGTGAATTTGTGAGAAGGACCGAATTAAGCACACCACACTACCATTTCTCCAAAGGTATTCATGGTCATGGTGAAGCTGTGTTTCCACTGATTGGATTCCCTATTGTGCAGTTCAGTCATTTCCACATTCCTCTCCTACACTGCTCACCTCCATCCTCCCTGCCTTCAGAGGCATATATATCTAATGGTCTTTATTTCTACTTAAAACCCAATCCATGGTTACTAAGTGGATTTTCCATGGCCAATGTGAAGCCAGGGCTGGCTTTTTCCCTCATGAGAGCTGTTCTCCATGCCAAGACATGACGGGGAATTTGTCTACACTGTACTTACAATGCAGGGAATTAAATTTACTGCCTGGTAAGACCTGGCTTCTTGAAACTACTCTTTGATTATGAACACTCAACAGCAACCACCATTTTCTCTGATATCTCTGTGAACATTTCAAATATTATCAGCCATGCCATATCCTGTATGTTGCCTTCCGTTGGGGCCATTGTTCATCTAAATTGTGATCAGCTTTTGAAGCTACTGGTGTTGTTCCCAATTGGTCCAGGAAGAGTGAAGAATTCATCTTTCAAAAAAAAAATCAGTAAAAGAAGTGTTGGATTAGACCAATCAATCCTTCTAACAAGTTTTCTTACTCTTTCCAAACAAATAATTTTCACTATGGTACAAGAGAAAAAAAAAACTATTTCCCTAAGTATTTTCTTAAGGGCTGTGGAACCTCATAAGGACATAATTGCAGAAAAAGAGACCAAGTAGAGTTATTTGATTGAGCTACAAAATGAAAAAAACAGTCTTCCCAGAGCTCTATGAATTGAAACAGTATATGCAATAATTTAGGTTTTAAGATCTGTAAGAGGTACCTTCTGCCGTTTTTGTATTCTGTTTTTTGGTACCAGGGATTGAACTCGGGACCTTGCACTTGTGAGGCAGGAGGTGGCACCAATGAGCTAAATCCCCAGCCCAGGTACCTTTTGGCAAATCAGAATTTTATAGCAACAAATAGCAAACAGGTAAACTTGATGGGCCAAAGTTTTCTACCGATGGTCCTGAGGACACCCAGGTGAAAACCTCACTAGTGAGTGAGTGAGTGGCTTTGATTCCCCTCAGTTCCCAGCCTGTGGCAAGCTATATTCTCAAATTGTAAGATCTTCAGGCACACACCACCATGAAGGTACTACTTTGATTTTATAACAGCACAGATACAATTATCACAGGTAAATTGTATTCTACATGCTCTGACAGGTTATCCAGTGAATGAATATGAAAAAAAAAAAGCCCAAATCATGAAGTATATCAGTGAGGCTATTTCAAATTTTAAAAGCCATCTTCTAATAAATTCATAAGAGATACTATATTTATTGTTGTCTCTTAAAGGTTTAGGGTTAAAATCAGAGTAGCAGCCAGTTGGTGGCCATGTAGAGATGTGGAATTAGGTTTCTTTATGAAGCAAATTAGTGCACAGAGGCATATTCATTATCAATTGAGATATAGTTCTTTGCTTGAATACCAATTTTTTTGGACTTGGGATTGAACCACAAATCAGAGGGTAAAGACTGCTTTAACAGGAAATTGACTTGGGAAATTGATAGAAACTAGAAAAAAGTTAAAAGTGGACTTGTACTGCCATTATATATAACCATACAAACATCAAAGCACTGAGAGATGTAGAAATGAAAGATAAAGTCACAAAATCTGTAGAAAAAAGCATTGAGGGAAATATCTTTCTAACTGTGACTTAAAATACAGAATTATAAAATACATGAAACTGATTTCTTTTTTTTGAGACAGCATCTTGCTATGTAGATCAGGCTGACTTTGAACTCACTTACGTAGCCGAGGCAGGATTCTAACTCATGGCGAATCTCCTGCCTTAGCCTCCCAAGTGTTGAGATTACAGCCATGCACCACCACACCAGGCTGAAAATTAGGTTTTGCATAGCAAAATAGTAAGACATCCAAAGAAATTTTGGGAAATTTTTTATCTGCAGCACAGAAATGGCAAATGTTCACAATGTATCTATAATGCTCCTAAAAATACAGAAACTAGGGCCTAAAAAAGGACCACCCTACTGGCCAAGGGATCTTAGACTCCCTAGCCTATCTCATGGAGGACTAGGAGTATTAAAAACACAAGTGGATGGCCATCCTTAGACCCTGGTTAATGAATCTACAGGGACTGGCTGAGGATCCTGCTTACTGTAGTCATAGGCCACACCAAGGATTCTGGGTACTGTAGTGTGTGTGGGGGTTTCACAGCAAAAGTTCTGAGTACTGTAATCCCATGGGGGCACGCTGAGGATTCAAGATATCGTATTCCATGGGTGGGAGACTGAAAACACACCAAGGATTTTGCGTACCATAGTCCTGGGCATGTCTCAGGAATCTGTGTACATTAGTTCGTGAGGGAACCTGCCAAGGATTCAGGGTACCTTCCTCTTTAAGGGGGTACACTGAGGATTCTGTGTACTGAAATTTTGTGGGCTATAGAAGGTTCTGGGTATCATATTTCTCAGGACAGTCATGCTGAGGCTTCTGGGTATTGCAGTATTTGTAAGGATTACACTGAGGATTCTGGGTAGCAAAGTCCTTGGGAATCATTCTGGGTACCTAGTCCTTGCAGAGCACCCAGAGGATTCTGGGTCCTGTTGTTGGGGGAGGGGTGGTTCTGGGTACTGCAGTCCCAGATGTGGAATTGTCTGGTATCCTGGAAGGGGTGTGTATGGGGGGGGGGGTTTCACAGTGATACTTAAGGCTACTGTAGTACAGGTGTGTGCATGCAGAGGATTTTGGGTACTGTGGTGGATTGATTAATGGTTAATTTAAGTGGAATGCCCAGCTGAACTGAGTCAGTGTGGTTCTGGGTGTGGAAGACCCACCTGAGGATTGTTGTCAATGGCACAAAAGGAGAATAGGAGGGGAAGATGCATGCTGTTGATTTTCCTAGAGAAGCTTGCTGCGGCTGGTTTTCCTGAGAGGAAATTTGCCGTTCCCTTTGGAGAAGGAGCTATGGTCCTCACTGTCACTGGGGATGGCTGCCGTTCTCTTTGGGGAAGCTCTGGTCTTCGCCTTGAGTGTCGCTTTCTGGTTTCAGTGTGTATCTTTTAGCCTTCTGGCACAGATCCTTTACCTCGGTAGCACAGACTTTCTAGAAATCCACCACTGGCCTTTGGGGCTTCCCAGTGCAGATCCTTGATGTGGACCCATGGAGGACATTTCTGTGGGCTCTAGGCCTTTGGCTGGACTTGTGCAGGACATTGCCATGGGCTCCGAGACTTGGCTGGATTCTTTAGGTCTCTAGCACACCGACAGAACTCTTGCACTCTTCTGCATTAGACTTTTTGGGTGAATATTATAAAATAATCCTATAAATTATGTGTGCCCTGTATTACATCTATTTCTTTGCAAACCACTGACTACAACAAGTATGTCGATCCTTGCGGTGGTGGAAGGCAACAGGGAGCCTTCCGGGTACCATAGTCATGGGGGAAGTGGTGTCCTGGGGAAGACACCGTGAACCATGATGGGGGTGGCACGCTGAAGTTTGGGTACTGTAGTTTGTGGTTGAGGTACAGTTTCTGGGTACTGCAATCCTGGGAGGGAGCGTCACACGGAGGATTATGGGTACACGGGTAGGAAGTATAAGGCTTCTGCCTATGGTGGGGCATGTATAATGTTCTGAGTAATGTAGTCTTCGCGGGGGGGGGGTCACACCAAGGATTCTGGGTAGTGTAGTTCTATGATTGGGGCAGGCAGAGCCTTCTGGGTTCTGTAGTCCTGGGTGTGGGCTGTAAGGCCAAGAATTCTGGGTACTGTAGTTTGGGGTGCACACCAGATTCTGTGACCTGTGGCGGGCAATGCTGTGGTTAGCAGCTGTTGTCACCAACCTCCTCGTGTCAGTTGCCCTGGTGAGCTGGACTCCTGCGTACCCTCTATCCAGTGGGACAGAAGGGCTGAGAAGACCAGGCCTGTAGGGCCTTGCCGCTGGCTCAGAGCTGGCCGCTACCCTGACTGCCCCAGGGTGCCTACACCTGAGAGGTACCCAGACCAGGCTCCTTCTCCCGTGACCTGCCCTGCTGGGCCCAATCCTGCCGCACCCCGGCCACACCCCTCCAGAACCCAGGCCCCGCCCCTCTCATCACAGCCCAAGGACACCCAGAGCTGAGGTGCCCCGGCCCCGCCCCCTGCCGTGACCCGCCAAGTTGTGCCCAATTCAGGTGCTTCGGGGCCATGCACCTCCTCCTCCTGAACCCAGGCCCGCCTCCTGGCGTGACAGACCCCGCCCCTCCCATGACCCCGCCCCAGGACACCAAAGCTGAGGTGCCCTGTCCACGCTTCTCCCCAAACGGGCTCCGCCCCCTCTGGGGACTTGCCCTGTTATGCCCAATCCTGGTGCTCCTGGGCTATGCCCCCTCCTCTTCCTGAACCCAGGCCCGTCCCCTGCTGTGGCCCCGCCCCACCCCTCCCACGACCTTACCAGTTGCACAGCCTCCTCTCTAGACGCTTCCCGCCTCCTGACCAGAGAGCCTTCCAGAGGGGTCACAGAGCCTGCTTCTCTCTCCTCAGCAGGTGAGGAGACTCCTACCATGACCTGGGCCTCCACCCCTGGGCAGATTGACGCCTGAGCACGTGCCGGCCTCACCAGTCCCAGGCCTCACCTTCCTGCAAGCCCGCCCTAGGCGTCCCCCGTGCTGAGCAGAGGGAGTGTGCGGTGCAGCAGGTAAGGAGGGCTCTGCATGTGCGGTTGGGGCCAGCACGGACAGGGAGGCTGGAGGGAAAGGGCAGCCCGCCATCGGAAGCCAGGATTAGATTAGGGTAAGCTGCAGGCTTGGCGCAGGTGTTAGGCTCTGGTTAGGTGCAGGCTAGTTTTACACTAACCTTGAGTTGCAAGAAAGTACTCATGTTGGAGTTTGTGTTATCGCTTGGCATATTGCTAGGTTTATCACTTACAATTAGGTTAGCTCTGTGAGGAAATCAGTGGCATTTTTATAGGATAGTGCATGCTTAGGCCCACTTCACTTTCACCACCCACTCTGTCTGGGAGAAAACTTTTAATTCATGAATTGCAGATTCAGGCTATTTCTTTACGTTCCTCTGTTTTGACAAAGAACTTCAATTAGCTGTTTTGGGAATTTGTCAACTCGTTTGTCTGAATTTTCACAACTGGCCTTATGTCACAATCAGCCAGACATAGTTATTTCCCCTGAAAGTCAGTAATAGTTTAACATGAAATATAACGCTATTGAGTTGCTAATTTTTAGGGAAATATTGTTAACAAAATGCAGGTGGTATGTTGTCATGAAAATTATATTTCTAGGAATTTCTTTAGCATATCATTTGAAAATTCTTTTATTTATAATCTCTGTTTACATAGAATACCTCAGAACCATATTTCCCTCTTGTAAATTGCTGTTAAAATATATTTTCAGTTTTTAAATTTAGTGACAACACTTCAGTTTTTTTCCCCTCAGTGGTTTCTTTTCTTTTCTTTTCTTTTTTTTTTTGAGACAGAATCTCACTGTGTAATTCAGGTTGGCCTCGAACTCACTATGTACCCCAGGCTGGCCTCGAACTCATGTTGATCCTCCTGCCTCAGCCTCCTGGGTGATGGGATTACAGGAGTGTGCCACCACTCTTGGTTTAAACTTCTCGTTTACCAGTAACCACAGGATTGATGTCTAACCTTCGGTTCCAGTCAGTAATGACTGTCACAGTGCAGTAAAATGGCCTTCTTGCTGTTCAGCTGTTACAGACCTAAGATTGTTGGAGCATCTTTGAATATCTCATCCTTTTTAGATTGTCAGTAAGTACAGTTTGCCAAATACATTTTGAGGCCCTGGAACATACCTGCATTAAGAATGATCTCATCTTTTACTTGTCTTTATACACACTTAAAGTCAGGTATCCAATGTAAAGTGTGTACATGCCCTGTCCAGAATTCCCACACTTCCCCAAATAGGTCAGAGATGAGAGAGGAGGAAGCATTTTGGACTAAGATATGGGGTTAGGAGAGAAAGAATTTTTACATACACATTACCCTTTTGCAAATATTACAAATGGGGAGTACAAAGTAGAAAAAGTATACAGTGTGGGAAAATGTAGGATTTAGTTACTAATTGTAAGAAGCTTGTGAAATGAGAAAATTAAGCAATTCTCTGTGAATGTCCTCAACTCTAGGATTTAGTTACTAATTGTAAGAAACTTGTTAATTGAAAGAACTAAGTAAATTTCTCAGAGAACTTCCTCGGGCCTGTTTGCTGAAAGGATTGCAGAAAGCCTTAAAAGATGTTGTAAAAGTTCATAGGAAGTAAACATGTTTTCCTAAGCTCTCTTAGTAACCATTGTCCGGGGTCAGAGAACCGTGGCCCCGTGACTCTACAGATGGAGGGTAAGATTGTGGGCTTGGTTTCTGCTGAAATTGCCCTGCTTTCTTGGAACATCTGATAGAGGAGGGCTGCGATGTACTCTTAGATGTATGGCTCTGGTGAATAGAGACACGAGACGTATAAACTTGCCTGTGGCTTTATGAGTTACTTGTTAACCTTTAAGACTAAGATAAATGTGACGATGCTGTAATGATAAACAAAGGCCAGAGACGTGCAGGAATGTCACAGATGTTCTTCTGAGAAAACAAAGAATAATGATGTCAGAATTGCCTGTCGAAAATGTATAAAACCTGACTTCTAGACCCAATCTGGGTTGAAACAAAGAACAGTGACCTGAGGAATAAAGTGCTGTTTCGTCCCCCAGATGTCTCCTTTTCTTTCTTTAAAGGTCGGTGCTCTCTGGGGTCTCCAGGTCCCCCTCAAGAGAGACCAACAACAATACAGTAGTTAAGACATTCACTCTATAAATTGTTAAACTTTAGAGATAGAATGGCTGCTAAAAATAGAGTCCTTACACCAACTTCCTATTTCAAATTATCAATTATTCATTTTAATCATTTTCATCCTTATTTACACTTTCAGTTTCTCACACTAGAGACACGATTCAATATTTCTACAGGTGTGTCCTATTTATTTCACTTAAGAGTATGGCCTCAATATGCATCCATTTAGCTATAAATGACTCTAGTTTCTCATTCTTTATGGCTGAGTAGTACTCCATTTTATAAAAATACCACATCTTCTTTAACCAGTTTCCAGTTG
>NW_004624750.1:6583-22173 GCF_000247695.1 Heterocephalus glaber | reverse complement strand
CCAAGATGCATTATGTAAAGGTACAATTCCCAATGAGAAATGTAATTGTGTTGTATACCTACAATGTACCAATAAAAGAATTTAAGGAAAAAAAAACCCCAACAAAAGCATTTATAAGCAGCTGATATAGTAGATGGGAAAGAAGGGAGAATTTTCAGGGTTCAAAGGTGTCCCTGGAAGGTACTAAAATGTCCCTGAAGTCCCAACAGCAGGTTGAGCTAGCCATGAGCAAGCAGTCTCTTTCCCAAGTGATTGATAGGATGCACAGCTCTCAGAAGCAGGGACTAATGTTGCTTTGTGGTCACCCACAGCATTACCAGCCACTTAGGCTCATAGGGTGCTTGTCATTGACCACACTGTGGGACTGCATAACCTTTGCTCCTTTTTCTCCAGCCCCATTGTGATTAAAATGTGAGTTAATGGATGGAGATGCTTGTTAGTGTAGGGATGCTAGGTAGGGATCTGTAACAGACCTAGAGTCCCAGATAGTCTAGGGACGCTAGATAGGGATCTGTAACAGACCTAGAGTCCCAGAGTAAACTACTCAACTCTTTGTTTACCTGGAACTGATATTCTAGGCACCACAATTGTTAAAACAAGCTGCAGATGTCTGCTGACCATCAATATGTGACAGTCGACCACTAACCTTTGTCCCCTTTTCTTTAATTCTATATGTTAACTGCCCCCTCAACCCCCTATAAAAACAGCCTCGGATTCTGAGCCAGTTGCCTCTCTAAGCTATTTTGCTTTGGGAGTGCCATCTGGCCCGACTAATAAAGGTCTGTTTTCCATCTTGTCCGGTGTGTTCCTTCCCGGGTGTTCTTCGCTGTAGTCAGCTCCTCGGAGCGTTTGGTAAGGCTCTTGGTCTTACATTCTGAAGGCACCGCTGGGATTCCTGGGTGTGCTTCACTAGTCAGCTCCTCGGAGCGTTTGGTAAGGCTCTTGGTCTTACATTCTGAAGGCACCGCTGGGATTCCTGGGTGTGCTTCGCTAGTCAGCTCCTCGGAGCATTTGGTAAGGCTCTTGGTCTTACATTCTGAAGGCACCGCTGGGATTCCTGGGTGTGCTTCGCTAGTCAGCTCCTCGGAGCATTTGGTAAGGCCCTTGGTCTTACATTCTGAAGGCACCGCTGGGATTCCTGGGTGTGCTTCGCTAGTCAGCTCCTCGGAGCATTTGGTAAGGCCCTCGGTCTTACAACACCAAAGGAGGGCATATATTTGGATAAAAAGGATTTATTTAAAGCTAGCTTCAAGGTGTTAGAGTGACCCATTTTCCTCACATCACCATCTTTCTGTTTACAGAAGGGCAAGGGTGTTTTATAGTAAGGAAGGGTGGCACAGAGAGGATGCAGATCTTCATACTTGAGTTATCACTTTCAGCCATATTTTTAAGCTTCTCTTATGGAAAAGAATCCAGACCTCTGGCCTTATTGGGCTATCAGTATATTTTGTCACTTTCTAAGGATGAGTGGTGGTGGTGGTGGGGAAGCTGTTCATACCCTAGGCCTCAAAGCCACTTGTCTTCAAAGGAGAAAAATTTTTTTCAGGGCTTGTTACAAATCTGTATTCATTTTTTCCTCCATTTTACAGAGAGCCTGTACCATTTATATAGGTTCCAGTTTCTCTGCAGCCTTCCCAACACTTGTTTCCTTAAATTGTACTGATGATAGGTGCTGTACTAGGAGGGAAGGAAAATTTCACTGCGTTTGTACTTTATATTTCCTTAATGGCAGAGACATTAAGCATCTCATTCTCAGTTCACATGAAGGGTGGATGGAGGGAGTAATTTTGGTACAGGGATGAAATCAGGACCTCCAAATAGGATATAAGGGAAATATTACAATTCCCAACCTGGTAGATGTCTGATACACTGAATTCGTGTTCTCTAAAACTGAAGAATGAATTCTAGGAACAACAGAGGTTAAGAGTAGGAAAGGTTTATTGAGAGGATGGCTCCTGAGAGGTAGGAGGGGTCCTGAATGGGTAGTCAAGGATCCCACTTTACAGCCAAGTTTTATAGAGCCCAAACCATGTGGGTACAACATGGCTTAAAGCTGTAATTAGCCAATACAGTTACAAGTATAGTTGCTTAGGTAATAGTGATCCAATAGGGGAACAAGTTACACAACAAGTGTGCATGGAAAGAATAAAGAACTCGGGTAGGTGATGCATCTGGGGTCTTGGTTGCCCACTGAGGTGACTGATGCCTAGCTAGAGTTTATTAGACCAGGTGTTATCACTTATCCCTTGGGGAAGTATGTAGGCCTGGTCCTTTTGTTATTTTCTTGAAGTCTGGCCTCCAAATGATGCATCTCCAGTCACAGTTGTAGTATGTGTTCAGCTTGTGTCTTGACTCTCTCCTGAGGGCCCACCCGTGTCTGACTGCCTATAATATTTCTGCCTAACATAGCTGTCTATAATAATTTCACACTCCAGCACTCTATCTCAGTTGCCAGTTCTCAGTGTCAACATTCAGTGAGATCGTAACTGGCACTGCAAAAGGCAACTTAAATTAGATTTTTTTCCCCAAACTTTCTCTAGCCTAGAGCATAAACATCTACCCCCACCTCTTCTCAGCCCTGATGAATGGATGGAATATGCAGATCTTGGCATCTGGATGTCAAGCCCAGTTTCATTCCCCTAGGCATGGGAGATCCTGGGAAGGACAGAAGTCTGAACTTGTCTATTGTTCCATTGTATTCCCTCCCTGACTGTTCCTGGAGAGTAAAGACCCCAGAACATGGTAAGAGCAGTGAGATGGTGATTTGAGGAAAATGCCCCCTCTCATCTCTGGAGTTGACTTTCAGTAAATCTTTTTTATTTTTACCAAAATAAATGGCCTCCTTTGATTTGTTCAGTGTTGAGCAAATGAACCTGAGCTTGTGAACCTAAGTAGCCAGTAACAAGCTGATGGGCCACAGGATCACAGTCACAGGTAAGAGATGAGATGTCACATTCAGCAGGTGGGTTCTCTCATGTCTGTCTGCAGCAGCTGGGTCTGCTTACAGCACTCCTCATCATTACCCATGCCATGCAAACAAATAGTTTCTTGTCCTGAATGGCTACTATAGGGCAACAATTCCCATTTTTTTTCAGCTGTCTGCTCAGAGCTCTGTCATTGCAAGTCAAACTTCAGGAGATTCTGTTGCATGGAAGGAGGGTGGAGCAGCAGAGGGTGTGGGAAGCCCATGGACACTTTGAGCTCTACTCCAACTGTCTCATCTTCACCTTGACCTGGTCACAGAGCCTCTGAGCCAAGGCCACTCAGGTGAGTGTACACGGTTTGTGTGGCACAATGCCATGTCTACCTGCACCCGCATGCCTGTGGGATCTGTGGCCACTGCACAGCTCTCTGCTTGATTCCTGGATTTGTTTACTGCAGTTAAAATCATCTGAGGTCTCCTCACCCAGGGTCTCTTGCTCTGGGTCTCCTCAGGCCATCCTTCAATCTCCACTGACCATGTCGATTCTCTCCCTTCCTCACTCACCCTCTCACTGCTTATGGCAGCTATGGGTTCTGTAGAACACAGTCCTCCCCTGAGCCCTCTCCACCTGCTTGTTCCTTCCTTCCCATGCCCACCTTAGCAGGCCCCTCATTCCCTTGGAGAATTTGCATGGGACATGTGTTCATGCATTCTAAATCCTATCTTACTGACTATAACTGCTGGTGTGTTTGCTCCTGATGATCCACTGGGAAGTGAGCTCTTCTAACAGGGGTATCTTGATTCCATCCCTTTGTACCTGGAGGGAGAAAGGAGGAGTTGAGGAGAAACCAAGAGAGAAAGCAGGAAAGTAAAGTGGAGGATAATATAAGATATGTAACTAGACAGGATCTTCTGACTGAGAAAGAATAGAAATGAGACCCAGCAGTCAGAGGATATGCTGCCAGAGGTGGAATAGGGTGTGACTTGACATCTGTTATGTCACCTGGCTCCTCCTTTTCCCTGCAAAGAGGGTGTGCTACCACAGAGGGAGGTAGATTTAACCTGCTGGACAGAAAATCTGGTAGGTGGAGATCAACTTCATTGGAAGATGTGCTTCTGGAGGTGGAATGGGGTCAGGCTCAGCCTTTTTTGTATTGGCTTTCTCTGTTCTTCCTTGGATGAAATGCATGCTGCTACTCTGGCAGGTGGTTCTGTCTCAGCCAGAAGATACAGAGGTGGAATGGCATCAGGCTGTACCACTTCTGAGTCAGGTGGCTCCTGGTGATCTTGGAAACAGGGTCGGCTACCACACTGGGAGGTGATTGTATCTCAATGAAAGGATAATCAGTGACTAGAGATCTGCAGCTGCAGGAAGATGTGCTGATAGGATTGGAATGGAGTGAGATTCTGCCTCTGCTGAATTTGACCACTGTTGCACCTTGGATAGAAATCTGCTGCCAGTTGAGAAGGTTGTTCTCTCTCAGTGGATGAGATCCAGTGGTCAGAGCTCCTTCTCAGTGGGGCTCAGCCATGACCACTCCACCCATGCCCTCAGACACATCCTAGGCCTCCTCATCTTTGGCTTGGCCTCACTGCTCACTAGGGCCTCCAGCTGGAATTTGTACATTTGTGGAGAAGTCTGAGCCCAGCATGTTGATCAGGATGTAGGACGTAGCTGGTTAGTCTCGCCATCTGGGGATGGGCAAAATTCTTCAGGGTAGTGACCACTCTACATGCAGCTGGGCACTGAGCAAATGCATGAGGCTCATGTGAGCAGTGTGCTCACTGCTTCTGTACAGCCTTCATACAGGATGATGTGGGCATGTCTGACTGGGATGGCGTGTTGTGAGAGTGGTCTGCCTTCACAGGGACCTGCTCTTCACAGACCCCAGCAGCCCCTGTGCTGCCTGGTTGCCTGTCTTCCTCCTCCTGAAGGCAAAACCCTAGCCCCCATCCCTCTACTAGCAAACATGTTGGGACCTGGGATTTCTCAGTCCCCTTCAAACTCAGTTTGTCAAATGTCCCCTACTCTGGAGACAAGAGCCTTCTCTCTTTGCCCTAAGCCCACTTACTTCTTGATTTTCTCATCCTCCTCACAGTTGGGGTGAAGAAATCCAGACATAGAGGAGATCAGGAGAGGGTGGCCTCTTAGCACCCTCTTCTAGTGCCCCACCTGCAGGCAGTCTAGGGACTGTCTCCTTCCCTGATGAGAATGGAAGCAGGGGAAGGCTGAGGTTTGTCTGTTTCTCCCAGAGTTCAAGGCTAAGTGACTGGGAACGCGCCTGCACATGATAGGTGCTTCACATACCTGTGTTCAGTGAATGAACCCTGCCATCTCCTACCCAGATATCTCAGTGGGACCAGGGCCCCTCACTCTACTCTGAGGGGGAGTCTCCACTCTAACTCTATCTAGGCAGGGAACTCCAGAGTTGGGATTCAGAACTTCATTCAAAAATGGGGAAACTGGGGCAGGAGATTTGGCTCAGTGGCACCTGTGTCTACCTTGCAAGCACAAGGTCCTGAGTTCGATCCCTGGTACCTGCCCCCCCCCGCCCCCAGTGGGGAAACTGAATTGCCTGAGGACTCAGTTAAATGAGGCCACAGGTAGAGAGATTCTTCATGGTGGAGGGGAGGTTCCACAGCCGTGGGTCACTGACCCTGACAGACCCTGGCCTGGGGCAGATGCTTCTGAGCCTCAGCCCTCTTGGACCCAAATACATGCTCTGATGGTGATCCTCAGATCACCCCAGATTTCACAGAGCAAATTGGGACATGAGGAGCAGAGCATTCCAAGGGTCTTCCATGAGTTGGCAAGTCCCCCTGGGCTTGGACATAGAGCACACCTTAGGAACAACAGTTTTAGCACCTATTGGGTAGTGGTGAGCTTGTAGGTGTAGGTGTATAGGAATGTGGGCATGAAGAAGAGGGTTGCCACTTCCATGGGCAGGCATAAGATGATTCACTAGCTTCTGCACTGTGCCTGCTTTGATGGTCTCCAACCTGTTGGGCTCATATGGGCTTGAGGCTGACTCATTTTCACACTGGGGTGGGACCAAGGAGGCAGGGTTCAAGCATGGGAACAGTAGTGCCTGTGTCTCTCACACAATCATCAGTGCAAAGATTCTTGTCTGTGGCCTGAGTGCAGGGTGGAGGGGTGGGTCTCCAGAGAACTCAGCAGAGGAAGGGCTTCATGCAGAAGTTGTCATTCACAGTGATGACTGTTTCTACTGGACACCCCTAAGATAATGTCCACTCTGTGGCCTGGAGCAAGTGACGAGTTTTGCCCGCTGTGGTCTGCAGTGCTAAAGTACTATCCACAGAGTGGCCTCTGGTACTAGTATCAAAGCAGCAAAGGGGCCTATGCTACTAACAGTGGACCCCTAATAGTAATATGTACACAGTGGTGCCTAATACTAATTTTATATCCACAGGACAGCCTGTAATATAATTTAATGTCCACAGAGCAGAATCTAATACTGTTAATGTCCACATGGTAGTGTCAAATACTAATTTTGGATCCACAGAGCAACCTCTAACACTAATAGCCACAGAATGGCCTCTAATAATAATTCAGTATTCACAGTTTGGACTTTAATACTAGTTTAGTATATACAGAATGGCCTGTAATACTTATTTAAAATCCAATGACATCTATTACTAATTTTATATCCACAGAACAGCCTCTAGGACCAAGATTTACAGAGTGGTCTTTCACACTAATCTCCACAGAGTGGATTCAAATAGTTAATATGCACATAGCAGCCTCTAATACTTATTTCATATCCACAGAGTAGCATGCAATCTTACCTAATGTTCACTCTGTGTTGTCTATTACTAATTTCATATCCTTGGAGAGGCCTGTAATCTTAACAGCCAGAACAATATTATTATTGTTTATTATTATTATTGCCTCTAATATTAATTTAACATCCACACAATGGTGTGTGACGCTAATTTACTATCCTCAGGGTGGTGTCTAATACTCAATATCCACAGAACAACCTCTACTACAAATTTATATCCACAGGTGCCTGTAGTATGAATGTAATGATCACAGCCCATCCTCTAATACTTAATATCTAGACAGCATCTTCTAATGGTAATTTAATATCCATGGGGGCAGCCTTTAATATTAGCTTTATTTCCAGAGTGTCCTCTAATACAGATTGAATATCCACAGACCAGAATCTAATACTAATTTAGTATCTACAAGCTGCTTATAATAGTAATTTAACACTTTCTTACTGGCTTGAACCATTGGTGGTACAGGCATGATTGTCCCATCAGGTAGCTTGAACCACCAGTGGTCCATCTATGACTGTCTCATTGGGTGTCATGGGACAGTCATGCATGTATAGCTCCACTGTGCATGTGTTAATACAGTGGCCTCTAATAGTAATTTAATATCCACAGTGCTTCCTCTAATGCTAATTTAATATCCACAGATCAGCCTCTATTATTGATGTCCACACTTCAGCATCTAATACTAATATACACAGAATGGCATCAAAGCTAGTACAACATTAACTCTGTGGCTCCTAATACTAATTTAATATCCACATTGTAACTCTGCATTAGCAACATGATATCACACTGTGGAGTCCTAATACTAATAAAACATGTACACAGTGGCTTCTTCATGTGAATATATTTTCCACATACTGGCCCCTAATACTGTGATAGTATCCTCACCATGGCCCTATATTAATTATATACTATTTATTCTGTGACATATAATATCTACACTGTGGACTTTTCAGACTAATATAAAATCTACATAGCAGCATTTTTTTGAGACAGCATCTTAATATATAGTCTAGGTGCCCTAGAACTCAAGTCCTCTTCCCTTAGCCTCTCAAGTGTTTGGATTACCGATGTGTTCCACCATGTTGGCTCCCAGTGGTATCTTAATATAATATTCACAGTGTGGGCTTTAATGGTCATTTAATGTCCACAGTGTGACCTGTAATACTAATTTTATATCCACACACCAACTGGTACTACTAATATATCTCCTGTGACCTCTGATACTAACAATATCCATGCAGTGCCCTCCAGTACTCATGTACAGTAATACTCAGACATTGCCTTCAGCTACTGGTATACTATCCACACAGTGGTCTCTAATTGTAATATCCACAGTGTGACCACTTCATAATGCTATGACAGTATTCAGAGAGTGGCATTTCTAATGTAATGTCCACACAAATGGACTCTGAATATTATAATTTCCTGATAGTGGCTGTTACAGCTTGTATCTCAATGTCTCTCCAAAGCCTCCTCATGTACTCATAGGTGGTGCTTTTAAGAGCTGGCCAGACCTAGGGCATGTGGTACTGGGGTTAAGAGTGTGTGGTACTAATTAGTTCACTGATTGGTGCTGGGTGTGACTGAATGGATTTACTGAAAACAGAAGCCACACCCTGGGCATGGGTGGCACCACCCCAAAGGTGGGTAGTCTGGAAAGGATAAAAAGAAAGGTAGGCTTGCTGCCAGAAATTAAAGGGTTTTGACATGAATGTCCAATTCATTGTCCAATTTCAATTTCACCACTTGTCTTACCTAGGAGAATTCTTTTTTCCATTTGGATCTAGTTTTCTGAAACTTGTTGTGGGACTATTTTCCATTGCCATGACCTTGACAGAGATAAAGAACATATTCATTTTGTTTCAATGCATATTTTCTGTTATTTTGTGTATCTACTTAGGGATGGAAGGATTGAGTAGTATAGTAAGTCTATATTCTACTTTTTGAGGAAATGCCTAAGTATTTCACCCAGAGGCTGCACCATGTGTGAGGTTTCCAGTTTCTCTGCATCCTTACCAACACTTGTTACCTTAAATTATACTGATGATAGGTGCTGTAATAGGAGTGAAGGAGAACCTCACTGTGGTTGTAGTTTGCATTTGGTTAATGGCTGAGATGTTAAGCATGTTTGTGATTTCATGTGGAAGGAGTGGGGGTATTTGTTTCACCTTCTGACTCTGGCATTTGTTTCAGTCATCAGTTCTCGATGTCAACGTTCACTGAGATGATGGCCCATAGGACCATTCAGTTAAGAGAGGCAAAGTCACATCCAGCTGTTGGGTTCTCGCATTCCTAAGTTTGTAACAGCTGGACCTGCTCACAGCACTTCTTGCCATTCCCCATGCTAAAAATCATCAACAGTCCTGTCTTAGTTACTTTTTGCTTTGCTGAGACAGAATACCCAATGACTGAAGTTAAAGGAGGGAGGGTTTTTGCTCTGGGATTTTTCAGGACAATCACCAGTTTTCACTGGCTGTGTGGATTCCCACCTTTTCTTTCTTGCCCTTTTGCAACTCAGGGCAGCCCTAGGTTCTGCAGACAACAATCTCCTGAGCCCTCTCCACTTGCATGTTCCTTCCTGTCCCCATTTTATGAGACCCCTTTGCCCCTGGGGAAGTGACTTGAGACCTTGTGTCCATGACTTCCAAATCCCATCCTACTGCCTTTGTTTTCTAGCATGCTTTTCCCTGTCACCCTACTGGGAAGTGAGCTCTTCTGGGCAAAAGATGGGAGAATAAAAGCACATCCCATTTTCAGTGAGAGATAGGCAGAGTTAATCCTACACTGTAGTCTGGCCAAAATCCTCTTTGTTGTTGTGACAGAAACCACCTGTGTCTAACCACTAAACAGGAATTGGAACTTTATTTACTTAACAAAGACCACTAGGGATGAGATAATGACTGACAAAGGTATAAAAGGTGATGGACAAAGAATGCAGGGTGCGGAATCTGACCAGACCAGTTTCTGGCAGTCCTGCCTGCTTGCGAGTAAACTTATTTTACCCGAATTCTGTGTCTCCATGCATTTCTTTCCACAATTCTGGAACAGCATTAGGGTTCGATTCTGGGTTTGTGTTCAGGTTTGTGTTAGGATTTGGGTTTGTTTTTGTTCAGGTACAGGGTTAATGTCCTGGGATATATTCAGATATATGTTTGGTTTAGGATTAGGGTTAATGTTTGGGTCTGTGTTTTGCAGTATGGTTGGGGTTTACAGTTTAGTGTTCAGTTTCTGTTTGAGTTAAGGGTTCTACTTTGAAGTTGTGCTTCATGTATCAGTTTGGATTTATATTTTGTGTGGGTTGGTGTTTAGCTCTGTGCTCTAGTGAGGGTTTGGGTTAGCTTTAGGGGTTGGGTGTGGATTACTGTAGGGTTAGGGTTAGGATTTAGGGGGTAGGGTTAGGGGTTAGGGTTAGTGTTGGGTTTAGGGTAGGGTTGGTGTTAGGGTTAGGGTTAGAGGTTAAGGGTTAGGGGTTAGGGTTAGGTTGGGTTTGGGGTTAAGGGTTAGGGTTAGGGTTTAGGGGTTAGGGTTGGGTTTAGGGTTACTGGAGAATGTTGCTGCATGTGGTGGAAGCCTTGGATTCAATCCACAACTGCCCCAGATACATACAGAAAGACAGACAGACAGAGAGACAGACAAATAAAAAATAAAATGAAAAAGGCAGTGCCAGAGAAGGCCCTCCCTCCTTTCTGTTCATGGAGCCCAGAAAATCCACATGGTACAATATACATTGAATATGAAACTGGTGGAAAATTGCACGAGTTTGTTTGAGACATGGGATGCAGTATCAGCACACCTTGCCCAGAAAATGCTTGCCCTTATCTACATGTGTATAAGTTCATTTGGCTACTGGGACTCTGTAAAGGTAATTTCATCAAATGTATCTGAAAACCATACTCTCTGAATATTGCTTTAATAAAATACAGGTACTTCTAGGAAGTAGACTAAATAATTCAAAAAATTTTAAGAATTGTGTAGTATTCTTAACTAGCTAAAAACTACTGGAGATTTCAAGTGGAACTTAGCTTTTCTTTTCTTACCAAGAATATAAGATGAAGCAGACATCCCACCCCACCCTTGAGTTTCTTCTTATCCCTAGCATGCATGCCTGACCATGAACTTCCCTCCAGCTTAAGAACAGTGATATTGACAAATGACTCCCCAGTGGCAACTGTCAAGGAGACAGATGTCAAGGAGAACCGATATTAACCACACTACTCTGCCTACTCTGTCGAGTCTAGGGATGGCTGATGCTTGGCCATCTGATGCTGTAAAAAGATATTCAAATTGAACATGGATATTCAGACTGAACATATTGAAACTGAACTGGTGGTCCCTCATCACCACCAAGGTGAAACCTAGGTCCACTCTTTCCTCTCCATACTCTTTCCTCTCTTCTATCCCCACACCTTAACTGCCCTCTGTGGGCATTTTCCCCACTCCTGACCACTGCTAATGTTTATGAGAGTGGGGAATCACCAGTAAAACTTTTGGCCTTCCAGGATACTCCAAAAGATATCACAAGAACCCACTTGAAGCAGACTGCTCTGGTTACCTTAACAAAGTGCCTGAGGCAGGAATGATTAAACAACAGAAATTTATTTTCTCTCAGTTCTGGAGGCTGGAAGTCCATGATCCGGCATTGGCAGGAGGGGTTTCCATGAGACTTCTGTCTTTGGCTTGAAATGACCACCTTCTCACAGTGCCCTCACATGGGGAGTTTTCTAGGCCTGTCCCTGGGGTCTCTTCTTCTTCAAGGGACACAGCCTTGTTGGATTAGAGCTCTATCCATATGACCTCATGTAGCCTTAATTACCTCCTTAAAGGCCCTATCTCCAAATATAGTCACTTTGGGGATTAGGGCTTCAACGTCTGAATTGCAGGGCAGAGGAGACAGTTTGGAATGGGTCTGTTTGTGAGGATAAATTGGTCTGTGGAAAAAAATGCCACAACCTACCACTCCTCAACATAAATATCAAGTATATAGAAAAGACATTAACTGTCATAAACTGAAAGCCCTTTAGAAAATGTTATTTTGATTGTGTTGTTATGAAATCATCTTCAATTATCTAATATTATTTGTTTATACTTATGTTTCTTTGTAATTGAGATTTGTTTTTATTATTTTACAGATTTTCAATGTACTTGAGGAATTGTTCTATGTATACATTAAAATAACTTAAAAATTCTATTATGTTGGACCTAAGTGAGGGAGAATCATTTCAGCCACTTGGAAATGCAGAGTCCAATTTATCTTGTGATCTACCATCAGTATATTTATTTTTTTATCTAGTAAGAAAACTAAGGAAAAATTCATGAAGAATCTCATAAAATATATCCACCAACCCCATGCTAAATCTACTATGCCTGTGAGGATTACAATTGTGGGGCCTGCAAGATTTGGGAAAACTACAGGTGAGCACATTTCTGATTTCCTCCAGCATACAAGGGTTCTCTGAATCCCAGTGGTACATCCTCCAGAAACCAGCTATCAAAATTGACTCAGAAAGAGACAGAAAACCTAAGTAGACCAATAGCCATCAAAGAGAAGTGTATCCGTCTTCTTTTCATTGCCATAACAAACACCTGAGATATGAACTTATGAGAGGAAAGGTCTATTTGGGCTCACAGTTTGGAGGTGTCAGTCTGTGGTTGATGAGGCAGCACATCGTGATGAGCAGTGCACGGCAGAGCAAAGATGCTCCCCTCATGGCTAGTGAGTGAGAGAGAGAGACAGACAGACAGAGAGACACTCACAACCTCCTTTTGCCCCAACTTCCTTGAAGTAGAACCTCCCCCTGGGCTGCCTCTTAATAGTGCAGCTTGTACAGGACCACCACGGGCTGGGGCCAAGCCTGTAACATGAGGCCCAAGGACATTCTTGACCCAGGCCACATCAGGAAGGCAGTCAGAAATATGACCTCTTTCTGAACAGCCCAGGATCAAATGGGCTTAGAGAAAAAACACATCAAACCTTCAGTCAGAGAATTAAAAGTCAAGGAACACATTTATGTGTTTTTAAAAGCTTTTTCATGAGGAAGAGAAAAGATAGTAATCTTCCCAATTTATTTTATTTCATGCAATTAAAAATATAGGATATATGATCCATTTTAAATTTACTACTTTGATATCAAAACCTTACTAATATAATAGAGGAAAAAATGACAAACTATTATCATTTATAATTATAGTAAAATATCCTAAAAAGATACTATAAAATTTACTTTGAACAATATCTTAAATGAGTACATCAGTTTAAAATGTATTAAATATTTTATAAACGTACACTCCTACATTAATAGAGTCATACACTGAGTGACACTTCTCTCAATGCCAGACCATGCACACAGTGGTGGTTCTTGATGATGTTATCTAGTTGTATCATGGACATCCTAGCAGCAGTACTGATGATGGCTGTCTAAGAACATATCCCATTGTTAAATGGTGCATGACCATAGTTGAAAAAGTACAAACCAGCCGGGGGTGGTGGCAGACACTCGTAATCCCAGTGGCTCAAGAGGCTGATGCAGGATTGCAAGTTTGGGGCCATCCTGGGCAACTTAGTGAGACCTTGTCTTAAAAATAAATTTAAAAGAGCCTGGGATTCTGCTCACTGGTGCTGCCAACTGTCTTGAAAGTGCAGGGCCCCAAATTCAATCCCTGGTACCAAAATTAAATAAATAAAATTTAAGAACAGATGGAGTGGTGCTCAATGGTCGAGCACTTGACAAGCATGCACAAGGTCCTGGGTCCAATCCTCAGTAACTGAAGAAGAATTTTAAAGTGCAAATCAGTAATCTTAATCATTGTTGAAAAGGCAATTAGTATACTTTACTCCTGTAATGTTTGCATTTTGTATAACTTGAACTGTAGTTTTTGTTGTTAAGACAATTGTTGCAAAAATTGGTTGTTGTATTTCAAGATGTCATGAGCACAACATGAACAGTAGTTGGTCACAATAAGAAGAAAATGAAAAGAAGAGATACAGGACATATTTCAGAGAAAAATAATAGACTTCCATGACTGCATAGAGACTGAAGGGGAAAGACAAGTCTTTCCAGCTCTTCAGATGTAAAGTCTAACAATTTAAACTTCTTAACATAACAAAAGAGTCATTTTCATGTCAAGAGATGATGATATTTCCACACAACTTTAGAATATTGATATCTAGAGCAAAGGAGTAAATACAGACACAACAGTCTAATTTCTCATTTCATTGTTGAAAATATCAAATAAGGTCACTGAAGAAAAGTTGCCTATGAGCTATAAATCACTTATCATTTTAGGTATGAATGGGGCCGGGGATTTAGCTCAGTGGTTCCATCACCTGCCTCACAAGCACAAGGACCCGAGTTGGATCCCTGGTACCAACCCCCCCCCCCCAAATAAACAGCAAGGTACATATTAGGTATGAAAAAATTATTTCCTAAATGATTAACTGTATAGGGTGCCCTACCCCAAGTGCTGTGTGGAATCTGTAAACAGTTGGGAGTGGTAACCAGTGAAACAGGTTATTTCACTGTTATTTTTCACATAGTGCCAAAAACATGGCACACATATTTGAGGGTACACATGGTATTAGCACAGTGCTCTGAAGAATTTTGCTGCCATGTGAATCAGGAAAGGCACTTAAACATTGGTTTGGTTGTAAAACAAACACACACAGAGACACACACACACACACACACACACACACACACACGGGGCTCATTACCAGATCCACCAGCCAGAAACCTGAAGTAATAAGAACTGATCTTTGACAATTGTTAATTCAGTAAAATGGGGCAATTTTATTTGTCAAATTTGTTTGAAGAATATGGAGAATAGTTTGTTGTTGATGTCATTAAACTGAATCTGAAAGTGAGGTTTACCAATGAATATGTGAAATTAAACAAGTTCAATGTTTTATGTTTTGTAGTTGCCAAAAACCTTGCAAGTGAATATGGCTTAGAACACACATCAGTAGGAGAAGCTTTGAGAAGTGTACTGAGCCACCACCCAGAAACAGAGCTGGCACTTATGTTCAACTCGTGTCTTCATGAGGGAATGATGGTGCTGGATGAACTAACTGTTCAAGCCTTGGACCTTTCTCTGATGGACAGTGCATGCCATACTGCAGGGTAAGCGAGTAGGGTGAGGGAGATACATATTTCAAGAAATGGCTGAGTAGCAACCTCAGATACTGATCCTAAACAGGGGTTTAGGCTCTCGTAAAAGGCACAAGGTACTTCTCAGACATGGAGCAAGTTTGACCTGAGATGCAGAATGCATTCCTGATGCTCTGTAGTGAGGTCTCTAGGCTCCAGTGGAAGTCTTATGGCGGAGGGGACCATGAGTGAACATAGCTAGAGAATGCAGGGCCATATGTGTATGGATATATATTTAAATTTTCTGCTGAGGTGAAATGTGGCTTGAATACTCTCATGCCACATTAGCAAGGAGGCCATGCCACTCCCTGCAGCAACGTGAGTTGTATGAGGTCCTCTAGACCATGTGTGGCGAACCTGTGGTGCTCATTCCCGTGGGCTCCCTGAACCCTCTCCTTTGCCACATGAGCCAAGTCACCCTGGCAGCTGAGGATCACATAAGAGTTGATTTTCTCTAAACTAAGACCTCAGCATTCAGGTTTAATTGCAGTGTTGGCACTTTTCAATAAATAAGTTTTTAAAAGAAATAAGTGTTGTCCTGGTGTGGAAGGCAGCTTGTAGGGAGGACTACTTTCCTGGGCCTGAGGAGTCTACTACTAACTTCTCTATTACAGAATATATTTGTTGGGGCCGGGGATTTAGCCTGATGGTTCCGCTGCCTGCCTTGCAAGGGCAAGGTCCCTAGTTCGATCCCTGATACAAAAAAAAAAAAAATA
>NW_004624749.1:29719938-29734254 GCF_000247695.1 Heterocephalus glaber | reverse complement strand
TTTTTTTTTCTTGGTACTGGGGATCGAACTCAGGTCCTTGCACTTGCGGGGCAGGCAACAGAACCACAGAGCTAAATCCCTGGCCCAGTTACTCCATTTTTGACCTATATAAGTAACAATCTCTTCCTCCTCTCATTTCTATTTTTTAGGTTTCCCCCAGTAAGGAAGAACCTATGAAAAGAATGGATATATCCAACTTGAATTATATAAAAAAAAGATCTCCAGAACCACAAACTTCGCATATGAAATGCAAGACTTACTTTCTGACAGGACCATTCTGAAGATCTTCAACATAGTTTTGTCTTTCTATGCAATGTCCTCGGCACCTATTGAATACTGAGGAGTGGATGAACTGTTAGAAATTATTGTACAAAACCCAAATCTTTCCCACAGAGATTAAAATAAAATCACTAATTACTTAGGCTGTTACAGCTCACCACTTCCAGATACATCCCTTTATAAACTTTTGGTAAAAGATTACCTTATATGGTTTTGGGGTTTTTGTTTCTTTGGTGCTGGGCATGCACTCTATCACTGAGCTACACTCCCAGCCCCAAGAGTTTTCTTTTTTTATATCTTACATTGAAGCAAATGAATTATGAATTTTTTTCAAAATTTGAGAAATTCATTTATATCTTTACCTTTAATTTTTATAAAACGGGAAAAAACAGCGACAACCCTCATACTTACATTCAATTGCATCATCTGGCCTCATGCCTTCTACATCAATCAAATATCTAACAAAACAACATAATTTGGGTCATTTATATATACAAAAAGAAAAAAAGGTTTTTTCAAAAAAGGTCCAATTTCATTTACAAATGGAGACATAAAAATGCTAAGGAAATATCAGCACATCTAATCCAACAATTATTAAAGAATGATATGCCATAACAACAAAAAGACTACTCCAAGAATGCAAGGATGACCCAACTTTAGAAAATCTATTAATAAAAGTACATACATTAATATAATAATTTAATTAAAAGAAGAAAGAAAAGAAAATACAGCCCCCAAATGGCAGGTGTTTAAAAGGTACTTGAAAAACTTCAAGAGGAATTTTTGAACAAAATGCTATGTACACTAAAACACAGAAGACTTCCTTAATATGACAGAATATTTATCAGGTACCAACAACAAGCAAAAGACGAACTGGGAAAAATAATAAATCACATCTTAAAAATATTGTAACCAACTGTATGGGCCAGAAACAGGAGCATCATCACTGTTTCATTTCCTCTCATTCTCATCTTCACCCCACCATCAAATTATGAAAAGATAGTACCTAAATAATCTCTGGAGTATGATCACATTTTCCACCAAAATACCCACCACATCTTGCTCCAAGATACCATTCTGCCTCACTTCCTGTAAGTTTCCTAACCTGACTCCTTATTTCTACTTCTTTCCTCTGTGGTGCATTCTCCACTCAGTAGTAAAATGATAGGTTGAAAACACAGAATTTTATTATGTTCCAGACACTCACCACTACCAAAAAATTCAGTGCTTTTCTTTGTTCTTAAAACAAAACTTAAATATAGTTCTGCATGATCTGTCTCCTACTTATACTGCCACCTCCAATCTAGTATCATACGTACCCCATGGTACCCCCCCAACACAATGTATGTTGACCTGTTTAGGGTCTGTGCTGTTCCTTATAGACACAATTCTCTCCACCGTGTCCCTACCTGATTAGTATCAATTCAATCTTCAGATATTGCCTCAAACTTCCTCGTGGAAGCCTGCATTCTCTACTCTTGATGAGGTCAAATCTTTTCCATTATAATCTCTCATAACATCACGTCTCTTTGCAAAACACCTGTCAGTTATAATTTTATATGCATTTGTGTGACTCTTTCATGCCTATTCCTTCACAAAGGGTAGTTTTACATTTTCTGAATGAAGAAACATAAATAGGCACAGTACCCATCAAATATCCATGAAAAGTGTAAGAATGCATACTTTGATTCAGAAATTCCATTCTAGCCAGACGTGGTGGCCTGTAATCCCAGCACTAGGGAGGCAGAGGCAGGAGGATCACTATGAGTTCGAGGGTAGCCTGGGCTACATAGTGAGCTCAGGGCTAGCCTGAACTACAAAGCGAGACTCTATCTCCAAAAACCAAAAAAAAAAAAATTTCCATTCTAACAGAAATTATCTCTGAACATCTCCATATGTATTTGAAGATGTTCACAGAGGAATATGCATTATTTTAATATTGAAAACTTCTAACTTTCATGCTCATCAGTATGTGGATGAACAATGCAGCCTTTAAAAAGAGTAAGAACTTTCACAGAAACATGTCTATATAACACATTGTGTTAAATAGCATATCTATTATACCAGAAACTACATATATATGCTTTCAGCTACATCTCTGAAAACTAAAAAGATATATATTAAAATATTAATGATAGTAACCTCTTGGTGGCAGACAAAAATGCTTTCTGCTTCACATATTTCTATACTAGGAATCAACCTAACAAACGAAGCAAAAGACCTCTACACATATTTCTATACTGATTGCATTTTTTGAAACAAGCTTACAATATCATTGTAATCAGACAAAAATAACTTAAACATGATTTACCTCTAGGGTTGGCAACTCACCTGCAGATGAGGTAGCCAGTCCTGTTTAAACCATGGGTACAGTGGACACCAATAAGTTTGTCTATAAAACAAGAAATACAGAGTGAAGTAACTGTAATAGATACACTAAAGGTAAATTAGACGATTTTCTCAAGAGTAGCATGTAGAAGTTACTATAACATTACCAGTACCCTGCGCCAGGGATTTAGCTCAGTGATTCTGCCGCCTGCCTTGCAAGCGGAAGGACCCAAGTTCGATCCCCAGTACCAAAAAAAAAAAAGAATCAGAAACATTACCAATACCCTGAAAAGAAATGTGTTTTTCAGGAACATGTTATACAGAATCACCTACCAGAAAACCAATATTCACTTTCTATAGGAAAATTCGCATAGTCCCCATTAGACCCAATGATGTAAACTGCAGAAAGCCTGGACAGGTATTAACAGCTAAAACTGCACTGAGACAAAGTCATTTGTCTTAATATAAAGTATCCATTAGAATTGATTTAATTACAGAAGAAGCAAGCAAAACAAGAGTTGTCAAAAAGAATGAAATTTGTTTTGGAATGAAACAAATGAAATGCCTTAACTTTCTTTTTGTTCATTTGTCTGTTGGTTCTCTCCTCTCTTCCTCAGACCATACCTCATGCCTCCCTCTCACTTTTTTGAGGGGCAGTACTGGAGGCAAGTACTCTAAACACTGAGCTAGACCAGACCAGCCTTCACTCACTTGGTACTAAACACGAGCAAAACTGGAATCAAAGGGGAAAAAACAATGGAAATATCTTAAATATGTAAAACAAACGTACAATTTAATGACCCACACTGTCTTATTTTGGTTCTATTTGGGACTGCCTAACATTTACCTTTTGCTGTTTCTTTTCTGTAACTCTCAGATCCTGAGATTTTTCTGTTTTTCTTATCTGTCATCTCTTAACCAACACAGAAGATGAAACAAAATTTTTATTTTGTTATATGAGTAAGCTACTTCAGTTCATCTTTCTCACTAAAATCACTTACCAAAGAAAACTTTTTCTGACCAATAAAATGAAAAAACACTGTATTATCAACTTCTCACATTTTCACCTTAACAGGTAAAATGATTACAGGCTTAATGTCAAAATTTACAACGATCAAAAATCTCCAATGCCATTCAAAATGTAATTTTTTTAAATAAAAACTTACCATTATCTTTATTGTTCTTCAAAAATTTATTAACAGCACACTTGAATTTAAAAATAGTGTCATCATCGGGCACCTGATGCCCAACTGTAAAAATTTTTAAATAAGGAATAGTTTCTGGCAAATCCTACAAAGCAAAACAAGAAAAATACACATTATTTTACTTGTAGAAAATTAAAAATTAATTAGAACAATCTGATAAGCCAAGAGAATATAATAAACTCTGAATGTCAGCGATTCTGATGAACGAGCTATTTTTTCCAAAGCTGGTTCAACCAATATATATTACTTGATAAAACTACAGGACAGATAACGAACAGGTATACAAGACATAGCTAATTCCACGAGAATGAGTACAAATACAGTATAACTTAAAATTCTATGAGCAGTGCTACCTAATATTTCACATTTCAAGGCCCAATGCCTTCATAAAGCAGCTGTGAAGCATAAATATTCTTGGGGCAGGAGAAATTAGATACAGGTAGGAGACAGAAAAGGTAAGTGAAAATCCTGTAGCTCTAAGTTTAAATGGATGGAAAGTTATCAGTCTGAATCCATGATGTAGTTTACATTACAAACACAGTTCCCAGATCTACCCATAGAAAAAGCCTAGGAACAAGTTCGGCCCAGTACCACTGCACCTCTTAGCACTCAGACTGTAGTCTAAAATATTCCCACTAAAAGAAATCAAAACAGCTTGTTACAATGGATGATTTGGGTTGAGACTGATGTATATGAGATGTGTTGGAACTTTTTTCATACAAATACCAAAAAAAGTGATCAAAGACTACTAGGATTGTTATCAAAAGAAGCCAAACAGAGATGCTCCAATTGTTCAAAGACAAGGCGTCAACCTGTGCCTCAATAAGAGACAACTGCAGTGGAGTTTATAATAACACAAAAACCAGATTAGTTAAATAAAATCCAGCTGGAAGGTATTAGTGAACCAACTTATTATTTCAAACACTATTTAATAAAAAGAATTATGCCTACAAAACTGGGCAACCAAATAGATGAGGAGAAATTCCTCTTTGCAGAACTACACCTAGCTGATGAATTTAAAAACAAAAGACAGAATTTACCTTTTTTTATGTACTCCAAAAACTAATGGGTCAATCAACGACTACTTATATCATAAAAGAAAACCACCCATTTTTAAGCCTCCTGATAAAAGGAAACATATCACCTATAAAATGTCTTGCAAAAGAAAAAAACCAAAACCAGGCTTGAGCTCCAATTAAACTAGGTTCAATTACCAATCTGCAGAAATTAAAAGGACTAGAAAGTAATAACTCATTCAACAAGGAGGGAAAAAAAGAGAGACAGACATGAAAGGCAATCTATAAATTAAGACATAACCAAATTAACCACTGCCTGGTGACAATTTTTTATGACATTTAGGAAATAATTCCAAGTTGTACAATAGACTGGGTATTTGATATTAAAGAACTGGTAGGAATAAAAGTACTATATTTTAAATACATATACTAAAGATATAGAGATGAAGTTATATATGAGATTTGTTTTAAAATAACAGAGAATGAGTAAAGACAAGGGTATATCAAAACACAATAGTCCACATAAATATTGAAGTTGAATGAGCCAGGCATGGTGGCACATGCTTGTAATCCCAGCACTCAGGAGGCTGAGCCATGAGGATCACTGCAAGTTCAAGTCCAGCCTGGGCTACACAGTGAGCTCAAGTCCAGCCTGAACTAGTGAGATCCTGTGTCAAAAAACCAAAAAAAAACAGTTGTATGAATTAATGGTTGTACAATGAACACTAATAAGTATGCTTCTTTCTGTATATGTTTAGAATGTATATGTTAAGAGTAATAGCTTAAAAGCATGAATATAGCACTGTAAAGCTCTGCCAGTTTCTCACAAGGTTGAACGATCATATGACCCAGCAATTTCACTACCTATACCTCTAGAACTGAAGGCAAGGATCTGAACAATATTTGTACACCAATCTTCATAGTAGCATTACTCACAAAAGGCAAAGGAACTACCTAAGTGTCTACCAATAAGTGAACGGATAAACAAAACTTGGCACATACACACAACAGAATATTCAGCCATAAAAAGGAAAAGATTCTGATATAGGGTACAACATGAATGAACTTTGAAAATATGTAAGTGAAATAGCCAGAAATAGAAGGAAAATACTGTATAACACACTTGTATAAGGTACCTAAAATATGCAAATTTACAGAGCTAGAAAGTAGATTAGAAGTTACCAGGGGCTAAGGAGATGAAGGAACAGAGGAATTTTTGTTTAAGGGTTACAAAGTTCTCGTCGAGAATGATGAAAATAATTTCCATATAGACAGTGCTAATGATGACCAAATATTATATTTTAAGTCATGTCTCCAATCCCATTTGGAGACAACAATTTAAACAGGTAGTTAAGGAAACCATTTACTTGTTCCCCTTTATCATTTACTACTACCCATGAATGGCCAGGCTTCATATTAACACAAGATGGAAACTACTCAATTATTACTGAATTACTTTCAGTTATTTTAGTATCAGAATAAACAAAGTTCTTTTCAATTAAGTATTTACCTCTGGTTTGTAATAGCGCTGAGTATATGTTAAATCAATAATCAGTCCAAGCTCTTCATTTTGCTCTTGGATTTTGTTAAAAAGATCCAAAAGAGAAAATCGTTCTTCTGGAGCAAGATTCACTTCAAAATTCTGTCAGAGAGAATAAAATAAGAGAAAGCAAATGTACACTTTATTCTAAACTATATTTTATGCAGTTATTCAAGGCATATGACACTAACATACAATGAGACTCAAAGGAAAGTTTCCATTCTTCTGGAAGCTATATTACAAATCTGTCTTCTAGTGATTGAAAGAAAAAAAGGCACTTGAGATATGTATATAGATATAGATATATACATATATCTGTGTGTTCCATCTCATAAATGAATTTGAACATCCTATTGAACATTAATATAGGTTAGGGCTGAGGATGTAGCTCAGCAGTACAGCACCTGCCTGGCAAGCCAAGGCTCTGAGTATAATTCCCAGTACAAAAAACAATACAAAACATTAATATAGGGTTAAAAAGCAAAAACTGTTCCTATTTATCTAAGCCTTAGAACTTAACTTCTTTTTACAAATAAAGTATTTTTTGCACAATTTTAATGTATATTAAATTTCCCAGGATAGTAATCGCTTTATCAACAAAGAGAAGGCTGTACTTTGTTTTGTTTAGAAATCTACTAATAGTTGTTTGCTATCATGGAAGCCTCTACCACTGAAATATAACCCACCTAGATCACAGTCTGCATTCATAGTTCTTTCACTGATGATGCAATCAATCATTTTTTTATATGTTCTAGTGTAGTCATGCACAAGTATTTATATACTGAAAACATATTACTTTATTATGAACCCAGTTTATTCTTTATATTCTACAGAGAATGTTACACTGGTTTCTTAGTTACATATGGAAGTAGATCATACTCATTTATGAAGTTAACTTCAGGACAGTACAAAGACATTACAACGTATTTGCTACAAAAACAGAAACTGAAATGTGCCAAGATTGAGAACCAGTGTTCTACAGGGTGAATTTAGGTTTCTGAAAGAATACTGAACTAACTTCTGCTTACCTTTTGCAAAGGTACTTTGAAAGCAATGAAACGAGTCCCAGGCATCCGCTGTCCAATTGGGAGATAGTCTTTCCACCTAGTAGATATGTTTTTTTGTCAACCAAATTGTATTTTAACCTTGTCTTCCTCCATAGAATGAAGGCTCCTTGAAAACAGGAGTTACAGCACACCCAGAACGTCCCATCTTTGCATTTTGCCACTCAGCTTATTCATCCCTGCCTAGTAAAAACTGATAATCTCTTTCTTCCCATGCTCCCATCTGGAAAACAGCTATTCTGCAACAAAACAGGACAAAAGTCTGCACACTTAACGAATATAAAAAGCTGGTGAACTTATATATCTCTGATAAAAACATAACTCAGTAGCAAATAAGAAGGTATCATTAATACATACACAGTGGATGAAATGATTTAAATTCAATTCTGTCACTTCATAAGTTTTTGTCTTTATACAACTGAGACAATTAAATTCAATCAGAAGAAAGCTTCAAATTCATATTTGAAGAGAACAGCTCATAAAAACAGCAACTGTGAACTTTATTTAGTGATGCTAGGAGTTTCAGTGAAAAGTAATACTTGAGTAATACTTCTGTAGAATGAGTGAAAATTAAGTTTAATTCAGTATATTTTAAGATTTTTTAAAAAGTGAGGACAAGAGTGGCAAGAGATGGGACTGGAGAGGTAGAGAAGATCCCAACCATGCAAACCCTTATATTACAGGCCATAAAAAGGAGGGGATTTTTGCTTAAGTTTGTGGTGGGTTTTTTGGGGGTTTTTTGAGATAGGATGTTGCTATGTAGTTCAGACTGGCCTTGAACTCACTATGTAGACCAGGCTAAACTCGAACTGGCAGGGATCCTCCTGATTCAGCCTCCCCAGTGCTGGGATTATAGGCACACCAGACTTTCATTTCTTTGCTTAAAACAATGCTTTACAGAAATGTCTATGAGCTATCTTCCAACTACAGCTCAATTTCCATTTTTAATACCTATTTAAGAGTTCTTGTGTGATTCACGGACTGCAAGGAAGTAAAGAGTAGATATATGGACACTACTCCTATTTAACTACAATAGGTCAGTCAAGATCTGCATTAGGACGCTAAGAGAGAGATGACAGATTCAAAAATTATTGGGGAGACAAAACGAAACAGACTTCAAGTATGAGACGGCAGAAAGTCTCAGGGAGTAGAAGGGGGTCACGGAATATACAAGCAAAGTCTTTTGGCGGGGGGAGGGGGGTGTTGAGACAAGGTCGTCCTATGCAGTTCAGGCTGGCCTTGAACTCACGGAGATCGTCCCAAGTGCTGGGATTACAGGCGTGCACCACCACGCGGGGCGAGCAAAATTTTAAAAACTATTTGAAAGCACGTTTCTCAGAGGACACGTGTTAGGAAGCACCAGTTTCCCTGTGATGCCTGGAAACACTGTAAACAAACTTCACATGAAACTTCAGAAGGTCGATTGCGAGGCCGTGGGGGCGGAGGCCCCTTTAAACTTCTTACTCGAATTTTCTGTGGTAAAATAACGTAATTTGAGTAATCGCGGCTAGACAGCATTTTGGTCATTTAGGAGTGTCCCCAACACAATTAGTCCCGCATCAGGGCAGTCTTTCTGTATTTTACCGGAGGAGCACTGGACACAGCTCTCTTTCTAACGACGGGGAGAAATCACAGAACTAACCGCACAGTTCCTTTCGGCTACCGCGGGAGGCGGCGCAGGGAGGGGCCAGGTTCGTCAGGCGGGATGCCGGGGCAAGCGCGCCAGGGCTCAGGGTGAGGCCGAGAGCGCGAGGTGGAGCCGCGCCCAGACGCTACAAGCCAGGAGGGCCAAGACCCGGGGCTAAGCTTCATTACCTTTCCGGGATGCGGTTTCCACCTTTCTTCTTGGTTGAAGGGCGTCCAGTAACGTCGCGTCCGCGGCCCCAGCCACTGCGGGCATGATGCCATTGGTTCATGTAGGCCCCGAAAAACCGCCCTTCAGATACCGAGCGAGTCAGAGCCGTAGCGCCAGCGCCCTCCGTAGCAAAGCAGCGAACCGGATCCAAAGCATTCGGGTTCCTCGCTACTGCGCCTGCGCCCCCGCCCGTTGCGTCGGCGTCGCCACGCTGTTTTAGACGCAAGGTTGGTAAACAGGACTCTGGTGTCCACAGCGCCCTCCATAGCCGGAAGCCGGGAGCACATGTCGATCTGTTTGTATGTGCACCCTTCAGAATTCAAATTCTGTACTGGACAGGGAATAAAAGGTAAAACCCGCCGCCCTAGTTCCTTGTGTTTTCTTCGACTCCAATTGTTTACATTTACATTTAAACTCTTCTTATATAAAAGCCGTATACGATCCATTTTGTTTGATTTTCCTAGTGAATTTATGCATATGTCTCCCTATTTTTTAATGACAGGAAAACATTTCACTGATTATAAGTAACACAAAGAAAAGAACCATTATTTAACCAGACTAACTTGATAGACCGCAAGCTTGTTCCAATTTTATTTCAGTTTTGGTTTTATTCTTAATGGATAATGATTCAATGTGAGCATGCTTATACGCATACACAACTATATCTCATTCTTACAAGTAGAATTACTGGAATGGAAGACACACATTTTTCAAACTTTGAAAAATACTAGCTAATTACCCACCAAAAATTTTATTAACCTACACTACCAATGACAGCCTTTTACTGGTTTCCAACACATGCTAGGTATCATGCTGCAAGTGGAGAGCATGGATTTATTTTGTCAAATACAAAAAAAGTACCTGAGAGAGCTAACAGTGGGACTCAAGGCCAAGGTTGCCACACAGTATCAGATAAAGAGACCTGTACCTGTAAGAAAAACTCTGAATACCGTACTGCTACAAGTAGAAGAGGAAAAAATAGTGAATCTAAAGACAAAATAGTGTACTAAATTGCAGATTAAAATGTAAATAGTTGCAATAGCAATTTTTACAGTACTTACATTTTAGTTTCTAATTTCTGAAAGTAACTTGCATATACTTTTTTTTTCTTTTTTTTTTTTTTTTTTGGTACCGGGGATAGAACTCGGGGTCCTTGCGCTTTTGAGGCAGGTAGCAGAACCACTGAGCTAAAGCCCCAGCCCTACTTTTTTTTTTGTACCGAGGATTGAACTCAGAACCTTGTACTTGCCAGGCAGGCACTGTGCCACTGAGCTAAATCCCGGCCCTTGCATATACTTTCAATAATCTTTACAGTTGTAGAGCTGGGCAAACCAACAATCAGAAAAAGCAGCATTATTAAATGAATAAGTGAGTACATTAAAAAATAATTTGTTTTAACATTTTGAGGCCGTCATATTGCAATCAGATTTAAATCCACAAGAATTTACAAGTCTGGTTGGCCATGGTAGTATACAACTGTAATACTACCTACTTGGGAAACTGAGGTAAGAAGATCACAAATTCAATCCCCCACTAAGCAATTTAGCGAGACTCTCACACTAACAGAATTAAAAAATTGGTGAAGTGCCCCTCACTGATAAAGCACCCCTGGTTTGACGCCTAGTACCCCCCCCAATGGGATGTAAAATGTAAATGGGCATGTAAAAAATGGGCATATAAAGTAGGTCAACATTACTAAGTTGCTAATTGGGAAAAGACATAAGTTAGCACAACATAGCTTATGAACTTTTTCAAATTATAAAGTACCATTTTTTTGCCATTTGAAATGTTAATAAATTCACTCCAATAAAAGATGTAAACAATCTGTAAAATGCTACAGAGACAATTTATCCACAGTAGCATATTTGATTGCAGGAAATCTTATCTTTCAATGTATCCACTATGATTTTGGTTTTTTAAAATTAATTTTATTGGGACATCTTAGATATACATAATGATAACATTCATCATAGGGAAAGTGTACCTGTATATAACATATCTTCATCCTTTTTTTCCCATTTCCCTCCTCTCCCTTCAACTTTTCTTTCCCTCCTTATTTGCAAATGCTTTGTTTCCATTTTTTCCTTCTATTCACTTTTTTCCTTTATCCTTTCCTTCCTTTCCCTCTCCCTCTCCCTAGTTCCCCTTCCCATTTAAACATTTTCTTCCCATTTCCTAATATCTGTTATACATTTTGGTCCTTATTTACAGCTTCAGTTTCTCACACCAGAAAAACAATGCAATATTTACACGTGTATCCAATTTATTGCACTTAAGAGTATCATCTCAAGGTGCATCCATTTACCTATAAATGTCTCAAGTTTATCCTTTTTATGGCAGAGTACTACTCCATTATATTAAAAAAAACCCACATCTTAATCCATTCATCAGTTGATGGGCATTTGGGCTGCCAAGATTTACCTATTACAAACTGTGCTGTTATAAACATGAGTGTGCATATATTGCTGTGATATGATGCTTTAAATTCTTTCGAGAATATATAAAGAAGGGGGATAGCTGGGTCAAATGGAACATCTAGTTTTAGTTTTTTGAGGAATCTCCACACTGATTTCCACAATGGTTGCACCAGTCTACACTACACTCCCACTAACAGGGGAGAAGGATTCCATTTTCCCCATACCCCCACCAGCATTTGGTTTGTTTTTTTTTTCATTAAGTTGATTGGTACATTTTAGGTATACAATACAGTTACATTCATCGTTAGGATCTTGTACCTTTACATGACACATCTTGGTTCTTGTTTTTTCTCCATTCCCCTGCCCTCCCTTCACCCCTTCCACCCTTCCCTATTTACAAAGACTTTGTTTCCATTTTTTTCCTTTTCTCAAATTTTTTCTTTTCCCTTCTTTCCTTTCCCCTACCCCTCGCACTTCCCCTACTCCTGTAGACCTTTTCTTCCTATTACACAATGTCAATTATATATTTTGATCCTGATTTACACTTTTAGTTTTTCACACCAGAGAAACTATTTGGTATTTACACATATGTGTCCTATTTATTTCACTTAAGAGTATGGCCTCACTGTGCATCCACTTAGCTATAAATGTCTCTAGTTTCTCGTTCTGTATGGCTGAGTAGTACTCCATTTTATTAAAAAAAAAAAAAACCCACGTCTTCTTTATCCAGCCTCCAGTTGATGGGCACTTGGGCTGTTTCCAAGTTTCAGCTATTACAAATTGTGCTGCTATACACATGGGTGAGCATATATCACTGTGTGGTATGATTCTTTTATTTCTTTTGGGAAGATATCCAGCAGGGGAAAAGCTGGGTCAAATGGGACCTGGAGCTCTAGTTCTTTGAGGTATCTCCATATTGATTTCCACAGAGGTCACACCAGTCTGCACTCCTACCAACAATGAAGAAGGGTTCCTTTCTCCCCACAACCCCACCAGCATTTGTTATTGGTTGATTTCTTGGTAATAGCCATTCTTTCTGGGGTGAAGTGGAATCTTGGTGCTGTTTTAATTTGCGTCTCTCAAAAGACCAGTGATGTTGAACATTTTTTCATATATTTATTTGCTGTTTGTACTTCTTTGTCTGAGAATTGTCTGTTCATTTCAGATGCCCATTTTTGGATTGGGTCTTTAAATTTGAGAGGTCTTTTTTTTTTGTTCTTTATATATTCTAGATATTAGTCCTTTGTCTGAGGAACAGGTAGCAAAATTTTTTTTCCACTCTGGGTTGTCTCTTAACTCTGTCTCTTCACTCATTGGTGGTTTCTTTTGCTGTGCACAAGCTTTTTAATAAGATGAGATTCCAGTTGTTGATTCTTTGTGATATTTCCCTATGCAATTGGGGTTTTGTTCATAAACTCTTTACCTACACCAATGTTGTCAAGAGTTCTACCTGTTCGATCTTCCAGAAGATTTAATGTTTCTGTTTTAATATTTAGATCTTTGATCCATTTTGATTTTAGTTTAGTGCATGATGAGAGACATGGGTCTAGTTTTAGCCTTCAGCATGTGGTAAGCCAGTTTTTCCAGTACCATTTATTAAAGAGGCTATCTTTCTTCCAGTGAAGATGTTTAGCCCACTTGTCAAAGATAAGGGGGCTGAGGGAGGTTAGAGTTGTTTCTGGATCTTCTAGTCTATTCCATTGATTCTCAGGTCTGTTTTTTTTTTCCAGTATCACACTGTTTTTATCACTGTAGTTTTGTAGTATAATTTCAAGTCAGGAATTGTGATGTCCCCTGCCTTGCCTTTGTTACTCAGAATTGCTTTCACTATTCTGGGTTTCTTCTGGTTCCAAATGAATTTCAGGATTTTTTTTTAAATTATGAGTATCAGAAATTTTATTCTCATTTCTGTATCAAATATGTGACAAGATTACAAAAAGTGAAAACATCCATTGGTTCAAGGCAACAGGTAAGATTAAAAGATTGAGGGCTGGGCATTTTGATAGTTTGAATATTAACATATATGAACTAAATCAGGAGGAATCAATGTTAACATAAAATTTAAGAATATATTAAATAATTAAGAATATATTAAAGGACAGCTTTTCTAAGACATTTTAAATGTTAGATCATTTGGTAACTTCCAATAATTAAAAGACATTTTATATATATTGAAACCAAGTAAATGTAAGAAAAACGGACTTACTACAAAAAACAGCTACAACTTTAAGTTTGTTTGGTTTTTTTAAAGTTTGTTTTATCAGTTTAAAAAGAGTGTTGTGTATGACGTGAATTAAGTTTTGACCTCATGGATAACTATTTTCATCTACATAAGAAAGATTTGTATTACTTCAATAATTGGATTTTCTGCTTTTAACAGCTCTTAACTATGCTCGCCACCTCCATCCCAGGCTCCTAGGGCAAAGAAGCTCAGCTGGACCCAGCACCCAGAAGGAAGCTCCCCACCTCCATCCCAGGCTCCTAGGGCAGAGAAGCTCAGCCAGTCCCAGCACCCAGAAGGAAGCTCCCCTGCTGCCATCCCATGCTCCTACAGCAGAGAAGGTGAGCTGGTCCCAGCACCTGGAAGGAAGCTCCTCCACCACCATCCCAAG
>NW_004624749.1:29693806-29713690 GCF_000247695.1 Heterocephalus glaber | reverse complement strand
TGTATACCTAAAATGTACCACTAAAAGAATTTTTTTAAATGATTAAAATGAATAATTGATAATTTGAAATAGGAAGAAAAGGTCCAAAGGGGTAAGGGTGGTGGGAGGGGAAGGGGAAAGGAAAGAAGGGAAAGGAAAAATTATGAGAAAAGGAAAAACATAGAAACAAAGTCTATGTAAATAGAGAAGCATGGAGGGGGTGAAGGGCACACAGGTAATGGGGGAAAAAATAAGAACCAAGATACATCATGTACAGGTACAAGCACCCAATGATAAATGTACATGTATTGTTTACCTAAAATGTACCAATAAAAGAATTTAAGAAAAAAAAAGTCTCTTTCCCTTTTTCCCAAAGATTTTTAAACTATGCATATAATATATAACTATGGGTATAATTGTATCTGTTATGTCAAATGTGATAAATATAAATAACTTTCTTAAAGAAAATATAAAGGACACATTGAGGTGATTTCCCTAAGATAAGTGTGCAGTACAAAGTGGGACTATCATGCCTGCCTCATTTGATTTCACTTTCTCAGAGCTCAGCCATTTAGGTACTGGTATTGATAGTGAAGTGCTATACAATAAGACAGGCCCATGCCTTGCCTCCATTTTTTTTTTTTCACAGAATGTTTTGTTTTGGATATGTAAATTTGTGCTGCTGGACTCCTGTCCAATGTATCAAAATGGTTCCTGGGTGTTTGAACTTTGTGACCTTTCAAGAGTGTTCTGTTAAACTCTGCCCCCTCACAAGAAGGTTCTGTTAAGCTCCAACCCCTCTCAGGAATGTTCTGTAACTCTGAAAGGGGAATTTTGCCTCTGTAGTTCAAGCAGGACTCACTACAGGAAATTACTTAAAATTTTCTTTGTTCAGAATGTCCAGGCCTGTCCCACCTCACAAGCCTGGACATGCCCTAGCCAACTTCCACATCTCAGGAATGTCTTTGTCTCTAAAGTAGTTTTATCTTTCTGCCCAGATGCAAATGAGGTATTAACCCCATATTTTGAATTACCCAATGAACCTGTTGCCAGTATTATATGTGAGCCACTGCCATGTTTGATTCTGCCTGTTAATCCATAATCAAATTCTGTAACCAATGAATGTACACAGAGAGTACCTCACTTGTAAAGCCGCCTCCCAAAGTGTATATCTGCTTTGTTCAAGCGTTGGACAAGGCCAGTCTCCCTCATGAAATAAAGCTTACTTTGTCTCCAAGGCTCCTGGTGTGCCTTCCATCCTCTCGGACTAGTGGTAATGAGCTTTATCAACCAAACGGAAACTTTGCCGTTTCAACTCCAACCCTTTACTTCAGCTACATTCTGTAACTCCCGCCCTCCCTGCTTCATTGAGCATGCTCACCTACCTGTAGATCCCTATATAAGGAAGCTCTCATTTCTTGTAGAGTGCTCAGACTCCTCTGAGCCTAGCCAGCATAATAAAGGGGGTTTTTTTCCACCTCTTCAACTGACCATCAGATTCTCGAGACTTCAAATTATGAGACCTGTGTTCCAGAACCACCACACTGAGCTGTAATGCTTAGCAGTGCCTCAGAGCAGTGACACTTAGCTGTGACACTGAGCTGTAACACTTGGCCATAGCACTGAGCTGCTCTGCTCTACCGCAATAGTATAACTCCTTCATTGTTTCCACCCAATTCTGTCTTCTGGTTGGGATCTGACCCCACTAATGGCTACTTCCAACCTTTAAATGGCCTGCTTTGTGACATCATTCAACCACGAAACCTACTACTACCTGGAACAACCTTGGGGTTTGCAAGGAGCTGTCTGTAAATAAGTTTGGATCATTACAAGTGACCTTCACACTTGGAGTCAACTCTTTGGCTTCAGTCACCCAGACATTCTCTAGTACCTTCTCCTCAAGGATTACATGTACAATTGATGTTTGCTTTTCTCTGACTATGTAAGGTAAGGAGAGATAATTTTAAAGGTTTTTTATTAGACTTCTTTGCCTTAAAGTTGGTATGTAGTAGAGTCAAAGCAGCTTGGAAAAATGCAGGAAGGTATTAAACTACAAATCTGGAAACCCAGTTTCACATATGGTTTTGATGTTTCCTACATATGTCACTTTGAACATATGGTTTACTTTCTCACAAAATTGTTTTCTTACCTGTTATATGATGACAGACTGCCCATGCACTTGTCCCTTTCTTCTCTAATATCAGCTCTTAAGGGGCATGCATACAGCAAATGAAATTAGAGACTTCTTGAGTTTGTTTCAAGAGTAAGAAAGGAAAAAAACCTATGTGAGGTAGAAAACTAGCACTATATACAAAGATGTATCATTGGTAACAGTCTTCCTCCACTAATATTTCCACTTCTAGTGTTGTGCTATTCAAAATGCAATAGTCACATGTTTTGGAGACTATCTAAACTAGGTGGAAAGATGTATGAGGAGACAGGAGGAAAAAGATTAGGCTATAAGCATGCAGATATAGGGAAAGTAAGTTTGGGATTGTTCCCATTAAGGCCAACAAGAATCAGAACTACATGGGTGGGTAGGGACAAAATATAAAAAAGGAGGGAGCAGTAAATTTTTAAAAATGAAAGAGATAGAGAACATGACATTTTCTAGAAAAAAACTAGTTTGGGAGTAATCCAGAGGACTAAGGATTTCTTTCTTTATTTTTTTGTTTGTTTCTTTCTTTGGTACCGGGGGATCGAATTCAGGACCTTGTGCTTGCAAGGCAGGCATGATACCACTGAGTTAAATCCCCGGCCCAAACTAAGGATCTCAAATGTACACAGAAAGAGCATACAGTTCAATCGCAGAGAAGGGCAAAATGAGGTTGATTTAATAAATGCTTAGATTAAGGGACTAAGAAAATTAAGGCTTGATAGGGTATTGCCAGGAAAAAGCAGCTTATAGCAAAGTCATTCTATTATTTAGGTTTTTTAATTGCCTCTTTCAACACATTTGACACAATACTTTTGAAGATGAACATTTTAGAAATGTTTTAGAAATGATTCTTTCTATAAACATGCTAATGAAAGTTGTTTTAGAAAGATAGGGAAACTGAATTATCAGTGTTCTACGTAATTTTTAAAAAACTACATGGATTCTTAAAAATGGTGTGTCCTAGAATGTATCAAAAGGGCACATTACTTTATGTGATAAGTAAATTTCAAGTGAACACTGCTTTATATCTTTACAACAGTTTGGTTTATTAAACAGGATATTTCCTACAAACATAGTCATTAACATACATAGTTATTAACAGTTTTGAAACCTAAAAATCAAAAGAAATACCTACTTAAGGATTAAAAAGTCAAGCCCACATCTCTGATTCCACATTTATTTAAAACAATTTTGAGAACACCTTTGAGATGTTCTGGATCTCAAATTTAAAAGAATTGTTTTAGTTCCTGTATAACCAGCTACTCAAGAAATGAGGCAGAAAGATAATAAGTTGAAGCCAAGATTGGACAAATTAGTAAGACCATATCTCAAAATTTAAAAACTGAAAAGAGCTGAGAATGTAGCTCAGCTGTAAAGCAGCCCTGGGTTCAATCTCCAGTACTTGGGGGGTGGGTATTTTAGGCTGCGGCTGTAACCAGTGGCAGAAAACTTGCCTAGCATGTGCAAAACTCTGGGTATAATCCCCAATACCAAAAAAGCAAACAATCTATAAAAAAAAAAAAATCAGGGTTCTCAAAAAGGCAAATAAACCAAACAAAAAACAACTCCCCCTCACACACAATTTTTCATTGTGAAGGACCCTAGTTAGCAAGACAGACTCCATATTGCTGCTTGACCCACCTGCCTGCCCCTTAGATGAACTCAGAAGGAGGAAACTTAGAAACCTCCTCCCCTTAGAAAGTCTCTTTAGAAATAGCGATTAATCAACTATTGTTTTAATAGCAGGACGTTCCGCTTCTGTACCTTTCGCTTGCTTTGCTAGTTCTATCCCATAGGGGGGCCTAGAAACTGTTGGCCTCAAAGATGTATAAAACATGTTTGTCTCCCCTCAGGTCGGGGCTCGAGTCCGATGCTCTGCTCGAGTCCCAGCTGGTAATAAACTCCTGTGGGGATTTCATATTGGTCTCTGTTTTTTGTTTTTTTTTTGGTACCGGGGATCGAACTCAGGTCCTTGCGCTTGCACAGCAGGCGGCAAAACCACTGAGCTAAATCCCCGGCCCTCTGGTTGGTTCTTTCTCGCTGGGTCTAACAATTGTATTATAGTAATGAAGTGATTGTTCTGAGGACGACATTTTCTTGAATGTTGAAGATAATTACAAACTAGGTTTTAAGGATGAGTAAAAACTTTCATGATCTTTTCAGTCTTTTTTCTTCATGTTAAATAGATACATTAATTGAAATATCTATCCAGAAGAGTTAATGTTTGGTAGTTGATGAGTAATATTCAGAGAAATATGAATCACCGCAATAATAGAATTCCCATACAGTTACTGTTTGACCTTGATGTACCAGTTGTTGTTGCTGTTGTTAGCTCGTGTTTGAAATTGGGGTCTTGCTAGGTTGCCCAGGCTGGCCTAAAATTTCTTTCTTTCCCCCCATTAAGTTTATTGTTACATTTTAGGTTAAAATACATTTACACCCAAGTTCGATCCCTGGTACAAAAAAAAAAAAACATTTACATACATCATTGGGATCTTGTACCATTACATGAGTATCTTGGTTCTTTTTTTTTCCCCTTCCCCTGCCCTCCCTTCACCCCCTCCACCCTTCCCTATTTGCAAAGACTTTGTTTCCATTTTTTTCTTTTCTCATATTTTTCCCTTCTTTCCTTTCCCCTACCTCTCCCACTTCCCCTGCTTCTTTAGACCTTTTCTTCCTATTACACAGTATCAATTATACATTATTAAAATTAAAATATCAAGACCTAGGAGACATTACCACACATTTTACAGAATTTAAAAGGATATAGAAAGCATATTACAAAAATGTTTTGAAATAAATTTGACAACTTCTAAGAAGTACCTTGGAAGACAAATTAAAGAAACTAACTCTGGAGGAAATATAAAATTTGAATAGCACCTATTGAAGAAAGTATATTCCTGGGCTGGGGATTTAGCTCAGTGGTTTCGCCGCCTTCTGCGCATGTGCAAGGACCCGAGTTCGATCCTCAGTACCAAAAAAGAAAAAAAGTACAATTAAAAAAAAAAAAAGAAAGAAAGTATATTCCTAGCTTGAAAACCTACCTATATGACAACAACAGGCTCATATACATTTTAACTGATAAATTATATCAAACATTTAAAGCAGAAAAAAAAAAGGAACACTTCTCCCCTCATTTTAGGAACTCAACATTGTGCTAATCCTAAAACTGGATAAAGATAATAGAAGAAAAAAGTATGAACATAGATAATTTGTTTAATAAAACAAACTATTAGAAGTCAGATCTGGCAGTATGTAGAAAGTGGTTTTGTTATAGGGATGGCAGTGTTGGCTCAGCATTGGAAGATCCACCCCCAAAAGTCATCATTTTAAGAGAGGAAAGGAAAAAGCCATATGATCCTGTCACTAGTTGGAGAAAAAGTATTGGACTAAATTCCACAGCTGTTCATGGTAAAAGCTATCAGGAGACTAGAAGTAGAACAGAACCTTCTCAACAGATTAAAGACATGTACTCCATCCTTCCAGTGAGAATGCCTTGTGTAAATGGAGAAGATACAATGCTTTCTCCTTAAGGTGGGGAACAAGGGCAGATATGCTTACTCTTTATCTGTCCATTAAACTTTGAAACCTAGGCCCAACCAAAATAGTCTGGCAATAAAATGACACAATTAGGATAGGATTGGCAAGGTAGAAGTAAAATCTTTATATGTAGATGAAATGATGATCTACAGAGAAAATACTAAGAAATCTCTAGGAGCTCCTAGAACTTGTATTTGAATTTAGCAGGATTAGAAAACACAAGGTATATATAAAAATTCAGGTCTGTGTATACTTGCTCTAAATGAAGAATTGGATATTGAAATTTAAAATTTACGTAGGAGTACAAAGGACCTAGAAAAGTTAAAACAAAACAACAATAACAACAACAAAAAACAGTGTTGGAAGAGGTTTAGTACCTAATCTTAAGACTTCTTCTAAAGCTACAGTAATCAATGACCTAGAATTTCTGGCATGAAGCAATCTTCCTGCTCCAGCCTCCCAAGTGCTGGAATTACAGACATTCACTGCTATGCTCACCATAATAGCAGGTTTTATTGGAATACATAAATCACGACAACCTAGATGTTCACATTTATTGTTTTTTGACACTTGGTACATACTTTTTACTGATATTATTTTTCTGTATGTACTAGTTTATTCAAAATCACCTATTTTGGGGTGTTTTTGGTTTATTATATTTACTAATATAAAAATGTTTTCATAATATTGCATGTTAACACAACTTCATTTATTAGTAAATTCACTATGCTTTGATGCTTTTACTTCAATTGTCATTAATATCTATACAGTATTCTTTTGAGTTTTGTGGTGTTATCTTTTCATTTTTGTCTTTCAGTCTTCCCAGAACTGACTATATTTTCATCCATATAAATCATATGTAATATGTTACTTTTGTTCATGGCTGAATTATCACTATCATTGTTATTATGACCATTTTATGGATGAGTAACATGAAGGTCAGAAGGTTTAAGGTACTTTTTCTTGAGAAACCAAAAGGATTTCTTGAGAAACTCTCAGTCATTTTGACTTAGAGGTTAGGCTTGAAGAGGATAAAGAATGCCTCTTTAAATTTACCAACCAGTGAACTTTGTAAGTGAACTTGAAGTGGCATATAACTTTGTCTTGTCCATAGCCAGGTGTGCTGAGGTAGTGGGGTAGGTTTCCATGTGACCAAAGAAAATACATAGAGATGGCTTTCTGAGAGATAAAGTTTACTAAGGCTAACAGGCATTAACAGGGAAGCACAACGATATTCAACATTTTTAAGGGAGATCCACAAGAAGCACATATGGGTTCAGTAGTACTTCCTGGCCAAATTCTATTGGATGTGCAAACAGGTCAACCTTCCCACCTATCAAAACCCAAGAGAGAGACCATACCAATCAACAGCAGGCCCAGAAAGTTTAGTCGTGCCTGGATAGGGGCACTGCTCAGCAGCTCTCTAGGTTCTACAGGAAGGGTTGTACTTTTTTGTTTTGTTTTTAGGCTGAACTATGTATAGTGACATCATTAGCTTTCTTTGTATCATTTCATGACCAGCATTCCAAAGAACAGCTGACTTAGCACATGGGCCAGAAGGCCACTCCAACAGACAATAGTAGTTTGCTAAGTTAGCAGTGTTCTTCAGACATTTCTTCAGATATTCTGGTCCCTGTCTGCTAAGGATTGCCCCTTGAGTTGGCAAGTCTTGGGAATGAAAGAGAAGTATTTTCAGGGCCATGGTACCAAATGTCCCAATTTTCTTAGGGATGATATATTCCAACCCCACCCCCGTGTGCCTGAATGCTCTTACAATTTTATCATGCCCATCTTCCACAGTGTCCCTCAGGTGGCACACTAGGATGTGCACTGAAACCAAATCCAAAAAACATCAATACAGAGGACAACAGATTGTGACAAGCCCTGTTAACACAATAAGCAGACTGAATAAAATATTTTTCCATGTAGTCAGTATCTGCAAGTACAATGGTAACTCTGCATTGACTGGTGGGAGTCCATCCCACATTTACAGAGGGTAGAGAGATGTTACTGCCATTATTTCTTTCAAGACAGAGAGGAATTCCTCCTCTTGCTTCCACCTGTATGACACTTAGCCACCACAGGTCATCAAACAAAGTATCCTGTAGCATTGGTTTGCCTATGTAAAAGACATATTTAGTGTCATTAAACAAAGGTAAATTTAAGTCTAAGTCCTTAGAGCAATTGTCCAGTTGTGCCCCAGCACAGTGAGTGTTACTCCATCATAACATCTGCTTCTATTGCATCAAAGCAGATGGTTGTATTGTCATAGGAGAATAGTAGAAGAGGACAAAGACAGCTCACTATACAACCAGCAATCCATTTAGTTATTGTTTTTCTGGACTACCATCAATACTAGCTTTGTATTGCCTTTGGTCCATAAAATTATGTTTAGTGTGAATATCTCAAGATCGGGATTTTCCACTGGCAGTTTTGTTAAATCAGGCTCAGGTTGACTTCACCAAACTTAGGATTTTGACAGAATCCTTTCTGCTAGTTACCAACAGGCATTCATGCATAAGGACCCTCCCTTCACAACCTCTTGGTTTTAATTTTTGGTAGGGCTGACACAAGTGACTCCATCTTGATTTTGACAGTGCTCATGCTTTCCCTACGTCTTCTCTTATCTGTATGAGCTTCTTTCTGAAGGCATCACTGATCAATCATTCTGTAGTTACTTTTTTAAAAATTGTCCCTTGTTGCCAGATACTGTTCTGGTTGTTGTTCTTAATAGGTCAGATACTGGAGGGGAAGTGATTGATAGTTGAAAGTCAGTGTCATAACCCTTTTCACTACACTTGAACAACAAAGAGGTTTAGAAGGAGGAGCTCTTAAGCTAAGACTACCTGGAGTATGACACAAAACTAACAAGAGCAAAATCAATTCAGTTTGTATAAGTTTTGAACCAAGACACAATTTTTGTTAATAACAATTTTTACCAAAGATAATCAAGGAAAGAACCAATTTGTCGGTAGTACTTCAGAGTCTTTCCCATGAATCTGATTGTAAAAACTTCAGAGAAGAATCAAAACTGTGAATGAAAAAAGACTTAGAACAGCCATGGTTAGAATTCTGATGAATGTAGTAACTGATGGGATAATTCAGTTACTTACAGACATTCCTTGTTTAACGACTAAGTTCTGTGCCTGCAATTGGGTAATTAAATGAATCTGTTGCTAAATGAGGAACTGTATAAAACATATGCATTACAATATTCAGAATGAAGAAATGGTAAACTCCAAGTTAATGACTGCTTTTATTTACATAACTCTTGCATACACTACTGTAATCTACACAGAACATAAAAGTACAGTACTGGATAGTACAATCAGAAAAACTTACAGTACTATACTATATAAACAAGATGTATACAAAAAGACACTGAGGCTCTATAAACAAGATATACAGAGCTGTACAAAAAAAAGACAAGTCCTAAGTCCGAGCAGTGGATCGTAAGTCCAAAGAGTCGTTAAACCGGTAGGTCATTAAATGGGAAACATCTCTATTTTATACAATATTTTAAGATAACAATCACGACTGACAACATTACATCAGGACCAATGGGATTTTTTGGTTTACAGATATATTCCTCAGATGATTAATATCCAATCTTTTTGATTATCAATGTGGCACTGCAACAATTCTATGCAGGCTAACATCAACAAAAAAAATTAAAAGATAATTTTAGACTTCTCACAAGTTTAGGAAACCATGTTAATGACTACAGAGTTATTACTTAATGAACTTACTTATATCAAAAAGGCACAGATCAGGTTGTAGGTGGCCAAATTGTTCAAATGGCAGATTTTCCCCCATGTAATTAAAAACTAGCAACAGCAGAAAACATGAAAAATTATCCTGAAAAAAAAAATCACAAAAGTTTGTTTCCTAGGGCAGCTCTTCTTAATTTTGTACAAGGAGATAAATGTTAAACATAGAGGATTAGACTCTAGTATCATATCAGCACATCAAAATTCGATTTTAGAAAACTCTCATACTATAATTATAACCAACTTAATCACACATAAAAATGTTTCTCCTATGTTTCATTCTCTACAAATTTTGTGTGACTTAATGTAACCTTCTGATTTTGCCCTTATCTTTCCTTGTCCTTTTTGGAGCCAACTAATCATTTTACTCTAGGACAAAGAATTATTTTACCATACAAAATCTTTCCTTACCAAAAATGTATCCTCACACACACCGGTTTTCTGTTGTACCCTTACAGCTACTTGGATTTTTTAAAGGCCTATTTTTTTCTCCTCCTCCTCCTCCTCCTCCTTCTCCTTCTTCTTCTTGCAAGCCTTTGAGTCTTTACGTGCTCTTGAATGAGAAAAATATCTTAGTACAAACAGAATGCAGCAGAAGAGCAAGTTAACCACATGAATACAGCTTTTAAATTATCCCAAGATGTTTATAAATGTTGTAGTCATGTCAACTAAATAAAAACATCAACTTGCACCACAGAACTCAGCTGAGATGTTCCTCAAAGGCCTCTTGTTAACTCTTCATAGGCTTCCAGGAAAGTTTGCTTCCTCTCCTTTGGCATCCTAAGGCAGAAGTCAACCCCAGCTTTCTTTTTTCTTTTCTTTCTTATGTATGTATGCATTTATTTTTGAGACATACATCTTGATATGTAGTTCAGGCTGGCCTTGAATTCACTGTGTAACCCAGGTTGGCCTCAGTCTCACAACAATCCTCCTGCCTCAGCCTCCTGAGTGCTGGGATTACAGGCATGTGCCACCATGCCTGGCAGCCTCAGTTTTAACAGGCACCAGGAACCAGTGAAGGTTGTGTGCAAGTAGAAAAATATATTTTCACCTGCTATCCAGCTTTCTGTGCTGCTATCCAGCCTGACTTATTCTGTACAGCAGCTTGGGGTTAGGCTCCAGCTAGAGCTCAGTCTGGTAGTCTGGGCCTTCCTCCTCTGTCTCCATCTGTTGTTGTTGTTGTTGTTGTTTTGGTACTAGGGATCGAATTTGGGTCCTTGTGCTTGCGAGACAGGTGGCAGAACCACTGAACTAAATCCTTGGCCCTCTCTGTCTCTATCTTTACGGCAATGTCACCCCTAGCACTGGCACTGTAATAAGTTTTTCCCAGTTGTCTTTCACCTATACTTACACGGGAAATGTTTGAGCTTGAAGCTCATGCTCTACTGCCATGAGGAAGGGGCATCTCATGGCCATTGTAGTCTCACACAGATCTTTCTTTTTCTATAAATCCTATTGCTTGCTAACATTTCCCCTAGTCTCAGGGGACTTTTCAGGGAATCCCCATACACAGTGGTTCCCAAAAAAACATAATGGTAGCCATTTCTTATCACATGGAAGTGGATAAACATCCCAGGATTTCTCTCCCAGCTTTTATAGTAACCATAATCTTAGCATCCACAGGAATTTCTCTGGCATCCTGGCTGGTGAACCAGTTGTGTCAACCATAAACAAGATGTGCTGAGACTATAGAGGAGGTTTCCAAGAGACCAGGGAAAATACTCAGAGACAGATTTTGTGAGAGATAAGGTTTAGTAAGGCTAACAATGGGCATTAACAAAGAATCACAATGGTAATTATGAATCATTGGCAAGGGAGGATCCACAAGAAGCACATATGTATCCAAGAGTACTTTTTGGCAAAATACCACATACGGTACATAGAAGGCCTACAGCTCCACCCAGCCAAAATCCTACAGAAAGTGGACATAGATTAATAGCCATGCCTGGGCAAATCTCATGCCAGGTGTATACAAGTCAAGAGCCCCACCCAGCCAAAATCCCATAGGAGGTTATGTATAGGTCAATAGCTGTACCTGCCCAAATCCATGGGAGGCATACCAAAGTGTCACCCAGCAGGTTTAGTGGTGCTGAGTTACATGAATCAATCAGGGGCTCTTGAGTTTTCTGCAAGGAGGAAGTTTTACATATTAAACTTCATAGCACTGAAATCATTAGCTTCTTTGTTTTATTGTATGACCAGCATTTCAAGAACAGCTGACTTAGAGAATGGGCAGGAAGGCAGCTCCTACACTGAACATTAGTTTGTCCAGTTCACAGCATCATTCAAATAACAATTCCCCTGACATTCTGGTCCATATCCTCTTAGAATGAATGCCCCTTTGACTTGACAAGGGTCTTGGGAATGGAAAATAGCTTTTCAGGAACATGGTGCCAAAAGTCCTAATTTTAATCAGGCATCACAGAGACAAGAACAAAATGAGAAATGGAAGATAACACTGACAATAGCAATACTGTTTTCTAATGAACAACAAAAATGTCATTGTTAAAAGTTCTTTTTCTTTCAGTTTTAAGTCTTTGCTCAGCACAAAGTCCTGGCAAGTAAGACAGGTTCTATAACCTGGTCCAAAAACTGAAATTATGGGAGAATTTGGACAGGTTAATGGGACCTCTCTGACTCCATTTCCTCACTCCTAAACTGATAAAGTTACAACTACTCTATGAATTTCCTAGGTCAGAAAGGCTTCAATGCTACAACTCATAGTTATGACTTGGGCAAATGCAGGCTCAAGGGCAGCACAGGGTAGAGAGAGGCTGTTTCTGGACAGCACGTACCACCAGGACCCCCTGGGTCTTTGGTGAACAAGGTGGGAGAAAAGGCAGTCATTGGAAGAATTCCAAACTGCTCCAGCACTTAATGGCCATTTGAAAGTGTTTCATTGCTGGAATCTCAGAGGCTTCCTGAAAGCAAGGGCCTTAGTTAGATAATACTGGTACTCAGATATAGTAAGAATTTGTCACTCTTAACCATGTTTTCATGGCCCTCTAGCTTCCTACTGAAAATGTCCAAAACTCACCATCCCTTGGAACCTCCAGTTCTCTGCAGTGCTCTCACTTCCTGTGATGAGCAAAGCCACTTCCTTAATGGCTTGCAACTCCTCCAGAGTCTCAGCTCCAGCCCTCAGTTTGGCTCTCGGCCTCTGCCACCTCATCCCAGCCAGTTCCAGCTAGTGCCTATCTTTACCAACATTCTAGCACAACTAGGTTTTGGGGGGTTACTGGGCACAGCCAGATGTCAGTTCCAGCTATCTCCTATCCAGGTATGTGGCAGTGAGATATCACAGGAAGCTCTGAAAACAGGTCTCCCTCACTGGAGGCCTTCACGCTGACTGTCACTGACCACAGCACAGCAGGTGCTTCCACACCCAAGATGGCCCATGCCAATGCCATCATCCCAGTGTATCAATCACTGTCTGCCAGCCTGGCCCAGGGGACACCACCACACATTCTGAATCAGGGACACAGCCTGCACCCTGCCTACCAACAAGAAAGCCAGATGTGTCATACACAGGGATCAGGGCCTCTGCCCCTCAACCAGAAATAGTAACGGTGCTAATGGAGGCTCAGCCCACAAGTGTCCGAACACCAGTGTCCACTTCTTTGCCATGTACTAGTCTGGGTCTGCACAAGCCAGAACAGAAAATTTTCCAAGGTAAGTACCAAGAGCAAGAAGGGAAAAGAATCAAGTTAGCCTGATTCCTAGAATCAGGACTTAGAAGGATCAATCTGCAGCTGGGTAGTGATGAATACACAGATAGGCAGAATTTCAGTCCTGAAACTTTATCCACTACTACTAGCTTTGTTCAGCTCACTCCACTTCCAGAATCTATAAGGTGGAAATGCAGAACACCACAATGGCCATCCCTGCTGCACTGAAGAGACCCCCAGGAACAGACTGAGGCAGGCCACACTTTTCAGCACCCTTGTGGATCAGTCCCCCTATACCACTACTCCCTAAACAATTCCCTTTCTTCATCCATTGCTATGGTCCCTTTGGAAGACACTTTGAAACTTATGGTGATAAGGACAGTTTCATTTTCCTCCATTTTCACCAAATTTTAAGACCCTGTGTTCCAGAGATGCTATACATAGTATGTGGCTCAGTAACTGTCCTATTCATATATTTCATGAGGAAGACCTCTGCCCTCTCTCCTAGTCCACAGCAAGAAGTGTTCTTATACTGGCCAGGGCATGGAAGGCAGTGAGTGGACCTGAAGGAGGGCACCACACTAGAGGAATACTGTCTCTGAGGGTGTCCATGTATGAGTTCTTGCACACATGTGGGTGTGGGGTTGTGGACGTGTGCATGTGCATATGTGCATGTGTGTTTGTGGATATGGATCAGGTATGGTGTGCTTGGATGGAGCCCAGGGCCTGATGCATAGTAGGCAGTGCTCTACCATTGTGCCCACATGTCATGTTCTAAAAATCACGTTTCCTTTGACTAATAACAATCCTATGACATAAAAGGAAAGCCTTGAAACAAAGACATCAGGTGATAAGCAAAAAGAAACAAAACAATAACAATGTAGGGTCCTGTCCATGGTCCTTAAGAAGCGCTCATGGAAATGCCTTGCTGAGTTTGGTAGGATGCTGATTGTACTGATGTGTAGGAGAAGCACCTCACTTGGCAGGGACTGACTTTTTCCTTGATTCCTTTGCAGTGAGAGGAATTTCTCCAGAGCCAGAAACATCCTTGGGACTGCAAGCCCGAAGTCCCACATAGTGTCTGCCAAAACCTCCAGGATTTCCCATGCCCGGAGGTAGCAGAAGTATCCAGACTCTTGAGAGGAGTCCACCCCAAGCCTGGGGAAAGTTTAATGAAAGCTCCAGTACAGAGTTCTCATCTCTTGGCACTGGTTCCAAGCCAGGAACAATCAGAAACGAACAGGGATGAGATGGAAACCAAGCTTTCAAAGCCTCTGGATGCCTACCAGATCCTACCAGGTGAGCAAGATCTTCCGCCACTCCCCTTAGCAGTCCTTGAATCTCACAAGCTGCTGGCCCCCATTAAACCTCTGAGCCAAGAAATGCCTGGTCTGAAGATGCCCACTACGGAAAGAACTGCCTGACTCTCAAGGACACAGGGACACTTGACAAGGGAAGTGAGTCCAACCCAGATTGGGCAGATGTTGCTGCCCTGGTGGAAGACATTCACTTTCCCCAATTTTTCCACTCTTTGGATGCTCTTGACCAATTCAGTCATCCCGCAGCCATTGAAGCCAAAGATGCTGGACCCATCAAGGTGAATCAGTACAGAAATCAGGTGTTGCAAAAAGTCTCTTGCACCAAATAAGGAAGAACAAGCAAAAAGCCTCTAGGTCAATCACTGGAGCTCCTGAGGCTAAAATCCAGTTGAAAGACCCTGAGGGTCTGTCAGAGGGAGAAGTGCTTGTTTCCAGTGCAGTGGCCAGTGACAGGGCTCCCATGAACACTGCCAAGCATTCCAACAGCAAACCTCTGAGAGCAACATCCAGCAGGACCAGGCAAACTAAGGGCTGTGAGCAAGCAAGGGCCAAGAGGACCAGAGAAAAAAATTTCAGGAAAGCCTAAGAGAGGAAGCAGTTGGGGCATAAAGTCAAGGGAGAAGAGAAGCCAACCATTCCCAGCACAAAGCATGAGAGAAACCAAACTGTGCCTGGCCAAGAGGTCTTTTAAAAACTTCACAACTGCGTAGGCACGCACGTGCTGGAGTTGGTGCAGGTTTTCCACACAATGGGGAAGAAGACTGACAAGAGAGCTGGCTCTTCTCCTCCCAGGCCCTGGGAACCTTGAGCAGCACCAAAGACCCTAAGCCATCACCAACAACAAATGGTGTCTGGGGCCCTCATGGGACTTCCTTATGGGAAGGGGTCCAACAGGGCTCAGATCAGTTTTCTGAGACCACATGGCAGCCTGAAAAAAGGGTTCCATCTCCATCCCTGTGTCAGCTACCACCACCTGGGAAGGTCAAGTTAATACCTTTACCTTTTCCCAGCCCAGACAAGCCTCAAGAGTGACCCAGGTCTGGAAGGCCACAGCCCCAAGCCTCACATTGGCCCACTGTAGCTTACCCTGCCTGACCTTCTGCTATGAGCACAACTCAGCCATCCCAACCAGCTGCTGCCAACACGTCTCCCATGTCACACCTGCTCAGCCAATCCCGGACAATGTCAGCCAACTGGGCTCAATCACCTCAACTCAGCTTGGCTTTCCTCAATCTGCCACTTCTAGGCCTGCACCCCATGAAACATCACCTTCTGCCTCTTTCTGGTGGGAGCTTGTTGCCACTTCTGAGACCAAGCACTGGTCCCTAAGCCACAAAGCCCATTTCTCCTTCAAGATTTCCACTAACAACCAATTCCCAGGAGGGAACCCAGTATTCCTGAACCAGTAATATCAAGCCCTGATACAGAAGAACAGAGGCCAGAACTCGAAGCCAGAAAGAGGCAGGCTCAGCAAGAGTTGGAGCTGGCCACCAAACACACCTCTCCAGGGAAACTGCAGTTTTGCAGGCAGAGGGAGAAAGACAGGGAAATTGTTCAGTACTACGGGTACACAAGATGAGGTAGGGATGGGTGGAGGGGTTGAAGGGAGGGTAGGGGAATGGGGAAAAAATAAGAACCAAGACATATTATGTAAAGGTGCAGATTTCCAATGATGAATGTCATTATATTGTATACCTAAAATATACCAATAAAATTAAGAAAAAAATAAGGGCTGGGGATTTAGCTCAGTGGTGCCAATGCCTGCCTTGCAAGCACAAGGTCCTGAGTTTGATTCCTGGTACCAAAAAAAATTAATAAAAAAATAATAATAAAGATGAGAGCTGCTAAGGCTGTCCATGGCACATTGATTACCATGTGGCTTTCCACACAGATATATCAGAGAGATGGATAGAAACATGTTTATTCTGATATACTGTTTAAGATTAATATAATCATATACCACTCAAGAGAGAAGTGCAGAAGAAGCAATAGATAAGAAATAAAGCCCCTTAGGGCAGGGGATTTAGCTCAGTGGTTCCGGCGCCTGCCCTGCAAGCCCAAGGACCCGAGTTTGATCCCTGGTACCAAAAAAAGAAAAAGAAATAAAGCCCCTTTTTGAGTTCTGAGATGCTGTACACTGTGAGGTTTTTGGTACAGATGGGGATCAATGGCTGCATTAGAAAGGACTAACTTAAAGCTAGATAGGAGAACATGGGCACACAGGATAAGAATTGAAGAGAAAGAAATAAGATTATAGTCTAGGAAAGCCAAAGAAGAGAGATCAGATGGGCTTAGAAGAATCAGGAATGGGTTAAAATGGCAGGAGACACAAAGTCTGGTGCCAGGATAAAAGGAATACAATTTGGAAAAGGTATAAGATCGCATAAGAAGGGTGTGGGTTGATCTAAGGAATGGCAAAAAGTCTCTCATGGAAAAAGGCCTCTTGTCTCCTGACCAACCAGGCAGGCATGTCAGAAAATACAATTCAGGACACTTCTCCAACATGCTTGGGTCACCTAAGATTACAGTTGGAAAGGTGACTCCCAAACACTGGGAAAGCTACAAGGTGGGTGGCCAGGGTTCACATCAATCCTGGAGGCAGCAGATACACTGAGACCTGGTCAAGTGAGGTACAGTAGCATAAGACCCACCCAGAACACAGCCTGGAATAGAAATCAACTGGTTTCAAAATTTAGTAGCCAATTTGGTCACTCTGTATTTTGGCCTATGAAAACAGTCTTCTTTCTCCCATTCCTATTTGGTTAGGTTTCCCCCAGCAAACATACAAGCTATAAGAAGAATGGATATATGCAACTTGAATTTTATAAAAAAGACATTTTCTCCCATCCAAGTGCTAACCAGGCCCAACCCTGCTTAGCTTACGAGATCAGGCGCATTCAGGGTGGTATGGCTGCAGACAAAAAAAGACATTTTCTTAACCACAAATCTCATGTATGAAATATAAAAAATAGGGCCATTTTAAAGATCTTCAATGTAGTTTTATCCTTCTATGCAATGTCCCTGGAACATACTGAATACTGAGGAGTGGATGAACTGTTACAAATAGTTAAATGAAAAACAAATATTTCTCAAAGAAAGCCCACTATTTGGGCTGTTTTATCTCAATATTTCCAGATGCATCCCTTTATAAACTTTTGGCAAAAGATTACTTTATTATAGTTTCAGGGTTTTTCTCTTCTCTTAAAAATTTATTTTTATTTTTATTTTTTGTTTTTTTGTGTTTGTGCTGGGCATGCATGCTACCATTGAGTTACAACAGAGCCCCAAGAGTTTTTGTTTTCTGGGGAGGTGTGTGTATGATGGGGGGGGCAGTTGTATCTTATGCTGGAACAAATATAAATTTTTTTTCAAAATCTGAGAAATTCATTACATTTTTACCTGTAACTTTTATAAAAAAGGAAAAATAGTGACAATCCTCATACTTACATTCAATTGTATTTTCTGGCCTCATGCTGTCTACAACAATCAAATATCTAACAAAACAATATACTTTGAGTTGTTTATATCTATGAAAAAAAGTTTTTTCAAAAAAACCATTTGCCAGGGGCCAGGGATTTAGCTCAGTAGTTCCGCTGCCCGCCTTGAAAGCGCAAGGGCCCGAGTACGATCCCCTGTACCAAAAAAAAAAAAAACTAGTTGCCAGGCATGGTGGTACATGCCTATTATCCCACCAGCACTTGGGAGGCTGAGGCAGGATGATCACCATGAGTTCAAGGCTAGCTTGGACTACATAGTGAGTTCAAAGCCAGACTGAACTACATAAGACTCTGTTTCAAAAAAAATTTTCACTTAGGGCTGAGGATTTAGCTCAGTCATGCTGTGCCTGCCTGGCAAGTACAAGGTCCTGAGTTTGATCCCCATACCGAAAAGAAAAAAAAAACTTCACTTAAGAATGGAGACAAAAATCCTAAAAAATAATATGCCATAACCACAAAAGTATTTATTCCCAGAATATAAGGATGGTCCAACTTTTAAAGGGCATATATTGCCAGACATTTAGCTCAGTGGCACCGTGCCTGCCTTGCAAGTACAAGGTCCTGAGTTTAAGCCCTTGTACCAAAAAAACCCCCCAAAAACAAAAAAAACCAAGCAATTAAAGGGCATATATTACTGTAATAATTTAACTAAAAAAAGAAAATACAGGTTCAAACTGGCAGATGTTTAAGAGGCATTTGAAAAAATTCAAGGCATTTTTGATAAAAATTCTTTATATACTCTAAACAGAGCAATAATTCCTTAATATGACTGAATACTTACTGTGAACCAACAACAAGCAAATGATAAATTGGGGAAAATACTAATATCATATCTTAAAAATCCCACATGCACCAGAAACAGGAGTCACCATCACTGTGAGCCATTTCCTTTTCTCTTTTTTGTTTGTTTTTTGTTTTTCAGGCTGGCCTTGAACTTGAAGCCATCTTCCTGCTTCTGCCTCTCAAGTGCTTGGATTACAGGTGTGCACCACATACCCAGCAGCCATTTCTTTCTTACTGTCATCTTCACTCCATCAAGTTCTAGCAATAATACCTAAATATCTCTAGAATATGACCACATCTTCCCACCAAAATGGCCACATCTTGGTCTAAGCTACTATTATGTTTCAATTCCTACAAAAGCCTCTGAACTGAGCTTGTTTCTATTTCATTTCTTTGCACTGCATTCTCCACTCAGTAGTAAAATGATAGGTTAAAAGTGCAAATTTGATTATGTTCTACACAATCACACCCCACACCCCCAAAAATCCAATGGGTATCCATTCTATATTTACTGTCTTTTTCCAACAAGCTTACATTAGTATTGCAATCCAGCAAAAATACAGTTAAATATAGTTTACCTCTGGATTTGGCACTCACCTGCAGATGAGGTAGTCAGTCCTGTTTAAACAATTATTATTGAGGACATCAGCAAGTTTGTCTACAAAACAAGAAATATAGAGTTGAGATAGATATACTAAAAGTAAGTTACACAATTTTCTGAAAAGTAACATGTATAAGTTACTATAACATTACCGTTACCCAAAAAAAGAATGTTTTTCAGGAACATACAGAATCACCAACCAGAAAACCAGTTTTCATTGCTTTTAGGGAAATTTGCATAGCCCCCTCCTCCTTAGACTCAATGATATAAACTGCAGAAGGCTTAATCAGGTATTGACAGCTAACATTGCACACAAACTCATTTATCTTAATATACAGTGCCCATCAGAATTGATTTAATCATAGAAAAAAGGGAGTGAAACAATAAGCTACAAGAATAAAATTTGTTTCTGAATGAAACAAATGAAATGCCTTTTTTACTATCTTCTTGCGGCCTCACAAAGCAATCACTCCACCACTGAGCTACAGACCAGACCAATCTTCACTTTTGGGGGGCGGGTACTAAGGATGAACTCAGGACCTTGCACTAGTGAGGCAGACAAGGTGCCA
>NW_004624749.1:29643526-29672918 GCF_000247695.1 Heterocephalus glaber | reverse complement strand
CTGAAAGTGTAAATAAGGACTAAAAGGTATAACAGATAATGTGAAATAGTTTTTATTTTTATTAGTACATATGATTACATTCATTGTGGGAAACTGGCACATGTACATAACACATCTTAGTTCTTTTTATGTTTCCTTCCCTTTCTCTCCTTTTTCCTCCCTCCATCTCTTAGTCCCCTTCCCATTTGCAGAAGATCTCTCCCCATTTCCTATTATTTATCTTTTATTTTGCTCTTTATTTATCTAAATGTAAGATTTTTGAGGGCAGGAAATTTCTTGTCTGCTTTGTTCACTGGTATATGTCCAATGCCTGAACAGTGTCTGACACATAGTATGTATTCAATACATATTCATTGAATGGCTGACTAAATAGATTTTTCTCAGAGTATAAATATAGTGGCATGCAATTCATCCTCATTAAAAGTTACAGTGTCTGGCCAATATTTTTAAAAAGAAAAATGTAAACCAAATATAAAATGGTAAAATCCCTCACCCAAAGTGTGCCTCACAAATAATCCTAAAGTTTCTTCTGTTATTTAACTCTATTTGAAATCTGCATCCTTGAGAATGGTAGTCTTACCTAAAAGAAAGGCTTTGAATTACACATTAGGAAATAAATTATGTAACTCATAGCTAACTCACAGGTAACAAAGGAAGAAATGTGTCTAAAATAAAACTGATTCCTCATGCTCACATTTTACCATTAATTTTAACAACACACACACATGAAAGATCTTTCCAAGCATACATAAGAACTTTTTTCCAAGCTAGTCATTCTTGGTGACAGAAGATAACAGTCTTCAAACAAACTGTAGGTGGAGCTCCAAACCAGAAGTTCATCTCAATGTTACTGGTTTTATGGTAGCCTATCTCAACTCCTACTGAAAAGGAGCATAATTTGCGTCCAGTAATAATGAACAGACTTAAAATACTCCTGTGTATTTACATTTCCCTATATTGGAAACATTTCATCCCACATCTTTTTCTTCCCAAGTTTTTACTTTTCAAATTTTACATTCCCAGTAGGTTCACAAGTAGAAATGTTAACAATGTGAACCATTTATCTTCAGTACAAATCCTTTTCTGCTTTCTGAACACCCTAGCAATGTTCAAGAAAGGCTGGGGTCGTGGCACAGTGCATGGAGCTCATCTAGAATCCTGTTGAGGATCTCAATAACTGTTTAAAGATGTTTGTCCTTGAGGCTTTCTGCTTCTTGCTCTAGCTTGCCTTATAGGGAAGACTTTGTCACAAGAATATAATGGTCAGTTTTTCACTGTTAATCTCAGCCAGCATCATAATAGACTAGTCCATCCCTATAATTCATTTTGGGGACAGTGAGACAACAATTTGTGTCAAAAATACTTGAACACTAAAGACTATATCAACTGGGATCAAAAGCCATTCTAGGCCCTGGAAATATAGCTGTAAGTAAGTAAAAACAAAACAAAACAAAAGAAAATCCCTCCTGTCTTACTGCAAATTGTATTTCCAGTGAGAAATGAATGACAATAAACAACCCAAATCATATCAGACAGTGATAAGGAGTATGAAGGGAAAACAGGACCAACTGATAAAGGTTAATGGAGTAGTAGTCATAGTTCTTTTCAAGGAAGTGATGTAAACTGAGACATGAATGCTCAGATGGAACCACCTGGTGAAGACACCCCAGGAAGAGGAAACAGCTGTGCAAAGGTCTTGAGCAGAACAGCTGATATGCAGATGGTGCGGCTGGAGAGTAAGTGACAAAGAAAGTGGGAGACAAGATCAGAGGGGTGGCAGGGGCTGATTCACTGCAATACAGAGTAAGGAGTTTGCATTTTTATTCCAAGTGCCATGGGAGGTCATTGGAGGATTTTAAATTCAGGTAAGATGGAATCAGATTTTTGTTTTAAAAAGATCAGAAGATGCTGCTGTAAGAATGCATTGTACTAGGTAAGACTGGATGCCCTTCCTATACTAATGAAATTGACCTTCTGGATATGGCATTTACCACAGGAGTACAAAGTAGGTAAATGACATCTGTCTAAAGTCTTCCTTGTTTTTAGTTCCTCCAGAAGGCTTCTCTAAGCGTGCATCTAAAATAAAATTTTTAGACCCTGATACTACATATCAATGTAAGAATTTCACCTTCTAATTTCTTGATGCTGCCCAGGAATGAGCACGCAGGAGTGCAGGAGACTATGATATTGAAGTTTGCAAGAAATCAGATGGAGGCTGCTATATTTGGGGAAGTTGTTCACAGCAATGTAGGGGTGCAAATTAGAAAGATCACCTCAATTTCTATCCTGGCCATGGTCTACCAGATGAACAGCTGAAACCTATTTTGCTGATAGGATACCTTCAATTCTTGGCCTCCAACCTGTGGGGCAGGGATAGATAAGATGTTTTCCTCAGTTATGCCAAGAACCTACCAGGATTTTTGTAACCTTAATTTCTGGTTCCATGTACAAAATGGTTCTGTTTTCCACTTTTCCAGTTAAGCTAGAAATGAAGAATGTCAAATGTTCTCCTTGGTCAAGTTTTTCTTGCTTGTTTTTTCTGGTCCCCAGATCCCAAATTATGATTAACTTACAAATTCCCACCATAAAAGGACTAGATCCTGCTTCCTATAGCCTCTTAACCATTACTTTAAGAAATTCTAATAGTTTTTAATTTACTTATATCAGCAACGGTATATGTGTGGTGATTGTTGTGTTTATGATTGTGCACATCCCTCTTATATGTGAGTCCTCACACAGTTATAGCTTCTTAAAGTCTATTCATCATCATCATAACATCTAGGATGTTTATAAATTCTGTTGCTGTGTTAAGTTAAACAATAAAGAAAAGAGATACTTTGAAGACTGCTCAATGGAAGTAGATGTACCTGCTCCCTACCCTACCTGCTCGGCTTCCACAGTAACAGTACTTCTACAATAACAGGATCCACCTACTGGATTTGTTCACTGTTGTATTCCCAACACTAGAACAGACTGATATATAGCAAATGTTTAGTAAATACTTGAGAGGCAGAATGGCCTAGGTTTTATCTTGTATTGGCTTCTGCCAGTATTATAGTCAGCTAAGTTTGGTAAAATTTAATATACCGTCAGAGAGGGACTGGGCTCTCAAGGAAGTCAGTGATAGTAGGTAGAGTCATCAGCATTGTACCTGGTGGCGTATCTGAAGAAGGCAAGGCTTCAAGACTAAAAATCATGATGGACAGACTTACACACTTTCCTAAGGGATGAATGGAAATTTGAATTCATATTGTAATTGGTATCACCCAGTCCATTAAGTCCAGATATACATCAAACACCTGGGTGGGTGACCAGAACACTCAGGCCCATCCCTTCTCTCAAATGTTCTTCTTTTAGAAGTCATAGATAAGCCAAGGTTAATGATATCAGCCATATGCCCTTGCTATGTGTTACATTTCCCTATTGGATTAGCTAAGTGACTATACTTGTAAATTTTTTTTGGTACTGGGATCAAACTCAAGTCTTTGCACTTGCAAGGCAGGCAGCGGAACCACTGAGCTAAATCCCCGCCCCCTATACTTCTAATCTTTATTTATTTTATTTTATTTGGTACCAGGGATTGAACTCGGGTCCTTGTGCTTGTGCAGCAGGTGGCGAAACCACTGAGCTAAATCCCCGGCCCTATATTTGTAATCTTATTGGTTGATTATAGTTTGATCCATGTTGTACTTACCTCATGATTTTGCCCTATAAAACATTCTAGGAGAAATGACCTCGACTGCAAACCACTTGGGACCCCGGCTGTCTTTCAGGAACTATTCCTTTTTTTTTTTTTTAGGCAGGGCCTCAGTTTAAGGCCAGGTTGGCCTCAAACTTGAGGTGATCCTCCTGCCTCAGCCTCCCAAGTGCTGGGATGACAAGTGTGCACCACCACACCCAGATTTTTCAGAAGCTATTTCTATTCTCCAGTAAAGCTTTCCTACTCTTAACCTCCTTTTGTCCCGTGGAATTCATTCTTCGATTTCACTGGGCATGAACTCAGCACAACTAACATCTAGTGGGTTGGGAGTTGGATTTCTCCTGTATCAACAGAACCCCACCCCGATGCGCTATGACCAGCATCTCCAATGCATCAATTTCATTAGGCCCAACTAACCATGTTTACATCCTGAGTGGAAAGAGTCAACAGAGAAATAGAGTTTGGGGCATTTTTTATAGGGCACACAGTACAGCACTATGCACAACTGTCTTCCCAGATTTACCTGCAGAGAATCCATGAGTTAATAGGGGACCATAGCATTGACATACACATTAATGCTTATGGGGGGGGCGGGTAGAAGAATGATCAAAAAAGTGCTTTGAACAGTAAGTATGAAAAGTCAATGACCACACAACATCATCTCAGGGAATTCCAAGAGAGACATACATAACAGGGTTTGCGAGCTCTGAAGGCTGGCTTGGTGGAGGAGGTAACACCAAAGCTGAGGTTTTAAACCAGATCTTGAAGGCCAGGATGTAACATCATACTGACAAACTCACAGGCAGGTTCCCAAATACATTTTGAAAAAGTATCCCCAGAGCCAAACTTTCAAAGCCAAGCATAAGGTTTCAGAGTGGTGACATACAAAGTCTTCTAAGACAGAATGAATAGCAGGCTTGTAGAACCCTACTGGAAAGAGATAGATAGATAGATAGATAGATAGATAGATAGATAGATAGATTCAAACATACATACACAATACACATGTAGAATGTGTCACTTTGTAACTGGGGTTTATAATCACCTTGTGTTGGTCTTACATACAGGAACTGTATCATATAGGTCTTCCTGTCCCGGGTGGTTTTGCAGTGACCCTTAAATATTAATCACTGAGTGCATTTTAGGTGTTGTCAATAGTCTTATGTTCTTTTCTAAGCAATAAAACTATTCCCTAATATTTCCGATTACCAAGTTTTGAGTAGAAAATAACACAAACAACCTGAAAAATAAATTCAATTTTGTTTTGTCCCCCAATGTTCAAATCCTGGTTAGTTTTGCCAAGTCTGCAGTTTTACTTGGATCAATAATCTCTACGTGAGATTTATATGAGGGTGATGAAGGGGCTATCTGGCAGAAAACTTCTACCTAAAATCAAAATAATTTTAAAAACAAATACGAGGTTGGTGTTTGGTTCCCTTAACCGCTGGGCTCCGCTTTCTTCCGGGTTCATTTTCCTTTACCAAGATGGCCACTGAAGAACTCACTCTGCATTGGCCGGATGTTCCTTAGTTATGGCTTCTAGTCCCACCCACCAGCTCCCACCTCTAAACGCTTAGGAGAATAATTGACAAGCTGGCGGAGTGGGCGTGGCTCGGACGTGACGTTTCCGGAAGCTCGGAGTGTCATCCTCGAGGAAAGGTGGGGAAGGGGTCCCGGGAATGCGGTGGGGCAGGGACTATGAGCCTGGCCGCGCTCTGAGGGGATCCGCCACTGAGTGTGGAGCCTGCAGCCTTGTCCTCCCCCGCGTCCCCTGCCTGGCCTGCTGCACCCAGGCCCCAGACGGCTCCGGTTCCCGCGGGCTGGCGCTTACCCAGCCAGGCCCAGTGCTTCCTCGCCTACTGCGTTTGAACGACCGGAAAACTTTAGATGGTTTTGCTCCGGATTGGCAATTTGGGTTTGAGGGCCATCAAAAAGGGCGCCTCAAGCAGCTGTCAGATGCCTGTATACTGTAATGCCCTCTTGGCGCGTTTTTGCTACTTTCTTTCACCGCCTCCGCGAACTCCCACTCCCAAATCCTTCAGATCACCCACCCTCCCTTATTTGTGAATGCAGCATTTCCTCTGTGGAGTTCTGCTCAACTCCGTGCTGCCTGCCCAGTGCCGGTTGCTGGCCCTGGGAAAGGGTTTCTTTCTCAATCCACTTGTACTTCTCCCTAGAGGTACTGGGATGCCATGAGCACCCATTTTCAGTTAACTCTGATGGACTGCCCTGGGTTTACCAATTAAGCAACGTGGGGAGGTTTTAGATCTGAAAGAGGCTTCGTGGGAGATAGAATGCCTCTGCATCCCAAGAGTCCCCACGGTTTTTGTGTTATTGATGAGGTTTTGGAGGGGAAGTTTTACAGAGGAAATGTGACCCGAATATTGAAGAAACCCAAGATAGAATTGGCCTGGAGATGACTATCTCTGAGGAAAGGTTTGGATAGGAAAACAGTGGCAAACAAATGAAACTGAAATGTGAGGACTCCTGGACAGATTGGAATCCTGATTAAAGCAAAAGATCTCTGTTGGGGAGGAATAAGGTATATGGATGGAAAAGACAAAATAGGGCCAGTTGAATCAAGGCCATGAATTCTGAGATGATTTCTACTAAATTCTATTCAAGGCTGTGCTGGTTAGGGTGTACTGTAATTCAGTGCATATCAAATTCCCTGACACTTTTTGGAGATGATGGAAAATGATGGTATCTGATTAGAACTTGGAAACTGTTTGGAACAGGAAAAAATATCTAGAAAGATTGTGGAATTACCCCCAGGGAGGGAAAACTCCCAGATTAGAGTACTGTCCCTGTGCCCTTCTCATTGCAAGATGACTTTGTGCTTTTTGTTTTTCAAAGAGTGCTTAGTTTTTGAAGATGAGTAAATTATCCTTTTCAAGATCTAAATAGCTTGCCAAAATAATAATCAATGATGTTACAGACTGACTGGTATAGTGGCTTAGTGAACAGAGTTAGCATTGTGAACAGGGCACTCAAATATGAAAAGGTATACCACAGAAAATGTTGGTTACTCTTAGGTTAAATCAGAATTAGTAAATTGAAGTCACTTAACAATCATGAAATTTCACTGCACTCTGCCAGGTACTGGGATAAATGGAAATAGGTAGCTGAAGGTAGAAATAATGGAAAAAATATAAGGTACTGTCCACTCTTGTGGTGCTCTAGGCAGGGCCACTTGATGACAGGGAATATCTCACTTGGGTAGAATGGAATCCCCCATGACCGAATTGTATTCCTTGTACTTCTTAATTATGGCGCTAGAATTGTGGGTTTGAGTCTCCTAACCCTCTCAATTGTGTAATTTAGGCTTCCTTGAGAGTCTCAGCCATCTTGTTAGAGAAACACCTTATTTGATCTAAGCCACAGCATATGGTATTTTTTTCTCTAATATCTTCTTTAAGGTGAAGGTTGGTGACATAAAATGCTCTGTGCTAAACTGTGCTAGGATGATGTGGGCCATGGTTTTATACCATCTGTTTTCTCTTTTCTGTCTCAGAGCTTCTTGGTCCTGATGTCTGACCATGGAGATGTGAGCCTCCCACCCGAAGATCGGGTGAGGGCTCTCTCTCAGGTGGGGAGTGCAGTGGAAGTGAGTGAAGACATTCCACCCCGTCGGTACTTCCGCTCTGGAGTTGAGATTATTCGAATGGCATCCATTTATTCTGAAGAAGGCAACATTGAACATGCCTTCATCCTCTATAACAAGTATATCACGTAAGACACCTACGGTTTCCTTTTTCTTTTCCAATGACTGATGCCTCTCTCACTCTACTTTTGCATCACTTGTGCTCATAATTGCTAAAACTAGAGAACTTTGCAGCATCCTCAGTATTAATCATTTTTGCTGGCAGCTCCTACGTATTGACTGTCCTTGCCATTCAAAGACATGAGTACTGATGGTGATGTTTTCATGACTCAGTGATTTAATGAGTAAGAGACAGCTTTTTGGGTTATGCCCACGTGGCCCAGCTGTTAGAGGAAAGTTGGTAATTCAATTAGACATGTTATGTATTGATGAATGCTTTTACCATCCTTTCTCTGTTAAGGCTACAAGTCATAGGATTATTGTTAAGGCCTAGCCAAGCCAAATTCCTCTCTTCTACTTACTTTGTAGCAAATCAAATGATATAAGAAAAGGTTTTCCTCTTCTTAACCTTTGGTATAATTGTGTAAGTTATCAAATAATTATTGACCACTTATAGTTAGTGGGCTTCATCATAATAAGACCTTTACCTTGAGTTATTTCTCATCTTAGGGTAGGCAGCATAAATAGAAGATTTCAGTACTATTAACAGTGAACAGCTCTTAAAGCCCCAGTAATAAAGAAAAGGTATGTAATTTAGGATAGGAATAATGTTAAAGGCTTTATATAATTTCTAGTCTTGTTCTTTCATAATGCTAGGACCTTTAAAAATAAATTACATGTGTTTGTATAGCTCTTAGTAATTTACTGGATATTTCACCTACATAATTTCATTTGACCTTCACAGTCCTGTGTGCACTAACTAGGCCACATCTTCCCATTCTCTGTATGAGGAAAGAAGTTCAGAATTTAGTGGTAAATATTGTGCTCTGCAGTGTGCGGTGATAAAACCAAGTTTTTGTACCTCCCAATTCAGGATTCATTCCAGAACTTAGGTTCTTTTGGTTTTTCCATTTAGTGGTGTTCTGTACTCTTCTAAAATCATAGTCATAAGCCACACTTACTATTTTTGGTTAATTTTATTTTTTTAAATAGGTGGCATATACATTGTGTATAGAATTCAGAAAGTATAAAGGGGGTCTGTATGTAGTTACAAAGTAAATCTCCCTACCTACTCTTTTCTTCCTATCTCAGTTCTCCTTTTTAGAAACAGTCACTCTTACTATTTCTCTATACGTTCTCCCAGAGAGATCCATATACACAGCAATTACATCATATTACTCCTCTAGAGGGATCATGTACTTCTCTAGAGCAGGAAATCTAATTTTGACAGCGAATCAGCCTTTGCTGGGGCTGTCCAATGCATTGTATGATGTTTAGCATCATCTCTGGTTTCTACTACTAGGTGCCAATATCAACCCCTCCCCTATGTATGACAACCAAAAATGTCTCCAGACATTACCTAATGCTCTCAGAGGTGCAAAATTGCACTGACTGAGAACTAATGCTTTAGAGAAAAGCATGTGGAAGAGTGAACTGCTTGGGATTAATATTATAATTTCAGAGTAGAGGAAAGGACTGCTATTGTCTTTTTTTGGAGAGGGGTTGAGACAGGGTCTCAGTCTGTAGTCCAGGCTGGTCTCAGACCCAAACTCGCTGTGATCCTCCTGCCTCAGCCTCCCAAATGCTGGGATTACAGGTGTGCACCACCATGCCCCACCTGTTGTTTTTTTTAATTTAGAAGTATCACCTATTTCCTCAGAATTTTGTAGTCATTAATGCCATCATATTGTCCTGTGGCCTTGATAGTTATAATATTTAATAGAATTGTTATTACATTTCCTTTGTTGATAGGAGTTTTTCATTCTTAACCACAAAATTTATTTTCTGAATTTCCTTGGTTTCTTTGGCTACTCTTTATAAGTGGTACCTTGGTTCTGAACTCAATTCTCTCCACGATTCTGGTCACAAACCAAACTGAATGAGAACCAAGTAAAATTTCCCCATCAGGTCCTAGATTCCTGAATTGGGAATTACAAAACCTTGGTTTTATCACCGCACACTGCAGATCACAATATTTACCACTAAATTCTGAACTTCTTTCCTCATACAGAGAATGGGAAGATGATATGGCCTGGTCAGTGCACACAGGACTGTGAAGGTCAAATGAAATTAGGTGAAATACCCAGTAAATTACTAAGAGCTATACAAACACATGTAATTTATTTTTAAAGGTCCTAGCATTATGAAAGAACAAGACTAGAGTGATAGCCATTGAATGATAACCATTGAATTTGATTCAGTTCTCGTCCAACTTGGTTTGTGACCAGAATCATGGAAAGAATAATGTTCATGAACCAAGGTACCACTGTATATACTTTTATATGTTTATATATACACTTTATATATTCCCTTTATATACTTGTATTTTCTCCAGTTATGTTAGATTGTTCTCAGAATGAAGCCCAGGGGTACAATTCCTTTAGAATTACTAATTGAAAAACTTCAGTAGAATCATGATATTACTTACTCTACCAGGTATTTTCAGAAAGATCTTGTGTGTCCTACTGCCCTATATGGAAAATGCTTTTGATCCAAGGACCATATTCATTTAACAAATACATATTGAATATATCTACAATCTACTTGGTTCTGGGTCCTAGATACACAGTAATGAGTAGAATGGCTGTTGTTCTTGTTAGTGTTCTTCTCTAGATAAGGGAGAAGACAAGCGGGTAGGCAAATAAATATAGTTACAAGATAAGGAAGATGGTAGGAAGGCAAAAAGAGTGCTGTGAAAGGATCACCAAGGGTATCTAATTAAGTAGTCAGGGGAAGGTCTGTCTGAGAAGGTGAAATCTAAGCTGAGACTTGAAGGTTGCAATTGAGTTAGTCATTCCAGGAGCATAGGGCAGAGCACTTAAACAGAGGTAATTGTGTGTTTGGAAGCTCTTAGTAAGAAAGACCTTAGCATGTTGTGGGGATTGAATGATCATTGTGTTTGGAGTATAGAAAGTGAGGAGGAAGAAACCCCAGAGGAGGTTGGAGGGGCAAGTTAGTTTGGTTCCTGCAAGACTTTCTAAACCATGGTAAAGAGTTTGCATTTTATCTTGGGAATGTATATAGAAACCATGAAAAAGTTTTAAGTGAAGTTGTGGCCTAAATTTATTTCTGTTTTTAAAATGAGAATATTGGCTGTTGTGTTATGAATGTTGGAGGGAGTGCTAAGGGAAGGCAAGAGACCATCTAGGAAATTCTTGCAGCAGTCAGAAGGCTGGGGGCCTGAAGTATTGTTCAGAATGGGAAGAGGTAGATAGATTTGATTCATAGAGGTAGAGTCCAGGGGGACTTACTGATAGCTTGGAAAAGAAGATGGTATCAAGGTTGGCCTCAGGATTCTGCCTTAAGCAATTTGGAGTTTGGTCATCCATTTACTGAGAGTGGTATCAAAAAGGGGTTGAGGGGGGAGATCCAAGAATTCAGGGATGGGTTCTTTAGTATGAGATATCTCTGAGATATACAAGTAGAGATGTCAAATAGGAGGTTGTGTGTACCAATCTGAATGCACTCGAAGAAATCTGGGCTGAAAATACAAACAAGGTTGACTTTAGCCTACAGATGGTTCTGAACCATGGGAATGACTGAGGCCTTCTAGTGAAGAGGTTCTTAACCTGGGATCCAGGAACCTCACAGGAATTCACTGGTAGAATTCCAAGAGTCTGTGAATTTGAATGGGAAAAATATTTCTTCTTTTTACTGACCACTCACTGAGATTTATCATTTCTATCCATTTTGAATGGAGGCCTCAAACCAAAGTAATATTCATATTATTTGTAATTTTGTCATGCACAGAAATCAAGATATTTTTATATCACATTACAGTTGTTGCTGGGATCCCAAAATAGCACCTATATTTTCATTATGGCAGTACATTTCATTACTGTAGTAAAGAATTTTTAGACTCATGACTAGATTCATTAATAAATACATTAATAAAAAAAGCACGTATTATAATTGTTTTATATTTTGAAAACTGTATTTTAGTAAAATAGGTTTCTTTTGTTATTTTGTGCATTTTGTATTATATCTTTAAAATTATCCTGAAATGGAGCATAGGCTTTCCTATGCCAGAAGCATCTGTAGAACATAAGAAGATCAAAAATCCTTCATGATGAGATAAGAAGGAGCCTAGGACAGAACCCTGAAGTTGGTTAGTGGAGAGAAAACCAACAGAGAAGACTTGAAGGAAAGCTCAAGACCCAGGATGAAATCCAGAAGGAAATGTTGTCATGGGAATCAAAAGGGGTCAGTGTTTGCAGGAGAGTGTCAGGTGGGTGAGACAAAAGAGTGGGCTTTGGTTTTGGTAACAGGATGTCAATGGTGATTTTGATAAGCAACTTTACTAGAAGGATTAAAGAGATGCTAGGCCAGAGTTGGGGGAAAAGATGAATGGATAATAGGAAAATGGAGGCAGTGTGTTGGACCAGAAGTTGATAAACTTTTTATCTAAAAGGCCAGATGGTAAAAGTTTTTGGCTTTGTAGGCCTTTTGATCTCTGTAACAACTTCTACTTTGTAGTATGAAAGCAGCCATAGACAGTACTTAAATGAAAGTGTGTGGCTGATTCCAGTGACGCATAATTTACAAAAACAGATGGCTAGATAGATTTTAGCCTACTAGCTGTACTTAGCCAAGCCCCAAGGTATAAATAAGTTAAAGAACAAAATAAAAGATAGATGATAGTCAACAGGGAGGTAGACCTTTTGTAGACAGGAAGGAGATCAAGAGATGGAGGGAGAGGAGGAAGTAAGGAGAAGTAAAAAGGATTAAGATGCAATATGTACTGTATATGTACTAACTTCCCACAGTGAATGTATTCGCTATGTGTTGTAAACATGTACTAAAGATGAAAGAAAATGAGAGATTCTAGAGCATGTTTTTCTGTCAAGAAAGGACCCTGTGAGCCAGAATTACTGGCACACACCTGAATCCCAGTTACTTGGGAGGCAAGGAAGAAGGACCATAAGTTTGAGGCCAGCCAGGACAACTTAGAGAGACCCTGTCTGAAAATAATAATGGCTGGGGATGTAGCTTAGTGATAGACCATTTGCCTAGCATGCTTGAGGCCCTGGGTTCAATCCCCAGTACAACAGCAACAACAACAAAAACAACAAGAACAACAAAAGAATGAAAAGAAAAGGTCCTATGGAGAAGGCGAGACTGATGGTCTAGAAGGAATGAGGGGTTTTTTTTTGTTGTTGGTACCAGGGATCAAACTCAGGACCTTTCGCTTGCGAGGCAGGCATGGCACCACTGAGGTAAATCCTCGGTCAGAGTGAGTTTAACTATAGCAATAAATTCCAAAGAAGGCAACAGGGAATAATATTAAGAATACAGGGGTACTTAGGAAATTGATTTTTTTATGTGACCTTGTGTTACTTTGAGTTACACAGATAATTATCAGTATTAACAGTGAGACTAATGCAGAGCGTCTAAACCCATATAAGGTGTTTCATTTATAGGACCATTTAATATGACAAACTAGACCTGGAGGAGAGTTGGGGAAGGGAGAAATTTACCTTATTTGTTGGATTTGGGGTTTTATTTGGGACTTCATTGAGTTGCCTTGGCCTAAAGCAATAAACGTAGCTACCTTCACTTTTCTTATAGCTGTTTTCAAGACAGTGATTTTGATTCTGTAAACTGACAGGCACAGGATTTATAAAGAAGTTCTAGCTCAGTGATTCTCAGCTTGTTTTTCTACTGTACTTTACTGGGCATATTTCTATCAGTAACAGCAGCTCACTTTGCCAGCTACTACAACTGAAGAGAGAGATTAGGCATCTACCCTCACCATTCCTCTGCCTGCCCACTTTAATCATTGCTGTACACCTTTTGTAGATACTTTAATTCAGGATTTAAAAGGCAGTCTGTCCTTTTTCCTGGGGCATTTCAGACATCTTAATGATCTCAGGCACATCTCCCCCATTAGTGCTTTCCTTGTGTAGGAATGCTTTGCCTTTTGCAGACCCCAGTATAGAAGAAAGATCTTCAACATATTAAATCAGTACATATTTTGACAATGAGCAAAGACAGTAAACCAGGCAGTGGATTCTTTCACAGCTTTTTATGGTCATCAGCTAGGCTACACAGAAAGACTAGAGTATTCCCGCAATTCCTGTCTGCTGCGTGAGTCTCCTGTAACACAAATCCTCTTTCTGAAAATGAACTGCCACTGTTGTTGAAAATGTTTACCAGGATTAAAGTTTATACACTGAAGAAGGGTTTATCTCTGATTGTGCTTACTTTGCTGATTAACTTTTAAGACTGGAAGAAATGGGACAAGGGTCCTTAATTTATCCATGTTACAGAATTTTTGCTTGACTTTTTGACTGAGTTGTTTTTATGCACAACTCGTGATTAGAAAAAATGGTTTTTCAAACACTACAAGGGAGATATATAAGAGAAGTCCTATCCACCAGAGGTGACCACTGTCATGTTTCTTGTGTGTACAAGACAGTGTTTATGCATGTGCAAGTACAAAAGGGCTCACATGTGTATCTTTTCTCTTTGAGACATTAATGTCATCATACCTGTATTCTGTTCTGTGACTTGCTTTCTCAAGAGTATTACCCTTCCTTATGAGGACGTGCCAAGCCATCTCATTCAGGGCTATTCTTTCTGCCTGGAACAGTCTTACAGATCTTTTTATGGTTTACTCTCTTCTAGCCCTTACTCAAATGCTGCCTTCTTTCTGGTGCCTTTCTTAGATACTCTATCTAAAATTTCACACACACCCCCATTCCTTATTATTTTCTATCCCCCCTTCCCTGTTAATAATGACTCACCTAGCACTGATTCTCAAACTTACTTTTTGTTTTGTATATTGTCTGTTTCCCCACCATAATGTACATTCTGTAGTGGAGAGAAATTTTTGACTAGGTCACTCACTGTTCAACCTTTAGAATAATATTGTACCCTACAGTAGATGCTCAATAAATACTTTTGAATGGAAAAGAGAATGATTACATTGTTTTCACATTTGAGTATTCCATAATTTATTATCCCATATTAATAGACATTTAAGTTCTTGTTTCCCCTACTTTTATGAATAATTTTTAAATTTTTATTAGCGTATGTTTGCAGTACCTAATGATTATGTTCATTAGGAGTTGGTACATGTATGTAATGCATCTTAATTCTTTGTACTTCCCCTTCCATTCTCCCTGTTCCCTCCCTCTCTCTCTTAATCCCCTGCCTGTTTGCAAATGATCTTATGAATAATTCTGTATTGAGTAGTCATATGTGTGTGTATGTGTATGCATATGTGTATATCTTTGTACTATGGTATGATAAGTTCCTAGTGCTAGGACTGTGAATTTAGATGGTGTTTACATTTTTAAGTTTTGAATAATTTTTTCCCATCATTTCCCTCCCCTACAAAAAAAAGTTGTATCAATTTAAAGTTCTGCTAACAGTGTAGGAAGATCCATTTCCCTATGCCCTTATGTTTATACCAGGTGTAATCAACCTTTAATCTTTTGCCAGTCTGATAGATGAAAATGATATCTTCATTTTAATTTCTTTCATCATGAGTGAAGCCAAGCACTATTTCTTATATTTATTCACCTTTTATACTTATTTTTCCATTTAGTATTCTTTTTCTATTGCTCTATTAGGCTATTTTGCTTGTGTTTTTGCCAATGCATCTTTGCTTACTTTGGTTCATTTCCTCTCTCTAGGTTGTAACCAGATATAACCCCAGAGAAATGTATGCATCTGCACCACTGTTATTCTTTGCCTAGAAAGTTTCTAGATCTAGTGTGCGCATCTTTCTGCTGCTTCTTATGCATATTTTTTGTTTGTTTGCTAGTAAAAATAACCATGTAAGCACATAGCAGATACTGACTATGTGCTAGGCACTGTGCTCAGCACTTTTATTGTTTCTTTATGTGTCACAGCAACCCTATCAGGTAGTATTAGTTGTCTCCATACACATAATTTTTGTTTGTTTGTTTGGTTGGTTGATTGGTTGGTTTTTTGAGATAGGGTCTTGCTTTGTGTTTTAGACCTTGAACTCACTAGGTAGCCAAGGCTGTCCTTGAACTGGTAGATCCTCCTCCTGCCTCAGCCTTCTGAGTGTTGGGATTACAGGTGTGCATCACTGCACCCAGTTTTATATAATTCCTAGTATAAACTGAGAGATAGTGAGATTTAAGTGCTTAGCCAAGGTCACAGAGCTAGTAAATGGCAAAGCCAGGATCTGAACCTAGGCAGAATGGCTCCAGACCACCCTGCCTAATCTCTTAAGTGCTGTGACCCGATAAAGTTTGTGGTTATGTTGCCCATTGTCTGTTTTCAAGGGGCCTTTCTGCCTGTCCTTGTTCAGAAAATTGACTGCAGTGGTTGAAATAAGGAGAAGGTATTCATTCATGTACAGGCCTGGGAGCTTTATCTTAAACACTGACTTCCAATTACTTGAAGTCAAAATAGTATATAAAAAAGTATATAGTGAAAAGTTTCAGTCCCACTCTTTTCGTCGTCTACTATATTTCCCCTGCCTTCTACTTTTATTAGTTTCTCTATATACTTTCTGTGTTTCTTTATATACTTACAAGAAAGATAAATACATACATACATACATGTTTATGTACATATGTATTACCCCATTCTTCTATATAAAGTAGCACCCTGTATACACTTTTTCATACTTTATTTTTTCATGCAGCTAATTCAGGGGTTATAAGACCATTTCATTAACGTATTTTTTAAGGATAATTCCAATGCTTTTTTTTAAAGTAAATTTTATCCCATTTCCCCCCAATCCCCCTCCCCTCCCTATGTACAAAAGCTTTGTTTCCATTTTTTCCTTCTATTTTCACTTTTTTCTTGTCCCTTCCTTCTTTTCTCCCTCCCTCCTCCCTTGTTCCCCTTCCCGTTTGAACACTTTCTTCCAATTTCCCAACATCCATTACACATCTCAGTCTTTATTTCCACATTCAATTTCTCACACTAGAGAAACAATGCAGTATTTAAACATATGTGTCCGATTTATTTCACTTAGGAGTATGGTCTCAAGGTCCATCCATTTAGCTATAAATGTCTGAACCTCATCCTTCTTTATGGCAGAGTAGTACTCCATTGTATAAAAAAACCACATCTTCTTTATCCACTTGTCAGTTGATGGGCATTTGGGGTGTTTCCAAGATTTAGCTATTACAAGCTGTGCTGCTATAAACATGGGTGTGCATATATTGCTGTGGTATGATGCTTTTAATTCTTTCAGGAAGATACCAAGAAGAGGTATAGCTGAGTCAAATAGAATCTCTAGTTTTACAGGGCCGCGGATTTAGCTCAGTGGTTTCACCACCTGCTGTGCAAGCACACGGATCCAGTACCAAAAAAAAAAAAAAAGAATCTCTAGTTTTAGTTTTTTGAGAAATCTCCATACTGATTTCCACAGTGGTTGCACCAGTCTGCACTCCCACCGGCAGTAGAGAAGGATTCCTTTTTCCCACAGTCCCTCCAGCATTTGTTATTGGTTGATTTCTTGATGATAGCCATTCTTTCTGGAGTGAGATGGAATCTCAGCATTGTTTTAATTTGCACACCAGATATTTATTGATTGCCTTTTTATACAGGGCATTGTGCTGTACAGTGGATTTACAAAGAAGCATGAAACAGTAATCTCTGGCCATAGGAAGTATACAGTCTAGTTCTGTAATGAGAGCAAAAGTGAGCAGAGTGTGTGGTGTTTGTGTGATGTGGTGTCTCATGGATAATTTGGGCCTCAGTACCAAGCATTTTCATCCTGCTGATGGAGAAAATATGTAACTTTGTCTTTGGGGCCAAATTGGGAGAGATACTAAATTATAAATCTCTAAAATATAAGAAGTATGCTTTATCTCAATAGCCTCTTCAGGATTTTATGCTTTGTACTTGCCTTAAATACAGACTTTGAGAAAACTTTTTTATGTCTTTTTCATTAATACAAAGGGAAGATTTTTAGAACAGTTGTGAGTTTAGAATTCATCCCTGCCGAGGAACCTGGTCATACTGGATTGAAATGAAATTTTCATGTGCCTAACATAGAACTGAAGGAGAAGGGCTTATCTACAGAGGGTTCGTTTGGATGGGGAGTCTTCTCTTTCCTTCCTGAGGTTTCTTCTCCCTGTACTCCTACTCCATGGGCAGAAGGTAGAAAAGAGTTTATCACAACTGCAGTACAGCATTTTATACTGTGGGCAAGCTACCCTCAATTTATTTGTTTTGGATCTCAGTTTCTACATATTACAATTAATTCTATTAAAAGACATCTATATTCCAGACATTCCAAGGGCCTTGTGGAAGCAGCCTGCTAGCGTTGAAATTGAGTTTGCCACTTTCTTTCTATGATCAGTTACTGGACTTAGAATTGTTTTCATTGTTCCTAAGTAGATACTGCAAATCTTGGAGGTCTGTAAATTGATGCCATTTATTTTCACCACTGAGCTTTCTGGCCAAAGTCAAAAACTAAAAGAAAAAAATCTAGCATCTGAAGTTTAAGCACTTTTCATCAAAGATCATTATGTATACGATACAAATAGAATGCCCCTAACACAAGCCTGTAACACATGCTATCTCTAAGCATTTCCATACTTGTTCTGATGCAAAGAAATATTTTCTATGAAGGAATATGAATCCCAAGAAAAAAATGTCAGAGCTAAAGGTCATATGGTTTTCTCTCAGCCTCTTACCTCTGGCTGCCAAACTGTCCAATGAAGAACATTTTGAGACAGAGGCCCAGGCCTCCTTTGAAAGCTTATCGTGCCACAACAAAGGAAGAATATCTTTCTTTGAAGGTACACTTTGGATGTTTTGTTTCTTTTGCCATCCTTTTTGTTGTGGGAGTCTAGTGTCTGCTGCCACACACCTGATTTGGAAGAGGAGGAAAAGGATTCTTGCTCCTTCAAGGGATGGAGATGGTTAGGCTACTTGATGTGCCCGAGTATGCCTGTTCTGTCTTCCCCCCAACTCTGGAAACCACAGAATAAAGGGGGTGCATTGAAGCCTGGTGTGAAGGACACACCTGTAATCCTAGCACTCAGGAGGCTGAGGCAGGAGGATCACTGTGAGGTTGAGGCCCACCTGATACCCTGTCTCCAAAAAGAAAAAAAAAAGGGTGTGCATTGCTTCAGAGTCTTACTGACATTTGGACAGTTTTTTGCATCATAATCACTGTGATCTGTTTCCTTAGGCTCTTTATTGAGAAACTACCAAAGCATCGAGATTACAAATCAGCTATCATTCCTGAAAAGAAAGATATAGTAAAGGTGGGTCTTCATTTTCTTTGTTGGCTATGGAAAAGCCTCAAAGCAGTACAAACTGAAGATAAAAGTAACAGTCTTTGCATCTAAGCATCAAATTCTGTCATAGAAGCTAAGACTGTCTCACCAGAATAGTTATGAAGTAGCAAGTATGATATAGTAGGTGGTATTATAAGGCCTTTTTTTGAAATATTGTTGCCTTTTACAATTTCATTTTTTCCTCTATTTAACTGGTATCAGAATTGTTCTAATTCTCAGTTTCTATTTTGTATCTCAGAAATTAAAGGAAATTGCATTTCCCAAAGCAGAAGAGCTGAAGGCAGAGTTGTTAAAACGATATACTAAAGAATATGCACAATATAATGAAGAAAAGGTCAGTACATAACAGCACAGAAAAGGAAAAGGAAATTGTTTGTCTTCTTAAACTGTGCCCTGGGATTATAATGTGCTATCAATAGATTCTGTTACTTTAATGTAACAGTTTACTTTTTGGGAGCAAAGGCTAGTTACTCAAAAAAGTAGGAAACTAGTGCTTAGGCTGAGAATTCTAATAGATTTGGCCTACTTGTCCAAGAGTATGACTTGAAGGACAGAAGACTATTGCCTGTCTGCCATGCCGAGAGCAAGGACCTCAAGAATAATAAAAGTTCTCACTAAAACCTAGATTTGACTCACATTTGATTATACCCAGAAATATTTGTAATAATTGATTTTTCAAATTATCTTCCAATGATTCTTGTTAGGAAGAGTCAGTAAAAGCATGGGGAGAAATACCCGGGACACTGTAGTGGTATTATGTCACCCGTGAATATGTACTCCAGGCTCTTATAGGTTATTGTAAATTTTCTAGGCTTTGTACTGTACTATAGTGTTGAAAATCAGCAGGGCAGTGAACAGCTATGAGGTGTACATTTCTAAGGCACTGACTGAGTGAACAGTTTAGTGGAGGTTATTACTTGATATTTCTTTTTGGTTTATATGTCACTCTATATTGAACTGATCATCAGAAAAATTTTAGAGGCCTCATTTTGTGTTCAAAATCAGTAGAGACTCCCAACAGAGCAGGTACAAGTTTGGATTTGGTTTTATTTTTAACCTTACTTGGGTATAACCTTACTTTTATAACCTTACTTAGGAATATATACATGGCATCGTCAGAGAATAAAGCTGTATGTGATACAGGTTATGGGGTATAGGTGCATCAAGCTTTCAGTAAAGAAGAAAATACATTAGGTGGACTCATTAAGGGAATATACTGAGGGGACTGAGACTTTAACGGTCCTTGAAGATACGTATACAGTGGGTTGGTAGAAAGAGGTGGAGACTGTATTTAGTGGCCATAGAGCTTTCCAGGGAAGCATGAATTTAGTATTCGAAAACCAGACCAGAGCAGAAGTGCATTTTGGAAATCTCCCTGCTGAGAAGCCTTGCTCTTTTGAGGTATGAAGTATTAGCATGAACTTTTTTTTTTTTTTAATCTCTTTATAGAAGAAGGAGGCGGAGGAATTTGCCCGGAACATGGCCATTCAGCAAGAGCTGGAAAAGGAAAGACAGAGGGTAGCACTACAAAAGCAGCAACAGTTGGAACAGGAACAGTTTCATGCGTTTGAAGAGATGATCCGGAACCAGGAACTGGAAAAGGAGCGACTAAAAATTGTACAGGAGTTTGGGAAAGTGGACACTGGCCTAGGTGGCCCACTGGTGCCTGACTTGGAAAAGCCCTCTTTAGATGTGTTCCCCACCTCGCCTGTCTCATCAACACAGCCTTCAGACTGTAATTCAACTCTAAGGCCAGCCAAGCCACCAGTGGTGGACAGGTCCTTGAAACCTGGAGCGCTGAGCAACTCTGAAAGTAGTGAGTCCATCTGCTGATATTCTCTTCCATCCCTTTTGTAGACAGAGTGTTATTCTAAGGATTCATCCTGTGAGTACCCCCATGATGTCACTTCCTAGGCTTTGGTCACAGATGCTCATTTGTTAAGTAGAGTCATACTGTGTGCTATCATACTGGCTATCTTGTTAACAGTGGCCTTTGCTAAAACCATATAATTTAGACAGCCAGGTTAATTTTCTGAAAAGTTAACACTATCATGGAAAATCAGACGCTCAACTTTGGGTTTTTTGTTTTGTTTTGTTTTTTTAAATTCGAGACAGGGTCTAGCTATGTATTTCAAGACATCCTTAAACTCACTATGTAGCCCAGGGCTGGCTGTAAACTCACAGCAATCCTCCTGCCTCACCCTTCCCAGTGCTGGATTTACAGACAAGTGCCACCATGCCCAGCTGGACTCTTGATTTTTAAGGGTTATACAAAGATTTGAAATGTTTCATGAATTAGAGACCACTGTTGGATTTTTGTAAAAATAATTTTTGGGGGGGTATCGGGGATTGAATTTGGGACCTTGTGCTTGCGCGGTAGGCACCAGAACCACTGAGCTAAATCCCCAGCCCTGTAAAAATAATTTTAAATGTATAACACTCCTGTGCAATTCAATGACTGACTCTTAAAAACAAAATGGGCTACTGAACTGTGCTTGCCCTGAAAACATTCCTAATCTTTAAGGACTTTAGTTAGTCAAGGTAAACAGTGTATATAGTGGGTGATTACTCAGTTCAGCCATGAAAACTACTGACAGTCTTTCCTTCTCTCATCAGTGATTGGTGATCAAGAAAATAATAGGGGCAAAATGATGAGTATACCTTGATCATTAGAATAAATTTTGGAGGAATCAACTTTCAAGTAGTCATTTAAAAAAGACTGTCAAGTTTCCAGGATGTTCCCTGGACTATCTTACCCAAAGAGATTCGTTAACATTTGTCTGCTGTCTAGACTCTCCTTTCACTATTTCTGCCTTCCCTGCTTTTCCTGAAGTTTTTCCAGGTCCCTTTAATCCGATTGATTCTGTTCTCTGTAAAACTCCCAGAGCTCTTTTTACCTCTAATACAATTTAGATCATTTACCTATTAGTGTAGTCATTTGTCAATAACTAGATTTAACTTCCTGCAGGTTAGAGTTGAGTCTTATTCATATTTGTGTTCCCTGTGGGCCAAGCACAGTGCCTACTTGGTATGCACTTAGTAAGCGATTATTGAATTGAAAAGAAAGGGCTGTGCCTATGCCAAACCTTAATTCATCCTCCTGAGATGCTGTCATCAAACTGCTGTGTGGCTGTGAGTCTCCGAGTCTGTGTCTCCTCTCTGTCAATACAGATCTTGCTGTCACGTGTGTAGAAGGAGAACATCTTTTTTTATTTTGTTGTTTTATTTTGAGACAGGATCTTGCTATGTGGCCCAGGTTGGCCTTGAACCCCCCGATGCTTCTGCTTCAGTCTCCCAAGTAGCTGGTATTACAGATATATACCACCGTACCCAACCACATTTTCCTCTTTAAATATGAAAATATGGATGTGGATGGTACTTCCTACCTGTAGCTTGCTGGCTTTCTCACAGCATTTCTCTGTGGTCTTCAGGAACTGTGTCCTTTCTTAGCATCCCGAGGCAGATTTCTGAGTAGCTTCCTTCATGCTTTTTTGGGGAAACAGGACTATGTGTTTTGTTACTTGGAATTTAGTATTTAAAATTTCATTGAAAAGACTAAATTCACAAATAAATAACTATCCAAATAATTTTCCACTATCAAGAATACATAATGATGTTTTTCTTTGAAAGCCATACTCTGATATTACTATAAGATAAAAGAGAGATATAAAATAAAAAGTTCAGTTGAATAGGAAGGGTTTTTTCTGTTTGTTTGTTTTTTGTTTTGGGGGGATTTTTTTTGGTACCAGGGATCGAACTTGGGTCCTTGCACTTGCACAGCAGGCAGCGAAACCACTGAGCTAAATCTCTGGCCCAAGAAGGGTTTTTTTTTTTAATCCTTTGTATTAGATTCTGTCAGAGAATCCCCAAATATCTCAGGATATTTTTTCAAAGTAGTAATTTCAGCTGGGCATGGTGGTACCCACCTGTCATCCTGGCACTTGGCAGGCTGAGGCAGGAGGATTGCCAGGAGTTCAAGGGCAGCGTGGACTACATAGTGAAAAAACAAAACAAAAAAGTAGTAGTTATTCTTGTCTTACCTTGAATAATTAAAGATTACTCTTTTTTTTTAATGTGGTATCAAAAGCATTAACTCAAAAGTCTAACATTCAAAGTTTCATCTGAATTAGATATAGGTGAGATATAAAACACAATTCATCCTTCTCCAACTGTGAGCATGTAAAATTGACAAGTTATGTGCTTCCAAAACACAGTGGTGGGATAGGTGTAGGATAGTCACTTCCTTTCCAGAAAGGAGAAATAGACAAGAAGAAAGGAGTAACTCACTGGTCGTAAGTAAGTCTAAAATCCAGCAGAGAAAACATTAACTCTTAAACCTAGAGAATAATCTCCTTTGACTCCATGTCCTTCATCCTTAGCACACTGGAGTGGGGCTTGGACCCTCAAGGCCTCAGACAGCCCCGTCTCTGTGGCTTTGCTGGGCTTAGTCCACCCAGCAGCTCTCAAGGGTTGGAGTCTCATGTCTGCAGCTTTGCAGGTTGGATTCATATGCTGATGGGCCCTGTAGTTCTGGGGTCTTGAGGGGCTGTCCTGCATCTGAGACTGCAATAGGCACTGTCCTAGTGGGACTCTTTTTGGTGGCTTTGCCCTTGGTAATTCTCTGCCTGGTCTCCCAGGCTATCTCCAACATCCTTTGAAATCTAGATGGAGTCTGCCATGGCCCCATAGCTCTTAAGGTAATTGGCTTATATGATTGTGGAGGCTTAACCCCTTAACAGGCTTTATGCAAGGTGGAGATCCTAGAATGCTGGTAGCATAGCTAAATCTACATCGTAAAGAAACTAAGGCCTGAGAAACCAGGAGGCCACTGGTCCAAGTCCTGGAGTCTAGAGTCCAGAAATCAGGAGTCCTGATGCTAAGGACAGGAGAAGAATATCCCAGTTCTGGGAGACAGAGAGGGAGGAAATTGCCTTTCTTCTGCCTCTTTTGTTCTATCCAGCCCCCCAGCTGATTGTGTAGTCACCACTCATATTGAGGGTAGCTTTTCCATACTCTGAGGACCCACACCCCAGCTTCCTTCAGAAACACCGTCACAGACACACCCAAAATAATGCTTTACCAGTTCTCAGGTATTCCATAATCCAGTCAGGTTGATAGCTACAGTTAACCATCACAGCTCCCAATTAGCTATGGCCAGAAGTTGAAGAAGAGACTTTACAATCCCCCTTTGGTGACGTTAGGGTGAGATGCCCACTAGCTGTCTGAAGCTGGGGGAATCCCAATGACTTAGAATTGCTCTATCAGGCTCCCAGCCGTGAGGCCGGCTTGGGGAAACTCAGCCCCGTGGTTTCAGACTTTTTTCCATTCTCCATTACAGTTCCTGCAATCGACGGTTTGCGTCATGTGGTGGTGCCTGGGAGGCTGTGCCCACAATTTCTTCAGTTAGCCAGTGCCAACACTGCCCGGGGAATAGAAACATGTGGAATTCTCTGCGGAAAACTGGTAAAAGCAAACAAACTTTTCTGAACTGAGACTGTGTCTTCTTCTTGGCCTCTGTGACTCAGAGAAGATGCCAGGGTCAGTTATTCTTTATGCCAGTCCCTTCACAGAAGCAGCCATGGACTATACGTAATACAGCCCCTTAGATTTGGTGACTCTGTATTTGGTTGCTTTCCAGAGTCTCTTGAATTGAACTGATTACTTCAATGCTATTGTTAGAAATTTTAACCTTAATGAAAGATCCAGTCACACCTATATATCCTCTTCTGAGCACCTACTTTATCGTAGTATATGAGAATATAAAATATGTAAGTATATAGTATGAGGTGTGATTGAAACATCCAGTACATTTTTAATTTTAAAAAATTGTTACAATAAAAGACACTGCTATTGATCCCTCTCAAAATACTACCCACACACACTCTTTGAATGCACTGTAAACTGCTTTAGAAAGTGACAGGAATGATGAGATAAGTGTGTTCAAAATGAGGGAGAGTAGTGTGAGGGTGATTAATGGCAATGTATCTTTTGCTATAATAAATTTTTTTGTTTAAACATTCACTGTAGTTTTTGATGACCCCACATATGTCCACAAAAAGTGTCCAGTCACTTTGGAGAGATGGAAAACATATACCAAATGATGAAAATCATGCTGAATACTGTGTACAATATGAGCACTAGGAATTTTGAGGAAGGAAAGATCATTGAATGGAAATTCTTAAAGGACTCATTATTAACACTGAATGAATCATGACTGAAATGCAGGAGACTTAACATGAGCCTTAAAGGAAGAGAAGGACATAACAGTGAAAGGGAAACTTGCCTTAAATGTGAACAGGGCTGTGGTTTTTACCCAGGCTGTGGTGTTTACCTAGGTTGTGGTGTTTCCAGGCTGTGCCTCAGATGGAGCCCTGGGGTTGGTCTCAACATCTGTCAGATTACAGAGCACCCAGCAGTGCATGTGAGCAGCTAAGGTTGTGAACCCCTGAGGTGAGGGATTCAGGGAGCACAAAAGAGACTCACACTGGGATGGGAAAGGGCCTTCTCTGTGTAGATGTTTAACTTTTCACTGTTAGGACAGCGGATTGCAAGAGTATCAGGCCATCATGACAAGTTGTTTTGTCCTTTGGCAGATGAGGAATGAATTTACCATTACCCACGTTCTCATCCCCAAGCAAAGTGCTGGATCTGATTATTGCAACACAGAGAATGAAGAAGAACTTTTCCTCATACAGGATCAGCAGGGTCTCATCACACTGGGCTGGATTCATGTAAGCAAATCTGAGCTAAGGGCTTGTCTTCTCTTTTCTCATTGTGTAATAAGCACACTGCTTGCTTCTTTCTTGGAACAAAGTAAACATTATCTAGATTATTTATTGTTTTCCTCCTTTGGAGGCAATGCTTAGCATCCTTAACAACTTGCACTTTAATTTTGATTTCTGGGAACTACTTAGGGCTTTTAAATTTCTTTACATATTTATTTTTTTTAAATAAAAATAAACTAATTTTCCTAAAGTCCCAGTTTCCCAGTGAATGTGAATGGTGATAGGATGGTGCCCTAAAATATATGTTTATTGGCCATAAAAACTCTGTCAATGCAAACTATCCTATATACAAATGATGTTCCTAAAATATAAATAAATCAAAATATTTTAAGTGAACCAAGGAAGTTAGATGGTTGTATTCAGTCTTTATGAAGCAGCATATACCTTTATGTAAACCAGACTTGCCGCCAGTATACGTTTGGATATCTTGTGAAGACTTCCGGTAAAATATAATTCCTTCCCTAAAGATTATCTCTTAATTTTTTCCTCTTGCTCCCAATCCCACACTCTCATAGACCAAACTGCTTTTCATGTGTGAGATGTGTGAGTTGCTGACAAGTAAATTGGCTTATTTCTGAATTTAGGATGATCACACATACTTATATGTCAGAACAGGAAACACTGACCTGTGAGACGGTCTCATGTGCCTTCATCCTTTCTTCAGTTCAATTGCATAAATATTTACTGATTTGCCTACTGTTGTATAGCTCCTCATCCCCATTGTAGTATATGGGGGATAGAAAACTTCCTTCCTATCTGTGAAGGGGTACAAATGTAAATAAGATATGATTTTAGCCTGGGATTTAGCTCAGTGGTTCCCACCACCTGCCTCGCAAGTGCAAGGTCCCGAGTTTGATCCCCCCCAAAAAGATATGATTTTAGTCTCACAAGGGAGATTGCACAAATAGACAATGTACAACTCTTCCCATGAGGTAGAGTGCATTAAGGGCCACAAGAGGTGCCAGGAAGACACTATGGAATTAATTCAGAGGAAGGAGAGATCATACCTGGACTGCTTCATGAGAATTCTGACAAGATGAGCCAAGGGAGAGTTTCATGTGAAGGGGCAACATTGGGAAGGGGATGTTTGTGAGCTGGGCAATGATATGATCAGAGCCATACTTTAGGAAACTTAAAGGCAATTTAAGGTAGGTTGAAATGGAGAGATCATTTTAGAGATTAGTTTAGTGATTAATAAGATGAGAGCTAAGGTGATGGCAGTGTGTTTGGGAAGGAGGAAGTGAAGGTAGAGCTTCAGAGGATTTGAGGAATGAGTAATAAAGGATAATGAGTAAGAGTCAATGATGACTCAGAGATTTGAGGCCTGGCTCGTGGGGGTGGCAGTGATCATCTCATAAGCAGACAAAGAGAGTCCAGAAGGAGGAATGACTTTAGAAGTGGGGTTCAGTTCTGAGCATGTTGATTTTAAGGTATTTGTGAGGCATCAGGTTGTTGGAGATAGTTAGCAGACAGTTGGAGCAAGGTCAAAGCAGGAGGAAGATCTGGGAGTCTTCTGCCCAGAGCTGACCTTGAAAGTAAGCAGGGAGAAATGAGAGCAAGAGGTTTACTGACAACTCGAGACATGAGCTAAAAAGTTGTTGGTAGTAAAACAGATGTGTGAGAAGGTAAGGTTCATGTTAGGGGACAGAAATCACAATAGGAGGGATATTGTAAGGAAGAATTTCAGTATACTAACTGTGCCACGTAATATAGAGAACTCCAGCATGGTGTAGAATTGGATCAGCCTGTTACATTTGGTGAAATCATTGAGGATATTGGTTTAGTGGGTTTTGGGCAGTGGTGGGGATAGACTGTAAAGTTTAAGAAGTCATGGGGTTTGAAGTTGTGGCAGTAGTGAAGTGGGCACTGCCATTTTAAGAAGCTTAGTTCTAGAGCAGTGGAGAAGAATGACATGATGACTTGAACCTAAACTAAACATGCACTTTAATGAATCAGGAAATAACATTTATGTGTACCCTACCTAAGTGAGAAAATAGGATGCTGTCAGGGACCTGCTCCTACCCAGTCATATTTCCTTTTTGGAAAAAGCCTTCTGCTTTTCTCATCGTTCTTTCCTTGCTTTATTTATAGATTACCACCTACATGTGTATCCCTAAAAACTATAGTTTAGCTTTGCTCAGTTTTGACCTTTTTATAAATGGATCTATACAATACATATTTTTTGTTTCTTGTTTTGCTCAACCTTTTGAAGGTTCACCCATATTCTGGGGTGTGGTTGTCTGAATGTGTTTTTATTTCCAGTAAGCTAGTGGAGGAAGGTTAAAAGGGCAAGAGAAACAAGGTAGTGTGATAGTAGGAAAGTATCAAATCAGAAGTACAGAAGGGCTTCATCTTGCTATGGGAAAGAAAACACCTATTCCTCCAAGACAAGATTAAAGGAAGAAAGAGATACAGAGAGTTTTGAAATATTTGGATAAGTCAAGGAGACTCATTTCAGACAATCTTGATTTTGGTAAAGTTAAGAGTCGAGGTCTGCTGCTAGAAATAGATTTAGAAACTGGAGGAGATGAGGAAAGCTTGGGATAATTACTATTTAGATTTAGGTAGAACTTGGCCACAAATGAATAAAGGTTTCTACATATCATTGAAGGCCCAGCTATGAACAAATTTAGAACGTAAATTGATAGTAGTTCAGTTATTTTCCCCCATGGTATTTCTGTACCATTTCTTTCTAATTTGAGATTAAAAAAAAAAAAAAGCAGACCGTAAGTTTTGTTCAGATCTTAAAATTTCAGGAGGAGAATGCAAAAAGATCAGTTCTCCTTCTACACCTTGCCAACTATAAATCAGCTTCCTTGGAAAAAAACATTGCATGATCACATAATGATCGTAAACTATTGGCAACTCCACCACCACCAGTACTGAGGGCCTCGTCTTCCTCCTTGTGTCTTAGCTCTTGTTAGTCCTCACTGCTTTGTCTTGTGGCTGCTGTGCCCCCATCCAGACATGCAGGGCACTCTCAGCATTCACTCTGCTTGCTCACTCCCCTGCTTTGGCATATTGTTTCCTTATGAAAGTGCCTTCCTTGATCCACAGCAGAGTAGACACAGTGAACATAAAACTACTTGTTCAAGAAACTTGACTGGAAAAGGAAGGAGGGAGAGAAGTTATAGTAGCTTAGAGGTGGGTAGGGGAGCAAAACAGGGTTATTTATTTAGTGTCAGTTATTTACCAAAGCCCTGTTGTATCTTTTTATTATCTTTTCAAGCCACCCAATTTTAGATTTGAGGTCTTGATTAGCTGGTGTAGGCCTCTTTTTTTTCGTACCAGGGTTGAACTTATGGCCTTGTGCTTGCCAGGCAGGCATGGTGCCACTGAGCTAAACCCCCAGCCCTGGTGTAGGTCTCGTCTGCTTCCGTCTTGAATCCCAGGCTCTAACTGTGAGGTGAACAGTGTTGGCTCAGGCCTTGCTCCCTAGTCTAAAGGAGTACGTTACCGTCAAGTAGAAACTGTTTTTCTTCATGGTCACCAAAGCTCTTACACACTCTCTGAGGTGCCGTGTGGATCTGCTGCCAGCACTCAGCTGACACTCTTTTGCTCTGCAGACCTCTTCCACACTGCGTAAGCTTGTATCAGCATTCTATGGAGTGGTGCTTCACAGATAAAACTACGTATTAGAACCATGTACTGAGCTTTTAAAAAGTGTTCACTCTCATGATGATATTTCCAGGAAGTGGTACAAGAGTCTGTGCTTTTGGTAAGCTTCTCAGGAGATTCAAGTTTTGCGCAGCATGTTTGAAAACACTAGTCAATTGTACCTGTTTATTTTCTATGCTTTTTGTGTTTTTTTTCCCCCCATTAACTTTATTGGTACATTTTAGGTATAAAATACAGTTACATTCATCATTGGGATCTTGTACCATTACATGAGTATCTAGAT